>CM060852.1:10252424-10865064 GCA_030737835.1 Acorus gramineus | reverse complement strand
TGTTGTCGTTAACCAGTGCATCTCAGGATTGAATGAAGCTCATATTTTGGAGCCAAAATGTGAGATATTTCTCCCCCACCCAAGACAGATGAGACATCTGGTGGATCAATCTTTAGAGCTTATGCCACCACTCTTAATTCCTGACATCAAATGTCGGGTAATGCTTTATGGCTCTATTTGAAAATTGCAATTCTCAAAAGCTATTCTTAACTGATTTTTTCTTTTTTATAAAACTGTTTTTTTTTTTTACTTTTAACACCTAACAACCAAATTCCATTTAGAATTGACTATTTTGAAACAGAAATATTTTGAAACAATGATGTGTATCTGCAGAGCTATGGTTTCATGTTATCAAACTATTGGGCAAACAATGATACAGTTAGAGAGGCTCTTCGTATTCAAATGGTATGTATGTGCAATTTGTTTTTGGTAGAACTTATCCATGTTTATGATGTTATATACAGTATCTTTGGGTGCTGTTGGTATCAACAACGAAACTCCTAACATTGTAGTTGAATACTTAAATTTGTTTAAGAAGTTAACAAATATTGTGTGCTTATAATAATACAGAACACAGTTGAAGAGTGGGTAAGGTGTGACTATGATGTACCATATGTCCAAGACATTTCAAGCAGTATTCCATATCATCACATCCTCACGACTAGAGGTTATCGCGCTTTGGTGTACAGGTGAGTTTAATTTTCCACATTCAGAATTCAATGTGAATACATACTAATCGCTCATGTTATTACTTTCTTGTTCTTGAATAGTGGTGATCACGATCTGTCTCTCAGTCATGTGGGAACACAAGCATGGATAAAAACCCTTAATTTTTCAATCGTCGATGACTGGAGGCCTTGGTCTGTGGATGGCCAAGTTGCAGGGTTAGAGAGATCATTATATCACATAGAATGTAATTTTTCATGAATTCACCTAATTCAAAATATGTTTTTGTTCAAAACAGATACACTAGGTCATTTGCCAACAACTTGACATTTGCACTAGTGAAGGTAAGCAATTCAAATTCATCAAATGCACTCCATGATTGTGAAGTCTAAATTTGTTAGACTTTTTTTAGTGGTTTCATTCTTTGACAGCGAGCAAATCTAGAATTCGTAAGAGATATCTCATATATGTAATGTGTGTGTGTTGACAGGGTGCGGGGCACATAGCGCCAGAGCACAGGCCGAAAGAGAGTTATAATATGTTTGAGAGGTGGATCTTTCACAAGCCCCTCTAACTCAGCTGATCTAGATAGACAGTTTGAGGTATGAAGTGTGTGGTTTCTTGAGCACACCATCATCATTTATACAGATTTGATCAATATTCAGCCTTGGAAATAGTTGGGTTTTGTTTTAAAATGCAAAGAGGCATGCACGATCAGTTTAATCCCATATACTTTGTTAACTATTTGTAGTACCTGTAATGGGGTATATATCTCAATAAATTTTTTTTATACAGTTTATAAATAAATCTATATAATTTATTGAAATATATATTTAAAATTCTTTTTTCTTTTTATAAAAGTCATCTTAGAAGATGATATATATTATTTTATTATAAAAAAAAAAGAGTGCAAGCTTTTTTTTAATCTTTTTTTTGTGTTCCATCCTTGATTTTCACTTATTTTTTCATGACAATGAATTTCCATTTCCAACCATCACTTAACTACATGTCTCGTAATTCCATTTTAATGTTTTCTTTGACAGGTACAATTTGGATGCTCGAAGTGGAACTTGGAAGTAGGAGACGGAGATAAAAAAAATAAAATTGGAAGCGTTTTATTAGTTTAAATTTGAATATATAATGATTATTGGAATTGTTTCCTTCCACTTACCCTATGCAATTTACAATAATAGTGAAAAGATTAAAATTTTGTTGTCAGATTGAATGCACTTTTTTCATTAAGTATGTATACCCAGTCTGGACCTGACTTGTCGATAGACTTATATAAAATAGGAGAATTGAACATGTATCAAACAATTAGCTGTACAGTTTCGATTCATAAATTGTAATTCGATTTATAGACTGTATGATTCGATGCTGATGGGATTGATTCGATTTATAAATTTTATAATTTAATTTATAAGTTGTGTAATTGGATGTTGATGGAATTGATCGAAGCAAATTCTGATTGGATTCGGACTCCGTGTGTATTTCATATACCGGTTGGCGTCTATAGAAATCACAACAAAAGTGTCAGTCATGTCCGTGTGAAATGTCGCTCTCATAGAACTGCTCACCTGCTTTGGTTGCGTACCATGACCACAAATTAAAGATCGAACACGAACAATATCAACGACTTCCAACTGGGACATCTGAACCTCTCGTGAACGAAACTTGGCTACTTTTCTCGTCTCTTCCATCACCAAAGAAACAGAGTGTTTGTGAAGAAGAATCAAAGAGAAGAATGGGTAGCCTGGGTGGAGGTCCATCTCTTCTACTTGCACTACTGATCTTCATCTCAAGTGTGTCTCTCTCTCTTTCCACCTCTTCTTGGATTGTGAGGACCCTCCCTGGCTTTGATGGTCCTCTCCCCTTCCATTTGGAGACTGGGTCCCCTCTCTTTATCTCTCTGATTTGGGTTGTATTTGGAGGTGTTGTTGAAGTGAAATGTATAATGAATTGAAGACATGTTTGTGTGCATGTTGGGTACGTTCAGGTACATAAGAGTGGATGAAGAGAGGGATGCGCAGCTTTTCTACTACTTCATAAAGTCTGAGAGAAGCCCTGATGAGGATCCTCTCCTTGTGTGGATGTCTGGCGGCCCTGGTTGCTCTGTTATCTCTGGCGTGGCTTTTGAGATTGGTGGGCACTCTTTCTTTTATTTTTCTTTTTTATTTTTATTTTTAATTTTTATCTGTCTTTCATTGATCACATATTCAATGAAATTGATATGATGCTACTTAGGTCCTCTGCGTTTTGATGTCAAGGAATATAAAGGGGAATTACCTAATTTGGTTTTGCATCCTTATTCATGGACAAAGGTTTCATTTGCTTCTTCTCAAGACTTCATTAATTATCATAAGATTTGTCTCATTTTAGTAGGTGATTGTATCACATAATTTCATCTACTTTTGTTTAAGGTATCAAACATTCTTTTCATCGATACCCCGATCGGAACTGGATTCTCATTTGCAAGGGGATCCGAGGTCTACTATGGTGGGGATGTTAAATCAACCAAACAAGTTGCCAAATTCATCAGAAAGGTATAAAGCCTTAGACAATATTAGTATGGAGAGTTGGGGCCATGTCACATGATTTTTTTTGTTTCTATTTTAAATAATTTTTATTTTTGATGTAAATAATCTTGATAAAAACAAATATCAATCCTAATAAAATAAGAAGAAAGAATTATAAATAAAAATTAAAAAATACAATAACACATATGTATAACAAACATAACATAAAATAAGATAAAAACTAATGGAAAAAGGAATGACCAAGAACTGAAAAAAGAAAAAAAAGAAGAGAAATAAACATATGTCCGAATCTGATTTTTATTTTCAAATAATATATATGTAAAATAAAATCATGGTAAGAAAAAAAGAACAACCAAGAAAATATGGATAATTTAAAAATAAGATATAATAGTTTTGAAATAAAAATCCTGATAAAAATAAATAAAGAACAGAAAATAAAAGAATATAAAAATAAACGTAAAAGGAACAACAAAAAATATTAAATTGAAATAAAAATTTAAATAACTCAATTTGATTTAGTTCTTTATAAATAAAAAATAAAATAAATAAATAAAATAGTGACAAACAAATAAAACTACAAAACACACAAAGAGAAAGAGAAAGTATATATAGATTTAGTGGCACTCAAAATGTGGGATCCCCTGAATAAAATTTGAGTTATTGAAATTTTAATGGGCAAAGCTTAATTATGTGAAATGTTTCCTCCTCGGACAATTTTTGTTCTTTAAAGTGGCTGGATGATCACCCACAATTCTTTTCGAATCCTCTCTACATTGGCGGTGATTCATATTCTGGAAAGATTTCTCCCATCATTACACTTGAAATTGTGAAAGGTAATCCTTGTGTTACAACTAGTTCTAGTTTATGGGAATTCAATAGAGAAGTTATGCCATGCATTCAAATTCAGACAATTGAAATCATTTAGAATAGCAAGCATTGCCTCTTCAAGTAGATTGACAAGCTTCCTTGAACTTTATATATCATGCCAGATATTGAAGCTGGAAAACAACCACTCCTCAATCTTAAGGTATACACTTAAAAATGTTTGTTCTCTATCACATTGCATACTAATTTGATTTGGTGAGATAGTGATGCAGCATATGGGATACAATTTATGTTTTATTTCTTTATTTTGTTTGTTAGTAGTCTTAGTTATGTTTTAAGGATGCTAGGATAAGATGATTTGTGGATGGATTGATTATTTAGATATAGTTGGTTGTGATTTAGGTAGTTTAGATTTTTTTTAGTCAATTTAATAAGGATTCTATGCAACTATATACACAAATTTTCATCAATAAAATTAGAGAGAGAGATGTTATATTTAGTCCTTTTTATAGTCTAGCCCCTTTAACTTACTATTACGAAGTATATACCTTATATTTTTTATAAATGATATCATTCAATTCATTAAAGTATATATTTTACATTTTATAAAAGTATATATTTCATTAGATATTAGATGTGATATATGATTTTAATAAAAAATAAAAACATGTGTGGATTGTGTTTTGGACCGTAAAATGTACTGGGTGTAACATTTTTCACAAAATTATTTTATAGTCCCTCGTAAGATTTATCATGCGTCGCTCTAGTCAGACTATGCCTATTTATTTAGTATTTCCATCTTGGGTGCTAATTAATAGCATTAATTATTGATGAATATCTCAGGGTTATGTGGCTGGAAATCCATTTACAGATGCAAAGTTTGATGACAACTCGTTTGTCCCTTACTCCTTTGGAATGGGACTTATATCCGAAGAGCTATACATGGTATAATGTATATCCATATTGTGACAAATAAATGTTAATAATAAAAAAAAAAACTCACTTGTTTGTGATCCTTTAGTCAGCTAAGAAGAGCTGCAGAGGAGAACAGTATGCGAAGCCGAAGAATGCAGAATGTGTGAGGGATGTTGGGGCTATAAAGGAGGTGTTCTACTTCAACAATTGATCTCATTAATCTCATCTCTCTTCAATTCTGCTAGGAGGAAGAACTGACATGTTGTTGTTAATTAGTGCATCTCAGGATTAAGTAAAAGTCATATTTTGGAGCCAAAATGTGAGACATTTCTCCCCCACCCAAGACAGATGAGACATCTGGTGGATCAATCTTTAGAGCTTATGCCACCACTCTTACTTCCTGACATCAAATGTCGGGTAATGCTTTATGGCCCCATTTGAAAATTCAAATTCTCAACAGCTATTAGTAACTGATTTTTTTAATAAAAGTTACTTTCAACCAACCTTTTTTTTTTTTTATATAAAACAGTTCTGACTTTTAAACACATTAACAACCAAAATCCATTTAGAATTGACGATTTTTAAACAGAAATATTTACAGACAATGATATTTATCTGCAGAGCTATGGTTTCATGTTATCAAACTATTGGGCAAACAATGATACAGTTAGAGAGGCTCTTCATATTCAAATGGTATGTAACTGCAATTTTTTTTTGGTGGAACTCATCCATTTTTATGATGTTATATTCAGTATCTTTGGGTATTGTTGGTATCAATAACGAAACTCCCAACATTGTCGTTGAATACTTAAATTTGTTTCATAAGTTAACAAATATTGTGCTTATAATAATACAGGACACAGTTGAAGAGTGGGTAAGGTGTGACTTTGATGTACCATATGTCCAAGACATTCCAAGCAGTATTCCATATCATCACATCCTCACGACTGGAGGTTTTCGGGCTCTGGTGTACAGGTGAGCTTAATTTTCCACATTCAGAATTCTATGTGAATACATACTGATTGCTCCATAATTTCCATTCCTGTTATGGCATATATTTCTTGTTCTTGAATAGTGGTGATCATGATTTGGATGTCCCTCATGTGGGAACACAAGCATGGATAAAAACCCTCAATTTTCCAATAGTCGATGACTGGAGGCCTTGGTCTGTGGATGGCCAAGTTGCAGGGTGAGATCATTATATCACTTTTTTTTTTTTCCCAATGAATTCACCTCACAAGGGAGTTAATCTAACTTAATTTTAATTTTCTTTTCTTTTTTCAAAATAGTTACACTAGGTCATATGCCAACAACTTGACCTTTGCACTAGTAAAGGTAAGCAACTCACATTCATCAAATGCACTGCATGGTTGCGAACTCTAAATTTGTAAGTCTTTTTTGAGCGGTTTCAATCTTTAAAAGCTAGCAGATCTTGAATTCATAGGGTGGGGGGCACACA
The DNA here is from genome assembly GCA_030737835.1 of Acorus gramineus. NCBI lineage: Eukaryota > Viridiplantae > Streptophyta > Magnoliopsida > Acorales > Acoraceae > Acorus > Acorus gramineus. The sequence goes on along the minus strand of CM060852.1, from coordinate 10,858,662 downwards.
TCGCCAGAGCGCAGGCCAAAGGAGTGTTATAATATGTTTGAGAGGTGGATCGCTTACAAGCCTCTGTAATTCAGCTGTTCTAGACAGTTTGAGGTATGAAGTGTTTGGTTTCTTGGGCACATCATCATAAATTATACAGATTTTTTTTAAGAATCATCAGCCTTGGATGAATTTGGGTTTTGTTTTAAAATGCAAAGAGGCATGATTAGTTTCACGTAGGCCTGTGAACGGGTCATGGGTCGATCCGGATCCGATTTGGATCTGATTCGATAAAAGACGTAAATACTCGATCTGAAAGCCCCGACAATCAAAACGGGTCGGGTCTAGGTCCACCACGACCTGATCCTATGGATCCGTTGAATTCGATTGACTCAACCCAAAGAATATGTAATTTTTCTTTATTTATGATCCAACCTAATACTCATGATTCAACCAAACATTTATAACTAAATATTGAATAATCATTTAAAATTTTAAACATTTGAAATATTTTTACAACATTTTGATTTCACATAAAAACATAATAATCCAAAACGTAGTCCAAATGTTTTCTCATAAAATATTTAAAAATTAAAATAGTGAACAATTATTTAAAATACATTAGACTCTATTAAAAAGAAAAAAAAATGAAGCCATTGTAGGCTCTTAAAAAGTTTTTGAATTTCTCTTTGTATGGCCTGAACTTGTTAATAGGTCGACCCGACCTGACCCGAGACCCGATATAGACCCGACCCGAAGGACCCGACAATCAAACGGGTCGGGTCCAGGTCCACCCCGACCTGAAAAAAAATAAAGCCATTGTAGGCCCTTAAAAAGTTTCTGAACTTCTCTTTGTTCTGCCTGAACTTGTTAATGAGTCGACCCGATCCGACCCGAGACCCGATATAGACCCGACCCGAAGGACCCGACAATCAAACGGGTCGGGTCCAGGTCCACCCCGACCTGACCCAGACTTGACCCGTTGATAGGCCTAGTTTCAGGCCGTATTAATATTTTGCAGAAGTTGGTTTTGCTTTAAACACTGTAGTGATTCTGATTTGTCTTTTTGAAACAAGGGAGCTTCACCGTAACAATGCCAATGAATCTTCATTATCTTATTCTTTAGCTCCAAATATAAATTTATATGTTATTAATATGTGTGAGAGAGAGAGAGAGAGAGATGTAGACCGGGTGGTCGACGCGTTTCGGGAGTGATGAACCCGATAGGGTCTACTTTGAGATTTTCAAGTATTTGCAGAAAAACCGGCTAGAAATAAAAGGCGTATATTAGAGCTAGATATCGAGGAGATCTTCAAAAGTTATCGCTACGCTATACTACAATGCGCATTTATTTTTTCATTTTTTTCTATTTTCAGGCTCTCAAAATAACAATTTTGCGTATCTTTGTCATAACAACTCATATTTGATTTCTATTAATTTCAAAGATCTTTTAAGATTCTTTAAATTTAGTTATAATGGATTTCTGTTTTTTATTAATTTATTATGATTGAGATCTAAGTCGATAAAATGCTAACCCGTTAAAGTTGTCCCGGATGTGGAATTAATGAGTGGTCAAAGATGTCACAAATTTACATGTTAAAAATGCTACTCATCATCCTCATTAATTATCGATAAGAGTATCCATCTCTCATCATCGAGTATATTGAGGTTGGATGTATTTAATCTCAACTTGAGTCAAAACCAACTCATGGGCCAAATCTATGGCAAACTGTGATGAAAGTAAAATTCTAACCATTAATAAAAAAAAAGTGGTCTTAAACGCCATCCAAATTTCCTCACCATGTGATTAAACTATATATGTAAGAGCAGTGATACACTTAATCTATTTTTTAATCTCATATACTATGATACTATGATAGTATAATGTCGCAATGTATACTGTACTATTATATACAAAAGAGTAAAAAAATTTATTTTTAAAAAAGAAAAAATTATGTAATTGTACTGTAGTATATATTTTATTTTATATAACAATATGTATTTCAATGAGAGAGTATAATTTAAAAAGAAAAACAAGGGAGACAGCAAATGAGGATGCATGGGGGCCGAAAATCATTTTCCTACATGTATATGTGACATGTATATAACACGGGTGATTAATTTAATTAGGCACGTTTATACATGTATATTTTTTTATTAAATAGTAGGCATGCGTTCTAATTTTATTTCAAAATCAAAGCAAATATGCCCAAAACACTAAAAAATAGAGAATGAGTCTAACAAGAAAACAAACAAACAAAATCAATAATCTACACCAAAGATTTCTCCTCAATCGTGATATTCCCCTTCACATATAAGATTTTACTTGTCAAATAAAAAATTATTTAGGAGCACTAAAAAAATAAAAACAGATCAGGAACCCTCATTTAAAAATGGTAATCGTTCATTTTTTTTCGTTTATAATATTCATTCATTGTCACCCAAAAGTGCACAAAGAAATACATGTTGGATTGGATATTCTATCAACGTATAAAAAGGGAACAGATACTCCCCGACTTATTTTTATGTCCCCACTACTCTATTAAACTCACCACCTGCAATTCCACCACCACCTCCTCCGCTGTCTTCCTCCCTACTACACCGCCCTCGACTCCCTCCGCCGTTAGCGCCGCCGTCGTCGTCTCCGTGGAAAGGAGTGGGAAAGGGAGGTGGTGGGATTAACTGTTTTTTTAACAGAAAGAAACTATATTATACATTTTTTTAGGGTTGTGGGTTAAAAAATTGATTGGTGGGTATAATCGGTCCCTTATTATTTTGTCCATATGGTTGAATGTGCGGATCTCATACATTATTGACCCTTAGAACATGTTAACTCACTAGTTAGTATCATATTTTTAAAAAATATAAAAATAGTGTTTCAATAGAAGTCTTAGCTCCCGTTTGGAACGAAAATAGGATTTATTTTTAGATACATATTTATCTAAGCATAAGTGAGTATAAATAAGGATAAAGTGATTTTGTGTTTGGTTGTGTTTTGAATTATTTTCGTTGGTAAACGTAAGAATAAATATTTTGTTGTTTTGGTAAAATATGAATAAAATATGAATAAGGATTTATAAAAAGTGAAAAAATAATGATAGTTGATTTGACAGTTGATTTATAAGAGGTGATGATAATTGATTTGACAGTGGGCCTACATATTCTTTGAGCGGAATAACCTCGGATAACTTTAATTTCAGGGGTTGGTTGGAATCCATATACCACTTTATACCAGTTTATTCTAGTATACTTTATCAAGGGTTATCCGGGGTTTCCAAATACCCTTTATCCCTTATATGATGTTATTCGGGGTTATCCAGGGGCTTATTCTCAAAACAAACGGGGCTTAAGCAGTTAAGGGTAAGGTAAATGTGGGCCCCGCCTGTCATATGTTAAGGGAAGTGTTAAATGTGGCTATTACTTTTACCAACCAAATGTGGGCCCCACCATTTAAAAGATTCAAAAAAATATTATTTTGGGTGAGTGAAGAGGTTTGAATGGGTGGAGAGGTGGGTCCACTATTATTTTCGCTAGTTATTTAGCTAGTCCATTAGAGTAACAACCAACTAAATAATAATATAGTAAATGAGTGCCTAGTTGAGTGATAAAGTGCTGACATGACACTTTAATATCTTGGTTAACTAATATGTCCATTGGAGATGCTCTTAGCGCCAACAAGAGGCCAAACCTGACGCCGTGAGAGGACTGTAATCCTCTTTTTTTTTTTAATTAAAAGAATTAAGTTATTTTGAAGTTTATAACTATTTTAATAAAAATAATGATAGTGATTTTTTGTTTTTGGTATGTTTTAAATTTTTTTCATTAGGAAACGCATTAATAAAATTTTTGTTGTTTGGATAAAATACAAATAAGGTGTCGATAAAGATTTATTAAATGTAAAAAAATGATGACAATTGATTTATAAGAGGTGATGAAATAACTATTTGAAAGTGGGTCCACATATGTTTTTGAGTTGAATAACCTGAAATAACTTAATTCTAAGGGTTGACTGGAATTCATATACTACTTTATATTAGTTAATTCTGTAATACATATTTTTATTTATTTTAGCCTTTTAAACCCCTATTTTTAAGTTATTCTGGCTAATTCCCATATATTTTAGATCTTATTCTCCATCCAAACTGGGGCTAGCTTACACTCTTATGAAAGATAAGAGTCAGAGCTCTAACCGAGTTGTATGTATGTATGTATGTATGTATGTATGTGTTCTAGCAGATCTGCTACATTTTGGTGTGTCTGGGTCACACTCTCGAGATCTGTTACAGATCTGTTACACTTTGTAGTCGTGGGTCCAGAACCAAATCAATGAGGGGAACACTGTCCTTCCTCAAAATTTCTAAAAAGGAGTGAGTGAAAGTGCGACTACTAATTTTCAATTTGTTCCAAACTAGCACGGATATGTAACGATTAATTACAATTTTGTTCAGCGCACGTGATTGAACGTGGTTAACAGTTCATTGCTAAATAAATACTTCAATAGAAAATAAAAATTAACATTCGGACAAAAGGCATTTTTAATTTTAAGTTCCTGGAAATATGACTATTTAAGGATCGATCACTCTTTTCTTTATATTTTTTTTAAGTCCCTATATTCAACCGCTTATTTGATTTTTAGTCCATCCGTAAAACGTTCGTCCATATATCGTGAAATGTGATTTTGTTTTTAAATCCATGTAAACCATGTTATTTAGTTATTAGCCATTCCATTCTTTATATTATTTCACTTTACGTCCCTAATTTCAAACGTTTTTTTTTCTTATTAGTCCATAGACAAAAATGAAAACATGTGTATTATGAGTTTTGAATTGTAAAAATGACCGAATCTAACATTTTTCTAAGGAAAATGGTATGTCCAGCCCCTTATAAAGCTAGGGCTGGTAAACGAACCAAGCGGCTCGGGCTCGGCTCGGTTTGAGCTCATTCAAACTCGTTCAATTAGATAAACGAGCGAGCTTGAATAATTTTTAAAACTCGGTTAGGCTCGGGACCTGGATCGAGTTTCATTTTGTGTTCAAACTTGACTCGTTTGTGTTATAAAACACTTCGTTGAAGCTTAGCTAAACTACTTTGTAAAATTAAAACATTAAACCAATACAAAGTTATGCTCATTTAAGCTCATAAACTTGACTCATTTAGGCTAAAATTTTGTTTTCAACCCCCAAAAATCCTAAAATAAAGAAGAACACTAAGCTCGTTGAGGCTCGTGAGCTCGGCTCTGCTCGTTTATAAACGAGCCGAGCTTGAACATGTCAAAGCTCGGCTCGTTTACCATCCCTATGTACCGCACCAATTGCAGTGCATACCATTTGTTTTTTTAAAAAATCACGCACTTTTCCATTGAAGTTCATGCTGTTATATGAATTGAAATATATATAGATACACAAGTGTATTTTTGCACCATATACTATAATAGAACCTTATACACTATAATAACGCAGATTTTGATATATCTATGTGATTATTAAATAGATCTTGATTATAAATTTGAATTATTTAATGAATATAATCATACAATTTTATTGGATGACTATTTAAATATAAAAAATGTATTCGGATAATTCTTAATAATTCAAATTTATAATCAAAATCTATTTAAGAATCATATAGATATATCAAAAACTGCGTTTGAAATTAGGAACTTAAAATGAAATATGAAGAAGGGAGGGACTAATCACTCAATAATATAGTTTACAAGGACTTAAAAATAATATCACATTTTACAAATTAACGGTGTCTAGACGGACGTTTGACGAATAGACTAAAAACCAAATAAGCGGTTGAATATGAAAACTTAAAAAGAAATATGAATAAGGGAGAGATCGATCCCTAAATATGCATATTTATAGGGACTTAAAAACAAAAATCCATTGGACAAAATGTGAAATAGTAATACATTTTAAATAATAAATTCAAATGCAAAGTCATGGTACAACAATTACAAGAATAATTTCATCAAACTCCTAAAATACATCCAAAGTAAAAAAAAAATTCATATCCATACGTACTGATGAGATTTTCATATGTATTTGCTTAGATGGATGACACATGTCCATCAAAAAATTAAATTTTTTTATTAATTAAAAATCATTAATAGAAATTTTATTAATACATTATGATGGATACGTGTCACTCATATGGACAAGTATTGATGAAATACTTCCAGATATGAAAATTTTCTAATTTTAAAAGCTCATCAACCTTATTATGCCAACTCATGTTATAATAATAATAATAATAATAATAATAAATTGATCCAACGATAAAAAAAAAAAAAAAAAGACTATCAATTTAGTGACTCAAACTAGTATGAATGAATAAAAAAAATATTGTTCCACGTCATGGAATTGATTGATTTTTTTTTTTTTTATAACCGGAATAAAACTCTCATAAATTAAAATAAGATAAGGAGATAATTTGCACGTAACAGTGAAAATAACCTTAACAAATTTTGGACACATACGTCTCTCACCGTGGCCACTTGTAACATACGTCTCTCACCGTGGCCACTTGTAAAAAATATTATTTCCTTGCCACCTTGGTTGAATAAACATACAAAAGGGGGAGGGGGGTTGGAGAGAGAGAGAGAGAGAGAGAGGGGAAACCATGGAGATAAAGAAGAAGCTCCCATGGTGGGTGATTGGTCTCTTGCTACAGTTAGTGATGGCTTCTTCAGTGCCACACTCATTCAAAGTGACTGATCTACCTGGTCTTTCTGGTCCTCTACCCTTCAATCTGGAAACTGGGTCAGCTTCCCCCAACTGATTCTCATGAACTAAAACTCACATAGCTAGAAGTACTTTTGTTATTATCACTGACAGATATACATGTATGTTAATAACAGGTACATAGAGGTAGACGAGTTGAACGAGTCATACATGTTTTATTACTTTGTGAAGTCAGAGAGAAGCCCAAGAGAAGACCCTCTCATTGTCTGGCTCACCGGAGGCCCTGGTTGCTCTTCTTTCATGGGTTTTGCTTTCGAGAATGGTATTAATTAATTCCCTCATTTTTCTCCTGGCTAATCCTTAGATATGATTATACATATATATCATGATAACTCATAGAGCTTACAATTCAAAATTTATTTCATCTTCTTTTCTGATTGATGAATGTTTAATTTCTCTTTTTGGTGAAGTGTGGTGGTAGGATGAATTTTGATCAACTATGTGATTTTTTTTGTTCGAGCTTTGTTATGCACCGTCTTTTTTTAAGCCTCAATTTAAATCTCATATATATCGATAGATACACTCAAATTAACAAGATATATACATTGTTAGAAATTTTTTATATTTTCTAAAAATGTTCTATATAATGTATTGGAGTATATATACTTTTATCATTATAAAAAATAAATACTTAATTAGAGCATCTCTAATTCTACGTCGATGCACATATAAATTTAAATTCGAATAAAAATCCCACAAAATCATTTCCAACCCTTGACCCAAACTCATATCAAATGAAGAGAGACTAAAAAATTTATCCAAAATCAGAAGAGACTCTAATTTTACCATTGCAGATCTCTATTTTAAGCCTAATTAATGAATGATTGAGGGAAGATAAGAATTTTTTAAAAAAATTTGAATAAATTGTTAGACACACATTATAACAAACGAAACTTTTACTCAAATTATTAATGAGATTTGAGTATAGGTTTTAATAAGAATTGAAGATAATATTAAATCGTTAATATTATTTTAATAAAACCAAAACATATACATTGAAATTGAACGGAAAAAAAAGGGCCGTCCGTAACCTTTACCTTTTCTATCTCCTTTTCACTGATTTGATGATTACGAAAGATTTGGGAACCAATTATAATAATCTAATAAGTTAGGTTTTTGTTGTTGACTATAAAATAGTCTTTTCAATCCGAGGACTTTTGTACTTGGAGTAAGTGACCACAAATACGCAACTGACCTTAGCATCTCCAATGATAAGGACTGCTTTTAGCTAAACATTAGTGGGCTTTTCAAAACGAGGAATTAAATAAGGACTGGAATTGGTCTGTCTTGATCAAAGGAGGAGTTCCTAGACAATGGGCCCCACTCTAAAAATAGTGGGGTCCATTCTTTTGTTTTTTTACTTATTTTCTAATGAGATATATTTTACTTTTATCTATTTTTAAATTTTAAAAATAATTAAATAATTTTATCATATTTAAAAATATTAATACTATTTAACATGTGTACCATGAAATCATGTGGACGAAAAGCGAGGAAGAGATGGGACTGGTGAGAGAGGGAGTACTATGAAAATCACTGCAAAAGCAAAAAAAGCTTCTCGATTTTGTGTTTTAATCGTGGGGCCCACTTAAGCCCACCGACATGTATATTACATGCTCTGAAGCTGATACATGGAATGTCAATGCAAGGTTACGCAAGATTATCCAGGCTTAGGTCATCCGTGACGAGTATTCAAACAACCAAAATCTCATGTTCCGCTTTATTTCTGGATATTCAAATGAGGGCTAAGTTCCGAACGTAGAGCACGATTGGAATAAATATGGTCTCAAAATTAATTTTTTCACAAATATGAATTTTTTATAATAAATATAAATTAAAATAATAACATTTATTCATTTACCTATCGCCATAAGAATCCAAAGAAAAAAACATATATTATCCCTGTTCAGTATTCATTTAACATGAAACTGAAGTACATGAGATTTTATTTTTTTTTTGAAAAAAAGATACACGTAACTCCTGTTACAGTCTTAATTACAGTTCATCCTATTTTTTTTTAAATAAAATTAACACTCACCCTTTGAAGTGCATGCTTTTATATGAAATAAAGTATATACTGAGATGCATTAGTGCATATTTTTTCATGAAAAAAAAATAAAAAAAAACAAACTGCAGTATATATTATGATAGTGTAGTATACACTATGATAATGCAATATATACTACATTATCATGACATACGAATTGTAAAAACAGACTCCGTGTATCAACATTTTTTTTTTTTTTGTTACATAGGTAAGTAGGGCAATTAAAAAGCCCATCATTACATACCAGCCAAAAGGTTGCTTCCACTTTTGTCCCCAAACCCCATCAAAATGGGAGTGGGTGTCACTTTCCACTTTTGATGTATTCATCTGTTCACATTATTAAGAGCTTTGTTACATTCAGTTTTTTTTACCAACCAAGATATAGTTTTATATATCTCGTTATAAACTTAATAAAATATATATTTTGTTAGACGATGTGTATATCTCGTTCAATTTTTTCATACACTTACTGAAAATGAGTTCATTCAACTCAGAATGTATCAATATACACTTTTAATTAAAATATATACCTTATTAGGTAATGTTTATTATTTTTTAAAAAAAATAACATGTGTGATCTGAGTTTTGATTAGTAAAAATAATTGAGTCTAACATTTTTTCATTATTAATGTCTATAGTCCAAAACTGCATCTATCATTAATGTCAATGTGGGCCATTCGTCAAACATCACATTTCCCGGGAGAGATGAAAGTCCAATGGGCTCTCTATCTGGGGTCTGACTTGGACCATGAACCATCCTCGTAGTTGGCTGACCCAATAACGAAGGAAAGTTTTTTTTTTTTTTTTTTTTTTTTATATCGGAGGACTTCCGTGACTGACCTTACGGTCGAGCTAGGAAGGTTACCTCGGCCTGTTTACCCCGCGGTCCCATGAAAAATTCTTTCGAATAATCGCCAACAAACAGGTGGATAAATTAGCGCCAACGAATGAAAGTTGTCACAAATCTACTTTTATTTTTCTAACAAATTACATACTTTGTGATTTTTTGTATATTCAATTAATTATCTTATATTATATATTATCTATCTTTGTAAAGGCATATTTTTCATTGCATAGAAAACATGCATTGAAGATGTAATAATATTATTAAGGAAAATGTTACGTACAATCTCATTTGATTTGTTTTAAAATAGTATATCACATCTAATGAGGTATATGCTTTTATAAAAAAAAAAAAAAAAAAAGTAAATATTGATGGATTCATTTTTAGAATTGTGAAAAATTTCTAACGAGATTTATACCTCATTAATATGAGTATATGACGTTAATAAAATATATGTGACTTAAATCAGGCTTAGAAAAAAGATTGTGTATCAATGCTCTATTTTTAATTATGAATTACATTGTAAGCTCTAATGCCACTTTCAACTATTGAGTCTTACCATTTAAGTTTCGATAATTTTTAACAATATGTACTCTAGGTTTAGCCTTGAATATGAATAATGCATGTCATCACCTGAACCATATGGGTCTCAATGTTATAGTATTGAAAGCTTAGTACTTTCATGGCCAGATGATGAAACTCAAATTTTGTGGCAAGTTGATGACTTACTTGTGAGCTTATTATTTCAATTTTGTAGGTCCTGTAATTTTTAATGTTGAGGAGTACAATGGGAGCTTGCCCAATTTAGTGAACAACCCAAATTCATGGACAAAGGTGCCAAATCATTGTCCCTGACTTTTTTTCTCTCCCTTAATTCCTATGAATATAGTGTTTCTCTAAACTAATATCACTGCTTAGGTTGCTAATATCATTTACATCGACGCCCCGATTGGGACCGGATACTCGTATTCGAAACGCTTGAAAAGTTATGCAACCAATGATCTTAGATCATCTAAGGAAGTCTACCAGTTTTTGATAAAGGTAAAATTGATTATATACTTAAAAATGCGAAAGAAGAATATCATTAATTGAATAGTTGGTCTAACAACAATGTTTGATTGTTCTTGTTCCAGTGGTTTGCTGATCATCCTGAGTTCCTCTCAAATTCTCTATACATTGGTGGTGATTCATATTCTGGCATCACAGTCCCAGTTCTCACTCAAGAGATATCAAATGGTAATCTTTGATTATCATGTTTAATCCATCTTTTTTTCGTACCAAAAACAGCAGGATTTCATTTATGATGGCGTTGATCAAATTAATAATTAAAATTCTGTCATTCTCTGCTTCTTGTGTAAGTCACCAGGATGATTTCATGAGATTAATTTTTTTTGTTCTTTCTTTTAGGTATTGAAGTGGGAGATGAACCACGGTTCAATCTCAAGGTATGTGATTCTTTTTATAGCCCTCATCTTTCATCCTCTTTTTTCCCTATAGAGTGTGATTTCATGTGACAATCAAATCCGATGCCAAAGGATTTGTAGAAGTTGATAATGTCTCCTATGAAAACCAAACAAAGCACACAACATAACACAAATCTGTATGAGGTTGGGTGGCTTGTCTACATCCACGGAGGAGAAGGTGAATAATTCATTATAGAAAACAAATAAGATACAAGATCTCTTAGCAACTCAAATTTGTGTTATCACATGATCAATTATTCTATTATTGTGGGGATTAGTCTACACCATTGATTGATAGCAGGCATGGTGTTGCCCTTATGCTGTTGCTCTTGTCTAAAATTTCTTCAATCATGTGTATTGCATTTGACTTATACATAAAAGAAAAGGTCATGCTGTGGAAAGTCCTTATTTGTTGTTCATATACTCTGCCAATGCATTCAGGGTTATTTGCTTGGGAATCCAGTAACAGATAGAGACTTTGATGACCAGGCAAAAATTCCATATTGTCATGGGATGGGTCTCATACCTGACGAATTTTATGAGGTGATTTCATTTCTTAATCATTTTTTATATATTGTGTGTTTTGTCCCTCTCCAGTCATACGAAATTTTAATTAAAACAAGTCATGGTATGTAAGAATTATACTCACATAGAAGCACACAACGCATTGCATTTTCTCTCATCTCACCCTTTAATGGGCCACACATGGCCAATTAATAGAATAAAAACTTGAATTCCAATTCTATTCATTTCCCTTCAACTTTCAATCATGTTTGTTGCCCTGAACAGTTGACAAAGAGAAGCTGCAATGGGAAATATGTGAATCCTTCTAATGAACAATGTGCAAAGTGCATCGACTTGGTGAATGAGGTTGGCCTTCTGTGCACCAAATGTGATTGTACTTCAATGTGGATGAAAGATCCAGTTCATAAAATTCTTGCCATGCAGTGTGTTTCAGGAATCAATGATGCCCAAATCTTGGAGCCAGTATGCTTTTATATAGCCCCAAAGCCAAGAGGAGACCTAGTGGGTAGAAGATCTCTTGCAGAGCATATGAGAGAGGAGTTACCTCTCAATGTGGGATGCAGAGTAACTCTCTCTCTCTCTCTCTCTCTGCCATCGCATGACATGATTGAAAACTAACAGTTTTTTTAGTTTAATGTGTTTTTACTTATGCTTATGCAGACTTATGGTTATTTGCTTTCTTACTACTGGCAAGAAGATGAGACTGTAAGACGAGCTTTACATGTCCATGAGGTGTGATCAATTTAGATTCTTTTTTTTTTGGCTATACCTATTCAAATTAAATCGATTTAGATCAAGATTTGGTTGATGAATACAGGATACAGTTAGGCAATGGAAGAGGTGCGATCAAAGTTTACCTTATGTCAGGGTTATAAACAGCGTGGTGAATTATCATCATAATCTCACTAGTAAAGGCTATCGAGCTCTAGTGTACAGGTGTTTTGAAGTTACATTTAGTCTCTTATCCAAACTTGTTTGTTCATAAATAATACTCTCTTTGTAACACTCTCTCGTCGCAGTGGTGATCATGACATGATTGTGCCACATATAAGCACACAGTCATGGATAAAATCGTTGGGGTTTTCCATTGTCGATGATTGGCGACCATGGTCTGTGGATGGCCAAGTTGCAGGGTGAGTATCAGAATGAACTTGAATCAGTTCATAAACAATCCAATCTCAAAATATTAAGCACTTGCTATATGATTGATGGTGTTGGCTTTTTCAGATTCACAAGGATGTATTCAAACAACTTAACATTTGCAACAATTAAGGTAAGATAAATGTGCTCTATGACTATCTTGTATGGTAGAAATTACATTGAAGACAAACACAAAAATGATACATAGTGGTGATTGCTACTTTAGGGTGGAGGTCACACTGCTCCAGAGTATAGGCCTAAAGAATGCTCGGCGATGTTTCGACGGTGGATCTCTGAAAATCCTTTATAAATGACACACTGTGTTGGTGAATCTTTCATTTGATCATATTTACATGATTTTTCAGGTTGTGTAGTTCAATTTTAGATTATCTAATGGTTGTATGAGTGGGTGAATGCATGAAGAAATCTCTGTTTCTTTGAAACAGTGAAAAAAAAATTAAATAGTTCTATAAGTCGTCCAACGTTTTGCACTCACAAGATTTGACTGATTCCACTTTTGTAACATTTGATATATAATTTAATTATGAATTGTCCACTTTTATAACTCTCATGCTATATATTTAATTGTATATATTTTAGAGATATGCAATACGAGGGGAGTTGTGCTCATTTGATTCTGTAAACTAATCTTATATTGGTTTTTGTTTAAATTAATTATTAAATTGCATCAAACTTTCATTTGAATCGGATTTACTATTCTACTCAAGAATATAAAATATTAAAAATACCGGATAAAATATGATAAATCATTCATCGTAGTTATCATCTCAACGGAATCGGGTTAAGTCCAACAGGTATTAGACAATTTGATTATCCAACGCATTCGTGACCGTTCAATACTTTGTAAAATTTTAAAATTAAACTTAGAATACAATTAAATTTTAAAATATTTATTTTTAGGATTCAATCAATTTATATATCTCAAAATTATAAGATTGAATAGTTACGAATGCGTTGGACAATCAAATTATCCCAACGCTTGTTAGAGCTAACCCGTTCTTCATCTCAATATCTAATTAAAATTTACATAATGGGATGGTGAGGATCATGAAGAGATAAAAGGGGATCACAATTTTCTTGTTATTTATATATTAGTTATATATACATGTGCTAAAAGCATGCGTTATAATATTGAAAAAATATAATAAAATGATGCAAAAATTTAATAATTATTAAATAAATTAATAGATACATATTCCTATGTGCTTCTATATTATATTATTTGTAACTATAATATTGATATGAATTACACAATATAGACGAAAGAATATTGAACTATTTAAAAAACTCATTTCATGCATTCAACATATATGGTAATTTTGTATACCATGCATGTAATATTATTTTATATTATAATAAAAATAACATGACAAACTTTTTAAAAATTCATTGAGATAGATTTAATAATATCTTTAATTTTTAATTAATAAAATTTTATTATATTGATATGATTTTCTTAAATCTGATTTTCAAATCTAAAAATATATTTATGATTTATGTAAATCTAATTTGAAATCTTAAAATTTGAATAAATAGATATAAGTAATTGCTAAATTTATGATAGAATAAAAATGAAAATGAAAAAAACAGTGTCACTTTCTCTTTAATAAGTAAGTAATAGATAATGCATTATTAAATAAAGTAAACATCATGAGAAAATTGGTAACATCCATAAACTAATTTAATTTTTTAATTTATAAAATAGAATATTTTCCGTCAAAGATAAAACTTTGATGTGGAAAAAAAGATTAAACTAAAAGTCCGATATGGGAATGGAAAAAATTGGTAATTAATATATTCATAAACTAATTTAATATTTACCCTCAAAGATAGGACTTTGAAATGAAAGAAAAGATAAAACTAAATGTCCAATGTCGGAACGGATGCCCCCCAATACTTATCTTCCTTTTTCAATAGTTCCCAATTTAAATCAAACATATCCAATATAATTTAACCCTTCTTTGAACACATTAGAGCAACATATATGTTGGTCAATGATATATAAAAAGCCAGACACCTTCCACCACGTCCCAGCTTACTTCCATGGAAGCCAATCCTTCTCACTAAACCCCTCTCTCTCTCTCTCTCTCTCTCTCTCTCTCTATATATATATATATATATATATATAACCATGAAAACCAACTTGTCTCATCATCATCTCCTCCTCACACTAACCCTATCAACACTTCTCAGTACGTTAATCCATGCAACCCCTCCCCCCCCAACCGTGACATGCAACGCCGGCGACGTCAACTGCACCGTCACCAACGGCTACGGCATCTACCCAGACAGAACCACCTGTAAAGCCGCCTCCGTCGCCCGCCCGGCCGACGAGTCCGAGCTCCTCTCCGTGGTCTCCGACGCCTCCCAAAAGAAGCAACACATGAAGGTGGTCACCGTGCACTCACACAGCATACCCAAACTGTCGTGCCCAGGCGGACTGGACGGGGAAGGGCTCGTGATAAGCACAGAAAACCTAAACAGTGTCATGAACGTGGACCCTTTGAGGGGTCGGATGACTGTAGGGGGTGGGATTACCCTTCGAGGGCTCATCGATGCGGCGGCGGAGAACGGGTTGGCTTTGCCTCACTCACCCTATTGGGAGGGGATGACTTTGGGTGGGTTGATCGGGACTGGGTCCCATGGGAGCTCGTTGAGTGGGAAGGGACCGGCGGTGCATGAGTACGTCGTTGGGGTGAGGTTAGTGGTTCCAAGTACAAGTGCTGGTGGTGATGGTAAGTATGCGAGGGTGGTGGAGTTGGTGGAGGGAAATGAAGAGCTCTTGGCGGCTAAGGTTTCTCTTGGTGTCTTGGGGGTTATCTCTCAAGTAAGTTTTTATTTTTAATTTAATTTTTTTTTGGATAGGCTAATTTTTTTTTATTAGAAATAAAATAGTTACTCTAGATATGATAAATAAGGTTTTGCTAAATAGTAGTTCTTATGATATCATGTTTAAAATTTAGCTTTTAAAAACGTAGTTTTTATGGTTTTTAAAATTTTTCTTTTTTAGTTTAGTTTTTTAGGAATTTTGAAATGCCCATATGTGAATCCAAATAAATCCTTAGATAAAATTACGTGCTTTCATTAAAATAAATAATATGATGGATTTAAGATTTTCTATGTATAAATAAAAAAATATTGTAATAATAAAAATTATATATAAAATTAACATTGGTCAGGCTGTAGGCCCATCCAGCCAAGACTACCCTTGTTTGGATATGATGATATAAGTTATTTTAAGATAAATAGCTATTTTAGTATAGATAAGAAATATGTCATTTTTTGTTTGGTTGTGATCTGATTGAGTGGTGATTAGAACGGTCTAGAATCATATAAATATGATCACATGTATATACACGATCTATAGATTATTTACATATATATGGTTTGTTTTCCCTTGATATATGTATATATATACATTGAAAGAATTGTTAGGTGGTTGGTGAATGATTAAGAAGAATGCTTGTATGCTTATGTAAATTTATAAGGTGTGTAATATTGGTGTATATATTTGTAGCTATTTCTATTAGCTCTACTGCTTTTAAGTTTTTTTTTTTTTTTTGAAAAGCTCTACCGCTTTTAAGTTGGCTTAATGCTTTTTTTTATGGAAGAACCAAGTAAGTAATCATCGACAAAGGTTAGGTTGTAGTTGGTGACAATTTTGACACGGAATTGATTAAATGAAGGTTTAGATCTTAAGAGTCCATATAAAATATTATTGAGTAGCTTTACATACACCGTATGCATGAATGATATATTTAAAAAAACAAACTTTCATGGAAGACGCAACCACCAACTATACAAAAAAATGTATATAAATAGATATTTTAGTTGATGTTTTCTTACCCGTCTACCTGTATATGATGAGAAAGAGTTGGATTTGATTTATCATTATCCAAATGGAAAAAATTGATATAACTCTATGAAAAATTAGTTAAATCTTTTTTAGCCCCTGTAAAATTGAAAAATCATCATAGGTCTCTAGAAAGTACGTATGATTAACGCATTTAGTTTATGAGTTAAATTGCTCTAATTAATACATTCAAATAAGCCCCTACAAATACGAAAAATCCGATTTAGTCCTTTTGATGACAACAATGTCACTGTTTTTTTTTTCCTGAAAATTCTCTAGTTATCTTCTACTCACCAACAATAAAAAAAGGAAAAAATCAATATAACTCTCTAGAAACTTATGAAAATAAAAAAAGGTCTCAGTAAAATCAGTAAATCCCCTTAAAGTCAACCACAAATCTAGTTAGTGTATTATAGTAATTTATCAAGTACATTTTGAAAGGGTATTACAATAATTTATCATGTATAATTACAATTAACTAAGATATGGTTAGTTTTGGTTATGGTAGAGACTAAAATAAATATTATCTAATGAAATAGAGACTTAAGGAGATTTGCCAATTTTTTGGGGACATTTTTCAATTTTTATAAGTTTCTAGGAAGCTATATCGATTTTTTGAAAATAAGAGTGAGAGTATTCTAGTAACTTTTATTGTGTAGTTAGGGTTAACATGTACAAGATTAGTTGGGGTGATGATAGGGATTGAAACGATATTTTTCTAATGACATATGAACTTGTGACTATTTTTTAATTTTACATAGACTAAAACTGATTTAACTAACTTTTTGAGAGTTATATCGATTTTTTCCTATCCAAATATGTATAAAAAAAAAGTTAGTCTTTAATTCTTACTATCAGCATCATAATCATCATCTTCGTCTTGAAATGATTATTCAGCTTTTGATGGATAACATGCTTTATATTTCAATCACCTTGAATCAATGTATCTATACAAGAAAAAATATCAATAAATTTAAGATTTAAAAACATTCACGTCCTTATAAATAAAGATAATCCCATATAAATTTTCATCAAAGTTGAGACGGACAGACATACAAATATTTTAGAACTCACAAAAGTCCATATACACCTGTGCTATCAACAAAGTTTAACAATAAGTTAATAACCCAACCTACTATTGTTAACCCTCATCACTATTTGTAGTGTTATAATTTTAGGGACGGTGACACTGGTTGACTGCATGTGAATACGTATCCAGGTCCAACTTGAATTGCATTCCCATTCATGGATAAACAATAATGCTAACTACAGTTACTAGTTACTAGCTACACTAGTTATTAGAAGCCAAAAGCCAATGCTTTTCTAACAGAAAAAAAGAAAAAAAAAAATTACTGCTCTCTCAAGTGACTCTGCAACTAGAGCCCATGTTCAAGCGCTCGATCACGAACCGGGTCGAGAGGGACGACGGTTTCGAGAATCGAATCACAGCTTTTGGATCGGTGACCTAATTCGGCGACATCATATTGGTGTATATATTTGTAACTAATTCTATCAGCTCTTCTGCTTTTTGGTTGGCATAACAAGTAAGATCGGTTCACAACAAGTCTTTACATTAATAAGTAATCGACAAAGGTGTTAAATGGTGTTAGGTTGTACTTGGAGATAATTTTCTTACGGAATTGATTAACCGAAAGTTTAGGTCTTATAAGCAATGAATGATTTTATGTTTTTAAATGTTCATGGAAGATGCAACCACCAACGGACCATACAAAAAATAGAAATAAATGAATATCTTGGTTGATGTTTTCTTACCTGTCTACCTGCATTTAATGAGAAATAGTTGGATTTCAATTATGCATTATCCAAATATTTATATGTATAAATAAATAAAGTTGGTCTTTAATTCTTACTATCATTATCATCATCAGTTTGTTAGAGATATAAATAATGAATCCATACACATGGCCGATCTGGCATGAAATGATTAAGCTTTTGATAAAAACATGGTTTAAATTTCAGCCATGTTTTTTTGCCCTTTTCGTCCTTTCGACCATGCATCCGCCCTGTGATGGGGGTGTCCTAACAACCACGCCATGCGTGGGTTGGACAAATTTCGGCCATGTTGAATAAATGAACATTCAAATAAGGAATTTATCAATAAATTTAAGAGTTTAAAAACATTACATGAGTAATCTCATATAAATTCTTATCAAAGTTAGGACAAACACACAAATCTTTGAAAACTCATAAATACATATATACATCTCTAGTTTTAACAAAATTAATCATAACCCAACCAATTATATTTAACTTTAACCTATAACCATGAAATGATTAGATTATCCTCAAATTTTTAATCATTTTCAATCAATACCTCAATAGAAATGAAAGAAACATAAAAAGTCTTATAAGAATAATTTAATCTTTACATAGACTAATTTATTTTTATGATTATTTATGGAGATTATAGTGTTTGCACAATTACATGGTGATAAAATATTCTTTTAAATTTGAATAAAATTCTAACCCAATAACGATAATTAGATTTTTGTTAGTTTTAAAGGACTCGTGTATCCGCCACCACTTTCAAATGGACTTGTATAGGTTACCTATGTTTACTGGGATACAGGTGACTTTAATCCTAAATTTAAATGCTTTTACTGTATGGATAGACCAGCAAAGTGTTATGATTATAACGATGACACAGCCTGACTGCATCTGAATACCTATCCACAGGTTGACGGATAATCTTTTTTTTATATACAGAAAAGCAATGTATCCGAGCATAGGGTGCAAGTCATAAGACTCCTCTGAATAACCCACCCTACATGGCTGCAGAAACTTAGGCATGCGAGTCCATAGATACATCAGTACCTAAAGGGACTAACAACATGTTTTCTCTTCCTGCGTTCACAGCAGGACTCAACCTCACTCCTCCCCTAAAGGGGGAAGGTGTCCCAATCGCCGCGCCATGAGTCCGGGGATGGTTCATGGATAAACATTAATGCTAAGGATAAACATAATGCTAACTGCACTAACTTTGCCTTGCTACCCATCAAAAGAAAAGAAAAAAAAAACTTACCCTGCTCTATTGAAACTGTACTGAATAAAATCCACACCGAATGATTACCGAATCCCAAATTTGTTATTAGGATTGGAAGACAATGCTTGCTAACAGATAAAATTTACTGCTCTTTCAGGTGACACTTCAACTAGAGCCGATGTTCAAGCGCTCCATCACAAACCGCGTTGAGGGGGACGACGGTTTCGAGAATCAAATCGCAGCCTTCGGATCAATGACCGAATTCGGCGACATCACATGGTACCCTTCACAAGGCAGGGTCGTCTTCCGCGACGACTTCAGAGTCCCCATCACCACCAAAGGGATTGGCCTGAACGACTTCACCGGATTCCGGGCACAGCCCCGCCTCATAATAGAGGGCATCCGAACCACTGGTACTCACTGTGAATCCCTAACTACATATAATGTGCTCTAATGAATGAATTACCAAATGTTTGATATGGTGTGACAGAGGAGTTGTTGGAAGCGACTCATAATCCATCCGGCAAATGCGTGTTGTCGACAGGGCAAGTGACTATTCTGCTCGAATCAGGTCTTGGGCTCAAGAACAGGGATGGAAGTTTATTGGAGTTCACCGGATATCCGGTGATCGGTAACCAGAGCGACATGCAAACTTCAGGTATGCCAGAATGATAATATCACATGAACATCACATTAGTTAGTTTGATCATGATTTTGTGCACAGGGTCATGTCTAAACGGGAAGGATGACCTCCTCCTCACCACGTGCGGGTGGGACAGACGGATCCACGGGTTGCGCTACCACCAGACCACCGTGAGCATACCATTAACCAACATCACGAGCTTCATCTCCGACGTAAAGAAACTGAGGGACATCAACCGTGACTCCCTGTGCGGCGTCGAACTCTACTCTGGCTTTCTAATGAGGTTCATCAAGGCCTCAACCGCTTATTTGGGGAAGACGGCCGACTCGGTGGACATTGACATCACGTACTACCGGTCCAACGACCCGCTTGATCCACGGCTGGACGAGGACGTACTGGAGGAGATCGAGCAGATGGCGCTGTTCAAATATAAAGGCATGCCTCACCTGGGGAAGAACCGGAACGTTGGATTTGTAGGGATGAGGGAGAAACTCGGGGCGAAGGGGGACCTGTTCGTCAAGGCGATGGAGAAGTACGACCCGGAGGGATTGTTCTCTTCCGACTGGACGGATGCGGTGTTGGGGTTGCGCGGGAAGGCCCTGACTGTTGAGAAGAAGGGGTGCGCTCTTGAGGGGCTCTGTATTTGCTCGAGGGACGAGCACTGCGCGCCGGAGAAGGGGTACCTCTGTCGGCCCGGGATGGTTTACACTGAATCGAGGGTGTGTCGTAGAGAGGATGACGGGCTGTTGAAGATGGAAGTGCTGTAGCCCTTGCTGGACTTGTATACAAATGGGGTGTCATAGCATCAATAAATTCGTATCAGTGTTTCAAGGTGTAGAAAGAAAGAAAACCGTCAGTTTTGTATAAGTGAGAATTGCTGGGATTTTATTTGATTCTCAAAACTTTGCAGTCACAAGAGAGATCATGTGCTTTGCAAAATAAAGCTTACTTATATTATATTATATTATATTATACACACACACACACACACACACGAAGTACTGGCCAGAACTATTTAAAAACTGGGAATGTTGAAACTTGAGACTAACTAGCTGTTTTTTTCACACCACTTGTTATTAAAAAAAAGGGTTGAGATTCGTGGTATATGTAAATAATATAACAAAAAATGTTAAAATTTAATAATGATTAAATAAAATAATAAATACATATTTCTATGTGCTTCTATATTATATTATTCGTAACTATAATATTCATATGAATTACACCATATAGATGAAATGTTTATAGAATATTAAACTATTCAAAAAATCTCATTTCATGATTTTAACATATATAGTAATTTTGAATACCATGTAATATTATTTCAAATTATAATAAAAATAACATAACAAACTTTTTTAAAATTCATTGAGATAGATTTAATAATATATGTAATTTTTTATTAATAAAATTTCAATATATTGATATGATTTTTCTTAAATCTGATTTTGAAATCTAAAATATATATTTATGATTTATATAAATCTGATTTTGAAATCTAAAATATATATTTATGATTTATATAAATCTAATTTGAAATCTTAAATTTTGAATAAATAGGATATAAGGAATTACTAAATTTATGATAGAGTAAAAAATAAAAATGAAAAAGCAGCTGGGTCACTTTCGCAGCTGGGTCACTTTCCCTTTAATAAGTAAGTAATAGATAATGTACTATTAAACAAATTAAACATCATGAGAAAATTGGTAACATCCATAAACTAATTTAATTTTCCAATTTATAAAATAGAATATTTACCTTCAAAGATAGAACTTTGATGTGGAAAAAAAGATTAAACTAAAAGTCCAATATGGGAATGGAAAAAATTGGTATATATTCATAAACTAATTTATATTTACCCGCAAAGATAGAACTTTGAAATGAAAGAAAAGATAAAACTAAGGGTGTGTTTGGTTGCGCGATTACAAAACTGATTATGTAGAAATCTGGGTTTTAAAACTAATTATGCAGGAAGCTCATTTTCTCAGCATTTTGAAATCGTAGCTTTGGGTACTCTTTGCCTAAAATCTGGGTGCAGGAAACTGTTATAGTAAAACTGTTTAGTTACACGATTGCAAACGCAGCTTCCTGCAATCGCAAACGCTACGCAATCGTGCAACCAAACGCACCCTAAATGTCCAATGTTGGAATGGATGCCGCCATTACATATGTTCCTTTTTCAATAGTTCCCAATTTAAATCAAACATATCCATTTTAACCCTTCTTTGAACACGTTAGATCATGCAACATATATGTTGGTCATTTGCGCGTACTAATGTATTGCAGTAAATATAATCTGCCATAAAATGTGTCATAATATCATTGTAGTAAGTACATCTTCTAGAGAAAAAAAAAATAAACATATATTTTGGGCCTCATGATTAATGAACAAAAGTTAACCAACTGTAAGTTGAGACTGTTCTAGAGTAGAGGAGACAGTGGCTCCTAAAACTTACAGTATGTTACAATGAAAATTCACAGTCTTTTACAATGAAATATACAAATGAATGAATGACTTCCTGCACTGTCATAGAAAAGAGAGAAGAATGTGCAATATGTTACAATGAAAATATAATGTCTTTTACAATGAAAATGTATAGGCCGGTGCTATTACACATAAGCCTTTTGCCCGTGGGAGTCACGATACATTCTTGTTCTTCATTTTTGTGTTCTTTCCTCCATTGTTGAGTATGAGAGAAGAATACATGTTTGAAGAGCAGTATAATTATGCTTTAATTTTTGAATAAATGTTAATTGTGATAAAAAATGTCAAATCTTCTTTTAAGTGTACCTGCAAAAGTGGTACTTTGAACTGCAGAATACAAGAAGATTAGCCGAAGTTCTTCAAAGTATATATACACATGATGTTATTTAAAGTATGTACGTCTGCCTAATATACAAAGCGAAGTGACATGTTTAAAATTCTTTATAAACAAAAATTATGCACAACATATAGTCTAATGCGTTATTCCTAGTAATAGGCTATGCGCTTTGCAAGCATGATGAGGTCTCAAGTCTCAACTGACATTGAATGAAATGTGGGAATTTTCAATGAATCATAATATGAACAGGTCATAAATTCTTTCTGTTGGAAAACATGTTTGATGAGTAGAATTGAGTTATGAATAAACGTATGTAATTTCTTATATTTGAACTTGTTCGAAATATATTCATAAGGAGATAATGAAAATAATAAAAAAATATTGTGAATTGAAAGAGGAATTTGATTGTTGAAATGCCTAGAAAGGTTTTTGTGTTTTGAACTCCGACTATACAAGTGTATACAGAAATTTTGTATTCTCAAACTGCCTAATATGAACAATTCAAGATATTTCATAATACTATGTTATATGAAATCACTTAAATTGTTCAAGACATAGACAGTTGAAGAAATTTCATCATACTATGTGATATGAAATATCTCAAACAGATCTAAGATGTAATGAATGCATGTATGATCAGAAATACATTTAATTCATAAACAAGCACAATTTTTTAAAAAAATAAATAGAAACGAATGAAAAAATTGATCACATGAAACTGTTATATTTCATAATAAAATATAGAAAGACAAAATATAGCACCGTATAGCATATCGTATGAACTAAAAATTAAACATATGCATAATATAGATTATCGTATAAAAGTATTCTATATAGGCTGGATGTAGGTTCCATTTCGGAATATATTATTAACCTTTAGCAAGAATGGAAGAACAATTAAAAGCTATATTCTGTACACTAACGAATCAAGATATATTATAAATCTTTAGCAAGACTTACAAGTTTCTTATAAAATAATGATATGAGTCATATTTAATAAATTATATTGAGTAATTATTTAATGAATTGGATCATCTTATGAATTTCAAGTAAAAACATGAAGAACAACAAAGCTCAATAGAACTTAAAAGCCAGGCAAAGAATCCGTGTGTTTCATCAACAATGCCGGCAAAAGATATGCATTAAAAAAAATTCTTGCACCAAAAATACCTCCAACCAAGAACACCCAGACCCAAAAAATTTCTGCACCAAAAACACGTCCAAGCGAGAACGCCCCCAACAAAAAATTCCAGTATCAAAAAAAAAAAAAAAAAAAAAGAAAGAAAGGGTTTTTTATTTTTTAGTCCTTGTAAACTATATAATTTAGTGATCGATATCTCATTTTTTCATATTTCAATTTTAGTTTTTAAACTCGAAGGGTATGTTTCTCATTAGTTCCTGGGAGAGACCTATCCTTAAATTATTTAGTTTTCTTTTTAATCATTTTAAGAGACTATAAAAAACATATCTTTTAAAATGAAGACTCAAATTAATATACGAAGAAATGGGAGATCGATTATTAAATCATATAATTTATGAAGTTAAAAATAAAAAATCCATAAAAGAAAATGATACCTTCTCTGCACCTTCCAATCAACGAGCCGTGGTGAAAACGAGGCCAGTATTTTCTCTTCACTTTCCAACCAACAAACCATACCTAAAAAAATTTACAAAAAAAATTGATGAAGAGCGAAAGAACAGACAGGATTTCGTGAATCACAGCAGAGGAACAGTTCTGACTACAATGACAGAAATACCATCCGAAGGAGAAATTTGGACGCATTGTAATGTACAGTGTGTAATTTTTAGTTCGGTGGTGGGGTGATTTTTGGACGTACCGTGGTGCATTAGAATGTAATATGTCGGAAAAACACTAAATTTTTTAATTTTGAAAATCACAACAAAATTAGAATTAAATATAGATTTAAAAAAATCTAAAAAATTTAGTGAATCAGAGCACGTAAAAACACTTTCTGAAAAGCAGATTCCGTCCTACTTTGATGCAATGGTTCAATGACGATCCACTCTGAAGATACGACGATCTTTGATTCTTCTCAAAGTGCACTCAAGTGACAAGAGGTTTTAGCGAACACCTGTAAATCTTTAAGAATAGGAGACCGCTTTCTCTTCTTTTAATTTCAATGTTTGTCTCGGACGGACTCACTGTAGGTGCTCCCTGATTTCTTTTTTCTTTTTTCTGTGTGTTAGACGGACTGGTTTGTATAATATAATATCTTCTCTGTCCAACATCCCTACCCCATATATTTTATTACAAGAGATGCCAAAGCACTCCCAGAGAAACAAAACAGTTCACAACCGTTTAATAACCAAAAACAGTTTAAAACAAAGCTACAAATCACTTTGAAAAGATGAAATGATATTCAAATCACTGACACAAATTCAAATGAAAAAAAAAACTGTTTCAACAGTTTACATAAAAAAACACATATAAAAACTAAAATAAAATAATTTTCTAACATAATATAATAATTATATACAGTATAGATATATGTTGGTCAATGATATATAAAAAGACAGACCCCTTCCACCACTTCCCAGCTTACTTCCATGGAAGCCAATCCTTCTCACTAAACCCCTCTCTCTCTCTCTCTCTCTCTCTCTCTCTATATATATATATATATATACCTAATTTTCAAAAAAAAACACAGATTATACACCAATATCAATACAAAACCTCAACAAACCCTAACCATGAAAACCAACTTGTCTCATCTCCTCCTCACACTTACAACCCTATCAGCACTTGTCCACGCGAGCCCTCCCCCCCCAACCGTGACATGCAGCGCCGGCGACGTCAACTGCATCGTCACCAACGGCTACGGCATCTACCCAGACAGAACCACCTGTAAAGCCGCCTCCGTCGCCCGCCCGGCCGACGAGTCCGAGCTCCTCTCCGTGGTCTCCGACGCCTCCCAAAAGAAGCAACACATGAAGGTGGTCACCGTGTACTCACACAGCATACCCAAACTGTCGTGCCCAGGCGGACCGGACGGGGAAGGGCTCGTGATAAGCACAGAAAACCTAAACAGTGTCATGGACGTGGACCCTTTGAGGGTTCGGATGACTGTAGGGGGTGGCATTACCCTTCGAGGTCTCATCGATGCGGCGGCGGAGAACGGGTTGGCTCTGCCTCACTCGCCGTTTGGGAGGGGATGACTTTGGGTGGGTTGATCGGGACTGGGTCCCATGGGAGCTCGTTGAGTGGGAAGGGACCGGCGGTGCATGAGTACGTCGTTGGGGTTAGGTTAGTGGTTCCAAGTACAAGTGCTGGTGGTGATGGTAAGTATGCGAGGGTGGTGGGGTTGGTGGAGGGGGATGAGGAGCTCTTGGCGGCTAAGGTTTCTCTTGGTGTCTTGGGGGTTATCTCTCAAGTAAGGTTTTATTTTTAATTTGTTCTGTTTTCATTTTGGACAAAATATTCATAACTCTATGAAATCTTCTTGAAATCATAAAAAGTCATTCTAAAATCATAAAATCATCATATATCCTCACAAAGTGTATATGGTTAACGAATTTAATCCCCCATCAAGAGTATATTGAAATAAGTCATCAGAAATTTATTAAAATTGGATTTAGTCCCTACAAACTTTATATAATTAGATTTAGTTCTTTTGTAAGACAAAAATACCCTCGTCATTTTCAATATCCTCATATCTTGAAATATCATCTTCATCTGTAAAAAAAAAAAAAATCCGTCAAACCTTAATTTGATCTACAAAATTGAATCATTTTTCAACATTTTTCCCTCCTCAATCTCATTATAGAGATTGAACAAAAAAAAATTATAGTTTCATTAACTTCATTACAAAATCAGTAGAGAAAACAATTTAAAAATCAAATCAAAATTCTATAATACATTCTTAACTCAATTACTACCAATAAAAAGCATAACACGTTGACTATAAAACTATAATTTGTTTCATAAAATTTAAATAAATCAGTATATATTTTTAGATATTCACATGGATTTTTTACGATTTTTAGAAGATTTCAGGGAGTTAAGACGATTTTTTAATTTCACAAGGACTTTTTTCGATTTTCATAAGTTTTCAGGGAGTTATATAAATTTTTTCTAATAAAGAAAATAAATTTTAAAAGGGTATAACAATAATTTACCATGCATGGTTAGGGTTAACCACATATCTGATCAAATAAATATTATCTAATAAGATAAGGACCTGAGGGGATTTGTCAATTTTACAGAGACTTTTTCTAATTTTCATAAGTTTTCATAGAGCTAGATCGATTTTTCCCTTTTATTTTTAATTTGTTTTTAGAAAAAAAAAATATTTACTCTAGATTGATAAATATTGTGACTTCGTTTGGACATGAGAGTGATAATAGTTTTTATAACTTAGGTTTTGAAAAATGTTGTTATAATTTTTTTAGTTTAGTTTTTTTTTTTTAATTTTGTAACACAAAATCGACATAAATATGAATTTAAATTTGTATAATAAAAAAAATACAAATATTGTAATATATATTATGTAATAATGAAAACTATATGTAAACATTGGGTGGTAAACGAGTCGAACAAGTCGAGCTCTGATCTGTGCAGACTCGGCTCATTTAGTATCAGGCTCTGCTCGGGCTCGGCTCGAGAATGAGTTTCATTTTGTATTCAAGCTCGGCTCGTTGGGCTCGTAAAAAGCTTGGTTGAAGCTCGTCTCGGCTCGTTTGTTAAACAAGTCAAGCCAAAGCTTGAATCAAGGCTTTGTTCGGGCTCGTTTAGCTAAAAAAAAATCTTGTTTAATATTTGAAAAGTTACATTTCACAAATCCCAATACTTTATACATGTGAAAGTAACATAAGTTCGGGCTCATTTTTTCTGTTAAGTAAATGAGCTCGTCTAGACTCGGATTCGGCTCGACTCGGACTCGGCTCGTTTACAAACCGAACTTTAAAAATTGTTGAAGATCGACTCGTTTGTCTAATCGAACGAGCCTGAGCGAGCTTTAACCGAGTCGAACTGGAGCAGAACCCGAGCCCGAGCTACTCAATTCATTTACCAGCCCTAGCCACATCCAATCAACACTACCGTTGTTCTCATTTGGATATGACATAAGCTTTTTTGATACAGATAACTGCTTTGTTTGATTGTGGTGCGATTGAACGGTGGTTAGAACTCTCCGAAGACACAAAAATAAGATCACATGTATACACGGAATCTATAGATTATTCACATATATGGTTTGTTTTCCCTTTGTGTATATATATATATATATATATACACACACACACATTATAAGAATTGTTAAGTAGTTGGTGAATATAATTAAGAAGGCAGCTTGTATGCCTATGTAAATTTATAAGGTGTAATATTGGTGTATATATTTGTAACTAATTCTATCAGCTCTTCTGCTTTTTGGTTGGCATAACAAGTAAGATCGGTTCACAACAAGTCCTTACATTAATAAGTAATCGACAAAGGTGTTAAATGGTGTTAGGTTGTACTTGGAGATAATTTTCTTACGGAATTGATTAACCGAAGGTTTAGGTCTTGTATGCAATGAATGATTTTATGTTTTTAAATGTTCATGGAAGATGCAACCACCAACGGACCATACAAAAAATAGAAATAAATGAATATCTTGGTTGATGTTTTCTTACCTGTCTACCTGCATTTAATGAGAAATAGTTGGATTTCAATTATGCATTATCCAAATATTTATATGTATAAATAAATAAAGTTGGTCTTTAATTCTTACTATCATTATCATCATCATCAGTTTGTTAGAGATATAAATAATGAATCCATACACATGGCCGATCTGGCATGAAATGATTAAGCTTTTGATAAAAACATGGTTTAAATTTCAGCCATGTTTTTTTGCCCTTTTCGTCCTTTCCACCATGCACCCCCCCTGTGATGGGGGTGTCCTAACAATCACGCCATGCGTGGGTTGGACAAATTTCGGCCATGTTGAATAAATGAACATTCACATAGGAAATTTATCAATAAATGTAAGAGTTTAAAAACATTACATGAATAATCTCATATAAATCTTTATCAAAGTTTGAACAAACTTACAAATCTTTGAAAACTCATAAATACCTATATACATTCTTAGTTTTAACAAAAATTAATCATAACCCAACTTATCCTATTTAACTTTAACCTATAACCATGAAATTATTAAATTATGCTCAAATTTTTTACCATTTTCAATCAATACCTCAATGGAAATGAAAGAAACATAAAAAGTCTTACAAGAATAATTTAATTTTTGTATGGACTAATTTATTTTTATGATTATTTATGGAGATTATAGTGTTTGCACAATTACATGATGATAAAATATTCTTTTAAATTTGAATAAAATTTTAACCCAATAACGATAATTAGGTTTTTGTTAGTTTTAAGGGACTCGTGTATCCGCCACAACTTTCAAATGGACTTGTACGGGATTACCTATGTTTACAGGGATGCAGATATGCCTTTAACCCTAAATTTAAATGCTTTTACTACATAGATCTGCAAAGTGTTATGATTATAACGATGATGACACAGCCTGACTGCATCTGAATACCTATCCACAGGTTGACGGATAATCTTTTTTTTATATATAGAAAAGCAATGTATCCGAGCATAGGGTGCAAGTCATAAGACTCCTCTGAATAACTCACCCTACATGGCTGCAGAAACTTAGGCATGCGAGTCCATAAATACATCAGTACCTAAAGAGACTAACAACATGTTTTCTCTTCCTGCGTTCACAGCAGGACTCAACCTCACTCCTCCCCTAAAGGGGGAAGGTGTCCTAACCGCCGCGCCATGAGTCCGGGGATGGTTCATGGATAAACATTAATGCTAAGGATAAACATAATGCTAACTGCACTAACTTTGCCTTGCTACCCATCAAAAGAAAAGAAAAAAAAAACTTACCTTTCTCTATTGAAACTGTACTGAATAAAATCCACACCGAATGATTACCGAATCCCAAATTTGTTATTAGGATTGGAAGACAATGCTTTCTAACAGTTAAAATTTACTGCTCTTTCAGGTGACACTGCAACTAGAGCCAATGTTCAAGCGCTCCATTACAAACCGTGTTGAGGGGGACGACGGTTTCGAGAATCAAATTGCAGCCTTCGGATCAATGACCGAATTCGGCGACATCACATGGTACCCTTCACAAGGCAGGGTCATCTTCCGCGACGACTTCAGAGTTCCCATCACCACCACAGGGAATGGCCTAAACGATTTCACCGGATTCCGGGCACAGCCCCGCCTCATAATTGAGGGCATCCGGACCACTGGTACTCACTGTGAATCACTAACTACATATAATGTGCTCTAATGAATGAATTACCAAATGTTTGATATGGTGTGACAGAGGAGTTGTTGGAAGCGACTCATAATCCATCCGGCAAATGCGTGTTGTCGAAAGGGCAAGTGACTGTTCTGCTTGCATCAGGTTTCGGGCTCAAGAACAGGGATGGAAGACTACTGGATTTCACCGAATATCCAGTGATCGGTAACCAAAGTGACATGCAAACTTCAGGTATACCCGCATGATAATATCACATCAACATCACATCAGTTAGTTTGATCATGATTTTGTGCACAGGGTCATGTCTAAACGGGAAGGATGACCTCCTCCTCACCGCATGCGGGTGGGACAGGCGGATCCATGGGTTGCTCTACCACCAGACCAGCGTGAGCATACCATTGCCCAACATCACGAGCTTCATTTCCGATGTAAAGAAACTGAGAGACATCAACCATGACTCCCTCTGCGGTGTCGAAATCTACTCTGGCTTCCTAATGAGGTTCAACAAGGCCTCAACGCTTATTTGGGGAAGACGGCCGACTCGGTGGACATTGACATCACGTACTACCGGTCCAACGACCCGCTTGATCCACGGCTGGACGAGGACGTACTGGAGGAGATCGAGCAGATGGCGCTGTTCAAATATAAAGGCATGCCTCACCTGGGGAAGAACCGGAACGTTGGATTTGTAGGGATGAGGGAGAAGCTAGGGGTGAAGGGTGACCTGTTCGTCAAGGCAATGGAGAAGTATGACCCGGAAGGATTGTTCTCTTCCGACTGGAGCGATGCGGTGTTGGGGCTGCGCGGGAAGGCCCTGACTGTTGACAAGAAGGGGTGTGCTCTTGAGGGGCTCTGCATTTGCTCGAGGGATGAGCACTGTGCGCCAGAGAAGGGGTACCTCTGTCGGCCTGGGATGGTTTACACTGAAGCGAGGGTGTGTCGTAGAGAGGACGACGGGCTGTTGTAGATAGAACTGCAGTAGAACTTGCTGGGACTTGTATCCAAATGGGGTGTCATAGCATCAATAAATTCATATCAGTGTTTCACGGTGTAGAAGGAAAGAAAACCATCAGTTTCACAAGAGAAATCATGTGCTTTGCAAAATAAAGCTTAGTTATATTCTATGAAGTACAGGCCAAAACTATTTAAAAACTGGGAATGTTGAAACTTGAGACTAACTAGCTGTTTTTTTCACACCACTTGTTATTAAAAAAAAGGGTTAGAGATTCTGTAGTTGATGAGGTGTTGAAATTCATGATCTTTAGGTCTATGCTTACGGTGAGTGTAGTGCATGGTTATGGGTATTACAAAGGCGTGTAGGGCACTGGTACACTCGATCATCCTCATCCCTGTAATTCTAATCCAGTATGTGAGATCTCTAATATAATATATATTTGGTTAGGCAAGTATATAGTCTATTAATAAAAATTCAAGGAGGTATGAATTCAATTCATTCAAAATTTCAAATATATACTTCATTTTTTTGTGAAGTCATGTAATTCATTAAACAAGTATATACCTCCAAAAAAAATTAAAATGTGTTAGGAACTATAGAAGTGACTCTCCCTAGCATTTTCCAATGCCTATATTATATGTCCAACCATGGTAATTATGCACACTATTTGGAATATAATGTATAAAGAAAACCCTATGTTCAGGTATTCAATCGGAGAACTCTTCTACATTCAGAGAACTTTGTGACTGTGTATAGCCAGTGTGTTACAATTTCTTCTGAAGAGGCATATGTTATGTCAGATGAAATATGTTTTTTTTTTTGCATAGAGAAGTACATATATAATTCATTATAGTATATATATACTTCATTTTTAAATTGAGAGAACTTTGTGAATGTACATATTTTTTATAATGGTTAGCAAGATACGATGGAAATTTATCTTGAGTAGATGATTTTTTCTTCATGGTAGCACTACAGAATCATCAAAATAAGCAATTATATTGATTGAAAGGAACGCAATTATAGTATGATTACACTTACTTCCTAAGCTTTCACTAAAACCAGTGTCTCCTTCACTTGTCCAATTGTCTTTCACACAACACCAATACGAGGATCTCATCAGGCATTCTTGTTTTGTTGGTCAGTCTGCTTGGCTTCACCGACGTCTTCATATCCAGATGCCAACAGAGGACCGATTACCTTCCTACGGACTGAAGCAGATTCCTTCAACTTCCTCTTCCGTATCCTCTTCCTCTGCGCCCTCGTGAGCTTCAGAAGCCCACATTCGCTTCCTTCGCTGGATGACTTCTCCTTTTCTGGCTCCTCTGCATCAACTGCTGGTTGAAATGCAAGTATGAGCAAGTACTAAGTATCTCTTGAAGTGCAATTAAACTGATGTTTCTTAAAATAGTTCTACATTCTTCATACATACATACACACACTCCAAATGTGAGAAGCTCTAAATTCGGATATTCATATGTGAATGATTTAACTGTAGATATCGCTACCAAGGTCGCATTTTGGAGATTATATTATTGCAGAAATCATACTTAACCCAAACGTGGAGACAAATCACCCCAGTGGGTCCACCTTTTAAAGAATTTACAGAAAGCAAGAAAAGACTTTTAGTTATCTAACAAAAGCAATTGAAAAAGAAGCTTTTCAGCAATCTAACAAAAATATGTTTCTTGGAAAAACTAATTTAAAATGCAGCTTCACATCCATGTTAGAAGTTAGAACAACAACAAAGTCGAATTATAACGACATAATTTATAGAGAAATACATACCCACATGGAATTCCGGAACTAGAGCTCCAAGGGTGTCTTCCGCAGGTTCATCCTTGGCTGGTTGTGGCTGTCAAATAAAGAGTAAAGACTC
Source organism: Acorus gramineus (assembly GCA_030737835.1). Taxonomy (NCBI): domain Eukaryota; kingdom Viridiplantae; phylum Streptophyta; class Magnoliopsida; order Acorales; family Acoraceae; genus Acorus; species Acorus gramineus. The sequence continues at coordinate 10,825,445 of CM060852.1, read as the reverse complement.
GTTGCGACATTAAAACATACATTTTAAGCTCAACAGTCGGGATATGGTAATTTGATTTTAGCAATGGAATCTACCTTTAGTCGGAATATGATTCAAACAACATGGAACAATCCACGGAATACAGTGATACCACTCAGACAGATAGATAGAATGAATTTTAAATAATAAAAAGGGAAGAGAGAAGGATTGATTTACCTGAGGAGGGGGTGATTGAGGGGGATAGAGGATGCTAATGAGGGTTTCGTGAAATCGGGACCTCTTCGGATCATTATTCATTATTATTCATCACCGTTGTTGAAATGTTTCCCTCTCTCGCTCTGGGATTTGTTAGGACGGTGGAAGCGGTTACTCGATGCAAGGATGAGTCGCTGACGAGGAGAGGTTGTGGAGGTTTTTTAGGGTTTCACGAGTGAACGAACAAGGGGATTTGTTTTCTTACATTGGGGTGCGCAAATAAAGTCAAAATTATATTTAATAAATCTATGGGGGTGTTTTAATTAGATCTTGATAATGGGGGGTATGCAAATAAAAGAAAATATCTTCGCGCAGTTAAAATGGAGAGGTGGGTAGTAAATCAACCAAACGGCTCGGGGCTCTGCTTGAACTTAACTCAATTGGAGCTCGTTCAAACTCATTTAATTAAACAAATGAGTCGAGTTTGAACAATTTTTAAAACTCGTTAGGTCGAGCTCACAAGCATAAATGAACTTAGTAATATTTTTCAGTTTAGGCCCCGTTTGGTTCATGTCATTTTAGGGCGGATTCTAATTCCACCTTGATATTACTGAAAAAGTGTTAAAATTTATCATTTGATTGGTGATTATCATGAAAGAAAATATGGGTCATACATTATTCAAAATCCATGTGGGAAGAAAAATAAGACGGAATTTGAATCCCACCCATTTGGTAGGATTCTGAAAATCCTGGTGGATTATGCAATTGATTTTTTTAATGACCATTATACTCTTAACAAATTAATTATATCTTAATAAAAATAGGGTGAAATTTGAATCCCACCAATTTTATTTAATTGCATTTGTTAAATATTTATAAAAATATTACTTATTTTTTATAATTATGATATGAGTAAAGAAATAAATTTTACAAGTATATGTATGATATTATTAGTAAGGGTATTTTAGATATTTAAATCAAATCATTTTATTATTTTTCATGTGTGAACCAAAGACTGAAAAATTATTCTTTGCATAAATTAATTAGCTAGCCAAACAATATGGAATCTATATTCCTAATAAAATGATTATTGGTAGAGTGATTCCTAGTAAAGTAGATCCATATAAAATAATGACACGAACCAAACGAGGTCTTATGTTTTTAGGGGTTGAACACAAAATTTTAGCCTAAATAAACCAAGCTCATGAGCCTAAACGAGCATAACCTTGTATTGATTAGTGTTATGTTATGATTTTATAAACGAGTCGATCCGAGCTTCAATCGAGATTTTTATAACACAACGAGTCGAGTTTGAACACAAAATTAAACTCAATTCTGAACCCGAGCTGAACTTATTAATTATAAACAAGTCAAGTTTGAACATGTCAAAACTCAACTTGTTTATCACCCCTAGATAGAGAGACAGACACATTAGATGATCAGATCTTACATGACCTATATTCATGTTCAAGTTTTGGGTCACTAGGTCATGCTAAGACACGAGATTTCTTTTTTTAAGTAGTCGTTATTCAAATAAATTTTAAATATGGTAGTAAATATTTTTATAAAAAAACAACAAACCATTGTTATAGAACAGTTCCTAATTATTTATTTTGTATAAAACCCTATTTTTTTAGCTTATGTGAGTCACATATGTATATCCGTTGGAGTGGCTATTAGAATTTAGAAATGATTCCTTGGTGATCAGAGAGATCTTTCTAAGTCTTATAGAGACATGAGAGAACTTAAGTTCATGATAATGTGAGGAACTGTTTAATTCATGTAATTTCAACATGTTTTGAATTTTTTTTAAAATACATGTAATTGTCTAATAAAATATATATAAAAGATAAATTATATATTCGATTAAATTGAATGCGTACCCTTTTATATTTTTCTTAATAAAGTACATACACTTTTAATCAAATATATACTCAATCAGAAAAATTATATATTAAATTTAATTAGGATAGTCTATTCTCTTAAATAAAAATAATATATATAATATGAAAGTATAGACTATTTTTTTTTTTTTATATATATCAGAGAAACCTGCGGAACACCGTAGAGTATTATATCACATATTCACATACTTCAACAGTTATCTCAATAGCTTTTCTTTTTTCAAGGAACGGTGGTGAATAGATCCGTATTAATGTGATGAGCCAAATCCACAAATAATACAAACTCCTGAGCCTTTTTGAAAAGGATATTTTTGAATTTGTGTCTCACACATCCTTTCCGACCATCAACTTTGGACTTGAAACTTATCCAACTCTACCTTTCATTCTTTTTCTTTTTTTATCCTTTCAAGCATGCATACATGGCAAATTCATTGTGATTCGAATTGATTCTCTTTTTAAACCAATTTGGATTTCTCGGTTTCACTTAAAATTTGAATCTCAGACGGACAGTAGATGTCATGTGTTTTTTTTTTGTTTTGTTTTTTTAATGTGAGACAATGACAGAATATATAACAAGTGTTTTGATGATAATGAACATGAGATGAAGAGAAAACCAGTTGTCCAACCTTCATTTTCAATCAACACTGACCACTTTGTTTGTTTCATCAACTTTGCCAGTCATCCTACTTCAAAATATCGTCACCTAAAGTTAGATGACATTAGCAACATTAATGACTCACTTTTGTCTGAACATACAAATGGTATGTTTGATGGATAATTCAATTTATGATTTAAAAAAAAAAAAGAGAAATAGCTACCACAATTTCATTTCTGATTTCAAAGTATAATTCTGATGGAGTGAGAAGACATACAGAAAGAAAGAAAAAAAATATAAAGCGGAGATCTTGACGGTCGAATCCTGGTTAAAGAGGAATCTAACCCAGATCATAGGCCGTCATCGTCATCCTGCTACTCCGTGATCGTTATGCGCTCGTTTTGGAAATTCACCTCCTTCATTCCGACCATGAAGCATCCCCAGTCTCTAACGCAGCAACAGAAATGAAAATGAATTTATGATAGATAAATAAAAATGAATCAATAAAATTTTTACGGTGAAACATTGAATTATAGATCCAAAATCTAATAAAAACACGTTGGAAATGAATTAAACAAATTGCGTTACATTGTTTTGTCCATGTCATCTTTTCATATGCCTTTATTGACTAATATTAATAACTGACAAAGTCGATCACTTTTTCTTACTTTCATTGGGTTTGCAATTTCGGATCTTGTGTGGATTGCCTTTCAATCCAAAGAAAGAAGTTGGTCCCCGTGAAAAGAATATTTTGCCACCCCCTTCACATGATCCAAGAATTTTGTTCCTGGAGGTTCAAAGTTTGAAAAATATGATTGGTGTAAAATTTAATTTAATAAAATTTGATTAAAAAAAAATTCATTTTTTTTAATTTCTAATAAATATATTTTTTAATTAAAAATAAAATAATTTTTTTAATTAAATCTATATTTTCACAACTATTTGAATATGCTTTTCATTTTTTTTTTTTTTACAAAAATGAAAGCTCATTTTTCAAATAGCCCTAAGATAATTGATGGACTTAAAAAATTATTAGAACAAATTGATTTCAAGTATTTTTTCTAGCCTTTGACCTTTCTATCCAAAAACATAATTGATAGTTGACTTTTTTTTTAAAGAAAAAAATATATTAATATATCTAAATATATAAATCAATTTGTGTAACAGTATATAATTCAGTAGATAAATGTATATTTGTTTTAAAAAAAATCAACGAGAGCTCAACACAGGACTATATATATCATTATACATTCAAATATAATCTATGTGTTAGATGCATAATAATGTAAAAAATTGATATACCAATGTACTTGGACGGATAACATGTGTATGATTTAATTTCTTATGAAAAATGCATAATGATTTACACAATTTCACGCTAATATCGGAATATTTTTATATATGTTTAAAAAAATCTAACGGCCTATAAAAAATAGAAAAAAATATGGAAATTAAGTTTCCTAAAATATGTTTAAAAAATTAAATATCTAGAAACATTATTCTCCTTTGTATTACGACCGGCTCAGATGAAAACCACGGAACACAAACCGGTTATTCTCACCATGTGGTGAGCAGATCCTACACATATTTCCTTCCGTTGTAAATGTCAGACTTTCTTTTCTCAAGAACTCCCAAAAAAAAAAAAAAATTCACCACCTTTTCCTTTGCAATCCCTTATTTTGTGAGGTTGGTGGATCCTTAAAAAACACACACACAAACTCAACTAGCTGTAACTACTATTCTCCTCTCTTTGATCCTTCAATGTCACTTTTTAGTTTTCATTGGTTGTTAGAGTTTCCTTTTCGGGTCTACAAAATCTCTCATGATGATCTTTTGTTCTCACCAGTTTTTGTTACTCCTGCAGGACATCCAAAGAATAGAAGCTTTTCACATACATGAGTCACACATTGCGGCTTTCTTTTCGAAACACCCTTTCATCATTGTAGAGGGTTCTTTTTTTTTTTTTTTTTGTGGGTTATTTTTGTGGTGCAAAAGCCAATCAGGACCCACTTGCAAGGAAAGGTTGGAGAGGGTTCAAGAAGTAAAACCCAAGACGATTTCAATAATTCCATTATGGGTTTGGTTGGCTGATCTGAAATAAGGCTATTTTTTTAATGGGTTTTGCTTCTTTGATGGAGTTGGTGGCGGAGATAGAGAAAGGTGGAATAGTAGCCCACGTAAGAAAATTCATTCTTTTCCTTTCCTTCTTGATCTGGGTTTTGATTGTTTCACAAATTTGATCAGAAAGGAAGATAAAAGAAGATATGGGTCAGCGGTTCCATCGATGATTGGCGCGAGTTCTTGCTCTTTATCTGGGTTGGAAGAAATTTTATTCCATTTGTTCATGGTGCACTGATTAATTGAGGTGGGCTCTGTTTTTTTTTTGTTTGGATGTATTTATTTTGTCCTGTTCATGGTGTATTAATGGTTAACCGACGTGTGGAGCCGATGATTTTGTCTTTCTACCTCATCTGTTCTTGTTCCTGGTTTGTGCTGCATTGCCTTGTGGTGAGAATTTGATGATTGCCATCTTCAGTGGGTGTTTCACAGTTTGGTTGATGTATTTAAGTTCTTTCATTCTTTTAATTGTGGTTTTTGTATTGTGTTGATCACTGAAACGGGGTTTTGAACATATGATTGGATATGGATTTCTATGTTTCCTTCACCCTAATTTTAGATATACAGGAAATATTCTTATGTATAGGATTGCTTGTTGTGCGCCGTTTATTTCCGTTTTGGTCCTCACATTCAATAACGTGCCTGGCCTTCCCTTTCTTTCCATATAAGGTGGTTAGTTGAAGAAGATTTGAATTCATAAGTTGAAAAATAATTAACACATGTGCTGTTCATCTTTTCTTATAAGCATGTAACCTTTCCCATTTGGATATGTAGTGTGGATGTCCTAAATTTGAAAATGAAGTAGGTCATCCGCTTGACATGTAGGTGGATTTTCTCGGCGACTAGGTTTTGTTGATTGAATAGTCTGTGTGCAATAGCAGTCCTAGTATATTGATTAGTGGGGGGCCATTCTACATAGTTTTTTAGGTTACAGTTTGTTTTTCTTAAACTTGTTTATATAGATTCTCTTTGCTACTAGTTATGCTAAGTATTTCCATTGAGTTTGTCTGGTCTCGACAGCACCTTGTATATTTTAAGTTAAGTCCTTCCAGTTTGAGTCTTCTGCAAATTGTCATCACATTTTTTCTTTTCTTGCTCATTAAACACTGGCACAATGGTTTAGTTGTTGTATTAACCTTAAAAAATTCTAGAAAGGACTGAATATATTCTCCAAGTGGACATCCCGATTTACCTGTATAGCTTTTGTTACTATAACAGGGGGTGATTCATCTACCTTGGACTACTGATGCCACCACAAAGATTTTGCCATCAAGACTGTCTAAAAATAGGCTGAGAATTGGAGAAATTTCTTGGAGGGTGGCCAAGTTAATCCAATTAGATTCTGTCATTTGTAGTTTCTTATTTTTTTAAATTTTTTTTAAGAACAGTTTCATTTGAAGGTGACCTGTTTTTGGATCTTTTTATAAGGATTGTTGTCACTGAATTATTTTCTCCTGTCATTGTACAATATTTACAGTTCTCATCATTTTAAGCTCTCTTATACCTGAGTTATAACCGCATTTAACTGACCTTAAGAATGTTATAATAGCGTTGCATTTCTTTCCATCACTCATGCTATGGCTGTTCTCATTTGATATTTTCTTTTGTCATTACTCATAATTATGTGGTATATCCTGATAATCTTCTACTGAAATGCGAACTGCTCCATTTCCATATATCAGATTCTATCATTGGTGTTTTGAAGAAGCAATGATTCCTGATTGTTTGTATTCAAGTTTGTGTTTAACCCTCCTTGTATTTAGTTCATGGATGATTAGCTGTATTTGTTGTTTGTATATGTAGATCTTGTGTGTTTGTTTCTTTTCTTGTTTGTCATTCATGTATAGGTTTTATAATTCAAGCATATTTTTATATCAATATCTGGTAGTCCCAATGCTTTCCTGTTACTGGCTCTAACCAGGAACAGTGACATAGTTCTTTGTGTGCATCAACATCAGGTTCACTGTTAGTCATAAACTTTTCTTTATTTTTTCTTGATTTTCCGAGATATGCCCCATGGCAACTCTGCATCAACTTTCAGGAATTTGGTCTTTGAAACTTTAACTATAAACTTTATCACATTTTATTAATTGAAATACTTTTATTTTATTGAACAATGAGCATCACACTATACAATGTATCAAGAGTTTGGATTCTGGTGATCTCATTGGCAGGTTGGGCTTTTCATTTTTTTTTTTGTTTTGTATATGCAGGAAAAAGTTGGTACAGCAACGTTCATATATAATCTAGCATTATGGGTTGGCTGAACAAAATTTTTAAAGGTTCAAGCCATAAAGTTTCAGAGGGGCGATATAATGGGAAGTATGGAGATGATGGGATCTGGAGTGGACCCTCTAATTCTGTGGTAATTGAAATAGTTGTTTCTTGACAATATTCCTTTATGTACAAATGTTTATATGTTTTGAGAACTCAATATTTTAAAGTTAATGAAGAAGACTCCTGCATTTTTCTTTGGTTGTATAAATATTTTTCGTCTGATTTTGTTTTGCTGGTAAAATTGTTATCATCTTTATTTTTAGTCTTGTTTCTTTTCTTCTTGATCTTTCTTTGATGAACTTCAAATTTCAATGCAGAATAGTGGGATTTTTATGGTTGGTTCTGCATTGCTGATTGTGCTAATTTTGTTTTGTTGGGAACTTGAACAAAAGGATACACTTGAACAAAAGGATAAGCTGACAGAAAATGAGGATGAAGATATTGATCATGCTATTGCACTTTCACTTTCAGAAGAAGAAGAGAGAAAAAGAAAGGCACCTGGTGAGTTTTCTGCCAACTTCTTTAGGTTGTAAATTTTCTATTGCTATAGTAGTGTAAATTTTATTGACAACCATGTGTTTTACTTTGTTATGAATTCATTTTTAATGCATTTCTAGAAATTGATTCTCACCTAGAAGAAGATGAACAACTTGCCAGAGCTCTCCAAGAAAGTTTGAATGTTGAATCTCCTCCACGGGAAAATGGACATGGTTACCAGCCTATACCCTTCTTTTTTACTTCAGGATCTAGGTTAGTATATATTGGGTTGTAATTATATATTTGCTTTAGTCTCTTCAGTTTCTTTCTTTAACAGTGTAAATCAAGTATGCTATCATCACAATTCAGAAACCATATACCCCTATATAAGATTTCTTGTATTGTGGCATCAGTCTTTAGCAATTAAAATTGCAATTTTTCATATAAAAAGCTTCTTTAATTGATATAGATTTCAGTGGACTGATAGGTGGGTGAAGAGGCACATAAGTGCATCACCCACTCACGTAAAAGAAACAATATATTATTCCTGCTTATGGATTAAAAGTTTCTTTCAATCAAAGTGTCAATGGAGGTTTTCAAGAGGCTCATTCATGGTATGAATCTCTCAGACCTTACAAACCCTTCTTTGGTGTGGAAAGATTTAGTAACAATTTTTTTCTTTCAGCCCTTAAAAAGTATGTGCAGCATATTAGAAATCAGCAGGTTTACCTGGTGACAAATTTTTTTCTGAAAGTAAAATTTCTGTGAGGTAGTAGTTCTGCATTGGAATAACTGGAAAGGAGGTTTTGTTATGAACGAACATCATCTTAAGATTTTGGGGTTGACTTGTTGATCCCAATCATGGTTTAGATTTCATGATATGAAATGAATAAATGAATAAAGAAGATATCCTGGGGGGTTGTTTGTGTTGTCAAATGTCTATGGAGATCATGACCCTAGCCAAATTCCAGAAGCAAGGCAACTTGAATAATTCTCTGCATTCTTGAATCTGTATATAGCTAGGGAGAGTATCAATATGTCTTAGAAACTGGGTGCAAACATCCTTATTTATGCATAAAAACTATATGTTTACTTTAGTAATGTACATTAAGGTATTTGTATCATATAAATCATTTGTACCTGCATATGCATCCCATAGATTTATAAGCTTTTTCTATGTATTATGGAAATGCAACATTGCTCGGTATATTTCATATATCCCTTGAAGGTCAAACTGTTCTGTAAATGAAAATAAGGATCTCGTTGTGTTGTTTATTATATGTACCTCAAACTGGAAGTAAAACATTCATTTGTTTTGGATATCCTTGCAATTCATCTTGAATCCAGTTTTTTGTTTTAAATTATGTGTTGCTCATCCCTGCACACTAAGTGTGAATGGACAACAGTGTCAACTGAAGGAAATTTCATGCAGGATTTGTGCTGGTTGCAATACTGAAATTGGCCATGGGCGCTTCCTTAGTTGTATGGGGGCTTTATGGCATCCAGAATGTTTCCGCTGCCATGCTTGTAACCTACCAATATCTGATTATGAGGTAATGAATCTTTCACAAATCTGGCTGGTATATTGTTGCATAAACTTTTGTGTACAACATTTTCTTTCTTTACATAAGAACTGCTCATTCACTTGTACATTTGCTTATTCTACATCATCCTTTCATGTCCAGTATTCCATGTCCGGGAATCACCCATATCACAAGGCTTGTTACAAGGATCTATATCACCCAAAATGTGATGTCTGCAAGCGATTTGTAAGTAATTTTTATTCTTTAGTAAGTGAATTTCTCTATCTTAACTAGATGTCTACTTTCTCTAGTTCCATTTTTTATGTAGAATGGATGACTTTCTACTGCTTATCATTAGACATCTTCTAAGGATGAGAAAAGAACACTGGATGTATATATTTTTTTAGCACCAAACAAGAAATATTAGTTCTCTTATATATGTTTGTCAACACATAAGAGAACATGCTCTTGTAGAATTACTCATGCAATTAGTTAAAAGAGCCTGAATTTGTTTCACCTTTATCACTGGTTCCAATGTGGTTTCTCATCCCCATTCCAACTGTTTTGTTTTCTAATCTGTTACTGAATCATATAGTAAGAATTTGTGTTGTCATAAACAAAGTAATATGCTTTTCTTTGTAAGTTTTCACTTTTTGATTTGAGTATAGTGGAATATTATGTGTAACTTATTCTACTATCTTACTATTGTGTGCATCTGTTGCAGATTCCAACAAATTTTAATGGGCTAATTGAATACAGGGCTCATCCTTTTTGGTTCCAAAAGTATTGTCCATCCCATGAGCTTGATAATACTCCCCGCTGCTGCAGTTGTGAGCGAATGGAGGTATTTCATTTAAATTCAAATTTTCGAGTCCTGAGTATGACTATCCATTATGGTTCAAAATCCATGAGGGGCAAAACCTCAGTTGTGGCTGAATGGCCAGGAAATGAGTGGTGCTCAAATGCGGTTTCCATAGTTGTCTGGGTGGCTAGGCGAGCTTAGGCGGTGGCCAACCACTTAACGGCCTAGGCGTGCCTAGGCGGCGCTTAATTAAGATTTTATTATTTAAATTGGTAATTATATTAAAGTTATTTATCTGTTTATCCATTTTTTAATTTTTCCAAGAATATTACTTAAAATGAACAAAGTTATTTATTGATGCATGTCCATTTCAACAAAATTAATATAATCTAACCCTAGTGGCATTAAAGAAGGAGAAAATGTGGAAGAGATTGAGGGAGAACAAGATAAGAGTTCAAAATTTTTGATGAGAGATAGGAGAGAGAGACAAAAAAATCAATAGAGACTCACTTGGGATTGGGAGAATTCGCTGCACGGTTAGCCGGCAGGGTAGGTGATGTTTCAATCCTTCGATTGTGTTTTTTTTTTGTTTTATTTTTTAGGTTAGGCAAGGGTTTGGGCGGGCTAGGCGTGATTAAGGCGGGCTAGGTGTGATTTAGGGGGGTAGGCGGGCCCAAGCGCTCGCTTAATTAACATGCTATTAGGCGGGTGGTCGCCTAGGTCCATCTAGACCACCTAGTCGCCTAGGCGGCATTGTGGTTTCTCATCCTTATTCAACTTTTTGTAAAAAAAAATTCAAAGAAAAGTTAACCAGTAAGTTAAATATATGTCCATTGTAAAATGGACATAGAAAAGATCGAACTGTTAAAGAATCGAATGGCTGGGAAAGCTAGGCACAATGATTAGGAAATTGCCTTTCATCACCATGCAAACTGTCACAATGAGTTGTATTTGCATATCAATATCAATACCAGCTATTCTAGCAGAGCTACACCCACCTATTCCTTGTAAACAAACAATTTTTTTTATGCTTACCCCCATTTCAACTTATTCCGCATGTTTATTCTTCTACCCAAATAGGGGCATAAAAAATGAAGGAAATGAAAAGAATTGGATGTCATGATGAAATTCTATAATAATAGATGGCAGTTCTGTAGTATGTTTTATATAAAAAAATCTTGTTATCAATTAAAATGAAAATATTTGAGAGAAACATTGCATGTAAGAGTGATAAAAATTCAATTAATGGATCCATCAAGACATCCCTTCTTGCTGTTAATTCAGCGTAAGCTGCAGGATCAAGTCCTACAAGTTTGTCCTTCTGTCAAACTTCTTGAACTGACTTCATTACTCAACATGAAGTATCTGAATCATTCCTTTCTACTCTCTCTGTTCTTTGGTTTTCTAGACTATCTAATATGTTACAATTCACTGATCCCCTAATTTTTGCTGAACTACCAGCCAATAGACACAAAATATGTTTCCCTGGACGACGGCAGGAAGCTGTGTCTCGAGTGTCTGGATTCAGCAATCATGGATACTAGCGAGTGTCAGCCTCTCTATTTTGATATTCAAGAATTTTATGAAGGTTTAAACATGAAGGTGGAGCAGCAGGTTCCGCTACTTTTGGTGGAGAGGCAGGCTCTAAATGAAGCCATGGAAGGAGAGAAGAACGTGGGGCAGTTTTATGAAAAACTTTATTTTCCGTTTTTTCCTCCTTTTTTCCTGTCATATAAAACATTTTATCTCCCTTTATTAACTCTATTTTATGGAGCAGGGGCATCATCACTTGCCTGAAACTAGAGGTCTCTGCCTGTCTGAAGAACAGACTGTCAGCACAGTAAGGCATTTTTTTTTACTATGCTAATTTTGAATCAATAGATCTTGTTTACCGTCTTTGACAATATTAAATTCCCATCCATCTCAGATACTGAAACGGCCAATGATTGGGGCCGGAAATCGAATCATGGACATGATAACAGGGCCATATAGGCTCACCCGCCGTTGTGAAGTGACCGCTATACTCATTCTATATGGTCTCCCAAGGTATTCATTCTTCTGTAAAACGATGTTGATACAAACCAATCTTTATCAGAACAACCTGAAAATTTATTTTTATCTTAATCAGCGAAAACCCATTTTTTGTCATATACTTCCATACCTTGCAAGTATTTCCCTGCCTTCATATTGGTATTATCTAAATTAAGTTGTTTTTGTGCTGAATCTTTTTACCTACAGATTACTCACCGGATCGATTCTAGCCCATGAGATGATGCATGCATGGCTTCGGCTTAATGGTACTTTATTTTTTATTTTTTTTTCATATCGATCATATATTTTTATTATTAACAATAATATAACAAAACACACTTAAGGCCAGTTTTGTAACCCTTTGCCTTCTATTGGATTACCCAATTAAATTGTGTTTGTAATATTTCATTCCTAAGGTCATTCTTGGATGGCCAGGTTGTACAATTTTTTTGATTTATCATTCCCTCGGAATCTATCAAAACTTTATTCTTGTGAAAGGAGAAATTCTTACTCTGGACCAGAGTTACCAAACTGTCCATTAGTGTCACTGAAATTTGTTTCATGCCAATATAGGGTTTCGTGGTCTAAGCCAAGAAGTGGAAGAAGGCATTTGCCAGGTCCTAGCACACATGTGGCTTGATTCAGAGATCATTTCTGGGTCGGGCAGTAACATACCGTCAACATCATCATCGTCCTCAACCTCCACTTCATCGAAGAAGGGCACAAGATCTCAATTCGAGAGGAAACTAGGTGACTTCTTCAAACACCAGATTGAACATGATACATCATCGGCCTACGGGGATGGCTTTAGAGCCGGTGATCGTGCGGTCTCACTGTATGGCCTGCGGCGCACCCTTGATCATATTCGCCTTACGGGGAGCTTTCCATATTGAAACTGTGAGCATGACTTGATTTTTACATCCTAATGGATTTGTTTTTGTTATTTTGTTTGCTGAGCCCTCATATTAGAGTTTAGGGACAAAGCTTATAATCAATACGTCATCAGAAGAAGAAGAAAAATGATGCCTCTATACATGTAAGCTCTCTCTATACATGCAAATTGTAAACTTTCATTAGTGGTTTGTGTATACATTGGAGATGATCATCAATTCTATGAAGTTGGGAATTCAGTATCATTAATTGGATTTCTCCTTCCCAGTCTTGTATATCTTCATGTCCATTATATAAACGTGTCATTAGATTTCTCCTATCAATGCTTCAATTTATTTAATTAATGACTTCGATGAATTTTATATATAATCAACGGCACAGGTACAACGAAAACCATGCTGGTCGGCCAAGGCGGCCTTTTTTATTTGTTGTTGACATTGACAATGTCTCTTGTCATTTCCTATTCTTTAATTCTTGCTTTTAAAACTGATGTTTGTTTCACTTTCCAGTATTGTTTCACTTGGTATATATGAATAGGAGAAATAGGAAAATAGAATTCAAGTGGAAAAAAGGTATGAAAAATAACTCAAACTCTCTGGAAATCTTGAAATTTTAATTGATTGAAGTCTGTATTTCCATTTACAGTTCATGCATATATGTAGAGTCATGGCCTTGAATCTTCACTGTAACTTTAAAACCTGTTAAAAACCTGTAACTTTAAATCCTCTTCAGAGTTCGTTGTTGACATTTTCAAACCAATACTAAACCAATATTGCTGATGCAATGAGCATATGCCTCCAACTAATATTGCCAACCAGTTCAACCAAGGAATCAATTGGAAGGAGCTAAAAACAAAAGGAATCCTTCTTACAAAGGTCAGGACAAAAGCCTTCCAAGTTTTTCTTTTCTCTAATAGATGAAAAGGTTTATTCTATTCCATTAACTATACTGAACAAACATCAAAACCTCTTCCATGTTATTCAGTTTTCAAAACATAGCTAAAACAAAAGCTATGGCTTTACATGCTCTGTTTCTCCTCTCATTAGTCTTCCACGCCACCCATGTCATCTCACAAACTTCACCATCCACCCTCACTTGCTCATCCAACTCATCCAGCCTCTGCAACACCTACGTCGTGTACCGTGCTCAGGCCCCGGACTTCATAGACATCGGACACATATCCGACCTCTTCAATGTGACCCCTCAATCGATAGCAAAAGCCAGCAACCTCCCCTATGAAGAACTGGCCCTTTATGAGGGCCAGCTCTTGCTTATACCAATCACATGTGGTTGCACTGGCAACCGCTCCTTCGCGAACACGACTCATCAGATGAAGCACCACGAGAGCTTCTACTCGGTGTCCATCACCTCGTTTGAGAACCTCACCGACTACCACGTCGTGGAGGATCTCAACCCGACATTGGATCCGACCAAGCTGAAGGACAACGTCCAGGTGATCTTTCCATTGTATTGTAGGTGTCCCAGTAAGACCCAGTTGGATTCAGGCCTCAAATTCCTTCTCACCTATGTTTGGCAAGCAAGAGATGATGTGACCGAGCTGAGCAAGACATTGAATGCCTTGCCTGAAGAAGTTCTATCTGTAAACGACCACCCAAACTTCACAGCTGTTGTAGGTCTCCCCATATTAATCCCTGTAAAGGAACTACCACTCCTCACTCAACTGTCTTACATGTCACCCAAGTCTCCCTCCATTCGAATCCGGATCATAGCTTTGAGTGCAACAGGAGGACTTCTGGTCTCCATGGTCTTCTGGGCTCTGATCTTTCTTTGTTACAGATATAGAAAAACCAAGAAAGTGGGTCTTCCTGGTTTCAGTTTGGAGAGCATCAACTTCCTTTGTTTCAAAGAACATGTGAAAGATGAAGTGAATTTTTGTCCGAAGACAGCGAAAAGCAAGTTCTTGCCTAGAATTTCAGACTACTTAGACAAACCAGTCATCTATGAGATGGACTCCATCTTAGAAGCTACGATGAACCTTGATGAGAGGTACAGAATTGCCGGTTCAGTCTACATAGCCAACATCGATGGAGAGACGTTTGCGGTCAAGAGGACTCAAGGGGATGTTTCGGAGGAGCTGAAGCTGCTGCAGAGGGTGAACCATGCGAATCTGGTGAAGCTTTCAGGAGTCTCAACCGATGCGCATGGGGATGTCTTCATGGTCTATGAATATGCAGAGAATCGGTCATTGGAGCAATGGCTGTACCCCTCTTCGAGCTCGGTGAGCTTCCTTTCATGGAGGCAGAGGCTTAACATAGCATTGGACGTCGCGAATGGCCTCCAGTACATGCACGAGCACGCGCGCCCAAGCATCGTGCATGGGGACATAAGGACTACTAATGTGCTGCTCGACGCACATTTCAAGGCGAAGATCTCCAACTTCTCGATGGCGAGGCTGGCCTCGGACAATGTGAGTCCCAAGGGGGACGTGTTTGCGTTCGGGGTGGTGTTGCTGGAGCTGCTTTCGGGGAAGAAGGCGATGGAGAGCAGGGGAGGGGAGATCGCGATGGCGTGGGAGGAGATACAGGGGATACTCGAAGACGGGGAGGAGAGGGAGGAGAGGCTGAAGGGGTGGATGGACCAGAATTTGAAGGGGTTTTATCCGATGGAGGGGGCGATGAGCTTGGCGTGCATGGCGAGGGCGTGCACCTGGGAGAGGTCTTCGGAGAGACCGAGCATTGGAGAGGTTGTGTTTGGGCTGTCTGTGCTTGCGCAGCAGACGTGCAGCGTGGGTTGTGAGAGGTCTTGGATGTTGGGACTGGAGGAGAAACTTCAGATTGTAAATCCTGTAATCGCTCGTTGATTGATGAGAGAAGAATGCGAACTTATTGGGAGAACATGTGAGATATGTTTTGGTCGTGCCTGACAAATTGGGGGAGATAATATTGCAGAGGTGCGCGAGATCAAGCTTTCAGGGGGCCCTTACTTAGCGAGGAGTAGACCGCGGGTCAACCTCGTCGCTGCCCACCCGGGTTAGATATCTCTTCCACCCGGAAGGGAGCAGGCGAGTGTGTTTCTTTCATTTTGTTTTTTTTTTTTTTTTTTTCTTCTCATCTCATTCAGAATTATACTACAATATTTAAAAATGAAATTGCGGTAGCAAATTCTATATTTCGCTAAAAAAATAAAAATAAAAAACTCATCAAGAATTATGGTGTTCACAATTATAGCATGAGATGCTGGAATGTTTTTATATGTGGATGTGTATATATTCAGTCAATGGTTTTACTATGTTGATCATTGTTTTTGTTATTCGTGGTTTTCATATTTCAGTTGAATTGCGTTGTTACACTCAGTCTTTTTTATAATCCTAACTGTTGTTTTCTCGTATACCTCGTTAGTTATCTAGTGAAATATATGCATCGTTCGACGATGCATATACCTTGTTAAAAATGGATTCGTTCAATCCTAAATAGCACGATATTTATTTTTTATTAAAACATATATATTATTAAACAATGTTTACTATTTTTTTTAAAAATAAAAATATATTTGGTCTACTATCTGAATTATACAGAGAACTGAGGGTAACATTTTTCTTTAATCATTCTATAAGCCTCAGATTTACTTAAACCAACATTCAAGCCCAAAGAGATACTGTTGTTTTGAGTCCGCAAAACTTGGCGTGGGGCTCGTAGACATAGCATTTGGTCCAAAGTTCGCGAACCCGACCCATTCAACCCCCCCAATTCGGAGTACCAAAACCGGGTCAGACTTACTAACTTTCTAAGGACCCGACCCACTGGCCCGCCTGTATAGGGCGGGTTGAGGGAGGGCCTCCCTCTTTTGTTTTTATGTTACACTTAATCTTTTTTACAATCACAAATGCAGTTTTTACATGTTTTCTTTTATAAAAATTTGTGATGTATATTTATATAAATAAAAAAATAAGTTATATACTCTAATAAATTGAATAATATTATTTATATAAAAAAATATAAAATAATTTTCTAATGATATATCTTACTATGGTGAGTATTGAAGGCTTCACTAGATACATGGGACTATATTTTTTTAAGACTTAAAAGGATTGGGGAGCTATATTTCCACCCTTATAGTTCTCTAACTTACCCCTCAAAAAAATTATTTGGGGTGGGTTAGAGAATAAGAAGAAAGGAGAGGAAAGAGGAGATGAGAGAGACCAGGCGCGGCCACTCTGTCGCAAGCAGAGCCAGTGAACGTGGCCGGCGTTGCGCACCAATTCGATCATGCACGCGCCTCTCTCATTGCCACTTTCCAAATAATTATTTTTGAGGGGTGGGATAGAGAACTATAAATGTGGAAATATAGCTCCCCAAAAGATTGAGTGTAACAACACTTTTTTTTTTTTTTTTTATCTAGGCCGCCTACAGGCCCGAAGTCCAGGACTGGGCCGTCGGATTTCGTTCAGGCCTGAGTCCGCGGGCCTGCTCAGCCTCAGGCCCACTATCCAGAAAAAGCCCGTGGGCCTGGACTAAGGGCTCAAATTGAACCGGCTTTCCACGGGCCAGGGCCGGTGGTTGCCGATGCCAGGCTTGAATGTGGTAACAGTTTTATTATGTTCACGGGATGATTGAGGGAGTAAAAAATGTGAGAACGGTTGAGGGGAACATCAGATCATAATCAACTGGTTGACTTCTGTTAGGGAGTCATTAGCATGAATTTTTAATTTCTTTATAAAAAAACAAATTGTTTATAAATTTGTGTAATACAAAAAAAAAAAAAAAAAAAATGTTTTAAACGAACGAAACATATATCCCATGCACACGTAACAGCACATTTTCTCTAACCTAGTATTTTTACCACGTTACAGCACATTCTCTAACCTGTGTATTGGTCCATCCTGTACAGGTTTACGTTCACATTTATTCAATAAGATATACATATATATATATTTGAGAATTGCACACGAACACAAACTGCAAAACATTTTTTTTTAAAAAAAAAACACAAATATGAAAAACTCCATACACACACACACACACACACATTACAATTAAAAATCAAGTCATCATCATCTGAAACTCATAAAAATCAAGCTCCCCATCCCCATCAACATCGTAAGCCCGAATCATGACCTCACACTCCTCATACGAACTCTCCTCCCCGAGCCGACCCAGCATCCGCCGCAACCCCCCCGCCGTTATCCGCCCGGACCCCTTCTCCGCCTCGAACATCCCGAACGCCGTCCTCAGGTCCTCCTTCAAGTCCGTCGTCGTCGTCGTCTCCATCAACACCACGAACTCCTTGAAGTCCAACACCCCGTCCCCGTCCGAGTCCAGCTCCGCTATCGCCAGCTCCGCCTCCTCCGTCTTCATCTCTTCTCCCATCGATGCGAAGAAAAGCTTTAGTTCCTCAGCCGTGATCTTCCCGTCACGGTTCACGTCGAACCGGCTGAACACCTCCAGGAGCTCCTGAGTCCTGGATTCGGTTGGGAGGCTTGTTTTGGAGATCTTTGGAGGTTTGTTAGAGACGACAAGCTTTGCTGCCATTGATGTTACGTTGGTTTTAATTAGTGCAGTGGGTCTTGAGTGTGTGTGTGGAGTGGTTTGGGATGTGTATAGTGTGTGTGTGTGTGTATAACTATATATATGAGACCTAAAGCTAAATTGTGATGTGATGATTGACCAGAACACAAAATAGAGAAACTTCGTGGGAGCTTCCGCATGACTTTTAATTTGCGTTTAGTAGACTTGCAGAAAGTGATTGAAGGGTAATTATTTTCTTTCAACCGTGCCTGAGGGGTTGAGTTTTATTTATAATACATGTATTTAAATTAGATACCACTTGTGTAACGTTATACTAATGTATAGTGTTATAGTTCAATTTAAGGTATTTGGATGTTATTGGTAAACGGATATTATAATCCGAGTCAATTTGATAATTTTGATCACAAAGAGAATTCAATTTTGATAGATAAATTACAAGAATGAATGATTCCAAATTAAATTAATTTTCTTGTGTATTTCAAAAGGAATATTAGATTTTCTTATCAGGATTTGAATCAAATCTCAAAGGCTGACAACAAATTTTATTTATTTATTTTATATTAGAGGAATATCTCGTGACTGATCTTATAATCAAGTTGGGAAGGTGTTTATTTGTGATATGGCCACGGGAGACATCTGATAACAAAGATGATAATTAAGTGGTCTTAATTTAAGTACTAAAGCTTACCTAACAAAATAATAAATAAATCAATAAAAGATAGATCTTCTCCGTATGTGATTTTAAAAACATGCTCGCGCAGATTTCATGTTTGCGTGAATTATTTTCAAACACAAAAACCCCACCACATTCACATTATTAAATGGAGATCAAGTCTCGTGAGGTTCTCATTGGGGATTATTACATGCCAACTCACTTTGTGACATTTTTGGGATACCAAAAAAAAAAAACACAACTCACGTAATGATCACATTTTTTATCCTTCGAAACGCAAAAGTGAAAAACTAATAACTATGTTATACTCAAATTTTTATATAATTTTAAATACGATTTTATATGTCTCATTAATCATGTCTACTTATTTTATTTAATTACATATCTTGTAAAAAAAAAAAATTCGCATTTTCAATTCATTAAGACGGTGTGTAACAATGCTTTATGTACAGTAGTAGACCAAAGCCCGTCAGCAAAAAGCCCAATCCATTAGGTCCATGTTGAACGAAGGGTAACCATGGGCAGATCAGTCAATTCAACGTGAAGGGAGCGGGAGCAGATTCACGCGGGAGTTCTCATCAAGGCCACCTCACTTTGTCCTTATTTTTTGCGCGCCATTCACTCGTGATACACGTGTTCCTCCCCCATCAGACAAACCACTCACCGAAAGCCTCAAGAAATCAAAGATAATCATAACAGCCGTCCAACACATTGCACGTGGACTCCTCCATCATCAGAAAAAGACAACAATACCCATCACTCTTCATTAACAATCTCACCCTTTAAACCTTCAATTTCCCCACAGGCGCAGGGTTAAATTAGTCAATCCACCAAAGTCTACAGAAATACCGTCACAGTAAAACGACGAAAGAAGAACCCAAAATCGCGAGAGGTTTATAAAAAAAGAGAATCGATAATAAAAGCCATAGTTTTTAGTGTTCGCTCGCATCAGTTCAGTCTCTGCGATGGCGGTGTCGCTTCAGTTCTGCCGAGTCTCGAACCTCCTGCCGGACTCTTCGTCGTCGCTGGCGGCGGCGGCTCGGTCTGGAAGGGGCGGTGGACGGCGGAGGCTCCCCCTCTCCGTCCGGTGCGGCGGAGGCGGCGACGGGGAGACCGCGGCGGCGGAGTCGGCGGAGTTCGACGCGAAGGCGTTCAGGTACAACCTGACGAGGAGCGCGAACTACAATCGGAAGGGGTTCGGTCACAAGGAAGAAACCCTAGAATTGATGAACCGGGAGTACACGAGTGAGTGGTCTCTCTCTTTCTGGTGATGGATTTGGGCTTTCTTTTATTGGAATTGGCGATTCAATTTGGGGGGATTGCGTTTCAGGTGACGTGATAAAGAAATTGAAGGAGAACAACAACGAGTACACATGGGGGAACGTGACGGTGAAGCTGGCGGAGGCGTACGGGTTCTGCTGGGGAGTGGAGCGGGCGGTGCAGATTGCGTATGAGGCGAGGAAGCAATTCCCCCAGGAGAAGATCTGGATTACCAATGAAATCATTCACAACCCGTCAGTGAATAAGGTTGCTGATCAATAAAGATCCCATCTTTTCTTTTCTTTTTCATTGTTTTTGTTGTTTCTTTGCTTTGTTTTGCTTCAATGTTTTAAAAACTCAATTGTTTAATGAACTGAAAAAATGAACGGGTCAAGGGATCACTGGTTCAATAGTTGGGCCAACTGGATTTGAACCGTGACATTATTATATTTTAATAAATATATTAATTATTATTACTAAATAAAAAATGTGAAACATATTAAAAATCTTTGCATAAAATTTTTACTTAACATCATAACATAATTTTTGTATATAAAATCTAAATTTTTTAATAGATTTTATATTTTAATAAGTGATTAATCACAATTTCTATAAATAAAGAATCATTCCCTTTAATAAATCCGTAGTCGGTTCACAAAAACCGTTGGTTCAATCGGTGAGTTGACTGAGTTTTATCGATTTTTTATATCATCAGATTTTAAGGGTAAACCGAACTAGAATTCAAAGCAGATGAAGATTTAACCGGTTCAACTGATGGGTCAGGTCAGGTTTTTTTTTTTTTTTTGGTAAAAGAAAACTTTTTTCCCCTTGTTTTGTCTTTCATTTTTCGGAGTGAAATTGGAGTCTAATGGTGAGTTTGGAAACAGTTTTCAATAACTGATTATTTAGAAAATCACTTGAAAATAATTGATTCTTTCATGTTGTTCCAAAGAGCTGATTTTGTTCACATCCTTACACGCAAATGTCCCAAACCAAAATTAAAATCCAAACTATGAAGGGAATGGTCTGGAACCAATTATTTGGCAAACCAATTCTACAGTGGCAGAATCAATTAAACAATTGTGGAGTCACTTATGCCAGATAGAATCTGGTTCTGATAAGTGTGTTTTAACAGCAACTGAATAGTGTTTTATGGTCACTTAGGATTTCCTTGACTATATTTAATTTTTGGAATGTATGGCATCTGAAGTTTTCCCTGTCATATTTATTCTTTTGTTTTTTTGGAATTAGCAACTTATGTTATGATGGTGATTTGCATCCCTTCGTTTTTAAGTGATTTATTTATTTGTGAATTGTAGAGGTTAGAGGAGATGGAAGTCCAAAATATTCCTCTGGAGGATGGGAAGAAACAATTTGATGTTGTTGACAAGGATGATGTTGTCATTCTGCCTGCTTTTGGAGCTGGAGTGGATGAGATGTTGGCTTTGAGTGAAAAAAATGTACAGATAGTAGACACTACTTGCCCATGGGTATCAAAGGTATTTTTTTCTTGATTTCATCTTCCACATGCTAGAATGTTACAGTTGGTTCAACTCATTTCTTATTAATTTGATTGTATCACGATTTTTCTTGTCAAGGTTTGGAACACTGTAGAAAAACATAAGAAGAAAGAATACACTTCAATCATCCATGGTAAATACTCTCATGAAGAGACTATTGCAACGGCATCTTTTGCAGGGAAGTATATTATTGTGAAGAACATGACTGAGGTATACTGCTGCATCACCTCAAATTTGTTTGAATGCATTTTCATTAGTTTTTTTAAGTTTATCTTTGTAAATTTATATAATTATATTTGAATTTATCTTTGAAATCAGGCAATGTATGCATGTGATTACATTCTTGGTGGTGAGCTTGATGGATCCAGCTCTACTAAAGAGGATTTTCTCAAGGTACAATAACAATGATCAGGCTTTTCATACTGGTTTATAGATGTTTGGTGGGATCTACAAATCATCTCAGTTTTGATTCTCAGTTGACTAGAATTTAAAATGAGAACATAGCAAGAAGTTTGTGAAAAAAAAAAGAAAAAGGAAAATTTTATATGTAGAATACCCTGGTAGTGGAATTAAATTGATGTTAGAAACACATAATTTCGTCAACTTGTATAAGATGTATCAAAAAATGGCTCAAGTTTTCTGCATATATCAAATTTCTGATTGATGCATATGTCATGATACGCCCCTTATAAAAACCTGTCAAAATAAATCATGATTAACGATACCATAGACAACTTAAACATCACATGGACAGAATGTAGTCCCCCTGGATGAGGGAATTTTAATTTATTTTGCAGCATTGGATATGTATCTGAGCCTATGCAGTTGTCTCTAGAAATTATGATTACCCATCCAAAACTGAGGTAAATTTTATTCTATCTATCATTTACAAACTAGAGATCTGGTTCAACAGTAGGTTTAAGATAAGCTCACTCATTCCTCATGGTTCAAAGAGAAGGGATTGGGTTTTTTTCCTTCAGCTGCTGGTCTTATATTCCAAGTTTTATTTAAATTATGTTAAATGTACATATGAAAAAGTGGATCATTATTTTGACCTTTAAGCATTTGATCATTATGTGGTTGGCATGTCTGCAGAAATTCAAAAATGCCGTTTCTGCGGATTTTGACCCAGATGTTGATCTGCAAAAACTAGGGATTGCCAATCAAACTACAATGCTTAAAGGAGAAACTGAGGAAATTGGTGGGTATTGATTGTATAAAACAACCTGTTATTACTTGCTTTCTTCTTTGTGTTCCATCGAGTGTTTTTACATCCATTTTGTTCCTGCTTCCTAGGAAAATTGGTGGAGAAGACCATGATGCGCAAGTATGGAGTGGAAAATGTAAATGAGCATTTTATGAGCTTTAACACCATATGCGATGCCACTCAGGTAAACAGGTCCTTTGCAATAATTGTTGTTGATCAAGAGGTGATATGTTATTACTGTGCAATTGGTTGATTGTTCATTTCCGGATAAGGATTCCTAGGATATAATTTCTTGGGAGTGCTCTTCATCTGTACAAAATATAGACAATGTTATTTTATGTCCATTTAAATGGGTATTCAACACACATGCCCGCAGACCCCAAAAAAAGAAGAAGCATAGATTCAACACTAAGAACCTTGTTAAGAATGCTACATCTCAGGGTACATATTGCATGGTTATGGTTCTTATCATTGTTTGATTATTTATATTTAAATATTCAGAAACGAGGTTAACTTTTTCTTCACAGTTTATAATCTTTTGCATAAATGTTAGTCACATAAGTATGACTTCCAAGTTCCCGTTATTGATATGAATTTTCTTTACTTTATGATATTATCTTGGAGTAATATCTGAATGCATGTTCTTTCAGGAAAGGCAAGATGCTATGTATAAACTGGTGGAAGAGAAAATTGATCTCATGTTGGTGGTTGGTGGATGGAATTCCAGTAACACCTCACATCTACAAGAGATTGCGGAGCTCTACGGTATTCCTTCATATTGGATAGATAGTGAGCAGAGAATAGGGCCAGGGAACAGAATAAGCTATAAGTTAAATGTAAGCACCAAAGGGGCACTCTTTTAGTCTTGCTAGATTCTTGCAGAGACCTAGGAGTTTTGTCTACCACTATAGTTTTAACATATCTTTCTATTTCCGACAGCACGGGGAGTTGGTTGAGAAAGAAAACTGGCTACCAGAAGGTCCCATTACAATTGGTGTAACTTCAGGTGCATCAACTCCAGATAAGGTAAATATCTTCGACATTATATTTCTTCTGAATAATTAATATTCCAAATTAGGATCATTCATTACTTTCTGGGATATGAATTTCACTTATTATGCCTTTTATGGACGAGAACCATCATTCATCATTTTGCTTGAACGTGATGTCCAAATAACCAAACTCTTCTGATCTGTGAATGTGTAATAGAAATAATTGTATCACTAAACCATAAGATTTGAGGGTTATATTTTGTAACTTGAAATGCAAATAGTAGATAATGAAAGGCTATTTTAGCATCATTCATCATTTGATTTATTCCTTGTTGGGGTAATATATGAATTTCGGGACTTCATCCTTCCAAAAGGTTAATAAAGTGTAACATTTGTTCTCCAACAGACCACAAACACATTGTAATCTGTCACATATTGTTCAATAATTAGGCATATTATGAGGGAAACCTGGAAAATGCACACACACACACACACACTACAGAGCACTTGAATGATGTGTTTAGTGCTGAATATTGGTTTTTGTGTGGAATTGTAGTATATGTTCTAAAGCTTAAGCAGTGTGATAAGTTAAACATATTCCATGTGGCCTAGATGCATTGATGTTACTTGTAAACTTTTCCATGTTTTCTTATAAGTTGTTTTTTCCATTGTTGGAGCAGGTTGTGGAGGATGTCTTGATCAAGGTGTTTGACATCAAACGTGAAGAGGCCTTGCAGGTAGCATAGTTACAGTTCTTTTCGAGGCACATACTAGCTGGGTACATGATGTATACCTTACCAAAGACACTGTTAAATTCATTAAAATGTAACATAAAATAAGCCATGTATTCTGGGAAAAAATTCATAGAAATGAATCCTTCTCCCATTCACTTAAACCTTCTGCTGGCAAGACCACTGACAAAGTTCAATATGAAAAATGGACCACCAAGTAAGTCGACTATTCAGGGATGAGGGTTGATGACTAAAATTAAATTGTTGTTGGTAGGAATTCTGCCAACCGCTTTTGAAATCGCATATTTGTAAGAGTTCTTTCTTTCTTTTTTTAAAAAAGAAAATGATAGGCATTTGGCTTTAGTTGTCGTATTAGTAAGAGTTATATTCACATATGAAAAATGATACATGCAATCACAATTGCAATCCTCATTGGGGTTTTTTTTTTTTTAAAAAAAAAATCATGTACTTTTCTATTGAAATACATAATGTTATATGAAATGAAGTATATATTGAGACATATTAGTGTATTATTTTCATGTTGAAAAAATGAAAAAAAAAAATTACATCATGAATTATGATAGAACAACATATATTATAATAACGTAGTATAATATTATACTATTATAATGTACGAAGCTACAAAAACGGAACGGGTGCAAAACGAATTTAGAGTGTATTGGCGCTCATTCACGTGTAACTGTGTAAGTGCATATCGACGTCTCTCTCACTCTATGCCAGCCCACTATCCCTTAACGGGTCGAATATAACATAATAGCAATAGGTTTAATCCATCTGCCTGGTTGAGAAAAATAATAAAGTAGAAATAATTATGAGATTATCAAATTCAACCCACTCCTGTGTCGGGTCCTCTATGGTAAAACCATAAAGAAACTCTATGACTATCAATCAAAAGTTGTCACGGTATATTTTTTTTCATTTTTTTGAACTCTTACATTTAATAGTTGATCGATTTTTTTTTTATTTTTTAACTTAATAGAAATCTTTTATATTACAATAATTTATTGATTATCACACAGAATCTCAACATAAAAGTACTAGGTATTATTTTACGTGCTATCATATTTACATATTTTAATTTTTTTAAAAAAATATATTTTATGTAATAAAATATTTTGTTAATTAAAAAAAAATAATTAATTAATTATATTGTAAATTCATTTCCAGACAAACATACATCTTGTTGGGACTTTCCATTGGTCCGGATAAAAATCCACCTGGCAAAAAAAAAAAAAAACTTCATCCGAGGCTATCCGATTTTCACTGCGTGGCACGTACGAACAGAATTGCGCCACGTGTCGGATACCGTCGGATAACCTCATTCGAGGCAATCCGATTTTTCACTGCGTCGCACTTTAGCACGTGCGCCTCACGTGTCCTTATAGAACCTCGTTAAGTATACGTTGAACCCGAACGTCAAGTCCGTCTTCCCGTCCATGTTCATTGAACGACATCATCCGGCCCACAACCATCGGATCATGAGTCCTAGTCTTTCAAAGGAGTCCTGTCTGATTGTCGAGGCTGGAAACCGTCACGGGAACACCATCGCACGTGCGGGTCCCACACGTACGTTAATTCTTGTCGTTTCGTGAAGTTGATTGGGATTCTGACACGTAGATTAACCCGCGGATGCAAATCTGTGCCGCCCGAACGTTTAAGTACCCGATGAGAGAACATCGTCGCCATAGTGTCGACACCATTACCTCGGGAAAGGTAGTGCTATAACCACTCATGTTTCTCGTCCCGTCACCCCTTACAGTGATCACGCTGTGTATCACTTCAATATGATATGTGTTTGTCTAAATTAATTAACCGACAAAGAGAAAATATATATCTGAATGGGTTGAACTTTCAAAACCAATACTAGCTTAGCTAGTCTTCGAAATATTTTCATTGGTTGTCTTACATTCCTTAGAATTGATTTTTTTTTACTGGGTCATAGATGAATCTTTAAAGTAGGGTCTCATCCATATTAAAAAAAATCTAACTTGTTTAATCTTATCTTAACATCATTTATTTTAAACAAGGAATTAGGGTGAGAGATATAAAAAAACAAATATTTTCATTCCGGTCAAAGACATTTAAGAATGGAAAAAAAAATGTGTGTTAGAGATAAACTAATTATTCATGAGCAAAAATTACTTATCTCACCATTTATTTTTTTCATTCCATCGATCATGTGGTTAATGAAACCCCTCCGTGAGAGGGATTCTAAACAATTGCTTTGGTGGCCTTTACCCAGAGCCAGCCCTGATTATAGCAATATAAATTCTTGTTTTCCCAAAAACAAAAAAAAAATCCTCTATAAAGAATTAGATTTATAGCCCAACGAAAACAACAAAATTCAACCTTAAGATTATAGATTTGAGTCTTTAATATATTTTATCAAAAAAAAAATATTTACCTGATATAAAAAGTATATGACAACTTTAATTTTTATTGTAGAGGCCTCTGATGAAATTTAATCAATTGAACAGCAGTGTTCATTTCACATTTTCTAATTAATTAAGCAAGTTAAAAATATTTAATTTAATTAACCAAAAAAGAGAAAATGTGAGATACATCTATATATTCCTACAATCATTTTTACCGTAAATGCTTTTGAATTTTTCTTGAAGATTTATGTTGTTTTTTATTTTGTCAGTGAAATACAACCCCTCAACAAATGAATTATATAAGCATATATTAAAAAAAATAGAAGCATATGTCTTTTAATATTTTTGTATAAACTATTAAAATTGCATGAACGAAGAGTGTAGTACCAACGTCTTAGGTTTGAATTAAATTAATAGCTACCAAATAAAAAAAAGACTAGCAGGGGGGAGTAACAATATATATCAATAATCATCATATAGTACCAACATTTTTTGAGGGAACATATAGTACCAACATAACATAAGTTCTTAAGATCCGCATATGCCCTTCAATTTCCGCATGCAACAGCATATTCGCCCATAAAAACTCTCACCAATATCTTCTTCACTATAAATCTCCCACTCAAAAAAACACTTCCTCACCATAACTAACAACAATGAATACATCATCATCAAAATCTCTCAATCAGTTGGTGGTCACTTGTTCACTGAACAAACCTTGTGTGGGATGGGTTGAGACATACTTCAAAGACTGCCTGTGCAGTTTGAGTGATGACATCTCCTTCTCTCTCGGCCTCGCCAGCCTCTTCTGTTGGGCCGTCGCCGAGATCCCTCAAATTGTCACCAACTTCTATTCCAAGTCCGGCCACGGCGTCTCTCTTGCTTTCCTTCTCACTTGGGTCCTCGGGTTTGTAATATATATCAAACTATATTCACTGATGTGTTGTTAATATGACATTTGATATATATATATGAATACTATCATCTAATCTTAGGCCACTTTTTTTTTTTTTTTTTTTTTAATGCAGGGATGTGTTCAACTTAGTGGGTTGCCTTCTTGAACCAGCTACTGTAATTATTGATTTTTTTTCTTGTCATTTGTTCTTTTAATAAGAAATATCTCAATTAGGCCAATCAAATTAAGTTATGTATATCACTTCTACTAATTGTGTTTATATTATTCTGGTGAATGCAGTTGCCGACCCAGTTCTACACAGCTCTGGTAAACTAAATTTATCCAAATTATAAAACATTAGTTTTTTTTCCATATATGCCAGAGAAAAAAATCTAGTTTTTTCAATATATCCCTGAAGAATTACTAATTGTGCATCAATACCCTTTTGAGTGGTATTTGTGTAAAACTTCAAATATTTATAATTTATTTAAATACCCTTTTAGACGGGCATTCGTACACAATTACATTTATTTATGGAAATGTGTGATAATAGTCTTCAGAGGGATATTTTGATAGTATGGGATTTCATGAGGGGTATATATGCAAAAAACTAAATGTTTGTCATTATATATGTACAATGTATGTTGTATTAATGTACGTGACCTTCTATGTCTGGATTTTCAGCTATACACAATTGTCACAGTGATACTAGTGCTACAGATCATATATTATGATCACATCCTCCTGTGGTGGAGGTGCCGAGGCATCAAGCCTCCCCCGGAGGTACGTACGTTTAGGCATTCTATGTTTTTCATCATGTACAGTGTTTCCATATACGTATATTTATACGACCACCAGCTGAAACAGAAAATACTGATTAACTATGTATGTATTAATGTATATCTGGTGTAGGTTGATGGGGATGACAAGAATGCTTTGAAGCAGGTGCTGTTGGATGCGAAGGTGCAGGAGGCCACTGCCCCTGTTAGGGTATCTCCTCTTAGGATAGACAAGTATTATACGTACGTGAGCTACTTTTATCACTATCATTGTTTTGCATTGTATTCAGTTGATCAGTGTAGATGTGTTTTTAATTTTAATTTAGTATAATATTAATATCTACTTTGTCCTTCTGTTTAGTCTTATATTCTGCTCATTCGCGTGGAAAAAAAATTAATATATAACCATAAAACTGTTTCTAAGCATGAGATTTTGTTTCACATGTCTCAGCCTGTCTTCTTGTGTTGATAAAAAGTTTTATTGTGTTGGTCAACCGAAACGTGCATGCCGTGGAGACTGATTAAAAGAGAGTTAAAATGTGTTTGCGTTGGTTTTTATTTATATATATATATATATATATAACAAGAAAAGTGTTGATATTTTTATCAAAATGACTTTTTTATTATCTAATATGGCATGCTCTCATTCGGCAATACATGTGTTTTCTGTGATCACCGATATTCTTACACAGAAAATAGAATAAAGGTCAGTTTGTTATTCATCTCTAATCTTTTTATGTTAGAACACTCAATTTTTTTTGTTTGTTAAATTTGAAACCATCCATTATTGTGTTCATTCTGAGATATCTGAGACAATATTTTTTCTTTCACAAAAATTATCAGAAATAAATTAAAATCTAAAAAAAAGATGAATTCAAAGTTTTCAAAATGGACCCTAAATATTACCTGGTTTAATTTCAACTATTTAATTAAGGTCGGCAAGATCCTTGGCTAGCAGCGGAACACCTCCCTTGGGCTCTTACCTTGGAATGGCCAAGAGTGGACCTTCTGTTCTAGCACCCCACGACGATGACTCATCTGCCTCCGACGATGATGAGAAATCTCTAATGAACCACTCTGCAAAACCTCCATCAAAGCCGAGAAGAGTACTTCTCTCACGTTCGGTAATGGTTGACTGTAAAATTTCCAACAACGAGCACTTGGATTCTTTATTATTCATAATCATCATACCCTTTTTTTTATTTCTTCGTAATTTTGAATAATTGAATTTGTTATTTAAAGGTGGATTACGGGACATTCATCACAGCTGCAGTGAACTTGCCATTTCAAAGCAACGCATTCATGGAAGGGCACACTATATTATCCGGGAGGAGGCTTTTGCAGGTCTTAATTTTATTTTATTTTTTTACCTAGTATGTTTTTAATTTACATATGTATAAAAAATTATTTAAAAAAAAAAATACGTACAAAAGTTGTACATGATTTCTTCCTTAATTATGATTGTAGGGCCATGAATTGAAGACCAACCCATTTGGGCTTTGGTTGGGGTGGATGATGGCTGCTATATATATGGGAGGCCGCATTCCTCAAATATGGTTAAATGTTAGTCTTTTTTGTTTTCTTGATCAATTGATTCATTTTAATTTTCAAGAACTTGATCCTTAATCAGGTTTTCTTGATGAGAAATTCTAATTTTATCCAATATGATTTATTGAACAGATCAAACGAGGGAGTGTGGAGGTACATAATCATTTAATTTGCTTGACAAAATTAAATGTGCCCATTTCGATTTCAATTTTAATTTTTGTCAATCATAAAAATGTTTTGTGACATGAGTTTGAAACAATGATCTAGGGATTAAACCCTTTAATGTTCGTGCTCGCGCTACTAGCTAATGCAACTTATGTTGGGAGGTTGGTTAAGTTTCTCTTAGCTCTCTATCTTAATTTCACTTTATAATATAGGTTCCAAATTTTCCCCATTCTTCTCATGGATCATGTTAACAAGTTGAAGTTCATGTCAAGTGCAGTATCTTAGTTAGAAGTATTGAATGGGAAAGGATCAAAGGCAATGCACCTTGGCTCTTAGACGCCATCGTTTGCGTCGCGCTCGATCTATTTGTATCCTCAAAAATCTCTCATTTTGTGAATAAATCTTCTCTTTTAATTTCTTTTATGTGCATTCAAATTAAACTTTGATCCAGTACTGTTGTTTTTAACAAGCAATTACATAGATAATCTTGCAATTCGCCTATTACAAGTCCAAGCAGAGAAGGAAGATAGAGGGCTAAAATGAAGGTGGAGATGTATTATTTGAAGCTCAAAAGGCCTTTGTATCTTTAAGAAGCTGTTGTATTTTGTCCGAGCTAATTAAGATTATGTGATGTTAGATTATAATTTGTTTAGTACGTACTAGTTGTAGAGGGAAAAACTCTGGGAATGCCTCATTGGAACTTCTATCATGTTTAATTCTCTCCCACGTGTAGGAGTGAAATTTAGTTCTATATTGGATGGGTCACACATCACACTTTATGAAATAAATATTCTTAATGGACTCTACATCACACTTTATTAATAAAAATTTATATAGAGAGTCATTGAAGGAACAAGATTAGAGAATATACACTCTGCTTTCCATTTTTATTGGATTTTAAATGTATGAAATATTTAAGTAGTGTGGTTGGAGATACTTTCGTAATGCTATTTTGACAATGAGTTAAGATTTTGATGATAAGTTGTCCTAATTTTATAAAATAAAAAATTCATCAATTTTGTTCATATTTATATTTATTAAAATTTAGATAAAAAATAAAAATAAATGTCATCATAACTTTTAAATAAAATAAAATATCTTTATTTTTATTTTAAAATTGAAACAACTATCAACAATTTATTTTAATTATTTTATATACTAAGTGGAGATAAATTATTTTTTCACTCATTTATCTTTATTATTACCCCTTGTGTCACCGTTTATTCTCTGGTCAAACCAACGTCTAAAGTTTAAACCAAACTTTCCCTATCAGAGAATCTGATCTGTGGAATCTATATATAAGTTCAAAAAATCTGGACCGTCCGATTAGATGATCTTCTTCTCCGGTTGAGATGCTCTTCGGCCTCTCCCACTCTCTTCCCGCCGCCCGACCTCCTCCCCTCCCCGTCGACCTCTCCGACGAAATCTTCATCGGCGTTGAGACTGCTTCGCCAAGAAATCGAAGCCCTGTCTCAATTTCTTCGAATTCGCCTCCAAATCCCAACATTTCAAGCCGGATCCCATCACATACTCACTAACGATCGAGTGTTTGATCAGGTTCTACTACATCAAGCGCTTGCCGCAAAACCCTAACCTTTTTTCGCCGAGAAACGTTTTCAAAGATTTAATTAGGGTTCAAAAGGACTCCTCGTTTGATGTGCTTCTGAAGGTGTACACGGAGATTGGGATGATAAAGGAGGCTCTTTTTCGCGTTTGACGATACAGGGGAAGTTCAAAATCAGGCCTTTTTTAAAAAAAAAAAAGAAAAGAAGAAGAAGAAGCAGAGATGGAAATGAAGGGCTTTGAGCATAGGACGATTGCATCCCAATCTTTCATCGATGGGTATCATGAACTAGTTCATTCAGCAATTCTTTATTTCTTCTTCATACGTATAATCAGATTCTGCATATGTTGTTTTTGGTGGGGATGGGAGATCCAGTCTCTCTCTCTCTCTCTCTACATTAACACCTATCAAATGATATAGGATAGGAAATTAATAATTTTGTTCATATTCGGAGCAGATACAGATTTTTTTAGATAATTAACATGTGTAAATATAAACACTAGTATAAGTGATCAAAGAGAGAATATAAATCAATACTTCAGTATTGAGAGATTAGATTTGAACATTTTTCAAAGTGGATACAATGATGTACGTATAGTATCTGGATGTTTGAATATCAGATAAATTTATGATTTCTTAGATACTTATTCAGAGCAGATATAAATATTTTTTCGGATAAGTTACCTTCAGCTTTAACTGCTGGTCATGTTTGATTGTCTCCATATTGATTGAAAATACATTTTTTATCTCCTACATATTGTTTCCATAGCAAATGTAGATACTTATTTGTGTTAAAGAATCATTATTAGGATAATATTATATCTTTATTATCATTATTGTGATATTATTAGTTATTATTAGTTTCCTAGATTTCCTAGATTCTCCTAGATTCCTTATCTTGTATTTTAGGGTTTCCTCTATGTATCTATAAATAGAGCCCTTTGGCTCCTCTAATATAACAACAATAATTCCCTTTTCTTTATTCTAACATGGTATCAGAGCCACCTTTGAAACCCTAGATATATAAAAGTTTTTATTCCCTCTTCCCCGCTCCAATTGAGATGTTTTCAATTGGAGCGGGGGAGGACTTTTGATACCCATATTTTCTTCGATTGCTTTGTTTGCTTCTCAGGCGAACCCTATTTGTTTGTGCCGTCGTTGTTCTTTGCTCTCCGCTGTGTAATACCACCACGTCGTTGTTCTCAGGCGAACCCGGCGTCTTCTTCTTACGCTCTCTTCAAAGGAGATTTTGCGGACCTTCTCAGCCTCCGCCTCCTCCACATCGAAGGTCTGCCCGGTGGGAGTCTTGAACGTGATCTTCCCGGTCGCCGTCGTCGTCGATGTAGATCTCCGTTAGGGGGACACCCAAATCAGGAGCTGCCTCGTCTTGACGCCGGTGACCTTCTTCAACACCATGTGCAGCTCCTCCGCCGAGATCGACCCGTCGCAGTTCACGTCGAACACCGCGAACGCCTCCCGGAGGTCCTCGAGCGTCGCCGCGTCGTCGACGTCCCTCGTGTTCAGCTCCATGAACTCACCGAGGTCGATGAACCCATCGCCGTCGGAGTCCGCCTCCACCATCATCTCCCGGACCTCGGCGTCCGAGGCGGATCCCGCGTTGAAATCCTCTTGAACATGTGGAGTTCCATACACGAAATCGTTCTTTAATACTGTCTGCTGTAGCTGGAGTAATGCGAGCATGCCGACGGCGACCAGCGCAGCATTGCCCAAAACACCACCAATTCTATCCAATTTAATGGAATTCTTGGCCAATGTAAAGCTGGATATCAGCATCTTCATCAGAGCGTTAGACCTCTTCCCCTGATGATCTTCCCTGTTCTCACCTGATGGCCTTCTTGGCATCTCAAACAGAGTTTCTGGGGAAACAAATCGGTTGGCATCCTGGATGTCTCCGACGAATGCTAGGGCTTCTTCGATGACTTTGTGCTTCTTGCCGTGGTGTTCGACCAGTCTCATGGCAAGGATGATTCGGCTTTGCTCCAAGCGTGCTATTGCGGCATCCCGTTCTGCTCGTTGCTGTAATTGTACTGTGTGGAAGAACTCGAGCTGGTCCTCGAGGTTCTCGAGCGCCGTCCGAATAGCATTGAGACTCCTGGCCTCCTTGATCGCCGCCTTGCCGTCGGCCACCGCCTCGGCCTTGACGAAGACGAATCCACCCTGGCGTCCTCCGCTGCCGTCGTCGTCTTCGTCGACCTCTCCGTCGCTTCCACCAAAGACGTTAGTGGGAGGGGGAGACTGAGTGGATGGCATCGCTGATCTTGTCGTGGAGGTCCCAAATCTTCTCCATCAATCCTCCGCCCGCCATTGGAGATCTGCGGAAAGCTTTCTCTTCTTTTAATCCGATTAAGGTGATCCAGGAGTCCATTTTGTTCGATTTTTCGTTCTCTATGCATCTGTGTGATTCTTTTCTTCATCCGAGATCTCTCTACGATCCTTTTCGTAGATTTGCACACCCTCGCGCATCTCCTTGCGGCATCGACCGCTCTCGCGCTCTTTGTGTAATCTCGCTACTTCTCTTGATCCCACTACGCACGTCTTCTTCTATGTGCGCTATTTCTCTTTTTCGCAGATTTGCACAACTTCGCGCATCTCCTTGCGGCATCGACCGCTCTCGCGCTCTTCGTGCAATCTCGCTACTTCTCTTGCTCCCTCTACGCATGTCTTCTTCTATGTGCGCTCTTTCTCTTTTCGCAGATTTGCACACCTCCGCGCATCTCCTTGCGGCATCGACCGCTCTCGCGCTCTTCGTGCAATCTCGCTCTTTCTCTTACTCTCTTGCCGTCGTGCTCTTGCCGTCGTGCCCTTGCCGTCGTCGTCGTGCCCTTGCCGTCGCTGTTGTCGTCGTGCCCTTGCCGTCGCTGTTGCCGTCGTGCCCTTGCCGTCGCTGTTGCCGTCGTGCCCTTGCCGTTGCCGTCGTGCCCTTGCCGTCGTCGTCGCCGTCGTGCCCTTGCCGTCGCCGTCGTGCCCTTGCCGTCGCTGTTGTCGTCGTGCCCTTGCCGTCGCTGTTGTCGTCGTGCCCTTGCCGTCGTCGTCGCCGTCGTGCCCTTGCCGTCGCCATCGTGCCCTTGCCGTCGCCGTCGCCGTCGCCGTCGTGCCCTTTGCCACCTTCTCATTTTTGTGCAAACTCTAAGGGTTCTACCTTTCAGAGTTTGGGAGGGGGTGTTAAAGAATCATTATTAGGATAATATTATATCTTTATTATCATTATTGTGATATTATTAGTTATTATTAGTTTCCTAGATTTCCTAGATTCTCCTAGATTCCTTATCTTGTATTTTAGGGTTTCCTCTATGTATCTATAAATAGAGCCCTTTGGCTCCTCTAATATAACAACAATAATTCCCTTTTCTTTATTCTAACTTTGTTCGTTCTTAGTGATACACATTTACGTTCATTATAGAGACAATTCGTCATACCAAAAAAAAAAAAAGCAATTCGAAAGACAACCTATTAATGAGAAACTTGTAGCAGAACAATAAAATGTTTAGAGTTTTGTAGCACAATCAAATGTTGGACTGAGTTCACATTTTAAACATGACTGTCAGACTGTGGGGGAGATAACTAAAACCTATTTTATATGGTTGTGCACAAATGTTAAAGAGGATACTGGCCACAAGGATTGTAGTTAGCCAGTTTACAAATCCATGAAGATCAAATTTTTCATTGCTTTCTTCGACCATGTTTGGACTCATATTTTTTCATTCTTTCACATTCCTTGAGTGCTTGGGAAGTCGAGATCTCACTTTAATCTTGAGCATCCTTAAATGGTCAGCAGTTTAAAACTTCAAAGAAAAATATCATAGTGTTCCTTACCATGCTTTCATGTTGTTCAGTGGTGTTCTGTAGCAATAGCCTGATGCGTGTAGAAAATGAGCGACAAAATTCACCCCCTCCCTTTAAAAAGATCGTATCTTTTTTTTCATCTTTAACTCTCATTATCCTTCTTTGGGGATGTCGGTACCAATTCGTGTTCTTGAGGCTTGGACAGTCCACCCCATGTCCCGATGCGCTCCTCAGCTTCGAAAGCCTGTGCAAGCAATTAAAGGTTTACTGATAGTGAGTAAATGTAGTAATAGGGCCTGTAATGGATGACATCCATGGCAATGCAACTAAATCCACAAATAAACTAGCTCTATGGCCAGTAGATTTTCACTAGCATTGATTACAAAGTCACACAGAAATCCACAGGCATAGCATCATAAGGAAGAGTTGTATTTCCCATGGTCACTCAACTGCTATAAGTAAGTTCAGAAATGAGTTTTGAAGATTCATGTTTATAAATGGTTTTGTTCATCCTGTCCCCAGCTCTTGCTTCTTTGTGAAAATATCTGCTATTTATAGTTTGTGTTGTTTTTGTATTAATCTCTTCCATGATTTTAGAATTATAAGTGATCAAGAACTTTCTGAGAGTCTACCCATGCAGGACATTCTATTCATTTCTCAAGATGAGAGAAGAACATTTACCTCCTTCTTCCAGTTTGTTCTGAATGAGATCACCATCAAAATTACTGTCTGAACAAGGCAACCCACTAGCATTCCAGACCAAATACCCTGCATGTCAATCAACCCAAAGTTTGAACAACTGCTAGTTTTTTGTGCATTGCAGTCTACAGATATCTGTTATGTTCTCACCAGTGCATTAAGTTTGAACTTGAAGCCAAGAACAGCACCAATGGGCAACCCAAAGAGGTAGTAGCACCCAGTGTTTATGAAGGCCACCATGGATTGCCATCCTGCACCTATCGCTACTCCTAAAAATTCAAATAAAGCTCTGTTTTACAAGAAAAGTTACCCATCTCTGCCACTCCTGCAAATAAGGTCCTAAGATATACATACCAGAGAGAACAGGTTGAATACTGTTGAGAAGGATTGTGGGTCCTAGTAGATATCCAATTTTGGCCGTCTCTCTCGCAACTTCAGGGACATCGGTGAACAGATTCGGTAAATGAGTCCTGGAGATGAGAACAGCAATGGAAAATAATAGCCCAATCAGAGCTGATGTGGCGACAGTCACCAGTACAGAGAATTTCGCTGCTTTTGGATGGCCTGCCCCGAGTTCGTTGGACACTCTCACACTGCAATAGAACCAGAGAGAATTAACATTCCTGATTGAATGGGAAACATTCACATTGGTTACCAACCTGACAGCAGTGTTGAATCCCAGAGCGATCATCAACGCCCAAAGTTGATAGTTCATACTGCAGAAGTTTTTCAGGAAACAAGAAAATGAAAGGGATGTTAGTCTTAGTTTTGACATTCCATCTACATGAATAAATGAAAACAACATTCTATAGACAACAACTTACCATATGGAGATGGCATCAACAGCGACTTTCGGATTTGTCAGGCAACCCACAAGGATGATCACTGCTGTGTAGTACCACAGTTCCAAGCTGTCACAAAAGTAATAGCATATGAGCCAAATAAAAATGAAGCCATTGGTGTTTATACAATCGGTTATAGTATTCACCATAACATTATAGCTGATGCGATGGAAAGCTTCACAAAGGAAGCTAAATTACGAAATGCAGATAAAGAGAAGCCAGTCCATGATTCAGGGAAGATCCCACATATCACATATACAAATTGAGCTAGATTTATGAACCACCATGAGATGTTCCCTGCGACAGCTGCTCCGGCCAATCCACACCCGAGTTTCGTCACAAAGACCCAGTTCAAGAATACGTGGAAACCCAGGCCGAACCCGGATATGATGGTCATGACCCAAACTTTGCTCTGGGACTGAAGGAATTTCTGAAGAGGGAAATTCACTGCATAAGCGAACAATTCGGGGATTACCCATATAGCGAATTTGCCCGCCATTTCTGCTATATCATGATTCTGATGAAGACTCTTCAGTATTGGAGAAGTTAAGATGTAAAGAGGGGTAAGGATCAATGCTGTGACTCCTGTTATGATCCATGACCGTTGCATGTAGATGCCAAGCATGTTGAGCTGACCTGCACCAACAGCCTGACCGCAGAGCGTCTCGAGGGCGCTTCCCATACCTAGCTAAACAACAGTGTTTGTAAATCATAAGGACTAGTTGTTTGTTAGCAATGTAGATTGATGTGGTTTCTTTTTCACTCTATAATTTGATGGTTGATTCTCATTGTATTTTGTATCTTAAACATAATACCTTTCATGATATAGTGATGTAGTTGATCTCAATTCAAGCAGAGCATATCAAGAACACAAAAAGGAAACTATGGGTGTGGATTGGAAATACCAGGATCCCATAGGCGAAGCCTTCTATGACGTTCTGGACGACGGAGATGGCGGCGAGTTCGACATCACCCATGTGACCCACATAGACCACAGTCACAACACCAATGGAGAATTGAAATATTGCAGTCAGAATAGCAGGCCCTGCTATGTGCCACATCTTCTTTGATTCCTCCCATGTCTTCTTACAAACCATTGTAAGTCAAGATCTTCTCTCTCGTTCTGTTCTTCTTCTTCCTCTTGTTGTGTTTGTGTTGGTTTGATGTCGTTTTTGGGTCGGTGGTGGTGGCTCTTTATAATTCTGAAACGTGGATGCATGTTTTCGTTTTGTTTGTTTGTCATGCAAAGAGAGGAGGGACGACTGTGTTGGTGAAGACTATCAAGACTGTCATGCGCGTCACGATCTGTGTTAGCACTAAAAATAAAGGTTGGATGATCTGTATTGTGATTGATTTTTTTAAAAGAAATTTGGGAGTGGTTTGAGAGTTTGATTTTTCTGTTTATTATGTACATAAATGGAAGTTTTTGGGTTATAGTGAACAACCAAATCTATTGAAAGTGGACTGCACTAAATAATTCAAGTATGAAAGGGAGAGAGAAAAAAAAATGTAACGTAGAGCCTAAAATAGTTGATTTTTTGTATAGTGGAATTGGAAGAAAAAAAAGAAAGAAAGAAGGGGTTACTTTATGTATGTGCATTGTTGAATTCTTTCCTTAAAATGCCCTTATATTGTCACGATTTTTTTATTACTTTATTTTGCGTTTAGATTAAGCTTCACATTTCTATTATCAATCAAAGATGAGTTGGATTTTGGCCTCCCAGATTGTTCTGGAGAAAGACAGGTTTTATATCACGGGGTAACGCATTGATCATGTAGGTGTAGAAGTTTTGTATGTAGAAGCATTTTCTACATCAAGTTTTCCGGCTCTCGCGAACGGCCTGTTCTCGTGATTTTTCTTTCTATTATAATGGTTTTTTGCTTTGTGTATTTCTTTTAACCCCCATTTAAACAGTGTTTAGTTTACAATTTCTCTCAAAAAAAAAAAAAAAAAAAAAAGAGGATGAGTTGAATTTTAAACTTAAACTTAACTTGAGTGGAGGCGGTCTTTTTTTTTTTTTTTTTTTTTTTTTTTTTTTTGGAGTGGGCGGCCATGGAAATTGAATTTGGTCTAATACTCTAATAGACATGGAATGAGTTACTTGTCGATTTTGATCTCAACCAGCTAATTCTGTTTGTTACAAAAGGGGGATTTCTTGTGACATTCCCATATATGGGTTTCTAAGCATTTCTATTTATTTGATGTACTAGTTTTACTGAATAATGATTTTGTTGAATTGACTGATCAGCTTGTTTGCATGGCTAATCGCGCCCACTAATTCAATTTCAAACGTTAATGCGTTCTCTGCACGCTACTATTTAGGATGCATTTTATTGCACGATTGCGTAGCGTTTGTGATTGCAAGAAGCTGTGTTTGTAATCGTGTAACCAAACAGTTTTACTATAGCAGTTTCCTGCACACAGATTTCAGGTAAATAATGTTCAAAAATTGTGATTTTAAAAAACTGAGGGAGGTGAGCTTCTTGCAGAATCAGTTATAAAACCCAGATTCCTGCAAAATCAGTTTTGCAATCGCGTAACCAAACGCACCCTTAGTGGAATCTCCATCTCCAGCTGGACAGGCATTATGCCCCTTTAAAGCTTTACTTTTTCTTCCCCAAATAGTTCTGTGCCATAGCCAGATTGAAAGAGCCTTCAGTATCTTAATTACTTAGGACTGATTTGATAACTCTATTTAGAATAAGAATTCTTCCTTTCTGAGCAATTTAGTTTTGATTGGTTTGTAATGCCCAACCATAGGAATGAAGGATTTTAGAATCTTTTTATTCCAATGTTCCAACTGAAGAGATTGAGAATGAGTGACAATATGTCCCTTAGCATACAAGGATACCTCCAATGTACCTTTTTATTTGGTATTTATGAATTTGCATATTAAAATTTTTATTTTTATCCTTAACAAGTAGAGTTTGAAGGTTTTTATGGGAGGGAACAAGCTTGTCTTTATTTTGCATAAGGGAGAGTGAGTGCTAACTCAATTGAGAGGGAGAGAGCCTTGAGTGAATCAATATTTTAAATGGCTATATATGAGTGTATCATCAACCATATAGGAAGATTCTGATCCTTCATTAAAAATTTATATATGTATGTATGGAACTAAAGGATTTATGTCAAGATGTGTATCATCACTAATGATGTATACCGACCATGAATTAATGGGTGATGTTGATATGGAGTCTCACCACCCAAACATTTGGGTGTAGAACAGATGAACTGATGATCACCAAACAAACACAAAGAACATGCAACCATGTGAGCTTCCTCTCTAAAGAAATAGTTTTAGGGCATGAATATATATGCAACTTGTAGGCCCTAGGACTACTGCTCTGTTTTAGACAAAACATGTTCCATCTTCTGCATGTTAGCAGTAATGTCCATCAACCGCTGTTGAAGAATAATGCATGCTTATCTTATATCTTATTTTTAAATTCAGTATTGCCATTCTATAGGAGAATTTTTGGCAGTGTATTTAATAAGCATGTGTACTTCATGGAAGATGCTAGGCAACATGTTCAGACGTCTAGATCTTTCTTTCTAGCTAATGCTTTCCAACATGGGGAATTGATTTTATTTTATTTTATTTTTTTTGGGTGAGGAGGAATCACTTGAGAATATTTCTGTTGTAAGTTTGATGGGTTTGGATACTCATGTGGCATCCATTCCATGATTGTTACAACTGCACAACTATAAGCCTATCAGAAAAATCTGAAGGAATTTGAAATTAAGAACTGTGAGGGACAATTATGTGGCTCTAGCCAAAGAGTCAGATCACACGTGTATTATGGAGGCAATTTTCTTAATACATTCCAATGTGAAAAACATGATTTTTCTTTTATTGATAAGGTTTTTTTTTTTTTTTTTCATGATCAAATGTTCTCCGGTTAACATGAGCAAGACTTGAATTCAGAAGATTTGTGAAGATGTCACTCTGTTAAGATATGATTCAATTAAATTCATATGAGTTCATCATTGCAATGGTTTCAATTTTATTCCCTTTTCGGTATTATAAATATTTTTAAAAGCAGTTTGATAATACAAAAACTAATGAGAATATATTTATGCATATTGCATCTCTTTAAATAAAGACATTATTTTTTATTGTAAAGTAAT
This sequence comes from Acorus gramineus, assembly GCA_030737835.1. Taxonomy (NCBI): domain Eukaryota; kingdom Viridiplantae; phylum Streptophyta; class Magnoliopsida; order Acorales; family Acoraceae; genus Acorus; species Acorus gramineus. Next base: position 10,783,963 of record CM060852.1, on the reverse strand, counting down.
ATTCATGACAAGAGAGTTATTATATGTAGTCTTTACATTCCTTTTCAGTTATAGCACTGTCATGCTATCAATATATATACTTTTTTATAAGAAAAGCATAATTTTTTTTATTTTGAGATCGAGCATATAATTTAATATTTTTATAAAAACACAAGTTTTATTACATAAAACATATACCTTTCAAAATTGAAAACAGACCGACACAGTCAAAAACTGTTGTTATCATTATCCTCATTTGCATAAATTTAGGTACTTTTGCATGTTTGATAACAATTTTTTGATTAAATGTGCATGAAAGTGTGTATGTAACTTCACAAATTGCATGCAGGATCAATAGAAAGTTTTTTTTTTTTTGAGAAAAAGGATCAATAGAGAGTTGAAATTAAAGTCATTCTCAGAGAGTACAATGTGGGGGACATTTCTCTCTGCTGGGATGATTACTTAAAAATGCACTCCATTTTCAATTGACCACTCCAAAGTTGACAATACACCTTACCAGACCGAAAAGAAGAAAAAAAAAACCTAGAAATAACATCATGAATGGAAGAAAAACAAGGCTAGACTATAATCCTATAAATTCCACATCACTCACTGTCTTCATAAAAGTACACAGAAAATGACTCAACAACAACATCCCCCACAACAACAGCATCTAATAAGGTTTTCACCTTCGCCTAAAAATAAATAATAAAAAAGGGTGACTTTCTTGCTTTCATCACACTTTGCTTTGCTTTACAGGATAAAAAAGGGGATTTCCAAGGACAGGTCATACACGTGTGGGACCCAACTCTCCACACGCTCACTACAAAGCTATAACCACCGACACTAATGTATCTCTTTTTTTCGTTGAAGGTCGTTTAGTAATTAATTAAATATTATTAAACTAAGTTGATCTATAACGGATCAAATGTGGCATGTGTGTTTGACCCCATATATGAGTAGTATTATTTGCACTATGAGAACAATTTCAAGGAGTCATGATCTTACAATGAAAAATTTGATCTATTTTGATTTTACACAAATCATGATATTCGACTTACTTACGTGTGTCAAAAACTTATAAATTTTGATCTAGGTGACATTTGTAACAACTCAAATCATTTTGAGTAGTAAATTGATTGAATTTTAAATATCTGATCATTTTCTTTTTTTTTTTGCAAAATTGTAAATTTATTTTTATGTTTTATTAAAGTACTTTCCCCTTAGTAAGTATTTTTTACTGGTGGTTCACAGTTGTATAATTTTATGAGAATTTTCATTTCTTTATTTGTCAAGCTTTGATATATGTGTTAATAATTCATTTGTTTGCGGGCTAACAGATGTACTCATTTTTCACTAAAAGAGAGTAACTATAGTAAAAAAAATATTACAAAATTAAAATTGCTTACCTAAAAGAAAACGTTTGTAACTTTAAATTTAAGCAAGTAAAAGAAAAATGCATGAAAGCTCCTTAAGGAGAATGTTATTTTTTTCCCAACTATCAATATCTTCGTATCAAAGGATCATTTCGTTTGAAATTATAATCAAAATCAATTCAAATTCCCAGTTAATTAACCCTAATATATATACCCAGATATTCGTGCACTTTTATATACTGTGATTTTATTAACCACTTATTCAAGCTCCTAGATTTCCCAAACAACATATATGTATATGTAGAAAAATAAAAAATAAAAATATACAACCGATTTGCGCAATGGTACACCAACACGGACTACCTAAGTAAGGACAATGTTACATCACATAACGAACATATAATAATATACAAATAGCTTGTAGATTAACATGATATATATAACTTTAGTTTTGACTATAAATACTGCATTCAGCCCATATAATATAATAAATATCCCATCAAACCCCACAGTGTTTTGAAAAATCTTTACAGAGAGTCGTTTTCTAGTAAGTAGATATATTAATGATGATGTCTCTTACTGTTTCTACACCCAATCCTTTTCATTGCGGTCTCTTTTGTTGGAGTGTTTCGTGTTCAAAATTAAAAAGAAAAAAGAAAAAAAATGAAAGAGTTCATATATGATATATGAATAGAAAAGGTGAAGAGGCAATACATTTCAATAATTTTATTTAATTATAATTCTATTAAATAGCATGCAAACTAAATATAAATAGAGGAATCAATATTTCTAATAACAAACTATAAGCATTCATATGAATTATGCAAAGGACACAAATATATACCAAGAGTGTGGAATTAAACATATATCAACTATTCCTATTTAGAAAAAAATCTAAATTTAAAAATGTTATTAAATTATATGTGTTTGTATTATATGTTATTTGATTCATTTATCTTGTATGATTGATTTTGATATTAAAAAATTTAAATTATATTTTTTGTATGATCTTTAAAGAAGAAAAAAAAAAGTAAAATTGGGATTTCAAATCTCTCCCATCTATTTTATCCACTGATAAACTTTTTTTTGTTTTAGAAAAATCTATTGACAAACTTAGGCGACATTTGGATCCGAGATTCAAATGTTCATATTTTAAAAATCCGCTCAAAATATGTCACCTTTTCAAAAATATTTTTTTTTAAATGTGAAAAAACAAACCATCAACAAAGCATACATGTGAGATTGGGGCGTAGAAACATAGAATTTTCCAACCTTCCCATCATCGAATCCGCTCAAATACTGATTCAAATAAGGTTTTAATCACAAGTGTTACAAAACATAAATCAACACAAGCAACATACATAAAACACACAGACTTTGAACTTTTTTTTTTTTTTTTTGCATTAAAGAAAAAGGAACTAAAACACCTTAAATGCAAACTGTACTTAACAACTCCTTCCTTTTGGGTTGTTACTATTATTATTTATTTATTTGAATATCCAGCCTGTTCAAAAATATATTCTTTCAGAAAGAAAAGAAAAAAAAACTCCTATACAGAAGAACACCAGCAAACAATATATATATATAAAAACAAAAACAAAAAATAAAAATTAAGAATCAAGAGCGAAGGGCGTCTGATAGAGATCGTACGGCTGCCAGAGCGAATCAAGCGGGCAAGGCCTGTTGGCATCGAGCCTCGCCCATGGCTTGCCCTTCCCGCTCCAATGCAACAGACTCACCGGCCCCGGATGCAGATCCCGACAAAGCCCCCTGAAATTGTCCCCTCCCAGCCCGTGCTGGTTCCACCTGTGATCGACGGTCGCGATCCTCCCCGCGAACACCAGCAGAAACGGCGGCAGCGACCCCAATTCGTAGATCCTCATCCGCTTCTGCATCTCCATCCACTCCTCTATCCGAACCGTACATCCTCCCTCCATCCAACGGCCCAGATCGATCACCATCACTCCCGTATTGAAATAACAGGGGGTTCGATCCGCGAACGTCATCGACAGGGTCGGGTTCGACCAGAACGTCTGCGTGAAATACGCGGTGAAATTGGCGTTGCAGTACTCCGGCGCCGCCAGGACCGCCGATTCGCCGAGGGGCGTCGCCGCCAGCGTCGCCACGTCGTCGACCAGGACGAGGTCCGAGTCCAGGTAGACGACGCGGCGGACGCAGCGGGGGAGAAGGGAGGAGAGGTAGATCCGGGCGTAGTTCAACGGCTTGTCGAGGGCCGGGCGGATCGACGTCGAGATCAGACGGCGGACGGCGGACTCGTCGAACGGGTAGATCTGGAACCGGAGGTACGGGAACGAGCGCCGGAGGGCTTCGCCGGCTGCGCCGCCGCCTCCGGCGGCGGAGGCTGAGGTGACGAAGTGGAAGAAGAGGCTCTCCGGGCAGGATGTGTGTTGGAGGACGGAGAGGATCGCCGCCATGGATCCCCGGAGGTAGGAGTGGTCGAGCGTCATCGCCACGTGGACCAGCACGTGCGGCGAGCAGGCCCCGCCGCCACCGCCACCGCCGCCGCCGTCGGAGGAATCGACGTCGATGGGGGGACAAGTGGCGGAGTTGTAGAACTTGGGCGCCTCGCGAAATCGGGCGGCATTTTCGTCCGCGGCGGCGGAGGAAAGTAGGAGTAGCGAGAGGAGGAGAAGGGGCGGCATTGCTGGTGATGGAGCGAGAGAAGTGGGAATGAGGTATTTATAGGGGCGAAGTCAAAAAAAAAAAATCGCGGTAAATTGTCGTTTAAGAAGCTTATTATTTGGTGACCGGATATTACCGGTAATTACCGTAATTAATGGACGTGTTTAACGGGTGAACCTTCCCGATCTGTTCGTAGACTCGCCGTACTAATTGGAGGACATTTTGCGTAATTTATGGGTGATTGGAAGGGGCATTATAAGCAATAGAAAGTCAATCGTACGGTTAGGCTTTTGAGGGTGAGCGAGAGATCAAAGATCACCGCGAGTGACGAGAATGGCCGTTGTCGCGTCACCCTCCGTGCATGTGATAGCACCGGTCTTTTTATTTTGATCGTCAAGGGAAAGATACGCGTCTCGCTTTCGATTGTCTAATTTACTGTTTGGGTGTGCGGTTGTCCGGGATAATTTTGTTCAATTCAAAGTGTGGCACGGTTGAGGGGTTTATAGTTATTCCATCCTTTTCAGGTTTGGCTTTTGCTTTGGGATACCATGTCATGTTAGGTGTTTGGATTGCTTCATTTCCACTTCTATCTACATCTCAGGCTTTGTTTCATTTTATACTGCCCTCCTTTGCTCAAGCATCTATGCAATTAGAATCATAATAGATGCATCTCATTTATATTGAAGATCATATATTTGGCATCTCATTTAGAAAGGCTATGATATTTTCAAATAATATATACACACACAAATATTTATTTAATGTTGACAATATTTTATAACGATTTATATATAGAAGTAGAAGGAGTATGATTTGATTCACTCAATCAATAATTTTATGGGATTTTCACTTATTTGTGGAGAGAAATGAAATAAATATGACAATTCATTTTTTCTTTAATTTAAATCTGCATTTAAATTTTAATAAATGCCATGTCACCCCTTCTATTAAACCATTGATTAGGAAGTTATTATAATCTGTGTATAGCATTAATTTGGTGGTTTTTTTCTTTTCTTTTTTTCTAATTGTTTAAACCAAAATTGTCCTAAAAGTAGACTCCAAAAAAAAAAAATTACATCATTGACATAGGGCCATTAATTAACAACATGTGCGTGCATCCGGTTATACTCACCTAATTAGTTGAGGAGATGCGATTTAGGGGCTTGTGAAATCCTGATCCCCCCACACATGCAATTCATTTAAGACCTACCATGTAACATGGTTTGATTGATTTCACACATGCATGAAGTCTTACTTGCATTGAATGTTACCTTGCACATGAAAACACTTTTATAAATCACTTACACTTCGCCCGTTTGATTACATGTTTGGGATAGTTTTTGTTTACTGAAAAACTAAAATCGTGTAGACAAACGGAACAGTTTTATTTAGAATCGAAAACTGGATCCCTTTTAATTTTTCTTTCAAAAATCATATTTTGAAAAACTCAAAAATAACGTTTTTTTATTGGAATCGATTTTTTGAATTGAAAAACGACTTTTTCTACCAAACATCAACTGTTTTCAAATATTGATTCTTAAATTAAAAAAAAAAAACATTTCAATAAAAATCAAAGTTTAAAATCATCTCATAAAATAGCTTTATTTCAAAAGTTATTTTTAAATATGTGTTTCCCACTAAATCCTCATTATGCTTTACTTTCTTTGATTTATCATGTCATCATTCAATACTCGGTTGTAGATTTGAAAAATTAATGACCAGTGTGACTATTTTGACCAAGGGAGGCTACAAATATCCTGTTTGTGTGTTAAAAATTACAGAAGACAACAAATTGTGGTACCACTACACATGTGCTTTGTGAATGTGACAGTCAACAAATATTTCAGTACAAGTGGAACCCATTAGGAATAAAATAAAAAAAACATGAAATCAATCCCAAACAAGTGACCCACTTAAATTAACACAATATTAATTAATGGTCCCCAAAATGAGACTTAGTAGTAATGCAATACTGTATGAAGCTAATAACCTATGAAATTTGATGTCATGGTGTCAATCCCAAGCTTAGATTAGTCTAATGAGGTGAGAAGTCCAAAATTGGTTTGGTACAGTTTGGCCAAATCTGGTGCACGCAAAACCAAACAAAAACCATTCACAAACTTTCATAAAGGTTACATGCATGTAATTTAATTTTTCAACTACATGTTTAACGCGGAAGCAAATGATAATGTAATTTTAATGGACTTAATGAAAATAAACCAACCGTGTTGATGGTGGTTTTATATATTAGGCATTTGACTTCTCTTTTTTTTTTTTTCATTTTTGTATGGAACCTCATGAGTCTACTGTGATAAACAAGTACAGTATGAAAAAAAATCAAATACAAAATCTAGTGAAAATCAAATACACAGGAAGAAGATATTTTGAATCCACAATCAAGCAAACAAAATGCGATTTTTTTTCTTTATTTAATTTAATGGTTGATCATACACAAATATATAATACATATGCCATGAATAGCAAAAATATTTTTTCAATAATAGAATTACAAAAGTTTAAAATAGCAAAATCTGACTAGCATGACTCTTAATGACCATAATATATAAATTAATAACAATTTTTTTATAAGAATTGTCTTCTGAGAATCGAATTCAAGGAAACTTTGAAAACCAATTGGTCTGCAGCCCATTATATCTCTTTGAACTATACAAATTTAATATAATATTATTCAAATTTGTGATTGTTTGAATATCCCTCTTTAAGCTATTTTACTTTTTTTCCATAATTTTTTGTTCCATCGAGTAATGCGTCTCCTTTGCAACTCATATATGCTAGATTAGAAAATCCAACCAGCACAAATTTATACAAACATATATAATGAAACTTTTCTCTCATATACAAATACATGTATTTAGCGTTGAATACATCGTACAGTGTTGCATACAATTTTTTTAGTAAATACTAAAATAATACATTATAAGTAAATTTCACAATAAAATGTCACCAAAGTGAATTCCCTGTGCATTTCATCTGAAATTAATAAAAACATCATACATGCGCAACCTAAAACAATTTTATAACACTTACCTGCATAATGTGATTGGGTGACTCATGAATCATCTATATTATCAAATATTCATAACATAACACCCAGGGCCGGCACTGGCAAAGCAACCAAGGCAATTTCTTAAAGCCCCCACCTAAGGAGGGCCCTTCACATTCATATATTCAGTGGAATTAAAAAAATGAACGATAAGATATGTTACTTCTAGATCTCCAATTAAAAAAGATGAATTATTCTCTCTCAACACACTTTCTCACTCCATCAGTTTTATATTTTTAAATTAAGCATAAAATTTATCAGGATCGAGTTAGGCTCAACGGGCGTTGACAATTTAATTGTCCAATGCATTCGTGACCGTCCGATCTTTTTACTTTGTTGTGATTGAGATACTTTGTAAGATTTCATAACCAAATTAAGAATGCAATTAAATGTTAAACATTCTTTTTTATGATTCAATTAATTTTAATCTCTTAAAATTATAAGATCGGAGGGTCACGAATGCATTGAACAATCAAATTGTTTAAGACCTAACTTGATCCCAACAAATTTCTCACATCCCTAAATCTCTTCAAGTATAATGACTAGGCATTTAAATTTCAAGACTCTCTCTCTCTCACTCCCCTCAAACCTTTCTTTTTATTGTTTCTCTTCAATTCATCTCCCCTTATAGTTGAATAATATAGTGTATAAACCATGTTTTGAAGGTATTTTCTAATTTTTCTATTCTATTAAAATTTTAATTTATTGTTATTTTTTAGTAAGTGTACGTGATAATGTAGAAGATTTTAATTTAAATGATCATATAATAATACATGTAACTTAAAATAAAAAATTAAATGATGGTAAAATGACTTAAAAAATGCTTGAGACCCACCTTAGAAGTTCGCTCAAGGCCAGAACACCAAATTCAGCGTGAACTCCTCTAACTCCATCCAAGTGTGACACCACCCCATCTTTCAAAGTCTTCGAAATCTGACACACATGGGAGTCAGAGACCACCACCACCGCCACCACCTTCGTCGTCGGTGGTCCTCCATTTCATACTCTCTCTTTTTAAAAGAGACCTGGCTATTTTTTGGATTAAAAAAGGAAGTCCAAACGCACAGCCTGTACTGCACATTATTTAATGTTTCTACCTGGTCCATCTTTATCCAACACGTACTGTAACGTAATATAGCTTACACCAAAAGTCAACAAAGCCACTATGTGCTTCTGCTCATCGCAATATGTATTGATTCGTGCTCTCTCTCTCTCTCTGTGTGTGTGTGTGTGGGGTGGGGGTCTTAAATTGTGTTATATATATCGCCTAACGCAGACAAAATTTGGGGAGTCAGTCAAAGTTGCATGGCTAACTGCAAACGCGGGTCGTTTATTAATTGGTAAAGAAGAAGGTTCCATGCATATGCATGCATGCTGCTTCATTTTCTTATTCTTGTTTTCATAAGTCATAACTAAGAATAATAATGCCATGTATGAACCATGTTAGGGTTGACACTCTTGGGAGAGAATCAGATAATGGACCCTCTGTCTGATTTTTTTTTTTTTTTTTTTTTTTTTGTACTTGTTTTGTATTGAATCAAACAGAGGTATCGTTCAAAATTCATCAAATGAAAACGGGTTCATTATATTTATAGATGTTTTCATTTATTTGATGGAATGAAGAGCATTGGATTAATTAGTTACACAAAAGTAATCACAAACACACAAAAAAAAGAAGAATTTCCCCTCTTGTGAGTGTCTAAAGAAATATTGATATGGATTTCCTAAATACATGACACAAAAAATTTAAATCATTCTATTCAAAGCTCGTACGTGCAATTTTAAATTAAACTTGTAAATCATTCTCCATTATGTAATACTATACGTACGTATGATCACTATATTTTGTTCAATGCATCTATATGTAAAATTCGGCCAGTGAGATTTACGAGCACATGCAATTGGTACATATAGTAGTTGTTGAAAACTATATCCTAAATCGAAATAGAGCAGAAGAAAAAAAAAAACACCCATATCATTTACATAATCGTTTGGCAAAAGATTACTTATGTTCACGGAGGAGATCAGAGAATAGAAAATTATTGTTTATTTTATGGAGTACAGAATCTGTGGGGAATTACAAACAAGAAGACATATATGTATAGCTGAAATTTTGCAATACATAAACCTTATAGAAGGTGAGTCTACTATGAGGATCGGGCCGGTCTTTTTCTCAATGCAGGCTCACATAAATTACAAAATTGATATTAAATATGTACATAAGAATTCAATAATCATGTGCATCCTTGGTGTCCAATCACAGGATTAAAAGAAATTAATCCAATAATAGGTGAATTCAGCAATTTTGTTTTTTATTAATAACATAGAAATTAATGAGAAAACAAATGAGTTAGTGAATCTTTATCATATGATAATACTAATTCAGTCATATTATATAATATTTAGACCACCTCTTTTCTACTCTAACGGAAACTCTGCATACGCATAAGTGAAAACAACATTGGCAATAAAACAAAAATGTCCATTTTTTCATATATAAAATTTTATAAATTAAACCTTTCTTTATTAGGTTTACTAATAAAAACCTCTAAAATTTTATATCTACAAGAACTTAAATGTTTTCGTTCACATGTAGGTCCCTCAATAAACATTAAAATCACTTGACGCGTGAGAGTATAAAAAAAAAAAATTTCAGAATTGAAAACATGGTTTCCATGAACTTTTGTATTCGGTGGAATATAGAATAAGCTTATTTATTTAGTCTCATCAATGGTACAGTATGGAATAGAATAAGCTTATTATTTCGTTTCATCATCAATTGTACAGTATGGCAAATCAATCTAAGACATCACAAGGGACCCATATCAACAACTTTGGTCACATTTTTAGTGATTTGAAATAAACAGGAAACTCAAGAAAAGAAGGTAGAGAAGGGACATAATCTTTCATTTTAGGTGTAATATATGTCTCTAAATATGGACAATGCAAAAGCTCCGAAGTGGACCGGGGACTTCATTTTCTCAGAATTCCCTTTCATTCAAAGTCACCACAATTTCAAATCAACTGTTGAACCTATGTATTGACTCTCAGCCCACCGACAGCTAGCCCGTACCACATCACATAAACTTTATAAGGTAAAGTTGAGATGAGATAATATATAATACAAGCTCGATCTTCGCATTCAGATATTTTTCAGATTAAATACATTTATTTTCATATATCTACCATATACACTGTGGATATTCTAATATCGTTGGATACGAATGCTTACTTACGGGGGCAAGGTATGTCCGAAGGAGCAATTCAATGAGTTATGACTTTTGCATGCCTTGTATATCCATAACCTGTTGACTGTAAATCTTGTCAATCATTAAGCAATGGCTTCACTAAATAATAAAGAGCTACTTTTATAATAAACATAGTTACACACGGTCCTTATTTGCAACCCCCCGTGTTGTCTCATATCTCCAACGAGATATATCATATATGCTTTGTTTAAATAAAACATATACCTTTCACTATATGAGTCAATAAAATTTACTATGATACACATATTATTTTATTTTTTATAAAAACATATTTACATACTTTGAAAAACAAATGAATCAAATCATGGACTGCATGTGAGATTATATCTGAATTTTATAATTGTTATCAGACGTTAATATATGTTTTACGTCCCTGTTTGTAGCCGCCACTTCATTAATACAGTGTATAAAATTGCTGACGTAGTATATATTTCACCATCTTAGCATATATTCAATTACAAAAGGCATAAAAATATGCATTCAATTTGTTTAAGTGTGTTTGTGTGTGTGTGTGTGTGTGAGAGAGAGAGAGAGAGATAGAAGTTGATACCAGGAAAAAAGATAATAAAACAGACCAAAATATGGAAAGGACCAGGCTTGGATTAACCCAATCAGCCCATGTTGGGCTTCATAAGTAAATGTACGCAAGGCCCACGTATAGGACCCAATTGTTTTGTCAGGTTCGATACTGGATTTTTTAGATCCAAAATTTTTAGTGGAGGCCCATTTATTTGTGCAATGGTCCAAACCTTGAGCCCCATCTAAAATGTTAGGGGGCAATGATTCCTCCTGTTATTTTAAAAGTGAAAATAGGTTTTGAATTTTTTTCAGGATATATATATTTTTTTAATAAATTTTATAAAAATATATACAAATTAATTTAATACATGTGATTTTGTATTTTTTTTATATAATCGAGTAATTCTCGATTATAACCATTGAATTGTAAACTTTTATAGAGCTTTTATTGGGTTATAATAGCAGTTTTTAGCATGGAACAAAAGTTTTTGATAATTTGGGACATTAAACACGTGATTCATTAGACCATATCTTGCCATGTTAAAAAAGTTACACTCAGGCCTGCCCTGAGATTAATGAATTTAAATGGGTCTCAGGCCAACTTATAAAACGGGGCTCTAATTCATTTACATTAAAAAAATGTACAAAAAAATTTCTACATTGTTTAACAAAAATGTCTAATAAAAAATAAAGAATAACAAATTTTAAAAACTTATGTTTCAAAAAAAATAAGAAATTAACAAAAAAACAAAAACAAAACAACAAAAAATAAAGTAAAATTTGGAAATCTAAATCGTATTGAAAGAGGAAAACTCATAAAGTAAAAATATAGATCTTAATTAATAAAGAAAACTCAGAATCCACTCTACTGTTGACTCATCAACTTTATCCAAAACATGCATTTTTTTCCTCCATTATCATGCATGCTTTTTTTTGCCTTGTAAGAAAACTTTAATCCATAATGCGAGACAAAAGAGTGATGGATATTAACTTTCTTAACTTTGTAGTTACAGTGGATGGCTCTTTCAATCCCCATTTGATGTTACAGGTGATGAGACTGATTACCAATGGCTTCTCTCCTTTGATGTGAAATAAACATTCTATACTTAAAACGTGTTATAGTTGTTATTAAAAAAAAAAAAAAAAAAAATTCATATAACCCCCTGAAATCTGACTTAAATCCATATAACCACTCATGCGGTCTTCATATATCCATATAACCCTCTATAATCAGACCCCAAAATTCATATAACCCCCTCCATCCACATTCCATCAGTCGAGTTAACTGCGATGAATTTGTACAAGGGGTTATATGGATTTAAGCCAAATTACAGGGGGTTATATTGATTTTTTCCTAAATTTTTTTTTTTTTCTCTACATGTGGTTTAAAAATTGAGTTGTTTAACATTTACTTTTGAATTTTTTTTCAAGATACCATGCACATTTAATTTTAATCAAAGAAAATGGTTATTTAAATCATAAACACATACAAGATCACCCACCAAAGAGATATAAGTAAAAGAGATATATATTCTATCTCTTGGTATTTTAAAAAAAACTCAAAATTACTCATCCACATACAGTTTATCCCCAACAAAAATCACTCTCATGACACAAACACAAGATGTGCCCCAAGATTTAATAAAAAAATAAAACTCATCCTCTTGGCATTTTTGAATTTTTAGAAAAAAAAAATTTCAAAAACTGTCACATCTATCATATCACACACACATCTCTCATACTTATTCCCAACACAAATAATTTATGCAGGGGTATAGTTGTCATTTAAAAAGTCATAAACTCTTATTCATCTCTTATCTACTATTTATCTTTATTTTATCCAAGGTAAATCAAACAACAAAAATATCAATTTTACGTTTCCCAATGAGAATAACAGAAAAGACAACAAAACAAATATTTACAATCCATTAGATGTTAATGTATGTAAATGTTAATTTACTCCATTATTAATGTGTCAGGGTACTAGTTATGAAATCACATGTCATTTATAATTTAAAAAAAAACATAAATAAAAAAAAATTTGAGAAAAATCCATATAACCCTCAGTAATCTGGTTTAAATTCTTATAACCCCATGCATAAATTCATCGCCGTTAACTCGACTGATGAAAGGCGGACGGAGGGGGTTATATGAATCTTGGAGTCTGATTACAGGGAGTTATATGGATATATGAAGATTGTAGGGGGTTATATGAATTTAGGCCAGATTTCAGGGGGTTATATGAATTTTTTCCTAAAAAAAACATTGATGGATGATCATTAATTAAATAATATATATTGGGGTGGCCAATGACATGGATTCCCATTAATTAATTTCTGTTGATGTTTCAATTTTTGACATTGACTGTCTTCCATTTGATAGACATTGTTTTCCTATTCAACTTGGAATTTTTTTTCCCTTTGTGTGGGCGCACGCGATGATGAAATACTGTAACATTTTTGGCTTCTTTTGTTAGTTGGTTCTTCATTTTGTGGAAAAAAAAATCCAGGTGAGCCCATTATTATAATGAAGGGTGAAAAACAAAATCCAAGTGATGATACACAGAGTAATATAGTATAAGTTTTTCTAATTTCGATTCACAATTAGGTGAATTTATTTATATTTGATTTGACAAAATATCAAAAGATATGCATTAAGTTCATTGAATATATACTTTACATTATACGGAGATAGGTAGTTCATTAAACAAATATATATCTTTAAAAAAATTTCAAAATGTAATATGAACATAAGAATGATTGTTTTTAACATTTTTCTTGTACTTAAATGTTACATACTACACTTTTACTTACCATAGTCATATAATTAAACATGAAATTAGAACTTCAAAAATCGAATTTTATGCAGTATTAATGAAAAAAATCATTTTAAGTAAAGAAAAAGATTATCTGTTTTCAAATTCACAATTTCATTTACCTAATTTTATTTAAGGGAAATATCCAAATAACACCCTATAACTGCCTCAAATCCCATATAACCCCCTATAATTGCCTCAAATTCATATAACCCCATAGCTTTTCCTAAAGTCCATATAACCCTCTGAAAACACATATGTAAATCTAAATAATCATCTGAGTTAATTAACTTCCAACAATAGATAAGGAATATTCTACGAATATTTCATTTTGTTGAGACTGATTTGAAACATAGTATACCAAAAATCACCATTAATTTGTTGAAAATGCGAAACACTTTCTGTACATGACAATTTTACCAATCCTGATGGATTATAAAACCATATCCGGGAAGGAGGGTGTAAAATCATCATTTATAGATGATTTCTTATATTTTAACACATTATAGGAGTTTTTTTGGTATACTATGTTTTCAACCAAGGTTAATTAAACAAAATATTCGTAGAATAATCATAATCTATCAAACAAAATTTAATTTATGGGGTTATTTGGATTTATAGGTTTTCAGGGGTTTATATGGATTTTAGGAAAAGTCAAGGAATTATATAGATTTCAGGTAGTTTAAGGGGGGTTATTTGGATTTTTCCCTTTATTTAAATACTTCTCATGGATATATCATTTTCAAATTCAATTCAATTTACAATAAATTGAAATGCGACAAAGAACTTTAAGGTGTGATTTATAGACTTCATGCCCGGGTGTCCCTAAACCAAAACAATTTCCTCCATATACATATATTGCCTTAAGTGGACCATAACAGTCAAAGAGCAAGTAAATTTTTATAATTCCTTGTTGATTTTGTTTAGAAAGCGATCCAAATATTCCTCTTGTTATTTGACTTTTGTCATGATACATTCCAACAGTTTGTTAACTTTAATTTCATAATTTGTCCATTTGACCGGTCCTTTTTAACCTTTCAAAATGACACGAGTATGTACTCTAATTTTTATAAAAGAACACACCCTCAAATACATACATATTTTACAAAAACAAAAAGGGTGCGATTTGTAAAAGTAGTTATAAAAATGACTGAACATTAACATTTTCTTTTTTTCCCCTCCAAATGGTAAATTGGAATAATAATCAGGGGGCACGTGTTAATGTTAATGCAATCAAGTCTGACAAAAGTTATAATGTTACATGAGACCACAATGAACAAATTAATCAAAAGCACCAACTAATTATAATGGACGGAGATGGATAATAAAATGTGAAACACAGGACATATATAGCTAAGGTTCTCTTATTATATCTTTCCACCGATGAGGGACCGGAATACATTAAAAAAGAAACTGGGGTCTTGACTTGACTTCAAACGCGTTCTTGGTGGAATAATAAAGAAACTCTGCTAATTGGATGTGAATGTTCAAAAATCAAAACACTTGGTTTGGGTCATTCAAACAAGGCGGGCTTTGGTGTTAATACATTTTGCACTTTGATTTTTCTTTCGTTTTTAATAAAACAGTGCTATGATTCCTTCACTTTAATTACTCTCTTTTTTTAAATAAAGTCATGTCTAATAATAAGCCATATGTTCTGCATCAACACGTGCAATATTTTCTTTATTATTAATTACTTGCCCTCACTCTTTCTCCTATTCCTTTGATGCAGATGACAAAAAGTTCAGATTATAGTGTAACACACTCGTGATTATTCGATCTTCTTATTTCGTTGTGATTGAGATATTTAATAAGATTTCAAAACTAAATTCATAACATTCATTCATTTTTAAGATTCAATTAAATTATGAATCTCAAAATAATAAGATCGGATAATCACACAACCGTATTATACAATCAAATTCCGATGATAAAAAGCAGTGAAAACAATTGATTCGATTTTTTAAAATTAATCTCTCTTTCATAATTGATTTGTCAATATCATAAATGATGTTAATATCATGTAAATAGGGGCTTTATTGAAGCATTAATTGCTTACGTGTTTTTCTTTTCTTTTCTTTTCTTTTCTTTTCTCTTTTTTACGATGGGACACGGATACGCATTTATTATTCAACTGAATTTGCTGAGTTTTGAGAAGAAAAGAAAAGAATACGCATTAGTTTCGAGAAGAAAATGAATTTTGCAAAGAATTTATCAATTTGGTTACTAGAATTGATTTGATCAATCTAAAAAAAATGATAAGACAAGTATAAAATTATGATTTGGATCATCAAATTTATAAAATTTTGGGTCGCTTAAAACCAAAGTTTTCATATTTATAGTCAAATAACTAAATAAAGGGCTTCGCCCTATTTTCATACCTAATTATATTAAATCTATCATTTAAAAACTTTTGGGACATATGTGCACTTGTTGTCATTATGTTGGGTTGTTAATCTTTAATGGTAACATGTTAAAAATAACTCTTTAAATAAATAATTTTAAAAAAAATGATAAATATTGCTGTCGAGATTTCAATATAAAATAATAGTATAACGGTACAGAGAATAAAATAAAATAAAAACATGACAAAAAAAAGAGATGCGTCGCCGCCCAAATTAATATTTCTTTTAAGATGGCATTAATTTCACATACAAGGTTGGCTAATTGGGATCTAAAATTAATTAGTGAAAAATCAACGGAATTAAAACATAATTAGGTATTTCTGAGACTGCTTACGTGGATTTTGCTATTGAGAGCTATTACATGACAAAGAGAAGAAAAAAAAAAAAAAATTTTACCTATTTTAAGACCAGAAAAAGGTGCAGCTTCATTAACTACTGAAGAATAAAATAATAAGTGGGGTTGATTTGGAGGAGACAGTCTCAGGTTAATTTCGCCAGGTTTTTAGCTGAAAATTTGCCACCCTACAAGTGAACAGTGGCAATCTTCATTTGTGGAATAAATAAACTGGATTTATTTATCATTTTTTATATAATATATATATATAAATGTTTTTACTGATTAAATTTTCTTCTGTTGTTAACAGAAGCAGTAGAATGACCGAGTCAAAGACTTCTAGATCAAGGAGGATTTCTCCGTCAAATGTCAACACGTTGAAGATATAGTTACGTAGTTATGGTAACGATTTTGAGATATATTGCCACAGTTGAAATAAACAAGGTTAATATCCATATCATGAGGAAATACAAATTGGGAATATGGAGAAGATGCAAAAAGACGTGTACAAAACAAATTTGATTGAAATTGGAACTTCAAAAACTTTTCGCCTCTTCTAGATATCCGTTAAAATAATGTAAACATTATTTAAATATTGAGAATTATAATAAAAAATTGAATTAAAAAAGTATATAACACAAAAAAAAATGCATAATTGTATTGTATTATATAAACCAGATTAAGATATTATTCAGAGTTGGACGCCATGACTCAACAACTTAACAATTCTTAATTCTAATAAATCCAAATACGAATAAAAAACCATTAACTAAATATCAAAACTAACTATTCATCTAATAAAAAAAAACATCAAAGCAATGTTTGAATGGAATTGATTATTTTCGTATCCATATATGACTCACTGTACACAAAAAAGGGGGGAGGGGGGTTTGTTCTTCCCCAATTATCAACCACCCCAATAAAAAAAAAAAAAAAAAACAAAATTCACCTAATCTACCATAATTTCGTCTAAATATACATGAATACATAACACCCATTTCAATTGTAATAATGTCTCTATCTCTACAAATCCTTCTTCGAATCCGATTCACTCGTCGCCGCCGTCGATCGACCGACGGAGACCGAGCAATCATCGTCGTCGAATCCCAACCCACGACGACCACTTCTCCTCCTCTTCAAATGTCTCCTCACACAGAAATTCAAGAACAGCAGAGTGAGAACCCCATTGAGGACCGAAGTGAAGACCCAAGCCCCGATTCCATTGCAACCTCCCTTTTTGAAATGAAGCATCAAAACCCCAACACTGCAAACCAAATTACACGCGTAGAGCACGATCCGGCACCCGAGGACGACCGGGACGCAACCCCCCGGCAATCCGACGGAGACCCACAACCGGTACCCGTTGACGACGACCCCGGCGAGGGTCGAAGAGAGGATGGCGAGGATCTGGAAGGACTGCGAGAATTCGAGCCAGAGGAAGCACGTGCAGATCTCCATGGATCGGTAGAGGAGCTTGGAGAGGGTGAGGCGGCGGCGGCGGAGGATGGAAATGAAGGTCTTGAGGAGGTGGAGGTACCTGGAGAGGTAGAAGAGGTAGGACCAGAAGAAGAGGCGGCCGGAGGGGCGGGTTCCGAGGGGGAAGCAGAGGAGCCACTGGAAGGGGGTCTTGTGGCGGCGCCAGAACCAGGAGGTGTCGCGGATCTCGAGACGGGCGGAGGCGGCGGTGCCGGCGAGGATGGCGGCGGAGGAGAGGAACATAAGGAGGGAGTGGAGGAGGGGGACGGGGCCGAGGGGGACGGGGCGGCGGCGGCGGAGGAGGGAGAGGGTGGCGGAGAGGGAGAGGGAGATGAGGAGGTAGACGGAGAGGGCGGCGGCGAGGGAGGACCAGGTGGATCCCCAGGGGAGAGCGGAGCCCCACCGGAACCCTACGATCGAGGGGTGCTCCGTCAGATAGTACGTCACCGCCCCCATATCCGCCGTTCGTCGAGCTCCTATCGCTGCCTCGTGATTCGTGCACGCACTGTGAGAGAGAGAGAGAGAGAGAGAGAGGGGCGTCGTCTGTGGAGGTTTTGATGGGGGAGAGCGTCGCCTATATTCGCTCTGCGCCTTTGATTTTTTTTTTAATTTTTCGGGGGTTGTTTTTGGTTTCGATATTTGTTTTTTAGTTTTTGGGGGGTGGGTTTATAAAGTGGGTCTGGAAGACTGAGAGGGGAAGGGTTTGGGGGATCATGATTATCATTGGTTGGTTTGAGTTGGAGAAATAAAAAAAAAAAAAGAATTGTTTTTTTGTACACGTGATTGGGTTTGATTGGATTTGGAGATTGGTGGACTATGGCCGCTGATCTTGGCATCTTGGACGTGAGAATTCGTGTAATGCTTCACTCGGAAGGAACGGGGCGGTTTGGTGGGTCCGGCTTATCTTAGCCGTTGGATTTTGGGGATTTTTTTTAGTTTTCAGTATGTTTTTCATAAAATAGAAAGAAATAAAATGCGCGCCTAACATATAGGCCATCCATCTCGTAATTACTTTTTAACTCTAATTTTTGCTAACTTAGTAGACCATCAATTAGACTAGTACATAATAGGTTAGGTTAATATAAAAATGTACGTTCTATTTATTTTGAAATATACATATATATTCTATTTTTCATAAAAAAATAAAGATTTTTATGTGTGTGCGCGTGCGCGCGCGAGCTTTAAATATAATGAAAAGATTAAAACATGTTAAAGAACATTGAGGTGATGAAAACTGCAGATTTGCAGATTTTTCGTGGCATTTTAAATTTTAAATAGAAGGGATTATGAATGGAGACAATAACTCACACTGGTCAAAGTAAAATTCTTAGAATTTCCCATCTTATAAATGTCAGTTCATATGCAACAACACAACTGAATGGGAAAACAAATTCTTGTCCTGGGACTTCAAAGATTCCAAACACAACACCTTTTTTTTCAAACACATTACCTTTTATTTATACAAAAAGGGGAATAGGACCTCAGAAATTCAAAGGTGAAGGATCTTGATTAAATGGAAAATCTAAGTTTACTCCCTTATTTAAATTTTTAAGTGTTAGATTCTAAAAGCTTTTTTTTTTTTTTGATAGGTGGATTGACTAGATTCTAAAATCTTTTTACTGTTGATGTGATGAATATTATACTTTAACATAATAAATTAAAAGTTGAATTGTCCGAGGAATGCATGATATACAAATCAGGATAAATAAGTCTGATTTTCATTTTAATTACTCACCACATTTGTTCTATACTTTGGAATGAATTTTGGATCATAATTACTTCATAACAGATTCATCCATAAGAACTGAAAAAAAGAGTTGCGAGAATCAATTCAATTTTTAACCTCACTTATATGTATATTCATTTTGGAAGTATGCCATTCATGTGCACTCAAATGACGATATATATATGCCTTACCAAGATTTAAAATGAAATTAAAAGTAGAACTTGTTATAATATCATTAAAAAAAGCGGAAATCATTGTCATATGAAAAATATCAATGAATTCAAATTCAGTTATCTGCATTGAGGACCTCAACACCTCTAACCTCACTTTCATGATTCATATAAAATCATCCTCATGATTCATCTGGATAAAGTTTCTGATGCAAATCCACACTCAAGAATACGAATAAGAAATTGACCCATGAAGTTTTCCTTTGGCATTGTTATATATTATGGAGCCTGATGATGTGTGCAGAGGATTGTTGGCGCTATGCAGGGTCGGACGGGGGTCTTTCGTGTATTGGCTTTTTTGCTTTTAATGAGATGTCAGTATAAAAGGGCATCTCATATTTTTCATTAGGCTCTAGGGTTTTTATCTTCGGTGTGAACATTGTAAAAACTTCTCATTGATAGTGAATTGATCTCTGGTGTGCTCCGTGGACGTAGGCAAGATTTGTCGAACCACGTAAAATTTTTGTGTCTTTGCTTCGATTTATTTGTTTATTTCTTTTGATTGATTGCATCCCAAGATTCAAAATCGTAACAGGCATAACCCATCTAAAGATGTTGACCTGATTGTAAAAAAAAAAAAAAAACACTAGCTCATCAAAAGAAGAAAAAAATTCTAGAGACTCAATACATCCCTTCTAGTCTTCTAGATGATCAAAAATATAGAAAATCAAAGCAGTCGTGTAAAACCAGGTTTGATGTGAAATGAACAATATATTCAAGCCAATCAATACCAAAGAAGGTCATTCTGAATTTATCATTTTTTTTTCTCTCTAGAATCTCAGGTTAAAGATAAGCTCCTTGACAATGCAGATCATACATGCACAATGGAAGTCTTATAGGTATAGTAGTGATTGAAATTGAGTATAAAAAATACATAGATGCATGTGTTAGATTTCAGAAAAGTTCATTTTTCTTGTTTATAACTAAAAGTTATTTTTATTTTTTTCTTCAAAAGCTGCAACCAATTTTTATGTTTGAAAGGAAGTTGGACATTATTTTTTATTCTTGCAAAAGTTAAGCAAGGTTTCATGAATCATGACCTCAAAGGCTTTTTCCATAGAGTGTGTTTTTTATTAGGATATATATGTGGATAAGCTTTCATCACAGATTCAAAACCTTCTAGAGTTTGGTAGAGCAAATTTCAAATCTACATTGTCTTACCCATATATCAATCTTACCAATATATTAATTTTCAAAGAAATAGAAACCATTAAGTAGAAAAGATTTATTGTGGCTCTACATATATAAAATTTTATAGAGCCAGAAAGAAAATCAAACCTTGCTGCACATCTATGTAAGCCTGTCCAAACCAACCCTCCAAGATATATTATGTTAGCCAACATTTATACCTTAGCAACACTACCTGAAGTATATATGTATAATGGCCACAAAACAGTTTCAACACATTTATGCCCCAACCACTGCCTAGTCTTAAGCGCGCATTTCCTCACATTGTCTGTGTTAATATATTAACAGAGTCAAACATTTAATATCTTCCTTAGACTTCTTCCATCACAGCCAGAAATTTAGAATAGTAGTTCATCTAAGTTTTGGCTTGTCAAACTATTATTCTGGCTGAACTAGTTCAGCCAGAAATTATATCTAGTTCGTTTCTTATGAGGTGGAAATATAGTTTGTCACTATGAACGCCAATTAATGAGGGTCGATTGAGAGGTTGTCTTAGAGTTTGAGAGGAAAAGTTAGTTTTGCAGTCCATACAACGAGTCTGAATCTAGAAAAAAAAATAATGAAAATTCATCTCTTCCCACTTCATGGAGATCGGTAGGCCTGTTAATAGGTCGGGTGAATCACGGTAGATCTGGATTTGACCCATTTTAATTATCAAGTCCTCTGGATTGGGTATCTTACACCTTTTATCGTGTCCAGGTTAACCCACTAACAGGCCTGGGTCGGATCAGGAGAGGCCGAACTTGTAAATGTTGAGAAACTTTTTAAGGGCCTATAATGACTTCCTTTTTTTTTCTCTTGCTTCCTCTTTTGGGGGAGAAAATACAAGGTTTAAGAAAGGGAAGGGAAAGAAGGAGAAGAAGGTGAGGAGGGTTTTGGTTCATTTAGAGAGAGCATTGCACATGCATTGGGGTGGTGGAGAGACCAAGCTTTCCTTGTTTGGATTTGTTTTCATTTTTACATGATGAGTTTGAATAAATGAAGTCCACCCTATTATAAATGGTTATTCACTATTTTGATTTTTTTGTGTTTTATGAGGGGGCATTTGGAATACAATTTGAATTATTCTATTCTTATGTGAAGTCAAAAGTTGTATAAATATTTTCAAATAATATTTAAAATTTTAAATAATTATTCTGTATTTAGTTATGAATATTGGGTTGGATCATGAGTGTTGGGTTGAATCATGAATAAATAAAAAAATCACATTGTATTTGAGTTGGGTCAATTGGATCCATAAGATTGGGTCGGGGTAGACCCAAACTTGACCCATTTTGATTGTCGGGTGCTTCGAGTCTGGACCTTCAGGTCAAGTCCACATCTGGTCTTAGGTTCTCCAGATCATGTATTTTACACATTTTATTGGGTCAAGTCCAGATCGATCCGCGACCCATTGGCATGCTTAGATGTCAAAAATCTTTGTCAAACTACATAAATATTCTCTTGTGATTGTGTGCCACGTTTCGTTTTCTTTACAGTATGTTGTGATTGTGATTGCAGCATAGAATAAGGACAGTGTTCTCTCTATTTGGATGTCTCTTTTAACCACGTGGATTCCGTGTTTAGTCTTTGTCATTCTTATTTCTACTTCTGTATTTTTCCGTTCTCTGATTTTGTAAGTTAAATTCAGAAATAAAATCGAATAACAAAATCTATTTTTTCTTCAAAATACTAATAATATAATAACAGTTCTTTGGCTTTTCTCCACCATATATATATCAGCTCCAACTTCTGCGAACTTCACATCTGTGGAAGCATTCGCAGAAAGTCAATAATCACGTACCATATGCATATTTCCATCAAGTATCTGTTGTCGCCTTGGATCAACTGAAAACAATTTATCATGTAATAAAATGCTACAAACACAGACAGCTATATGTATTTCATGGGAATTACATGATTGGTATCTCACCAACCACACAGTCTCGGTTTCTCACAAAATGACATTTTGGCACATCATAGCATTCATACAATACAATATAAAGTAGTGTTTGCTAAACATAAAATAAAATAAAAATCACAAAGTAAACTCCAGTGCTATTACTGACACACCATTCAACAGCTTAATAAATTATAGATCAGTTACACATCATAAACATACAGTATATAAGGATCTCTCAATCAATTTTACTTGGTTTATTATATTACGTACACATCAGTTGCACATCATAAATTTACACAATTTCATATGTACGTTACCCATGCATGGATAGAAGTGACCTATAACAACCGCGGTACTTAAAATTTATGAATCAACAACGTGATTCCCTCGTTAGTCTATGATTAAAATATAGACTAAAATATTTTACTACACATTAAACGGCTTCCTCTTCATAAAAATAAACAGAGATGTAAGGAACATAAGTTACAAGGGCTGCAGTTTTGTTGTGGTGTGACAAGCTATAGTAAAATTTATTTTTTGTTTCCTAGATTGAATGAGATATTAATTATAGAAAATCCAATTTTAAGAATCCATAGAGCAACTTAAGAAGATAATCATGTATTGTTTATCTACTGTACTCATGCTACTTGTATCGCTGACTCGCTGTGATGACTTATTTTTGCCAACAAATTAGATCAATAAAGATAAGAATGTTGATACACTTGTGCCAGTCTAAGAATTGAATTTTTTTAATGGACTTTATGCAAAATTTTAAAGCGAGACCCCACACATTACTATAAAATAAATCTAGATTTGTTTAATCTTACACACTATCAATATTACTTAATAGATGCAATATAATATAATCATTTAAATTAAAATATTATACAATATCATATGTACTTAATGAAACAAAAAATAATTAAATTTTAAAAATTAAAATGCCTATTGGATTATGGTTATAGAGATTTATGGAAAAGAAATTTTAGGGTTGATTAGGAATATCAAACAGAGAAAATTTGTTGAGATAGATTAATTAAAGTAACACATATCATCGTATATTTTATTAAGTTAACTGAATAAATGATTCCTAGGGGCCCTTGTTGGGTGAGGGCCAACAAGGGCCCTAGGCAATTGGCTTGGTGGCTATGTTCCAGAGCCAGCTCTGGATACACTCAATCCTGCAATCCAAAGTCGGTCCCCAATCACATATGCACTCCAACAGTTGAATATATATGTATATTATCCTAATACAGTATATATTCCACTAGTACAATGTATGCATGATTATAAAAATTTCATATTTTCAGAAAACTAAAATATGTGCAAGTGTATCTAGATATAAGTAGCATGAGTATATATATTTTTAAAACATTTAAAACAGTTGAATACTAGAGACAATGTAGCTAGAACGGGATTAGACATATCATTTTCCTAAAAAAGCAGAACATCAAAATTTTACATGAAAAACTTGACCATTCTCGCCCAGAGAGAGAATGCAATAATATAAGTCATTCAAAACTATATGGTAAAATCAATATCAAATCCAGCCAACATTGTATCAAAAAACCTGTGACAAACTCGCCCCCGATTGTAGCTTCGCGAGAGCTTGAATTGGCACTACGAAAGCCCACGTAAGGACAATACTAGGCCCAACAGAGCGTGAGCCCAGCCCACTGAATGGGGAAATATCCGTTTTCGTATTCTGCATTGTATCTTAAAATTCAAAATGGATTTATATTATAAAGATGATGTTGTTATATAAATAAAATAAGAAAAAACATTCAAGATGAAATTAGAGATCATTAACGCCATCATCATCCATTTTAGAAAAATAATTATTGTTTGTAGTTCAAAAATTGTGCCCCTCAAAACAGAGGGTAAACAGTCAACATTGACTATGACGACAAATTAGACTATAATTAAACATTTATTTATTGCTCTTATTATACGCTTTTGACCATATTATACGCTTTTTATTCAAGTGAATGAATGAGTCGATGATAAACAAATAATAAAAAAAAAAGGGCTCAAATAAAAGTCTTCAAACATCCAAATTCCCCATCGCTTTCTTGTTCTTCGGCGCCAATTAAAATAATTATATTTTTAGAATTAATGAGATTTGTTAGCTATGGATATGATATTATATATATATATATAGATATCAATTTTTTTATAGATATTTATAGATATCAAATTTATACATATTTTTTTAGAATTTATAGATATTAGATATCAAATTTATACATATTTTTTTAGAATTTATATATATACTTAAATAATAAATTCAAAACAGAATTTTTTATTTCATATAATCTATTATCTATTATGTATTTAAATATATAAAAAAACAAAACCTATCTTTATTTTATAGGGAAAATGACCAAAAAAATCTCCTAAAAATTAGAAATATCCAAATCAGCAACTTTTTAAAATTATACATAAAAGTCTCATTTAACAATTTTGAAAACACAAAAGATGAATAATTTTGGATTGAGAGTTGCATGCATGCTGAAGAAGAAAGATGAAGAGATTGCAAATGTTAATACGACAGTGATGACATTGAAGAATCACGTGTTCAAACTCGAAACAAAAAACAACTTATGGAAGAAGGTGGCGAAGGACGCCGAAGCAACTGCTAGGATACTCAAAGGAGACCTTGAACGGGTGAAACAGAAATTTGCGGCGGCTGGCGACACGGGTTCTAAATGTTGCTGTTCATCGGATCCGGAGATGCTCATCCCATGTAGGATGTGCGGGTCTCAAGATGCATGCATGTTGATGCTCCCTTGTAGACACCTGTGCTCTTGCAAAAATTGCGATGGGATCAATCAACTCTGTCTAGTTTGTAAATCTGTTAAAAACGCAAGTGTTGAAGTGCTCTTTCTGTGATTAGTTTTATTGTTTTTTTTCAATGAAAATTTAGGAATAAGAGGAGTTTGAGGGAATTGTAGATCAGATGTCAAATAATTAGTTGTTAAGATTGTTTCTATATAAAGTTAGTTATTTGACTCTTTAAATGAATCTCTTCTGTGTTCGTGAGGTAGAGGATCTAAGTTAAAAACATATATTTCATATCCACTTAAGAGTCAATTTTATGTTCATTATATTCTCATTTTCCTTCTTCTAATGGAACACTAAAAAAAATTATATTTTGAATCTTCCATTCATTAACATCTTAGAAAAAATTTCTCCAGAATCTACTAATTAAAGCTGAATTTTTTAGATGATGAATTCTCTTTATGAACAAAAGTTTGAAAACTTACACTCAGCTTCTCCTTAACTCGGGAAGGTGTCGTCTTATACAAAATTATTATTAATTTTTAATTAAAAAAAGATTAAAATGTCATATTAATGGACCCAACAGAAGAAATACATAGATAGATTCGAAATCCTACAGACCCTCTGTTGGACCAATCTATTAATCTTAGAGCAGTCTCTGCTTGTTTTTACAAGTTAACTAAATCCTTAAAAATATCATCTGAAGTAGGTATGTAGTCTTTCTTTTTATTTCCACTTGTTTTTAGCATGATGTCACTAGCCCCTCACACATTCACTGATCTCCCTCAAGAACGTCGACGGTTGGGATTTGGACTTTTTTTTTAATACATAGAAAAAGTTTAAAATTCATCCAATGAGATGGTTTTGTTAATCTTTTGTAAATTTAAACACTGTTTAGATGTCAGTGCATCTACGTTCATGGTCTGGAATCCATGTAAAAGAAGGGGATGGAAACGCAAAAGAAACACGCGCTTTTGGAATCTCGACACTCCACCGCGGACGTTTGGGAATGTAAATGATCACATTGTCCTCTCACTTTCTCATAAATACTAACGAATGTGACATTTTATTCGGACAAACAGCAATACCATACGCCAGCTTTGGTGCCAAACATGTCTCATATGTTAGGGGAGCGTCACATTTGCCACTCATGACTCAAAAGTCTCATATCCGAAATCTGATGGTGTGGAACTCACATCGAAACACTGTCTTAGTCGAATAAAAAAAATACATTTTTAGTTTTAAATTCATGCAAATTTCTCTAATTAGTTATTGATCCATACATTCTTTTAATTTCTTTTTAAATCCTCACATTGAAAAAGTATTTACGATTTTCATCCATACAGTGAACTTCCATCTAAAAGGGATTAACAGTACTTTGAAATACTTAAACTACCCCCAATCCTAAAAACAATCATCTAAATCCTTTTTCCCTACCCTTCTTCTCCGCCTGAAAGTGAAAACCTTTATCCTCACTTAAAATCCCAAGTCTCTCCATTCCCATCCTCTGAAATCGAAATAAGGACCTTCATATTCCTCTATTTCATGGATTTTTCTGTTAAAAACAGTAAGCACCTTTCCAGGTAGGGACTTTAAAAAAATAATAAAAGGTAGAGATTGATAGCTAATTTGTGTAGTTGCGTGGACTTAAAATTAAAAATCTTTTAACAAAAAGGTTTTTTGTATGTATACCATAAAAAAATATGGTATTTATTTTTATACCACTTTTTATACCACCACAAATAACGTATTTATTTTTATACCATTAGAATTTTTTTTAATGTAAAAATGTGCCCCTCTTTTATCCTTTTTAACCAAAATAGGCATTAACTATAGTTAGTTTCTTAACCAAGAAATAAAATTAAAAAAAAAAACTTAATATATAATATTTTTTTTCATAATGTAAATAATTAAACATAATAATCTAATTAATTTTATATTTTTTCTAAATCAATCGTGATCCATTCACCCCTACTTCTTTCTTTTTCTTCCAATCAAGATCTAATTTTTAAAAAAAATTGTATTTTGTAATACATATTATTAATTGTTCTCAAAATAATTTTATTTTATTTTTACAAATGTAAATATTAATAATTATTATATCCATGCTAATATATAGTTTTTATGATTAAATTTTATGATTTTGGATTTGAGATGAAATTTATCATTTTCATGTTAAAATTAATATCTTTTATTTTTATAAATATTGTATTTGGTAAGGTTAAATATGCAAAAAAATAAAAAAATAAGGATAATTTGATCTTTTCTCCAAGACTTTAACGATTTTAATGAAAATTTGGATAGAATTAAACTAGAGTAGTAAATATGCATAAGTTTTATATATTTCAATAGTATAAAATAAATAATTTATTTAAAATAATATAAAATTAAATAACATATTTTCTAATAATATACATGAAAAAAAAACTCTTCAAAATACACTTCATTCCTCAGTTTGGGAATTGTTTTGCGTCAATTTCCGTGATAACAAGTTTGACTTTTCAATGCGCAACGGATATGTCTATATTCGTATATCCATTTAAAAATCTCAAATTCGGACTTATAAAATATCAAAATCACCATCAACATTCCACGTTGGAATGAAAAGAAAAAAAATCATCATCTTCAAATCAACCGTCCGTTATGTCATAGATCAACGGTCAAGATAAAAGGGAATCATGGAATGCAGAGATCCAATGGCAAATTCGTTATTTATTGCATGTCTGATGGTAGTCTATAACATGTCCAATCTTGCAAGGCCTCTCTCCCTATAAGAATCGCCGATTCACTTCTACCCTTCAAAAGACGATTTTTTTTTATTTTTTATGAACTCCACAATCTCTAATGAAAGGTGAGATTTTTTTCTCATTCGATCTCAAATGTTATTTTAGTTTTGTTTATTCCGATTGATTTTGTGGATCTCACTGTCTTGGTTTTGCATCTGACGATCGATTGTTTCATTTTTGATGAACTATTGAATAGTTTTGGGGATTCTGTTATGTAAAGTTAAATTTTTTTTTTTTTTTTTTTTTTTTTTTTTTGAGATTTATTTCTGTGTGTGTGTGAGGAAATCATGTTTGGGAACGAATGATTCGTTATCTTGGTATGTTGGAGGAGTGGACGGGATCGACCCATTGATGGTCTTCACATTGAATTCATTTTTAAGTGTTTTTAATCGATCTGTTCTTGACTGAGTTTAAGCAATTGTCCGTTAATGCGTGACATGATGTCCCCGTGCGACAATTCACAGTGAACGCTATTTGTGGATGCAATTGCCTAATTGGAAGCATGACTTGCTTGCATTCTGTAGTTAATTATATGCTTTACGAATTGTTCGTTGGATTTGAAGTTTTGAGAACTCTTATTGACTGCTTGAATTTGAATAAAAGGTAGGAAATAAAGATTTTTAATGGTTTTGAAACTGGTTGTTGATTTTGATGGATGCACATTTGATGGGCTACAAGTGCACGCCACTATATTTGCATTTTGTTCAGTGATTTTTATGCTGATAGATTGGTGTTAACAATATTAGGAGACCATGTTTAGCTTTGGCATAATTTCTCACAACCATATTCATTTTGTTATTCCATAGAGCTTTAAACTGTCATCCTGAAATTTACTTGACACATAAAAAACAATCACACAGTTTTGTTTGTTCTCAATCATGTATGTTGATCCATGCATCTGTTTAACAATCTTCTTTTTTTCTTCCATGTGTGCATTTGTGGCCATATCATGCTGGTATTTGGGCGTTGCAGTCACCTTGTTTTATTTGGATATCTGATCTTGAGACAGATGCATCCGCTTGATTTTGCTATTAGAAATCTTTTTTTTTTTTTGTGGCATCATTAAAACCATAAACATTTTTTGTAGATGAAGGAGATTCACTCAGTTAATAATACTAATCAAAATAAATCAATTCTGAGGCTTTTAGCATGTGGAGTAACTTCCCTTTCTGTTTTTTTCCCTGCAGAATAGAGAAATCCTCCTTTTCATATGGCTTGTATGATGAACTTTTAAGCAATGCAACAGTTAAAAGCTCCCCCCAGAATTTTTTTGGCTCCAGTGACGGATATCAGTTCCTCATCATCAAGTCATCCACTCCCTTCACACTAATGTAATATTCTCCTCTTTGAGGACATAGCCAAATTTACATTCGTTTCCAAAGACGTGATTGACTTGGGGCATTGGATGGAACCAAAATGCTTGACCAATTAGAGGAAGCTTCCTTTATTTATTAGGAGAATATCAGTTGAATGCAAAGCCATAAATGTGCAAAAGAATGAACAAGTCAAATGCCACCAGCAGTGGATCTAAAAGCAGTTCTTCAAAGCAATTGGATTCTCAGGAACCTCCAAAACATGGAACAAAACACCGTCCTTTAACTCCCCTCAGGATATTAAGGGGTGTATTATGTTTGGTCGTGTTTCTTTCAACAGCATTTATGATGTTAGTCTACTGGGCTCCTGTGACCGCAGTCATGCTGCGATTCTTCAGTGTACACTATAGCAGGAAGGCAACATCCATCCTGTTTGGAAGTTGGTTAGCTTTGTGGCCTTTTTTGTTTGAGAAGATAAACAAAACCAAAGTCGTATTTTCTGGGGAAGCTGTTCCAAGGGGGGAAAGAGTGCTTCTTTTTTCTAATCATAGGACAGAAGTTGACTGGATGTACATGTGGGATCTTGCACTGCGGAAGGGTCAGTTGGGATATATCAAATACATTCTCAAGAGCAGTTTGATGAAGCTGCCAGTGTTTGGCTGGGGATTCCATATTCTTGAGTTTATTTCTGTCGAGAGGAAGTGGGAGGTCGATGAATTGAACATGCGTCAAATGCTTTCAACTTTTAAGGATCCCCAAGATCCCCTCTGGCTGGTTGTTTTTCCAGAAGGCACAGATTACACGTAATTACGCAACTTGTTGTCTCTTCTCTTATGTTGCATTTGTGTAATTTGGTCTTAATCTTTTGTCTCTTGTATTGATTGTTTTCAATGTTATGAATTTGAATCCCTAAGCTATTAGACTTCAAAACATGTGTCTTACACGTCTCATTTGCCAAATTCTCTGTCAATTTTGAAAATTGATTGTTACCACTTTCCAATATGTGGTGTCATCATGATTGAAGATGTGCTTTCTATAGGTTGAAAGAACATATAGGATAGGTATTGAGTTGAAGTTCATTTGGAATTTTGGGCATTTCTATTACATTCCTTGAAAACCATTGACATTTCTCTTTTTCCTTTGATTTCAGAGAGCAAAAATGCATTCGGAGTCAACAATTTGCAGCCGAGAATGGCTTGCCTATACTTAATAATGTGCTTCTTCCGAAGACCAAGGGTTTTTATGCTTGTTTGCACTCTCTTAGGAGTTCCTTAGATGCAGGTATTTATTTTCCAATACTTCCCGGGTTTTTTTTTCTAAAATATAGATGTTTATATCACAAATATCTGATAAAAAAAATTATTGGCAATTTCTCATAGCAGATCGTATCTTTTGTTATTAGAAGATGGTCCACAAATCCATATATGATACCTGTATGGGGGAGTGTGTGTCATTAAGTGGGGTTCTCTTTTATAACTGTGATCATTCCTTCTTTTTTTTGTATGTGTTTCCTATCAATTTTCTTTCATCATGAATCATGGCAATGCGTCAAATGAGTTGTCAAACAGTTAAACATTGTGGTGGAACTGTTGCATGTGTATCTTGGGGCTAATTAGGGTCCATCAGATGAAGAGTTATATATAGGAAGGAAAGAACAAGAAGAACAAGGTTCAGTGATTATGACTAATGAAATACACAGTGCATCATTATATTTGAACTGGAAGGTTTATAGATGAACCCATGTCTTATTAAGTAGTTGCATCCCTTGGGGGGAAAATTGATGAAATTTCTATATATTGCCACATATCAATCTTTTTTTCCCCTTGTGTGTGTACCTTTTTTTTTCTTTTTTTTTTTTGGGGGGGGGGGTTGTTTTTCCAGAAGATCGCAAGCAAGTAGCTTGATTGAGTTCTCAATGTTGTTTGAGCAACAAAGCTATACATTCGTATACCTCTGGTACAACTTTTCTCTCAAGCAACAAAGCTATACTTTGCTCGGCTAAGTTTTCCTAAAGTGCTGCACGGTTATAGGGAAAAGTGAGAGCAGAATTAGGTTTCTTGGCACATGCTGGCCTACTTAATAATTTTCATCTCATATAGTACAGTTTGTTTGTGACCAGTGCAAAGCAGAATTAGGTTTCTTGGCACATGCTGGCCTACTTAATAATTTTCATCTCATATAGTACAGTTTGTTTGTGACCAGTGCACCAACCTGAATTTGGCATGGTTTTATCTGTAGCTCTTAAGCTACTGCTTACGAATATCAAAACTACCTGAGCATTGTTTCATTTTTATACAGTAGATTGTTTATCAATCATTCAATAAGGACATTGAGAAGAAGAAAAAACCACAGGATATTGTGGGTGAAAGGTTTCATGTGGATATGTCCTTTAAGTTGTTAGTTTCACCTGTAATTAGGTTGCACAACAGTCATTCCTATTACCTGTTCAACTTTGCTTTATAGTTTATCATATTTTCTGTTGGTCTGCAGTCTATGATGTAACTATTGCGTACAATGATCGCTGCTGTCCATGTTTTATGGACAATGTATTTGGAGTGGATCCTTCTGAGGTTCATATTCACATCCGGCGTGTACCTTTAGACCAAATCCCAACTTCTGAAGAAGGAACTGCCACTTGGTTGATGGAAACATTCAGACTAAAAGACCAGTTGCTGTCAGATTTTTATGCTCAAGGGCATTTCCCCGGTGAAGGAACAGAAGGAGATCTGTCTATGTTGAAGTGTTTGATAGATATTTCTGTGATAATTGCCTTGACAAGCATATGTACATACCTTACTTTTTTCTCATTCTGGTTCAAAATATATGTTACATCAGCCTGTGCTTGCCTTGCTTCATCTACCTACTTCAACATACGACCATCACCAGTCTTTGGCAGTAAAAATACCTCTCATAAAGTTGCAGAACATCAGAATTTTCAGCTTTAGCATGGTGGTGGTTAGGGAATGAGGTTGCCTCCTTTTTCAGCTTAATCCACAGCTGGGGCATCTCTGCTATTCATCACATGATTCATTCTGATTGTATCCTGGGCATCTTTTGCCAGTTCTCTTTTGTACTCTAATAATGAGGTTTTGAAGTGCAACTTGTGATATATTTTTTTAAAAATCATTGCCATACTTTTATATATTCCGATGTACTCCTTTAGATGCATATAACAGTTTGTGATCATCTGAATTATGGGAAGTTGAGCTTCTTTAATTTAATTTTAATGAGGTACCACATGCTTTCTATTTCAGTTTGTGTTTATTAACTATACTGAACTAAACACTTGTATCTTCTGATTGCATATAGTTCTTATGATTTTGTTTTATCAGAATGAGATTATTGCTCGGGAATCCACCCATTTATATTTTTATACCAAAGAATCTTTAATTTCCTGCTCTGGAAGTTGGATTATTCACCATGATAGATACATCACATACAGATTTTTTCAGGGTTTTCTGTGCTAGATCTTAAACAGATTTTTGTTATGGCGGAGTATTAATTTTTATACCAAGAGATCTTTGTCTGTTGTATCAGATTACCCGAGTTGGAAATTTATCCCCCTTTTTTTTGTTGAATAAGTGGTCGGATTAGGAATAGATGGCCTATTAGATGGAATGATTAAATTTTGCACAGCATGACTTCCGATTTATTCCAATTTCCAACAACTCCCAAGACAGAAAACAAAAAAAAAAACTTTAGTTAATTAAGAAAACATTTTTTAAACGCTATCAAGAGGGAATGAAAAAGAGCATTGCATTTCGAACTTTATAACAGTTCAAAAAAATGCAAGTAAATTGCTTTCCAAATGGGCTTCATCTTTGACGAAGCCCAGGCCCATTCAGACTTTAGAGGCCCATGTGAATGAACTACACTATCCTAATTTTTTCCTCCATTCCACACCCCCTCCCCCCCTTTCAAAGGCAAGCTCCCCCACTGTCCTATAATTAAAAAACCTCAAATAGGCTTACTAAAAAAACATACACATAATGTACAAATCATTACCTTTTTATAATCTAAGAGAAGTCAAATATCAAGAGGCGCCGGAGCCATCCTGACCGATTTTCACCATGGCCGGTGCATTGGCCGTCACCCTCTCCCTCACTGCTGAAGAGGGTCTGATCAGAGCAGTCAAGGGATGCCCCGCACGCATCGTTGTAAGATCTACACGCAGAGTGGCAAACACGAAGCCTGTTGTCGCCATCTCTGTCACATCTTTGTATAGATATCTGTACATGAATACAACAGGATAAAACGTTGGCTTTGACATGGGTAATGACATAGTAGCAAAGTTCGCGTACGACAGATATTCAGTTAGTTCCCATTCGGCATGATATGTGTATATCTGTAAATCATACAGGATAAATACAGTGAAAGTATGAAAAGAATCAAACAATTTTATAGATGCATTGTCATTGGTATGAAAAATACATGCAAAAAATTCTCTGTTGGGTGTGAATGCAGCAACAACAATTAGGATTAGCTTTCTTTAATAATGAGAATACGATAAATCAATCAAACTAAATGGACATCTGGATTTTGAATGTCCTGAAGGATAAAGGCACAGTTCGATGAAGAGAGGTATCCAATTGAAGTACTTCTCCTGACATTCAAAAAAGTTCAAAGTACTTTGTGACTATGGGTCATGCAGGATTTTCTGCTTTGCAGCCAGATTGTCTAACTTACCCAGCACGCGAGCTTCTTTGCAGCCTTGGAGCAATACTGTCGGTTGAAAAGACTGAAGAGTTGAAGACCGGCGGGCATGAGCCGATCTTGGTTGGGCTTGACGACCGCCGCCTCCAGCTGCTGAAGTGTGCTGGGCTCACTCGGAGTGCAGTGTTGGCCCACTGCATGACCAACCAGAACCACCTTACAGGTCTCGAGGATCGGTAACAGAGTCGAGCTGTTCTGACACGTGTAGCCGGCATAGTCTGAGCAGCGAAACTCACACACCCCATTGTCACAGACTCCACCGTGCAAGCTACACTGTTCATCACAAATGGCTGCCATATCCAGGATGAAGTTCATTATGTTTCAGTTTGAGTGATAACAAGAGCAAATATGATTAGTAAGAGACATTCAAAGGGATTCATGTAAGGGAAAGGCAGTGATACCGGTAGAGCAATCGATGCCAGTGCGTCCATTTTCACACACACAAACTCCACTCGAAAGACATCTGCCACGCCCACTGCAATCGCCAGGGCAGGTGCCTGCAGAGGGGAAAAAAAACTTGCTTTGAAATGCCAGAAATAGAATCAGAATTATGACAGAAGACTTAAAACAGGGGAATTTCAGGTGTTCAATATACAATTCGAGAAACTGTCATTGATACAGGAACTTGGGCATAGCAAAATGTCTCTGATATGAAAACTGGATGGAACAAGAAACCCTTGAATGGTGTATGACCAAGATAAGTAAAAATGGAGAGGTGGTTTATTTTCTGTACAACTCACGCTTGCTACAATCATTGCCAGTGAATCCGAGAAAGCAGTGGCATTTTCCATCAATACAGTCTCCATTGAAGGTGCATGAGCTTGAACACTGACCATACAAGGGCACTGGTGCAGTGCTACAAAGTTCATGGTAAGCAGGACAGATCAGTTCCCCTACAGCACCAAGAAACGATAATGGTTAACATTGGAAGTTGGAATATGATGATGTCAAATCTACTATTGCTACATATATAACACTGCACATTGTATACTTACCATTAAAACCCGGGAACTGAACCGGTCCACCAGCTTCAGGACATACCTTCCAGATCCCATCAACAGCCACCTAAACAATGTATGATCATATTAGAGAACACGTATGATACATCTGGCAAAAAGGCCATAGTTCTAACATTTCCACTTGATATAGCAGGAAAGGCAATTATGTGTCTAATTAAGAAGTAGGCCAGAAATTTCTGATTTAGAAAAAAAATATCATGAAGAGTGAAGACATTCAACCCTACCCTTCCAATTACTTGTTAGTTTTATGGAATAAATGAAGATTGTTAGAATGCTTGTCCACCTCTAGTTGCTAACAAATGGTCAAAACTCCAGAAGTCTTTTGTTTCGTAAAATGTTAACATTCAGATTTTTTTTTTTTTTTTTTTTGGGGGGGGGGGGGGGGATTCATCTTGTTCTCTCAATCAAATTAAAACAAGGAACTACTATACCTCTAATGTGTTATTTATGCATCGATGCTGATAACAGCCATTTCCTTGAGTCATAGAACCCCGAACAAAACCAGTACGCACCAAGGATGATGACATACACCTAGATAGAAGACAAACAGGTATTGAGAGACTGTGTGAGGTCACAGGTAAATTTTCAAAGCCAAAAATTCTCATCTCACCTAGAGCCACTTCCTCGGACTTCGCCCAACACTGTATCAGGTGCTCGTGCACTGTTAATGTCTGTGCAAGAGCCATCTGAATAAGCTACAAAATATGTGCAGTAATCTGCCAACGATGACTGCCCACCTGCATTAACAAAAGAAGTTAAGAGCAATGAGAAGAAAAAAAAAACACATCAATGCAAAGAATAAATTGATCATTCTTGTTGAAAAGCTTGTACTTGTTCACGCTCATTTGAGACATACAAAGGACTATAAGGGTGTCCTTGACTAAACCAAAGCCAGTACAAAATTTTGGCTTTACAAGGGACCTTCATAGATCACATTACAATCGACAAATTGGAACTAAAAGAACCATTTACGATGAACAAAAGTATGCCAATATCTAAATAAACAAAATCCAAAAGCACTCAAGCACAGCCAAGACAGGTAGACCGCAATTATCTGAAACATGAAATCAAAGTACATTAGCACACCTCTGTTAGCCTGAGGAAAATAACGAGCCCATTCTGGCAGATCCCCACCATAGTTTACAATCGGGCAATAGCCTTCGGCCTCCCTGTTATATGTACATCCTGACAGCCTTGTGGTGTTGCAATGATATGCCCCTTTCCATAAATTGCAAGGAGAGGTAACAAATTCAGTTCCCTGATAGCGGCCCCAGTCAAGGCGGTCTGCCATGCTATAATTAGCCTCATACCAGCCGCTATCCTCCAACAAAGCTAGTGTCATTTTTGAAACTACTGATCTTGTATCAACTGAGCCTGTCATGATCTCGTTCATGAGTAGTCTTTTCTCCCAGTGAGATCCTGCAAGTAAACTGTGCTATTTATCATGGTGACAATGATAATCATGGCAAGTAACAGACCCTTAGACATGTACTTCACCTGAGGTACCCCTCCCTCCACCATCTTCCAGTTCTAAACCAACAAAGTTCTCAGAGAAGGCCTGGACAGAGAGAACATAAATTCAAGATTTTTTTTTTTAATGTTGTTCATGGAGACCGTTTACAGATTTCAGGGTATGGTTCACGTGTCAAACTTACGCCATAGTGGTGTCTTGAGTGCATGACAACTCGAGGGAGGACCACCCGTGTCACAGTCCGCCCAAGCTTTTCATCCACAGCTTGTACAGTGACCTGCATACGGTGTAGAATGCAGTGCAAAAGGTTGCAAATCAAAACATTGACCAGGCCCTACACCTCTTCCTTCTCCACAACCAAAATTCTCAGTTCTATGCCACCATTACAAAACACATATTTATGCCCGAGTTTCAGCACAAAGAAGTGTTTTGGACACTTATAAAACAACATCATCCTAAGCAAAGCAATATCAGGAATCAAATGTTGCTAATGTGTAGGGGAAAAAATGCCTGGTGCAGGGTTTGAAAACATTAAAGGTTACTGGAAAGTTACAAAAACCCAGCACAAAATACTGTGTCATCCAGTGAGAGAAAGAACTTAATAGTAATGGGTGAATACCTTATTGCGCCTTCGTTTTTTTTCATCCCGAAAGTGGGTGAAAGCATGAGGATCAAAACCAAGAACATGCACGACCTGTAAGATGCATTATAATTAAAATGTCCAAGAAAAGAAGTACCTGATCAGAGAAAAGTGGAAACAAACTTAACAAACCTCGTGTATTAGTGTAGCTGAAAGTAGAGTCTCTGCCTCGGCAGTCAGGTGTCGAGGTGCAACATTCACATGTCCTATAAATGGTAAAGAACAAATGGATTCAAATAATTAGAAGCAAGAACATTAATGTATGTATAATGCTACTGGAGTTGAAATATACCCGCAATTGCACGGCCCCACTGATCACGCTCACATGCCACTGCCCATGCAAGAGTGTTTCCTGTTGTGGGTCTGGTCGTTACTAAAAGAACTAAGTCAGCATCAACAACACCATCTGCAAAAAGAGGTGGAAAAAAGGATACATCAGTATAATAACTTATAATTTGGCATTTACTGAAGTTACCAACTGAATTAAGCTGGCATCAGCAACACCATCTACTGTAGGAGATAGCAAATGAAACATTATATGGAATTACTTACAATTTAATACCAAAATTTATTTCCATCTGTTGCTGGGAACATAAGTAACCATGAATCTATAAAGATAGCATACCTTCCACATATTCATTGGGAAGTTGTACCCCTCCATCTTGGCCGCAAGCAGAATATCCACTCAATCGCAGGTTACCCTTCACACGTTCGACAGCCAAAGCTCTCTTAAACCAGTCAGCGGTCTGCTCCAGCGCCTGTATGAGAAGTTTGACCATAAACCATGGATGATATTTTTAGGAATGGTGCACGCCAGTCATGATTTGTGAAATGAAAGCCATGATAACATGTCTATTCTATAAATTTGAACTCAAATCAAGCAGCAGTCAATTCAGATAGATGAGATGGGTATAGGCAGTGGGAAAAAATAAATCTGATTTCCATATACAACCTTGCGGAGTCTTTCCTTCTTGTCATCCCCAGATACATCTTCCAATGTACAGTTGTACCAGCAATCACCAAAAACAGGAGGGTCAGCATAAGGATTGCAAGCTGGGGTTCCAGGAATGGTGCTTACAGGAGGCTCACCAAGCTGAAGAGGACATCACATAAATTAAAAAGACCAACCTAATGACCCTCCAAAAATATGAAAACATTGTTTGGTCCTTATAACCCACCTTCACAACACCTCCAACAACCTGACAATCTCTATCAGGAGCGCTCCCTACAGCATCATAATTTAAGAAAATCCTGATAGGTTGCTTCTGATCCTTATGAAAACCACCCTGGGAATTTCCAAGCAAGGACCTTCCTTTATGGTGATAGATTGTCACAAAATCGTCCTCCCTGTAGACTTGAGGGGTAACAGAATACACCTTCTGGCCGGGTCGTCGCCTCTGGTCAAGTATCTGATCATGGATGCACGAATGTGAGAGAATTTCGCTCCCACTGCCCTTGAGACCTTGTGAATCTATCAAATTTTCTACCAAATTGGCAACAATGCAACCGGTCCACATAAAAAACAGCACAATCTAGAGAGAAAAAATGAAAAAAAAAAAAATCATTAGCTGAAACGAAAATGTACTAGGATGACACTTAACTATGTTATAAATCTAAGGAACATATGTTCTCCACTTCAAAATTTGCAGTGTAATTCAAAACACAAGCTTCTTTAAAAATCTGAAACTATCCAAAATTTTCGCTCACTAGCTCGTCCACTTTAATTTAAGAAGTCCCATATAAAGTTTGAACAAGAAAATAAGACCCACTAATAAGCTATAAGCCTCAAAAACTCACTAATGCATCAAATTAATAGAGATGAACGCTACAGTCAGTAACTAGCATCAAACCCAAATTCAATTAAATGAAACCCAACGTTTAAAAAAAAAATCAAAACAGCACAATAGCTTACACTCCCAAACAAAATGATAAAGATAGCAACTTGAACGAAAATCTCAGAAGATCATACACTCAAACCCACATAAAATTCCATAAGTACAACATTTCACACTAAACCCACAAAAACACTCATCGAAAAAACCCCTCATTTTCCCAGTTCCACCAAAAATACCCCCGCAAAAACGACCCCCAAACACTCCAAATCCCCCAAACTGAAAAGGAAAACCCAAAAATCAGCAAAACCCGACCTCAAAAGCAACAACAGTGGCGACGACGGCCGACGACGGCCACCATCCCTTCGAAGCTCTCGTCCCCATCAATGGTCTGGCCAACCTCCAATCCGGCTTTCATTCAAGCCACTACATACACCCCCCGCGAACCTCATCAGTGACCATCGACTCCTCCGCATTTTCACCCGTTCAACTACAACCCAATAAGCTCTTCTTCTCTCCCACCCCAAAAAAAAAAGCTTTTTTGAAAGACAGAGGAGCTTTGGGTGGATCGAAGAAGGAAAAAAAAGGAGGGGTCTTTGTAGTATTTTTTAGAATTTTTTTTTTTAAAATGAAATTTCGGCTCGGATTCTGAGCAAGAAAAATAAGAAAGATGAGAATAACAAATGGTAGAAAGAGAAAAATCTGGGATGTGAAGTGGGTTTCCTGTTGAGCTTCTTTTGATGGTGTTTTGTGTGTTTGGTCATCTGTGTTTACTTTTTAAAATTTAATTTTAAAAATTATTTTTTATTTTTAAATTCCTGTAAATTATATGATTTAATGATCAGTCCCTTCTTTATATTTTAGTTTAAGTCTTTAAATTTAAAAAAATATGTTTTTTTTTAATTTTTAAGAGAAACTAAAAAATAAATCAAATAATTTAAAAATAGATTTTTCATAGGGACTAATAAAAAATATATCTTTTAAATATAAAAATTTAAACTAAAATATAAAACAATAAAAAATTTGATTATTGAATTATATAATTTACATAAATTAAAAAATAAAAAACTCTTTTGAAAAATATAACGCCAATCACAGTTGTCTTTCAGGCGTTATTTTCGGTTTAAGTGAATAGGCTTGTTTTATAGTAAAGTTTACAGAACTGCCACTATGGTTTTTATTTTTATTTGAAGATGATAAAAATAGTTTATTTGAACTGCCACTAGGTCCACGAGCCTAGGTGGCCATGGGCCGGGCACAGGCTAGACTTTTCTCGGGCGGGCCTCAAACGGGCCTGAGGGATTTCGGGCTAGTACCCGGGCTGAGCCTAAAGTTCAAAGCCCGCGCCCGCCCATAAGCAGGGCCACAAACGGGTCAAGTCAGGGCTGGGCCGGGCTGGGCTTAAGATTT
Source organism: Acorus gramineus (assembly GCA_030737835.1). NCBI lineage: Eukaryota > Viridiplantae > Streptophyta > Magnoliopsida > Acorales > Acoraceae > Acorus > Acorus gramineus. The sequence goes on along the minus strand of CM060852.1, from coordinate 10,743,092 downwards.
GGGCTGGGCTTTGTAGCCCACATCTTTTTTTTAATTTTTTTAATTGAATTAAAACATACAATAAAGTAAATAAAAAATTGAATAACTTGAATTAAAAATACTTTGAACAATAAAACTATTTGAATTGAATATTAATATAACTTCACAATAATTACACATATAAATTTACAACAAGAAATATTTGAACATTAATTGAATAGCTACTATAAATTAATAGAAAAATATTTTAATGGAACATTACAATGATTGAATATTAGCTTGCGGGTGATGACAAATAAAATGAGTACATCACAATAAAATAACACCTACCCATTTTATCTATCATTTGCACAACTATACCCAAAAGCCATCCTTCAAGAAATGACAAGCATACAAGTAAATTTAAACAAAATTTCAATTTAAATTTACAACACCATCAAATTGGTTTTCATGCCTTTGGTCGGGCCGGGCCCGGGCTTACAGGTGGGCTTTCCCTGGCCGGGGTTTGGATTTTTTTCCAAGGCCCAAGCCTAGCTCTATGGAAGGTTCGGGCCCGGGCCGGGCGGTCAGAAGTCAAGGGCCAGGTCCAGGTTCGCAGGCTATTTGGCCACTACTACGCGAGCTTCTCTCGTGGGAAAACACTAATTGATATTATGTCACAGAGCATCTCCAATGGATATATTAGTTAAATAAAAAATTAAAGTGTCATGTTAGTGTTATATAGCTCAACTATACACTCATTTACTACATCCCTATTTAGTTGGTTATTGTTGTTCTAATGGACTAGCTAAATAAACTATCCAAAATAATAGTAGGCTCAATCTCTCTACCCACTCAACCTCTCAAATGTATTTTTTTTTAATTCTTGGGTCTGTTTGGATAGAGACATAAGCTATTCTGGGGTTTATACTTATTCTATGAATTATTGACTTTATCAATGGAATAAGTGATTTTGTGTTTGGTTGTGTTTTCAGTTATTCATGTTGGAAAATGTAATAATAAAGATTGGAGTGTTTGGTTGATGAGGAATAAAATGTGAATAAGGTATAAAAAGTTGATTTGACATGTGAGCCTCATTGATGAATAAGAGGTGATGACAGATGATTTGATGCGATGACATGTGATTTGATAGGTGGGTCCCCTTATACCAGTGGATGAATAACACAATTCCATGGTAGGACTTGAAATAACAATACCAGCTTATTCTCATCTAATTCTATATAGCTATACATTCTTATTCTCTCTACCCAAACACATTTTTTTTCTTATTCTCCTCTATTCCTCCCATATTCCCCCCTATTCCTCTAGCCAAACTAAGGAGAATTATCGGGTGAGGTCCATATTTGACTAGCTAAAATATTAGCCACAGTAAGTTTGAAAGATAACACCTGACACGTGGAGTCCACATTTAGCTCTACTTTAACATCTTCATTGGAGCAACATTTTTACATGTTATGTAACAACATAACATTATCATGTTAGTATCCATTGAAGATGCTCTAAGGAGTGACTCTCTTTTTATCACTTTTAAAGCATCATCATTCTTACTCTATCATCATTCAAAATGATAAAATACTTCAAATCATATCTATAAATTACAAAATGTCCAAATATAAAAAAATAAAAACACATTAAAAAATTTATCAAATACTGATTTAGAATAAAATTCTTTTATTTAATGATAAGATATGCGTAGGCCAAGATGCTAGCAGAATCGCAGATCCAGGGAGCAAAACAAAAAAAAATGAAAGACGGGGGTAATATGGTCTTTTTGTTATTTTAATTTTGAAAAAAATCATTTTAACTCCTGAATTCTTTGTAAAATCACAAAAAATTCCTTCTCCTCTCTCATATCTCTCTCTGTTTTCATTGGCATCAATGGTGACAAAAAAAGCAACCAAAAAACAACACCCAAAAGACCCAATGTTTTCATAGCCATCAACAATGGCGACCAACTGAATCTTCTCCACCATCACCATCTCTGACAACGTCCGCGCTCCTTTGAATAAATCAACACCTAAAAGACCCTCCTCACCAACATCACCCGCCTCTGCTCCGACCTCACCTCCCACTTCGCCTTCCTTGACCAAACCTTAACTCTCAGGTCCCAAACCCTTGACTCCGCCCTCGCCTCCTTCGACTCTGACACCCCTTAACACCCACGAGGCCTCCATCCCCTCCTCCAATATTCCCTGTTGTCACTTGTCTTTGCGATGCCGCCTCTCCGACCTCACCGTCCCCTCCTCTAGGGACCTCGACATCCCAGCGATGATCCGGAGATACTGTTGGAGGATGGACGTAGAGGGGCTGTGAGGATACATGGTGAGGAGGAGGAAGCACCTAGTGGCAATAAAAGGGGGGATTGTGGCAGCGGTGGTGGAGGAGACCATGAGAGTAAAGCCTGTCAATTGAACGGATACGGATCGCATATACTAATATCCCTATCCTAACTTTCGGATTCGAATAAGTATATCAATTTTTTTATTTGGATCTCTTCGGATACGAATCAGATACGGATATTTTTCAGATAATTGATATGTTTAAATATATTAATTTGGATAATCAAATGTTACTTTAAGGAAGACATTAAGGTGCTGTTTGGCAGCGGCGGAAAGCGGATTTTAAGTGCTGATTAATAAGTGCAGAAAAAAGTTATGATGATAATCTTTAAGAGTTAAGTAATAAAAGCGTTTGGTTTAACGGATACTTTTATGCAGTTATTTAAATAAGTGTGTTTGGTTAACCAAGTGACATATGTGCTTATTGGAAGGGTATTTGAGTCCATTTTATAAGTGCTGAATGTTATTTTGATGTTTGGTTGAAATGAAGAAAACAATTTTTTTTTTATTGGAGATATTAAAGATTGTCCTTTTTTTACATGTTAAAAATACGTCAACCACTACTACCCTGGTTAGAACCAAAAAATTGTTGTGTCTGGTTACCCACACGTTGAAAATCTTCCTGATCAAGCCCATTACATAAACCTCCTCGTGATGAACAGTGAAGGTCTTAATTTCCATGAATCAGACGGTTTTTATCAACCCACCCAAAACCCTAACGTGATCCCCTCCGTCGCTCCCTTGACCGCCAGATCCGCCACCTCCAGGTCTCTCTCCACCGCCCTCGGCGGCGGCGGCGGTGGCGGAGACGAATGGACGGGGGGGGGAGGCAGTGGCGGTGACAGCGGATGGGACAGCGTCTCCTCCTGGTTGACGAGCCTCGTGAAGGAACACTTCGACGGCGAGGCCATCGGCGTCCCTGCCGAACCCGCGCCCCCTACGCCGCCTCCGCCGCCGCGTGAGTCCAAGAAGAACCTCGCCGACCAACAGGCGGAGATGTCGGTAACTGTCCGGCGATCAGGGGCGGCGAGAACAGAGAGGATCCGGTGTTTCACGTCGCGGCGCAGAGAGAGGGGTTAAGACACATCGATTAGGGTTTGCATTTTGGGGTAATTTGGCGCTAAGAGAAGGGAGGTCGTCCGTTCGGCCGAATAGGGTTTCGCAGAGCCGATCCCTTTTTGTGTTTCTCCGAAGGAGTCGACGAAGAGAGAGGGGTGAGGAGAGAGAGAGGAATGTTATTTCGACCTTATATACCATAGGTAATTTGGGTAAGTTTCAGGGGTATCCTCGTCATTTTACATCGGCGTAAAATATGAGATCGGTGACTGCGGATATTTAAGTGACCGGGTTGACGCTGAAAAAATACGACGATATTTATCTGAAGACGGAAAGAAATTTTTTTACATAAGAGCTTATTTCAACCCTTACCAAACATAATTAAAGCTGAAATTCAGCTTTAAGCTTCATAAGTGCTTATATTCAGTGCTGCCAAACAGCACCTAAAATTAAAATTGAGATTTTAAAGCTTATTATCTCTTTCAGATATCATATATTAAAAATTTAATAGTATTATAATATATTATTATTGTGATTAATCATACAAGATAACAATATGAGCAATATATAATAAAAATATAGATATATTTATTATATATGTCGGATACAGATATTTTTCAGGTCAGATAGACTGATATTCATATCCGTACTCCGGATCTTTGAATATCGGATATTTCTGATTTTTTAGATATAGATTCGGATTAGATTCGAATCTTTTTTCGGATAATTGAGATGCTCTGATGAAGATGTGTTACACAAGGATTAAAAAAAAAAAAATCAGTCAACCATGGGGCCAAAAGTTACCATAATGTTAATTATAGAATCCAAAACTGGAATTTTTTTTAACGGTTCATATCCCATCTTTAAACCATCGCACGGTGGGAAATTCCGCACGTGCACTTTACAAGACATCCAATCTTCTACTACTATTATTATTATTATTATTATTATAATCATAGATCTCAAAAAGCCTAATTAGATAATGGATATGAGGATTCATAGAATATATATATTGTAATAAACAATATTTTCTCTTTTTGTCCCGTGGGCCGTGGCCCATAGCCGGCCTTTCTCAATGGAAAATGATACACTAATCAAAACTCAGACCTTAAATATTTTTATTTTTTTAAAAATAATGAACATCATCTAATGAGGTATATACTTTGATGAAAAATGCATCTCGCTCAATTTCGAGTTGAATAAACCCATTTCTAATGAGTGTAAGATAAAATTTAGTGAGGTATATGCATCATCTAATGAGATATATACTTCATTAAGTCTGTAACGAGGTATATAGGTTTCTGTTTTGGATTGAGAAAAAAACTGAGTGTAGCAGCACTCTCTCAATTTTTGAAAAGAAAAAGTTAGATTGGGACATTTTTATAGTGTAGATACCGTATATGTGATTTTATTTTTTAAAAAAATAGTAAGATACATGATTTAATAAAAAAAATGTATATAATTATATTTTGAAATAAAAGAATCTATTTTTAATAAACAAAAAAATAATGAAAAAAATGGAGTTAACGATGTATAAGCTTCGCTAGATTTTTAACTATATACATGAGAATTTTTATTAAAGAAAAGAAAAAAAATAGTAAACATGATATAACAAAATATATGGTTTGAGAAAAATTGTATATCATTACATTATGAATTGAAATAATGTATGCATACATGCTTGGGTCTATCATACAAACAAAGTATGTGATATATGCAGCAATGTAATGAACCTAATTAACATTCCTAATGAAGCATGAAATCAAATATCAATAGTAGGAAATCAACAACCTTCATTTGTACATGAAAACATGAAATTAACAAACAAAAAAAGTTTAATGAACAACCTAACTAAAACTGCATATGATTAGATGAGAAGATAGAAGTGTCATCGTGCTCTGTATATGAGTATATCCCTGATGGATCAACCTGCAAATTTATTTAAAAAATGGTATAGAGACAAAATAAAAAAATCATAACAAGATTAACGAAAAAAAGATATTAAAAAAAAAAAAAAAAAACATATCGATCAAGAAAAGCTATTAAAAAAAAAAACCAAAGAGAGTATACCTTCTTCTTCGTTACGAGGCAGCGGTGGGTGGCCCGCAGCGTCCTTTTCGCTGCTGCTCCCGGGATTCGGATTCTCCATCCGAACCTCTGCCAGCTTCTGGTCTCCGCCCAATCTCTGGATCCCTCAGCATTCTGCGAACGTTCGTCACACCGAAGACGCTGTGAACCGCGCGCGGCAAATCTTGCCGGCTCGTTTGCCGGAAAATGAGGCGCGAACAAACAGTCTGTGGGGGCATGAACGCCGCTGGTGTTTGCAAGCCGCGCAGGGTAGACGTCGTGGATCAGCCGACATTTTTATTTCGACGGGAGAAGTGATTTTGTGATTATTGAAGGGTGCGTAAGCTTGCGTGATTGTAAAACTGATTATGTAGAAAGCTCACTTTCTCAACTTTTTAAAATCGCAGCTTTTGGGTACTATTTGCCTGAAATCTATGTGCAAGAAGCTGCTACAGTAAAACTGTTTGGTTGCACGATTGTAAACGCAGCTTCCTACAATCGCAATCGCACAACCAAATGCACCCGAACTCTACTTGGTGTGTGTGATTTATATAGATAGACAAGACACATTGGGGTTGGGTTGGATTGGGCTGGGGTGGGTTGGATTCATTAATGGGATCTGGGATTGCAACTTTGCAAGCCCACAGAGGTTAATGATCCGACAAGATTACCTCTCTAAAACGGATTTATTTTGATTAATTAATGGGGCTCTTAAGCTTAAACCCTATTTTATAAAAAAATTATATACCTCTTTCTCTCTCTCATATATATCACAATAATATTTTTTAGGACCTTTTAAGTAGCATATGAGAACACCCCTAAGTTAGTAGTTATATTGTTTCCAGGCCCCTTTCATCCAAATGTTGTTATATTTGTAAGCTATAGAATAATAGAGAAATAATAATGCATGAGATTTAACAACATACACAATGATAACAATGTACCGAAGATTAATAAAAACATACAAGTTAATAGAGCACGCATAGTGTATAAGAATGAGTGCTGCTATACACAATTTTTCTCTCCGTCCAAAACATATATATATATATACCTCGTTACAGATTCAGTGAAGTATATACCTCGTTAGATGATGTATATACCTCACTAAATTTTTTTCTTACACTTATTAAAAATTGTTTCATTCAATTCGAAATGGAGCGATATGCATTTTTTTATTAAAGCATATACCTCATTAGATTATGTTTACTATTTTAAAAAAAATAAAACATATGAGGTCAGAGTTTTAGTTGGTAAATGTAATTGAGTGTATCATTTTCCGTATAAGAATATATATAAAGGAATCCAAAGTGGGATATATGGAATCAATTCCCTTTAATCTATTTTTTTTGGGAGGGGTGGTATAGAGATGACAGTAGGGCGGGTTAAAATCGGGTATAATATAATCCAAACTTAACATGTCTTTCCAGTGTTAGATTTCATGCATGCCTCACCCCACCTCAATACCTCATTTGTCAATTTGAATTTCATATCCATTCCATCTCATTTAAGATTTTATATTTTAAAATCCATATCCATCTCATATAATTTAAAATTGAGTTGAATTGTTCAATATAATAATACAAAAATTATATAAAAATTAAATTAAATCACGTTCATAAAATAAAAAAAAAACTTTAAATTGTTCTTACATAAGAACACTAAATTCTCAGGATTCATAATATAAATATAAATAGGTCATTTGTTCAAATTTTAGCTCAATCAAACCTACCACGCATCCCTGATCTTTCTCAACATTTTCAAAAATCAATTTTACAATAATAAAGTTTATGTGATAATTGATTTTGACCGAATGTTAACCGGATGAACGACCCCTCACTAGGACTGCAACTCAGGCAGGCTGGGTTCAGGTTGAACCTAACCCAAATCCTAAACTACTCAACTGTAACCCGACCCAACTCAATTTTCAATCCGAATTGGACCAACCTGACCCAACCCGATTTTCAACCCAAATTGGACCAACTCGACCCCAACCCGAATTTCTAAGATGATGTACAAATTACATAAAATCAACCCGACTCAACCCGTAAGATTAGCTAGGTTTACCTAAAATTTGAACTACCCATATTAGAAGCTATAGAATGAACAACCATTTTTTTTTTTAACTATTAGTTTACGGAATCGGGTTGTGTCGGATTGTGAGTGAAACCAATCCGAATCCAACCCAATTTGTGAGTCAACCTGAATTCAAACTCAAATCCGATTTGATCAACTCAAGTATCTAATCCATGTAAAAATCAAATTCAACCCATCATATTCGAATTCAACGAGACCCAAGTTACAGCTTTACCCCTCACACTGATCACCATAACGGATAGCCGTCCTGTAATTGAACGGTCAGGAATCCTCCAATGAGTGCACCCCACAAGTTCTTCCTTCCATAAATACCCCTCCACGGCCGTTCTCTCCATTTTCACGCCCCCTCGTTTTTTCCGAAAACCTAACCCTAGCCCCTCAAAATCCCCCAAATCAAATCTAGGGTGTTTTTTGGCTCTTCATCTTTCACTTTTGCGCTCTCCGACCCTCCCACCCAAAGCGTAACCCCGGTTTCCACGTCTCTTGATCCGTTCGGATTCGAAGGTGGGGTTTTTGGTTTTCAATTTTGCATCGATTTGTGATATATTGTCACATTTTAATCTCGATCTGAGTCGAAAAATTTGTTCTATTTTTGGCGGATTTTGTGCAGGATGGGCGAAGCGAGGGAGAACAACAACGCCGAGTACGAGGAGGAGCTTCTCGACTACGAAGAGGAAGAAGAGAAAGTCCCCGACTCCGTCGCCGCCAAGGCCGGTGGAGAAGCAGTGAAGAAGTGAGTCGATCTGGTCTTCTCTAGACATTCTGCGTTCTAGGGTTTCATGTCTGTTTACATAGATCGGGTTTAAGGTTTTAGATGGTTTTTCTAAATTTTGTCAGATCTGTTGACTGTTCATGTTCATTAAAGTTAGTTCATTTGTCTTCATTCATATTTGGGGTTTATTTGGTGTATTTTTTTACACGCACAAATTTTGAATGTGTTATCTTGATTTTTAAGTAAGGCTTTAGTTTTTGTTTGGTTTTCTTCAATTTATCTCTGTTACCACTTGTATGTTTTGGATTTCATTCGAGCTATCCTATTTGTAGATGTAAGATTGCATATCCTGTATTGGGTATTTTGCTTGTTTAATGGTTTCTTATTGGAGAAATGTAAAGCGTCTGATTTTGTACAATACAGTTAGATAGTGATATCTGCAAAGGGATGGAATAATTGATCCATATAGTTATGGTTCACTTTCAATTTTACAGTGGTTGGGGGACAGCGTCCTGATGAAATGCTTTTTACTACGTAATTTGAATGGTTTTGGTTTTTCTGTTCTGTCGAGTGCTAACCAGATTTTTTTTTTTAAGTGAAGACTTCATGTCGTGTCCCTTTGTTTGTAATGTGCCCCATAAATTTTGAGCTGCTGATGTTTGATTACTTTGTTGAGTAGTTTTAGGGTTCTTGCCCTTTTCCTCATCAACCCTTTCTATACTTGGTTAAATCGCTTATTTGAGCTGTTTAATAGATAATTCAGCATGTAGATTGAGCATGCACGACCTATCAGCAAAATTGATCATCAGGAACAAAAAGATTCAGGAATTAATCAGGGATGAAATGAGCTCCTTCTGGTTTAAACTTAACCAATGTCAAAGCTTCTTTCTCATGAGCTATGATATCATTATTAAGCAATAAATAAGCTTGTTAATGATGCATTTGGCATGTCATGGTTCATAGTTCCTCTGAATGGACATCTGATGCCTGTTAGAATCTTAACAATATGTTGGAAAATGAATATTAAGTTTTTTTTTTATTATTATCATTTTTTTTTTGGGGGGGGGGGTTACATTTGCACTTTCTGTTGAAATTGAAATGCATTATCTGTTGAATCCTCCATTCTTTGTGGCAGCATAATTCACTATTAACAATCCAATTATTCATTCACTGTAGATCTATCTCCCATCATCTATCTGATTGGACCTTTAAATCCTCCATTCTTCAGGGTAGCATAGTTTGTTAATTAACAATCCAATATTTCATTCACTGTAGATCTATTTCCCATGCGTCTATCTGATTGGCATTTTAGAGCTTGACTAAACCTGAATGCTGGCTTGCAAGAGCATACATGTATAAACTGAAAATCTTTTTGTGCTGGTACACGGTATTGTTTCCATTGGGCAAGAATACAATGAAATATGGGATCATTTATTGCAGCTGTTTTTTGCTATTACTGCAAGGATTTCGGTGTGTACATCCTCTGCTGTCACCTACAAAGCACGGACACTTCCCCGGAGGCGCCGTATCTGCCTTCATTTTGGCTAGGACACGCCTGGGACACGGCCCATGACATAGCCCAACCAGTTTCAGCCCAAAAGTCAAAAAAGAAAAAGAAAAACAAGGCCCAAACATAGCCGCAAGTATTCAACCCATTTAAAAACAGCCTAGAACAACTCATTTAAACAAAATCTCTTTCTTAAGGTTTAAAAAATAGTGATTTATTAGTTTAAAACAGTGATTTATAGTTTAAAATAATGATGATTTATAAAGACAATTGTTTATTGGTTTAAAAAAGTGATTTATAAAAACAGTGGTTTATAAAAAAGTAATTTATTAGTTTATACAATTGCTTATAAATAGTGAATTAAATGAAATGTGTTTGTTTATATAAAATAGTGATATATTTTTATTTATTATATTAATTTATCTGTTGCCGTGTCCTAGCTGTACCCATGTCCTATTTTTTTAAAAATTGCCGTGTCGCCGTGTCCGTGTCGCTGTGTCCGTGTCCGTGCTTCATAGGCTATCACACATACACATATGTAACATATGAGTATCATACTATACTGAGGCTCAATTTATTTATGTTATTTTTTGGCATTCCAGGGGATATGTTGGGATTCACAGCTCAGGATTCAGAGATTTCCTTCTCAAGCCTGAGCTTCTTCGGGCAATCGTTGATTCTGGGTTCGAGCATCCATCTGAAGGCAAGCTCTAGGCTATCATATCTACTATTTTATTAGATTTTTTAAATTTCTTCAATGCAGTGCTACAACCATTAAGTGAATTGTAGGATCAAGGATTAGCTTATCTTTAATAGTTATTATATAGCCATTTTGTTTGTTATTCCAGTAGAAATTTCTGATTAATCTGGACATTTACATAGGAATCAATCCTTTCATTCTTGTAATTGCAAATATTATTAGAATGAAATTTGCTCATTTGCATTTCATTTTCGTGCTGAGCAGCTGAAGAGCTATGGCTATCAGTTTTGAGTAGTTTCTGTTAATAATATTGTCTTTTCACCTCACTGTTGAATCTTATACTGTGCTCTGTAATATTGTTTTTTTAATCTTTTGCTCTCCTGACTCTACAACATTCATGCCACTCTTGATAGACGTTGATCCACTTTTTCTTCTTCTTCAGCTACCATATTCACTGTCTGTTTTCCACCAATACAAGCTGGATGTAATATTTCTAACTGAATCCTAAGTAATCTACAGTGAAATCTCTCTATTGGATTTAAGTGCATCTTAGAATTCGGGTTCCTTGTTTTAATTTTATTGTATTTTGTTCTGTGGAACACAACATCTAAATGAGACCTCTTTGCAGTTTCCAGTTTTTTTATGGACTTCAATAATTAACTGATTCTTTTGCACTAGGCTTGAGTTGGTCCAAGTTTTGCTTGGAATCATTGTTTTGTTCTTTATAAATTTATGGTATATTTCTGTAATATATTTGCTGGCATTTTTTTTGGGAGAAAATATGATGAGTGAATGTATATTTAGTAATGTGTTATGCCAATAATAACTGGAGAATTGGAGATATATTTCTTGTATATTCAGCTTTACTTTGTTGTTAAACCAACAAGAAGGAAATGGTCATATTGTTTTGTATGTTTACTGCTTCTTTTTAAGTATACAACTGATCGACCCATACTATCTTGTCCAGGTAATTTATCACTTCTATTCTCAGGATTTCGAAGCTGAAATTGGTCCGGTAAACCTTTCCATTAAAAGGATCCAGATTTTTTTTTACTTAATTTTCTTCCACATCAGTTCAACATGAATGCATCCCCCAAGCTATCTTGGGGATGGATGTCATATGCCAAGCAAAGTCTGGGATGGGAAAGACTGCTGTATTTGTGCTTTCAACGCTGCAGCAGATTGAGCCTGTTGCTGGTCAAGTTGCCGCTCTTGTTTTATGCCATACGAGGGAGTTGGCTTATCAGGTCTGTATTTTCAAGCACTGTAGTTTTGTCATGCGTGTGATCATGAAAATGACTGAATGCAATTGTGTTCTGTTTAATTTCATTTTATCATTTTTACAGATCTGCCACGAGTTTGAGAGGTTCAGCACATATTTGCCTGATGTTAAGGTTGCTGTGTTTTATGGTGGAGTGCACATAAGAAATCACAAGGATCTGCTCAAGAACGAGTGCCCTCATATAGTTGTTGGGACTCCTGGAAGGATACTGGCCTTGGCCCGAGATAAAGACTTGGTGTTGAAGAATGTGAGGCATTTTGTCCTAGATGAATGTGATAAAATGCTTGAGTCACTTGGTACGGTTATTTTAGTTTATTTTTTGATGGATGCTCATCTGACCCATTTTTTTTTATTAACTCTCTCTCTCTCTCTCTCTCTCTCTCTTCTTACATTTTCTCATTTTTATTCTTGCATTGACTTTCTCTCCAATCAAGCACTTAGGCTGGTATTTTGAACGTGAACTTCTTCTATGCAATTTTCTTTAATGATTGTGTATGTTGTGTAGACATGCGGAGAGATGTGCAGGAGATATTCAAGATGACTCCTCATGACAAGCAAGTAATGATGTTCTCAGCAACACTCAGCAAGGAGATCCGCCCTGTTTGCAAGAAATTTATGCAAGATGTAATGTCTCATGGCCAGCTCAATACAATTTTAGAAGTCATCTATTTTATACTGCCGGATTCTCTCTTGGAGACTACCATGTCTACATGGTCACCTTGGTGGTCTCAGCAATTTCATGCTTCCCTAGTGTTCCCTTGTGCAAGTTAGGTTTAGTGGAGCTTTGTAGGCGAACCATGCTAAGTGATTTCAATTATACAGAAAATCCATTGATGACGAAAAACTTGGGGGCTTTGGTTGGGGGAAAGAAGGGGGATGGGTTGAGAGTTCAAATCGTCCTGATAGTTCACCTTTGGCTTGATCGATTGTTAGGTGTGAATTTTCTGTCATTCTTATGCTGTATATCTGTTTTATCTTGTCCATTGTGTAGTAGTGTGTTGGGGTGATGCTGTTTGGGTTTTGTAACTAGGGATTTGGGGCTCAGGGTAGTTGGTTCCTTGAGTTGAGGGAGTGCTGTATGACCTACCACCCTGTCGCGCATGTTATGGCGGGGACTACCACTGGTGAACAAACCAAGATTCTGTAAGATGGCGAATTTTTGAACCTTTGGTGGACTGAAGTCTTGGTTGCTGGAGTTGTCCGTGCATCATTCATTTGGTACTGGATTCACCTTGCATGTGGACAAGACCTAATCTGCTTTAATCTCAAATTTGTTCCCTTTCAGCCAATGGAAATATATGTGGACGATGAAGCCAAGCTGACCCTCCATGGTTTGGTTCAGGTATAGCCTCTGCGAGTTCTCTCATACTTTTTGTGCTATTTGTTTCATTATATCTCATCTCAGACTTTTTTTGTACATTGTTACAGCACTACATCAAATTGGGGGAGTTGGAAAAAAATCGCAAATTGAATGATCTTCTGGATGCATTGGACTTCAACCAAGTTGTTATCTTTGTCAAGAGCGTGAACCGTGCAGCTGAGCTGAACAAGCTTCTTGTGGAGTGTAATTTTCCATCCATCTGCATTCACTCTGGAATGACACAGGAAGAAAGGTTTGGCCATTGTCCTCCTTTGTACAGCCTTTGATCTGAAGTCTTAGCCCTCGTTAATAGTTGACCCGCCCATCTTTGATTTGATGTCTATCTTGTTTTATCTAATTTAGTTGTCTGGGCTCTATTGCAATCTATATGGTCTTTTTTTCCCCCCCACTGTGTGGTGATTCTTGTTATGAAGTGGCCTTATCCTGATGATCTTTTTGCATGATCTTTTTTGCCTTTTCTTGTTATGAAGTGGCCTTATCTGTGAGCTTTATTGCTAGCCATTTTTTTTTTTTTGCAAAATTTTTACTCTGTTGTGATGACTTTCAGATTGACAAGGTACAAGGGCTTCAAGGAGGGGCATAAGAGGATCTTGGTGGCAACAGACCTTGTAGGCAGGGGAATAGACATTGAGCGCGTAAACATTGTCATAAACTATGATATGCCAGATTCTGCTGACACTTACTTGCACAGGGTAAGGATATTCCCTATTATTTATTAATTATCTGAAACTAGTTAAGGTAACTGTTGATATACGGTGTTGATCACATTTATTCCTTCCTCAATAGGTTGGTAGAGCAGGTCGCTTTGGAACCAAAGGGCTGGCTATTACATTTGTGTCATCTGCTTCTGACTCTGATGTTCTCAATAAGGTTTGTTGTTTGTGAACCATGTAATGTGTGTTCTCTTGCAGTAATTCTACATGTGATCTCATCATCATTGTAATCTCTATTATTATTTGCAGGTTCAGGAGAGGTTTGAGGTTGACATTAAAGAGCTCCCAGAGCAAATTGACACCTCTACATACAGTAAGTTTCATGCCCTCATTATTATCTATTATTGTGCTCATAAATTATGCATATTAGATCTTTGTTGAAACTCATAAATTGTAACTTTTAGGTTAACATAAGTTCTTATGGCATGTATTTTTTCTTAACATATTGGAGATTATTTAAGTTAAAACAATTGAAAAAAGTTATAATCTAAAAGCTGGGTTGCAGGTGCTTTTGGGATTATAGCTTATTTAGTATTTTATTTAATTTTCATTTTGGACATAAGGACCTTTAACCTAACATTTTGAATAACAATTGTGTTCTTTTATTACAACTTATCATCAATTTTTCACTTTCTCAACTGAAAAAGTTATTATTTTTGAAGATTTACTGTTTTTTGACAATTATACAACAAAAAGTTGTTTTTGACCATTACGTCCCTTTTGCTATTTTTTAAAAATTCAAACAAACATATCTGCTGTCTATTAAAAAAAATCAAAAATATAATCGGTGATCTGTAATTCTGGTCAACCAGCCGCTGGATAGATGATTTACAAGACCTGATGTCAATGTGTCCTTGGCAATACCCGTTCATTTGGCATGCTTGTTTCCATGAATTTTATTTGATTCTTTAGTAGAGGTCAATGCACAGCAGCTTTACTTGGTTGTTTTTTAATGCCATCCTTTAAAACTTTAGCTCTCTCTCTCTTCCCCCGCCCTCGCCCCCTTCTTTTTTTTGGCCCCCGATATTGAATTATATATCCAAAATGTCGCTGCAGTGCCATCGTGATACTTTTTGGTGGAGATGGCTGTCGATACAACATAAGCAACATGGGTGGGAGTGCTGATGTACAATGAATGTTTGGAGACATGCAGACATTTTGTAGGAGGGCATCTAGTGCTTTTCCTGGGTGTAACTTGTTCTGAGACTGAGAGTTGTGGTTATTTGTAACTGATAGAACTGGTCTGGAATCTATTGTTCCCATTGCCAGGGTATACTGATATTGTCAGGTTACCGTAGGGGCTTGCCCTGGTGATATCTTTTGGTGTGTTATGTAGCGTGAAGGTTTATCAATTGCTATTTTAACTATTTTAGTAGCTTTCTTTTCATGATGTTATTCTAACTTTTGTGATTTATAAGGTTTTAAAAAATATCTGACCTCTTATTCTTTTTGTGCGCACGCAATGTGATCTTGGTTTTATATAATTTCAAAATATTTCAAGCACTATTCAGACCTTCTTGCAATTGTGCTGGTGCAGTTTACCCACTTGGGTACATTTAAATCATATTGGCATATTCATGGACAAAACTTGTCCTCTTTGTTTCGAAGGAACAGAGACGACGGAACATTTATTCACTAATAATTAGTCTGGATAGAGAATTAAATTATTCTGATATTTATAATTATAGATATGAGGGGATGATAATTGATTTTTTGTCAAATTATGTTTTGATTTATCCTAGTTAGAAAAATATAAAAATAAAGATAGTTAATTTATAAAAAGTGAATATAATTAATTTAATGATGAATTTATAGATTTTTTTGAGTTAAATAATTTAAAATAATTTAATTTACGGATTGATTAAATTCATATATTATTTTATAAAGTTTATTTTAACATACAATTTTTTATATATCTCAGCCATCTAAACGTCTTAAATCTCTCGTGCCATAAACGTTCTTTAGCCGCGGAGTGTTAGCGCACGGCTCCAGCTTGGATAAGACCTCCGCAACATATATGGTCTGCGCCAATATGGTTGGATATGATAGTTGGTGAATGGTGGAACCAGGTTCAGTACTATATTGAGACAAATTTTTCTGTTCATGTTTTTTCTTGTTTGGTGCCCATGATTTTTATGTCAAATCATGCATGGAATTTCAAAAATTCTAAAGAAAATGTTTTTGATGTTTTACCTGTGTGTGTGGTCTCATCACAGCCTTTCAACAGATGCTTTGTTTTTCATTGCTTGTTTTTATCATGGAAAATGATATTATTATCCCCAATTGTAATTCATAATGTTTTTTTTTTTTATTTTTGGTTAAAAAAAAAAATCATACACTTCTTCGTTAAAGTATATGTTATTATATAAAATAAAACATATATTGAGATACAATAATATATTTTTTCACTAAAAAAAAATTTAATCCACACACTATGATAAAACCTCA
Source organism: Acorus gramineus (assembly GCA_030737835.1). Classification (NCBI taxonomy): domain Eukaryota; kingdom Viridiplantae; phylum Streptophyta; class Magnoliopsida; order Acorales; family Acoraceae; genus Acorus; species Acorus gramineus. The sequence goes on along the minus strand of CM060852.1, from coordinate 10,726,814 downwards.
TGTTATACGATAGCACAATATATGATATGTTATCATAGAGTATAGAAATACAAAACGGATTAAATGTATGACGCTCTTTTGTTTTGGATCCCATTATTTCCTAAAGTGGTTATTCACCTTGATTGATTGTTGGTGGATTGGACGTTGCACGAAAAATTCCACTCTTCTATTCCTCCCATTCCCTTGATATTCGTTTTACAAGGCATATCTCGTGACTCTGATCTTCGTAATATGAGCCATAGATTACACGAATGGATTGCCATACATTGATGGCTTCACTATGGAATTGATTCTAAAATTCCTTTGTGATATCTTGCAATTGTGTACGTAGAAAAGAAGGTTGAGTTGAGTTGATATATGGATATGAGTCTTGATGCTTGGCATCCGAAAGCACAACATCAACATTAGTGAGAATGCAAGCTTGTGGTGTTAGTGTTGGTTTTGGTAACTTGGTTTTCTGAATTATAGTATTCGAGAATACGATGCCTCAATGAATGTCCTTAATGATAAGGTTGGTTGGTTCATGTTTCTGATATCATCACCTGATGAATTCTTTGAATTTGGGACCCTCCAAACCTTTGACCTTTTTTAATAAGAGTGATGTCATATTGGCATTGATAGTTTCTCAAATGCTTCCAGCCCCGCAAATTTTTTGGGTGGTATGTTAAGAACTAAGAAGTGACTGACGGCACTTCTTTTATTATTGAAACAATGTCTAAGAACGCATTATTGAAATATAAATATAATATATGTATATACTTTCGTCCCATTTGCAACCTCTAATCCGTATATGTTCTAATTTTTTTTAAGTTTATATTTAACTAATAAAATATATTTTTATCTTTTTATAAAAAATAATGTATATACATATACGAATTGAATGCAATATTTTTATGTTTTTATAATGAAGTATAATATCGAGATAGCGGGATACATAATGTGTTGATAATTTCATACTGCGTTAGGCTATCTCTGGTCTTTACTTAAATCTATACTTAAATTTTATTTTAAATTTAAAGAAAAGTTTGTTTTGATATAGTGTCTCCAACAATCACTTTGTGTTTTACTTAAATCTTTTAAAAAGTTTTCTATCTTTTCCTCATTATTTCCTATGAATATTTTCTAAGTTATTCTTCGAAACATCTTTGCTACTTAATTTATCTTTAATTCTCTTCAAGATATTTAAAAGGTAAAAATCATAATCATCAATTTAAAAATAAAAATAAAAATAAGAAATTGAAAAACAAAGAGGAAGACTGAAGAAAGAAGACCAGATGGTTTTATAGAGGTTTTTCTTTCTTTGGTTTCAAGAGATGCTGGAAATTTCAGGAGTATGGGGGGAAGGGGGATTTAATATAATTAATTGAAAGTTGTAAGTGGAGTTGAAGAAGAAAAAAAAAACATTTGGAGAAAATGTAGAGATAAAAGATGAAAAGAGCCTTTGAAAATTTAAACAAAGATTTGAGTAAAAACTTGATTTGGTATGAGTATGAGTAAGTGGTCGGAGACTATTTTGGATAATTTTTACTGAAATTTAAATTTAAGTAAAAGTTTAAGTATATGACTGAAGATGCTCTCATTGATATAATAACTACAATTGAATGTATCAACACTGGAAAAAGAAAGTTGTTTTTGCTTGAATAGCATTAACATGACAGAAACGACACCAACTCTAATGCGCATTGGAAATTCTGTGCGTGATATTCAATTGTGAGGGACATGAATCATGAATATTATATCAATTTATGAGCTGTTGAGCCGTGAATGCAAAAGTTATTCGTTCATTTTCAGACTATTAAATGCATTTTAGGACCCCTCATGTAGTGTTCTTATTTTGCTTCCATCATCCCACATGATTTTATCAAAAATAAATAAATAAAGTAGTTCAATATGGACTTTATAAGCCCGATTTAGACCCGGCTTCCCTCCATCTCTATCCCCAGCCAAGAGGGATGCAGATGATCATAAAATCATGTTGTTTAATAAATAAAGAGTTTCTTTGTTCTCATCCAACAAAATAAAATAAACAAATAAATAAAACACAAGGGGGTTGTCTATATCCTCTCTCAACTGTAAAAACTATTACCATTATATCCAACATATGGATAATATTACATTTGTATTTTACACGTGTTTTGATTTTTCATGCGCGCAATATTGTATATAAAATTGCAAGTAACAATGCCTCCTAAAATTTGTTAATATCCCGCATCATTAGTGGTGCTCATTATCAAAATTAAACCAACACATTAAACGGTCTCTATTAGATCACCATTTCTACACTACTTAGTTAATCTCTTTTTTTTTTTTTGTGCTTTCCCTCTATTAGTCTCAACACATTTATTGATCAGTTCATCTATAGATAGGCAGCACCCAACAGAGTAGCAGCAGCAGCAGCTGTTCTACATGATTTTGATGACGACGAACATCCGAAGAGCCTCCTGAGCTCGTCGAGCCTCTCAACATCGAACCCCCTTGCCCTCATGAGCTTCCTCTGTTTTGCCTCAAACCGGCTCTCAAAGAACCCCTCAAAGGAGGGGTCCCTCGACGTCCGGAGGAAGAAGGCGTACCCCGCCATGAAATAGACCGATGTCACGTAGAAGCATATGGGCTCCATCACATCCCATGAGAGCTCCCAGAATGTCAGCCTCGCGAACCCAATGGTCTGGACCACCAGGAACCCTAGCCCACACCACAGTTCCCTCCGAACCGACGCCTCTGACTCCTTGTCAATCTCCTGTTTCTCCTTCTCCATCACCTCTAGCTCTTCCCTCCTTGGGTCGTCCTCCGTGGCCCAGGGGGACGACATTGATGCGGGGATCACCTTCTCGATCGCCTTTGCCACCTGTAAATTCAATTATTATTAGAATCATTTTCTTTTATATAGGATCAGTGTTGCATGAAATATATTTCATTAGATAAAACATGAAATTTTATAAAAATGTATAATTTATTAAGATATTTCATTTCGATGAATGTACATGTATGATTAGTATACACTCTCGAATCAATATGATGTTTTATCTATACATATAATGTATTGAAATATACATTGTTAATGTAATTCGTTATATGAATAATAGACTCTACAAAAAAAAAAAAAAAAAAAAAATTTAAATCATGTGAGGCCCCAAAGTGTACCAATTCACATAACTTCAAACAATTATATTTTAGTTTGACATTGTCCACATATAAATTAAAATCCAATTGCCTTTATCACGTCGTTCAAATCACCTTCTCATCCAAAAGATTTATTTAAAATATTTCACCGCTAAAAAAACATGTTTTGAGTTTAGATCCTCTATTTGTATTTGTTCTTATTTAGACGAACAACTCTAAATTTATTAAATGAAATAAATCTATTAATCACACACATGATCATTTTTTAAATTTCTGTAAGAGCAAAAACATGTTTAAACGATTTCTGACCAGTCCCTCATACACAATATTGATCAATCACAAAAATAACAACATGAATATTAAATATAATAAAATGATAATCTTGTAAAGAATTCATCAAATTTTTGGTGACTAGATTACGACTCCACCTAAAAATGTGATGTTAAAAGCGCGAGACGCAAAAAACAGAGCAACCCCCCCGCCCAACTAACAACACGTAACGGCTAAATAATATGATTAGGATATTCTTTCGAACATGTGACACGTCAGATAATGTGATTATTTTTTTTAATAAAACAAAAAATAATACCTGGTCGGGTCGGAGAAAGACTAGGTCGCCCAATACGATGACAGACCCGGCCTCATCGAGTGCCCTGGCGATCTCCCTCGCGTGATCCTGACCGTCCGTTCCCTCTCCGCAGATCCGCACGAATTCCGAGAACGAGACGCAGCTCCTCGAAACCCGCCTCAGCCTCGTCTTCGCCGCCTCCATTTTCGAAACCCTCAACAGCTTCCTCGCCTCCGCCACCGATATCCGCGCCGCCTCCGTTCTCATCGGCGGCGGCGGCGGAGGTGCCAACCCTTCGAGGCGGATCCGATCTCCGTTCATCCCCCGGAGCCTCTCGATGAGCCTGTCGCCGACGGGGAGGGAGAGGAGCTCCGGCGGGAGCGGAGGAGCCGACGCCGAGCGGAATGAGCGGAGGAAGATTCGGCCATCGCCGGAGTCGGCGCGACCGGGGAGGAGCTTCTGGGAGGTCTGGACGTGGAAGGCCGGGGGGATTAGGGTTTGCGGGGAGGGCTTCGAAGACGACGCGGCGAAGGTGAAGAGGCGCTGTGTTAGGGTTTTACGGAACGCCATTGATGGAAGAAGAAGAGGAGGAGGAGAAGGACCTCTATGTAAATAATTATTTTTTTAGGGGTTGGGGTTTTGTTGTTTTTTATATTTTGAGGTCCTTTTGTGGGTGGCGAATTCAGTTTTGAATCTGCTCATTGGAAGTCTGAACGCCGGGGCTGGCTTTTATAGGTCCCGAAATCGAGAGAATTTTTACGTTCTCGGCAACCGATACATTTGATATATCGTTTAATCGATTTCTCTCGCCAATTAATCGTGAGCAGCTTCTCCATAGCATATTCGATGGCATATATTGTTTTCTGAAAAACTATATTAAATTATAAAGAATAAATATAATAAAAATATGAAAATAATTAAATTTAATAAATGAAATGCATACAAAATTTTAATAAGGAAATTTTAACATATCTTTGTTTTTGGATCATGATGAATTTTTTTTATATTACTTACACAATTTTAAATTTAAGAAATACCCAAAATAGATTTATCTAAGATTTCTATCTTAAAAACATTTCTTCTTTGACTATCCTTTTAACCTTAAATGACTTAAATAATCTTGTCTTATTTATTTTTGAACTATCTCACACTTCTATTTAAAATTTGTCACCCTTCATCTGATTTAAAAATATTCAAATGTAATTTTTTTTTATTTGAGAGTGATTTATTTTTATTTTTTTTACATATTCCCAAATTATTAAAATTCCCAAAATTTTAAAACCTAAAAGTATTACCATTCTCAAAAACATTACTACATTTTTTTGGATAATTCTGAATTTTTTATCTTTATTCAGCCTTTTTTTTTTTGCCATTCCATCTTATAAATGTTTTCTTAAAGATTTTCTGTGTAACTAATCCTTAGAGGCAAACTTTTCAAAGAAATCTTGTATAATTAAGAAAATATAAAAAAATCTTAAAATTTTTTAGAATTTTAATTTTTTACTATATAACTATCACTATCCAAAAATGCAAAAGATAACATCAATATCATTCATAAACAAAAACTATATCCAATCCCTTTAATGATCTGTACTTAAGTGGATGGTGAAAAGCGTGGGAGAGAGTTTAAATATAATATAATATAAAGATAATTAAATCATTTTATATTAAAACAAATTTATTTTTAGTCCTCTAAAAAACAACCATTAAGTTTATTGTTAACATTTATTTTTTATCTTTTTTCTTTATCGATTGTGTACATTATTAACATGTATGAGTACGAGTTAACAAGTCTAGATACACTGTTAACACGTTTGAGTACATTGTTAACGGATGTGAGTACACTGTTAAGAAGCTTAATATATTGTTAGAACGGGAGGAGAGAATTGCATATGTTTTATAAGCTTAAAAATAATTTAGGAGTTCCCTGTAAGATCTGTAATTAATTTATTTTTTCTGTTTTAAGTATGATTTCAAAAATAAAAATAAAAATAAAAAGCCTAAATTTTTCTGTTCGTGACATAAATCACCGAAGGTGGAGGTTGCGATTCATGTGATTTTAAATTTCAACGGTCCAAATTTGTGTGTTCTCGTTCACCGTTCGATCTGAATCGAAAGGCTGTGCAGAAACGTTCAAAGACTCGCGAAATTCTCGCGTTGTGTCGAACCTGTTCTCTACGTCTGAAGGAGGACACACGTGAAGAAGCTCCTGAATGACGAAATTGCCCCTATCCTGTCATAGGTGTGCTGGACAGATAAAGACAAGGGGACACGTGTCGATCTCACGTACACGAAACTGAAAAGGCTCCAACCACCACCGTCGATTCACAGGGGAAATTCTATGTGGGGAAGGTGTTTCCTCTGGACTACCGGAACTTTAAGGATCAGCGATTACTCTCCGTCTGATCAAGAATCAAGAGTCACAATACGTTTGGATGACTACGGTTCCGTTTGGCATTCGCACGTCTTTGGAAACGTCGATCCAACCGTCCATTATTCGGATGACATGTTTGTGATTCTTATTGGAATAATAATAAGATGAGATAAACAAGTAACAGCAATCAATAAGAACATCATAATGTGGCCTAATAAGTGAGATTTTGGAATTTTTTTTAGGATCAATAGCTGGTGATTATATAATATTTGATATAACTAATGTTCTGCACATGATTTGGATGACACGTAATATTGTCCAGTCAAGTCAGACCATGGTGTTATGCGTTACGTCGTCCCGTGTGCCTCTACACCACACAATATGAACCTTATAATATGTACTCTGAAGGCTGCTGTCATCTTAAACGAAAGAAACAACTCATAAAAGGCTCACTTGATTAGGTGAAATTGAGAGAACTCTGACATATAATTAGAAGAAGAGTGTCAGAATTTACAAAGATGGCTGTATGATAATATGGCAAACTGAAGCATGTGTTTCAGTGAAAGGGGGTGTGTTCTATGTCATTCTCTGAAAAATAAAAAGTTCAATTCATAGAGACTATTAAAGATATGAAGGCTTCCACTAGTTTGGTAGCCCAAGTGAATGCTCCCTTTGCCTAATACATATAATGTGTAAAAAATACAACTTGACCTAAAGTTGGTTTCCAAAGTGATGATGTCATGGACCATTCAATTGGTGAGTACACCCTCAGTACCACTAGAAGCTTTATTTCTGCTACCAATAGTTTTATTTTGTTTAACTAACAGATGCTTATGTAAACATATATATATTTACTCATGATTCTGCATTTTTTAATTAACAGATGCTCATGATTAAGACTCCTAGATAGTGACCTCACACGGAGAGATTCTGCACTGAATTACTCCCCATTTAATGGACAAATCATTCTCCAAAATCTTTGGATTTATAACAACAATAACAGCTTATAACATCAGCATTTATATAAATCACCTGTAAACTTGGCTAAACTAGAGGTGATAAAGTTGGTTCGTAATTAAAGATGTTGGGATGGCCACCTTGACTTTAAGAGTGTTATCTGTCCCTCAAATTGAGCTAAAGTTGGGAATCCAAAGATATGTCACAGCAGGCAATGTATCTCTCACCACATAAGAGGACAGAATCTCCAGTGGGGCCGTCTGAATGTGAATCCAATTGTTCCATTAATGTCTTTGCTCGGTGGCCACTTCGGACCCCGCCCTCCGGCAAAGCCCAGTCTCGTCCCTGTCAGGGCGATCTGACATGAGATTTTATGTCAATTATGTGCTCCCATTTTGCTCATAAATGGCGACTGGCCGCGCTTATGGATGTTAAGTTGTTCTTGCATTTGTTGCTACTTCACATGTTCAATACGTGAGATTCGTGATGACTTTAGTCACATGTCAAGAGGATTGATAAAACCTAGTGAGATACAACTCTGATTGTTTTTCAGTCTTTCAGATGAAGGCACACATCACTCAAACCTTACTAGTAGTTTTTAATTCCCTCAAATGGCTGTTAATGGTGGTGGTGGTGGACCTGGGAGGTTCTGATTCTGTTGTGCTTTCACCATTTGGCAGAGATTGATTCCATGTGAAATGTCTTTGCTCGGTGGCCACTTCGGACCCCGCCCTCCGGCAAAGCCCAGTCTCGTCCCTGTCAGGGCGATCTGACATGAGATTTTATGTCAATTATGTGCTCCCATTTTGCTCATAAATGGCGACTGGCCGCGCTTATGGATGTTAAGTTGTTCTTGCATTTGTTGCTACTTCACATGTTCAATACGTGAGATTCGTGATGACTTTAGTCACATGTCAAGAGGATTGATAAAACCTAGTGAGATACAACTCTGATTGTTTTTCAGTCTTTCAGATGAAGGCACACATCACTCAAACCTTACTAGTAGTTTTTAATTCCCTCAAATGGCTGTTAATGGTGGTGGTGGTGGACCTGGGAGGTTCTGATTCTGTTGTGCTTTCACCATTTGGCAGAGATTGATTCCATGTGATTCGCTCTCAAATTTGGATTCATTTATTAGGCACTCAATGTGTGATTCCACATGGGACCCACATCATGAAACTACATGGATTGAATGATCATACATGTCCAGAATCAGTATGGAATTCCACCCAATTCATACAAAAAATTCTCATATATTTGCATTTGAACATGTGCCCATCGAGGAGAATTTATATGATTTTCATCTATAATTTTTAATTAATGAAAAAAATTTAATTGTGTAATGGACATATGTTATCTATCTAAATATATACCTGACTAGATTTTGGGATCAGGTTAGGTCTAACACGCATTGAACAATTTAATTGTCTAACACATTCGTGATCATCCAATCCTTTTAACTTTATTATGATTAAGATATTACATAAGATTTTAAAATTTAAATTAAAATTCAATTCTAAAGCTTCCTTTTTTAATTATTCATTAAATTACACATTTTAAAATAATGAGATCAAATAGTTATAAACACGTTAGACAATCAAATTATCCAAGACATTGTGGACTTAATCCGATCTTTTAAATTTCCATCCATACATAAAAATAGAATGAAAATGATCAGTTGAAAACATAATCGCTTCCAAATTATATATCTGGGTATATCATCTGTCAAAGGTTGTATTCATTGAGAGCCACATTGAAACACAAACACATTAAACAATGCCTAACTGAATGTGTTCATCACGTTTGATCAAGTGAAGCTTTTATTTTCGTGGTTCCTTGTCATGCCCAGTGACGTTTCTCACTTGTATTGGTTTATGATAAAAGAATGAAAGATGGGGCCACTGATTTTTATTTCCAGAGATCGAGGAGTTGTGACAATCTACTCATAAACCAGTGAAGAAAAACAACATCACCCTGATCATGTCATGCTCAAAAAAGTTTCCCATCAGCATCACCTTATGTCACGAGTCACGACATTAATTAAAACAACATTTCATGTGTGCAAAGATATGTCGACCATTAATTTAATTAGATGATTAGATATGAATGATTGGGAGACATGCATTTCCTATACCAAAATTTTCAGGAATTGGTTAGGAGTGGAATGTGTTTGATTAATTACCAATTTATGAAGTCGGTTGGAATTGAAACAGAGGCAATTATTCAAACAATTTGCATTGCATGCAAAAGTCGTTTAGGGTATGATTGTCCCTCTTCTCAGCCATCGCTTTGGATGAATGTCGCATATTGAGTAGAGATCATGTTACGAATAAGGATCTTGGAAACCATCGTTCTAGAGAATAATCAACTAAATAATAACTAATTAAAGATAAAAATGTCAATACTCTGCGAAGTGCTAACAATACTATGTACACATGATCATATTCCATAATATAACAACTTCTTCCTTCGCTGACGAGGAAAAGGTGTCGCGCACATGATCATATTCCATAAAATAACAAGTTCTTCCTTAGCTGACGAGGAGAAGGTGTCCCTGTCGAAAACTCTCCAACACTCAAATCAGTAGAGGATCTATGACAAAGAGAGAGAGAGAGAGATAGAGAGAGGGAGGGAGGAACATGTTACTTCCGTACCCATTTGAATTTCAATTTTAAATGGGATCCACTCTTGAAAAAAAGAAAACCCAATGTTTCGTTGAAGGAAAACATGTGTCCGATCAGATCATGTTATCTGAATGAATAGATGATTTGACCAGATCAATGACACGTGCAGCGGCGGAACCAGGAATTAGAGTAAGAGGGGGCCAGAGAGCCAAGATACTTAAAGTAAGATAAAAATAAATTATAAGTATATTAAATTAAAATAAAATTAATACAATTAAATAATGGTCGAGTCCTTCGATCGAGTAATGATAACTCAGATCGAAAGTTTTTTTTTTATACTATATTTAGTGATTTAAAATAATTTACATATCAATTATAAAAATTAAAAAAAAAACAAAAATCACAAAAAAAAAATCAATGATTTTTCAACACTTCAAAACCATATACTAAGGCCCTTGAGAAGAAAACTTTTCACATTTTTTTTAAAAAACCCACGACTCCAAATCTAAAAAACCTGCCCCCCCCCCCCCCCCTTCCGGGATCCGCCACTGGACAAGTGATGCACGGTGATTGGTCTATAAAAAATGAACCCTACACGTAGTTGGTGAATCTTGCTCAGAATTCCACTAGACCCACCGAGAGTATGCATGGTTTATAACAATTGGCATCTATATTGATTGCGCATCCTACTTACGTAGCTAATATTCCTTAATCCGATGTTAAGGCATCTTCTTAAATGGTTGACATGCATGACATTAAGTGAGGGGATTCAAAGCCAAAGATTATATTCCACAAATCCAAAACCAATGTCAGAGCCATATATTCTTCATAATTTAGTCTTCCCTTTCACCAATGGATGAAATTCTTTGCCACCCAATGCACTGCTGATTCTTAGGGGTTCCTTCATTCATCACCTTCCACTTGTTAGGAGGGTGAATGCCATTAATTTCATGGAATCCGGGGCCCCAAGATTCTAGGTAGTTATTTTTATTATTATATAGTAGTTAAGGCAATGCCTAAGTTTATATGTATGTGCCCTTTTCGCATATGAAGATTAAACTTACAACAAAAGAATTTGGTTTCTACCAAACACCATCCTGATTTTGTTTTATTAATGTATCTTTGTGGCACTTATTTTAGTTTGAATAAAATTGTGGTAGGGTGTCTATTTTTCCATCAAAAAAGAAAAAAGAAAAAAAAGAAGAATCTGGTGGAATTGGGACTAAAATTCCATGTTCCATCCAACTCATTGGTTACATTTCAGTATGAAATTGGAATTGAAATGCCAAATTCATTTATCAAAACTATAAATGCAATTTTTTATATGTGGGCTGAGTTGGGATAATATAGGGGTGCTAATGTCCTACTGGAGGAGGATCATATGGTGATTACTGAGCAAAAGTCGGTGTTTTGAACAAGAGGTGATAGAAATCCTTTTTGCCTTGCTCTTATCCTTGTGCTGCACTGTCCATCTCTTTTTCTTGCTCTTCTCTTTATTATTTTTTTACTTTGTTTTTGTATGCTCTATTTCTCACTCACCTCTCAATCAGATATGCTCTATTTTGATTATATCATAATGAATATGTTCACAATTCTCTCTAAAAAAAAATAAATAAATATAGAGGTGCTAATACAGCTTTTGATCAATTTGTGATCCTCTTAGAAATTGAACACTGATGCACCATTTCATTTCTACGATAATAATTGAGTATTTGATTTTTCTAACTGAATATATACTCAGTTAGAAAAGTATACATATAATTTAAAAATATAAAATGTATACATTCAACATATTTAAGTATATACTTTTTTTTTTGTTAAACAAATATATATATATATATATATAAAACTTAGGTACTATTTGAATATGCATTAATTCCAAACTATTTGCATTTGAAAAATCTAGCACACATTTAAGAATAATTGTTCCCATAGCTTTTGAAATGCTAGAAAATAGCAATTGTAACATGAAAAACACTCAAACCGTGACTTTGTGAAAAATTATTTGGTTCCGCGTGTGATTTTTGAAATCTTTCAAATATTAGAATTTGCCCGACCAGAGTTTTAAGCAAAACCAATTTTACATCTTCTTATTGTCCCACTTAAGATTTTTTTGTGTTTCTCACTTGAGGGATCCGTTTCTCACTTAAGAATATTTTAGCATTGTCCAGTGAAAAACATTTCACGAGAATTTTTTGTGTTTTTACCCTATTTTTATTTATTTATTTCACACATGTATTAGTTGTGCTCAATTAGAATCCTGAAATACTTATTATGCTATCTATTTATTTATTTAAATGCTGGGTAACATGTAAGAATATTTTAACATGTAAATCAAATTCTTTTTATTTATTTTTTTATTATTCGCATATCAAAGTGAATCTAGATAGAAATGGTTCACGGAATCAAACAGTATTCATCATAAAATAATTCCAAATAAATGATTCCTGATTATCTATGATCCAATACATTTTAAGCCAATGAGAGGATAGTGGCTAGAACATATTCAACCAAAGTGGAAATCTACTAGTGGTATATGGGTAGGGAAAACGATATGTCTATCTCTCGTTGCAACCCTAATTATAGTCTACACTAATTTTCTTTTGTTTTAAAAAAAAATTAGACACTCTTCAAATGAAGTGCATGCTGTTATATAAAATGAAATATATATTGAGATACATTAATGTATTTTTTTTAAAATAAAAAAATGATAATTTTTTGTGTCATATACTATAATAGAACAACATATACTATAATAACGCAATATATACTACGTTATCATAACGTATGAGACTGCAAAATGGGCTATAAAACGGATTGACTGTAGCAGCACAGCGCTCGTTTGGGTAGATAGTGGTCAACATGGGCTTACCAAGAGCGGTGAGCCGAAGCCCACTATAACTCAACCCATAGGGCTCTTAAAATTACTATTGTGACTGGACCCATAATGGCCCACGAACGGACCAAGGGTCAAAGCTCACACATCAGCCCACCAGGGTTTTTTCCATGGAAAATGTTATACGATTCTTATTACGAATTTACACATGTTTTGATTTTTTTTATTATAAATAGTATACATTATCTAATGAGGTATACATTTTTATAAAAAAATAAAATATATACTCTAATAAATTGTATGGGTGCATTTATAAAAAATGTAAAAATTTATTATGAGGTATATATCTCGTTAATATGTATATGATGCTAGCATAGCATTGAATTGAGAATGGAAAATGGACTGTGTGTAACTATGCCCTTTTCCCATTTGTTTTGAGTGCTGATACACTCCGGTCTATAGTCGAGAGATGACTATACGCTCAACTCATGGAGTATATATTGTCATAGTATAGTATAACTAATGCTCAATTAATTATTTCTTTTTTGTTTTTCAAAAAATACAAATAAGTGTTAATTTATCTTGATACATACTTTACTTTTCATATAGTTAATACTTAATACTAGTATTCTCCGACACACGATGTGCGTTCAAATTAAAAATAATATATCTTAAAAAAATCACATCTATTTTTTTTAAATTTGTCAATACATAATCCAAAAAAATTGATAAGTTTGAGAGAACATTAATCTTTATATGAATTTATTAATATTATAACTATTAAATCTGATCCAACGTAACCAGCCAATAGATATACCCAATTTGACATGATAAAATAATATTAATTTGTAATCTTATATGTAAAATATGATATTTGGAGCAATATATTAGATTTAAAATCATGTATTTATACAAACTTATTTTTGAAATTCAATAAAATAGATTTTGATAAATATCTAATATTATTCTTTAAATATATTGACTTCTTTTTTCAATTTTTACCCTTAATCCAAAAATAAAAATCATAAAAATTGAGGGTAAAATCATAAATGAAAATGTTATAAAGAAACAAAGTTGAAAATTTAAACACTTCCAGTTAGTTTATAGATGGATATCACCTTATCCTTTATTTAATTTTTCTAATTTTACTCCTTAATATAAAAATAATGATCATATCAAATTAAGGTTAAATCGGAATTGAAAGTGGTACAAAGAAAGTGAGTTAAAAAACTTAAACACTTTCGCTTAGTTAATAGATAAACTCATAGACTAGTTTTATGCAAGTGCTAAAGCACGTGATACAACATTCTATGTTATATATGTATAAAATGAGCATAATGATATAAATATACATTTAAATGTGTCGTTAAAAAAAATATCCTAACCAAATCATAGTTTGTTGTTATTTTTAACTTGAAAAAATATGTAATAATTTAAAAATGCCCATATATAATGGAAATTTGAAATAAAAAAATATATGGTATCATCTCATTCATTAATATCAATATTTATTTATAAAAAAGAATGAATTAAAATAATATATTTATATAAATTTGATGAAAATGTAACATTATCTTTTAAACATATTGACATAAAATTTTTAATAGAATATACATATAATAGTTTCTAGCTTAAAAATAGGTAAATTTTCCATTCTCTTGTCTCTAATCTAAAACTAAAATTCAATAAAAATATTTGATCATATATAAATATTTAAGGTAAAAGTCCAAATAAAAAATGTTACAAAAAAATTCAAAAATATTCATGGTTTGTCTAAGAGATAAGTTATTTTAAAAAATTCAAAACAATGTGAAAGGGACTGCTGGGACAATTTTGGGATAGTTTGTTATTACTAACTAAGGGGCGTTTTGTAACAAAGTTTAAGATTAATTTTATTTTTTAATTAAGCAAAAAATTCAAACACATTACAAAATGCGATTGAGGAAAGAGATTTAATTAAAAAAATTATTTATAACTTTTATTATGAAAATATTATTTTTTAAAAAATACAAAAAAAATATATGTTTTTTTATGAATCAAAATTTATTTAAAACACTTCATATAAAATCTTATTTTTTTTTAAATATGTTTACCAACCTTTTATTATCTTCTTTAAAATCATGATAGAAAATTTTTGATTCAAATGGATCTACCGACATCAAATCTACATTGGGATATTAGATGGACAGAGAAGCAAATAAATGGTTTTCATGGCCACAGAAATCTGGGTGTGATACCCACCAAAACAAACCTCATTTTTCTGTCTCCATCGATACCCATCAAAACCCATCTGGCCATCTCCGTCTCTCCTTTACAAACCCCCCCCCAAAAAAAAAAAAAAAAATCCCAATTGGGTCTCTGAAAAGACACTTTCTTTCTTTGATTCGTTTCAATTTTAAGGCGGGGAAGGGTATGGACGGCCAGGATTCATCGGATCCGGTATCCCCTCGTTCGATGGAGGGACCGACCAGTTCCGGCGGTGGAAGCAACAGCCCCTCGAAGGGGGAGAGGCTTTGGAAGAAGGTGAAGTGTCAGCTTGTGGAGTACCATTGCCTTCCCGGGTACCTGAAGGACAACGAGTTCATCCTCGGCCATTACCGCTCCGAGTGGCCGCTTAAGCAGATCTTCCTCAGCATCTTCACCATCCACAATGAGACCCTCAACGTCTGGACGTAATGTTTTTCAATTTGGGTTCTTTTTATCATTGTTTTGTGATTCTGGATATGGGTTTTGTTTTTTTTAAGGTGAATTGTATTTTTTTTATGATTTCATGACATGGGTTTGGCCCCTTTTGGTGTTTGATTTGTCGGGTTGTTTTTATCTTATTTGCTTTCCATAGGGTTTCGATGCTTTAAGAAATCAAACATTGATTTTTTTTTTTGTGGGTTTTGTTTTTTTGATAGAATAGTTGTTGGATTTGTGCATGGTTCTCTATTGGGTTTTCTTATGTTGAACATTCTCATGCTTTTCAATTACTGATTATGTATGGGAGTTAATTAAAGAGAAATGTAATTGAGGGAGAAAGAAAGGGAACTGGTTTGCAATGCCTCATTGTGGTGAAAACTTGATTATGTAATAAATTGATTGAATCCTTTTTTTTTTTTTTTGTAGGATAGAAAGGCCCACAAGGGGCGGGTGCAATAACATGGCTCAAGGCCCACAAACCAAGTCCACTAGGGGGATTACCAGGGTTCGAATCCCTAACCTCCCTATAGCGGAGGGTGCATCTCAACCACCTCACCAAGTGAGGGGTGGTGCAAATTGATTGAATCCTTAGAAGTAGTCTTTTTGGGATTGCCTTGCAACATGGAGCAATGATATTTGTCTTCACTTTCTTAATTCATGGAATGAGAATCCTAGAGTTGGAAATGGGAAAAATGCTACTAAAGTCACTATCATCCATAAGTTCTACTTTGTGAAGATTTTATCTCAAGAGATAATGAAATAAATTGGAGTATGGATGACACATCCTTGTGGATAAAATTCCAGGACGTATATGATCCTTTAATGTGTCATGTAGATGAATTTTGAAGGAATTGGAAAGAGGAACTAGTGATTGTTAAAATACGTATGGGGACTTTATGGTCCATGAAGTCATGGAAAAGGACCTTGTTCAAGCTTTCCTTCTGGATTTGCAAAATCCCTGGATTTTGATAAAATATATCTTGGCCAGGATGTTTTTGGTGGCTGTCACAAGGAATGCATGAGAACAATATTGGCAAATTGAGGAAGGAAGAGTGCAATATGTGTGTATATGTATGGTAGGTAAGCGGTGGGAATTGAACCCAAGACCTCATGGCTGCAAATTTTGCTGTCAACCATTGAGCTATGGGTCCATTCCCTCAGTGCATCATATTTCTAATACAGTACCAGCCTACTTGATCATAACTGATGTTTAATATATGTATCAATGTTTTTTTTATATTATTATTGTTGATGATGTCTCAACATGTTCTGATTGGCTTCTTTCTCCTCTGCTTGTTAGTTCTTTCATTATATTCGTGCTTTTCAGCTGTAGTTACTTGAGGTATTTTTATTGAAATTCTCTTTTATGTGTCTTCACTCTAAGTACGTGGGACAAATATAGCTAAAGTGGTTTATTAGGATTATTAATATTTTCTGAAAGTCATGATGTAGATTTTTCTCTTTTCTCATTTGGATCATATCTATGTATCAGGCACTTGATTGGGTTCATCCTTTTTCTTGCTTTGACCATCTACACTGCAACAAAGGTTCCAAAAGTTGTGGATCTGCACTCCTTACAGCATTTACCAGATGTGCTGAGGAAGGCCGACCTACAAAAGCTTCAGTCTGAACTCATGACCTGTCTTCCTTCTATCCCCCACTTGTCTGACTTTCAAAAACTAAGTAATGAGTTGAAGGCCTCCTTGGCCACTGTGGAAGACTATCTTCCATCATTATCTGGTTGGCATATTCTGGAACTTCTCACAAACTGTCTGCCCAATAAATTTTCCAATGCCAACCACACTGATGTCTGTGTTCTGGTAATTGTTTTTCGCTCTTCATACTTGGTTTGGCATTCCTTTACATTGATTTATTTAGGATTTATGGATAATGTTATCCTTGGTCATTCTTGCAGTCAGCTGCACATATTTTGAATTTTTATGAATTGTATACTTGTCTGATGAAATACATATTCTAATGAATTGAATGCATGTATTTTTACATTGTTTTAGTAATGGAATATTTATTGAGATAACAAAGTATATCCTACATTTGGTGATGTGGCATTTGCAAAAATGCCTACTGCAGAAACGTCTGACTATATCAGTGCCCAAGATTTATAAGAGAATCATCTAAGGTTGTTTGTGCATGTTTAGCAAAAGCAAGAGACAAAAAACTGATCAGCAGATTTTTTTAAGATACCAATTAAATCATTCTCATCATCTCATAAATCATCAGTTTATGTCACTAATGTAATTTATCAATCTAAATTTATGTAGAAGGGCATAAAAGAGGACATGGCGAACATGATCGCGCCATTGCTGGTGAGGCCTATCTCGAGGTGGCCCTTCTTCGTCTTCCTCGGTGGTGCCATGTTCTGCCTTCTGGCGAGCAGTGCATGCCACCTCCTCTCCTGCCACTCCCCCCGCCTCGCCTACATAATGCTCCGCCTCGACTACACGGGCATCGCCGCCCTGATCGCCACCTCCTTCTACCCCCCCGTCTACTACTCCTTCATGTGCAACCCCTTCTTCTGCAACCTCTACCTCGGCTCCATCACCATCCTCGGGATTGCCACCATCCTCTTCTCCCTCCTCCCTGTCTTCCAGAACCCCGAATTCCGAACCCTCCGCGCCTGCCTCTTCTTGGGCATGGGACTCTCTGGGGCCGTGCCCATCCTACACAAGCTCATCATGTTTAAGCACCGGCCTGAGGCCCTGCACACAACAGGGTATGAGCTGCTTATGGGGGCGTTTTACGGGCTTGGAGCGCTCTTGTACGCGACTCGGGTTCCAGAGAGATGGAAGCCTGGGAAGTTTGACATTGCGGGGCACAGTCATCAGCTGTTTCATGTCCTGGTTGTTGCAGGGGCTTACACACACTATCATGCTGGGTTGGTATATCTCAAGTGGAGGGACTTGGAAGGGTGTTGACGAGGTCTGAGGTTCTCGCTACATAAAAAAAAGAAAAGTTGAAAGGCATTGTCATATTATTAAATAATATTAGTTCTTACTACAAAATGAAAAGCTTGTTGATTCTTGCATGTACTCCAGAAGACTATTATTTCACTTTCTTCAAGGCATTGCCATCTCCTTATTTCAGATTCCCTTTAATGCTGTCCCCCCAACAATCCTGGAACCGCCCTCATTGATCCATTGAAAATTGTCAATAGATTTGTATATTCATCTAGTGATTATTGATCACTGAAGCCTTTATTGGCATCACTTCGGTGGAATATGTCTATCAACGCTATAAAGTAACAATATCATCTTAGGATATTAGGTGCTTATAATTTGTTGTGGACATCAGTTTGTAGCATCATCCAACTTTGTTTTCTAGCATTAAGTGGTATCATGAGTGTTCTTTTATTATGTTTTCTTAATGACACTGCAGATGCACAGTATGTGTCCTGGTTACTTCATGTTTTTAATTGAAATCCTCAGGTTATTTGAAAGTGATACCTCTGAATAGTTTTCGTGTTTGCATGCTATGCTCTTTTCACTAATCACTTGCAGACCATGTTATCTGTTCATTGTGGGCATTTCATCTTTTGATGTGGGGCTGTTTGGATGTTATGTGAATTGGGGAAATAACCTGCACAGCTTCATATTTAGGAAATAACTTGCCTTCTGTATCCAGTCAATGCAAGATATTGGGTAGCATTTTTACTTGCTCTAGGAAAGCATGTTCTTGATGGATTCCATAAAAAACAGCTCACTAAACACTTTGCGTGTGAAAGCTGGTGTAGGATTTGCCAAACACACAGTGATGACTCATTCACACCCCAAACTTCCATTAAGTCTTGTAATGTTTAGGTTTTCTTTTAGGATTGGCTTTCCATTATAAATCACAAATGCTCTAAAAGAGAGTAGTTGTTGATTTGTGAATTTCTTTTTTTATAATAATGTTTCTCAGGTTTTTGAATAAATGGTCTGCCTTTTGATTGAATGTGCCTTTTGCCTCTCTTTCCTTCACAAAAGCATTGCTTCCTCTGTAATCTATAAAAAGTTTTCTTGGTTCAAATTAGGAGACCCAAGTTTGGTGTGTTTAGAAAATTTTGACCAAGAAACCTTTACAAAACCTGAGCAGGAGAAATTAACAGAAACCCATGGTAGGAAAATTTAATTTCCTATTATTTTTAACAGAATTGTTAGGAACAACAATTCCATCGGTTACATCAAAAAAAAAAAAAAAAAAAAAAAAACAATTCCATCGGTTATTTTTGTAGTTCTAACACAATGAAATATATATTTTTTTTAAAAAAATTGAAGTATATATTCAATCGCAGGAATTACGCCCTTTTTTCGACAGGATGGTTCATAATTGAACTTCCTTTTTTCGTTTTTGGACAAATTCAATCTAAAATCATATATATATTTTTCAATGTTCAACTTTACCATGAATGTCAAGCAGTGACATTTTTTATGAATTTTTTTGTATATATTTGATTCAATAGAAAATCAGATGTTTCTGACCTGAGATTCAATCCGATCTCATTATTTATTGTCTCCCCAATCAATCACAGATCCCTTGTATTCAACCACTAAAACCAGAGCATTGATGGACCCAACCCTGCTATTTAGTCTGTTCTACCGTACCCAGAAGTCATTTGCGCTTCTGTGATGATCCATGATTCATACGTGTTCCAAAAAAATACACACATCTCTATGGTGGTGGATGGAACATTTTTTTTTTTTTTTAAATTAGTACCCCAAGATTTAATTATTGATCATCTTTTACAAAGAGAATGTGCTAACTAGCTTTTTTAAAGCCCGGTTCACATGTCGGGTGGAACATTTTCTCTAAAATCCAAATGCAAACCTTTTAATAGATACCAATTTAAATGAAATTTTTATTGTTTTGTTAGGCACAGTAATAAAGTTAATATACAGTAAATATTCAGCATGTGTTATGTTTAGTACGGTACGCGTATTGGCATAAACTATATAATATAAATACGAAAAAATTAGACTATTTTTTAGATAATTTAAACATTAGTATGCATTAATGAAGTTCATATATATTATATTCGATATGGAACATGTTTATATGAAAGATGTCTAGTAGAAGTACTTTAATAGATATTAAAAAAAATACAGGATATTTTGTTACTAAATCGTTAGGTGTGTTTGACCCCACGTTTCCTTCTTTTTTATGTAACCAAAAAAAAAAAAACTGATCAGTAGTACTTAAAGAAAGTCTAATATGATTATTGTCTAGAAATCTCACACTGTCTCTGGAAAGATTCAACAACAATATCTTTCACGACTCTCTCTACCTACCTATATATCTCTTACACGTGGCCGATGTTGACTAGTCAATATCGTCCCAAATTCATAAAAGCACATCCATGTTGTTTTCTCATGGCCTCAGGTTTCATGAAAAGTCCAGAAGAGCCTCTCAATCATAGAAAAGTCCAAAAATCACATTTATTAGGTACTGCATTATTATTATTATTGGGTATGATATTCGGCAATGCATTATTTGATACTCTTCTTGGAATACATTTTCATGAAGAAGTCATCAATGAAGATGACTTTTATGTCAGTTTTCATAATGTAGGTGTAAAAATCATTGACTTACTGTAAACCAATGCAATACGTTGTGATGATGTGTTGATCCAAAAAGATGAGACATCTCTACGTGATGTCATTTGTAGATTTGGATTGATCAATCGATGTTGAACATTTGTTGGTCTGAAAAAAATCATCAGAAAATCAACTCCTCATATTTGATTAATTTTAATTGTAAAAATATTTAAACACATAAATGTCACATCATGTGATAATCTGATTTTCCTTTTCTTTATAATGACAGTGAAGATTACATCAGTCATCAAATGGCATCCAATATAATCGTACGCGTTGAATCATCTGCATAAGTTAATCTAAAATGGAAGAAAAACAAAAATAAAAAGATAAAGACAAATATAGGAACATTGTGCTTATGATATTTATAAGTTGTCAATTCAATCTAAATTTCTATCAAGGCATATTGTAACTAAGATATCCATAAATGACTTGGAGCTAAGTGACGGGGGGGGGGGTTGAGAGATAATGTGGTCCCATTAATCCCTATTGCCTCCTTGAAATTTCAAGAGACATTGAGAGGTGTTTTTGTAATTTGTATGTGAAAGCCATTTTCAAACTTTGATTAAGCTTTAGTTTGGTATGTCAAAAACCAGAACCTAACTATAGAAGAAAAAAAACAAAAAAGGGGTGTGAAAATGAAGGGTCACCGCCAAAAGGTGGAGGCTTCTCCATTTGTGATGGTGAATGAAGGTCCAAGTCAAGAAGAATATCCAACTTCTCCTGTGATTTTGTATTCCAATTTTTTTTTTTTTTTTTTTTAGAGTTTGGTTTTTGCTCTTCATGTAGACTTAGAACACCTATATATGCTATGCAACACACACACACACACACACACACAAAACAAAATTGAAATCTATTTGTTGCTGCTGTTGTTCAAAACCTCACATGGCAAAAATTTTCAGAATATGTTGTCCAAGGTACAATCCTTAACCTCCTCTCTGTATATATATATCTCAATTAATTGAAATTCTGCTCAAGTGTATCTATTTAGCCTTCTAAACTAATGTTTGATTCGTTAGGATGTCTAAACCAGGCATCCGTGGAAGGCGCGCCAAGCTGAAGGACCAAATGCCGGACGTGATGAACGCTGTTCCCACTACTGATCATGAAGGGATCAAGACGATCGAGGTCGAGAAAGTCTGCGAGTTCTCGAAGAGCTCAGCTCTTTGTATCTGTGTTGTGACATGGAATATGAATGGGAAGGTGAATAAGATAGGCTTACTTAGTATTACTAACATAGATATACTCGACCATTCATGCAGTCATAGCCTAATATGCATCCAATTCTTGAAGAGTTACTGCAGAAATGACTTGTCCCTAACATTTTCCTCACTAAATTGGCTCTTATGTTAATAATCCATGAAGGCTTCACCAGAAGATATCATGGAATTGGTTGGTGAGGATCGGAAGTTCGATTTGTTCGTGGTAGGGTTGCAGGAGGTGCCGAGGCGCAACATCGCTGGAATGATAGAGGAAGTGCTAGCTGATACTCACATGTATGCTGCTAGTACCATTGCTTTCATCAAAAGATTCATGTTCATTTTTCCATGCAATCAGTTTTTGCTTTTGTGTGCAAGTATTGTATTAGTTCATTGTGTGCTAACTACCACTGATGTGATATTTGTCTACAATTAAGCATGGCTTACTTATCTTTCTGTCTAATTTTTTTTTTTTTGAAACACAGCCTTCTAGGAGAAGCCACCATGCAATCCCTACAATTGTTTGTGTTTGGAGCCAAAAATTCAAAAGAGTCACTCAAAGGTAAGGAGTATCATTATAAAAAAGAGAAAAAAATTTACGACGTACCTTTTTATAAGGTCTCATCTCCCAATATATATGTAACTTTAATTTGTTAATACTTTTGTTGACACCCATAGAAATAAAGGTAGACAAGCATGCAATAGGAGGCTTTGGAGGTCTGATAAGAAGAAAGAAAGGAGCAGTTGCAATAAGCCTCAATTACAATGGAATCCATATGGTCTTCATATCTTGCCATCTTTCAGGTGAGCTATTTTTCCCCCTTCTTAATTAATTGAATTTCATCCTTGATTGATCTTTGGGCACCATTTTCAATTTAAAAAAAATAAAAAATAAAACAATGAGAGAATTTTGATCATCCTTGATTGATCTTTGGGCACCATTTTCAATTTAAAAAAAATAAAAAATAAAACAATGAGAGAATTTTGATCATCCTTTATGTTACAAAATAAAATGTTACAATGGATTAAGCTAATATGATCATGTTGTAAACGTATAACGCGCATCGACTATAGCTCATGCGCGTAACGTTGAACAGCGCAACACGCAGTGCAGGCACATCTCTCACTCCCTCTTCTTCAAGGATCGAAACCTCTACGCGAGGCCATCCGACATTACATTATGGTTGGGGGACCTCAATTATCGTATACAAGGCATCAGTACGCTCCCCGCAAGGAGCCTAATTCATCGAAACCTTCACAATGTAAGTATAAATTCATGTACTTGTTAGTACTTTTATTTAATTTAATGATGAACTATATTTAATTAACAAAATGAGTTATATATGTTAATTTTCAGTTGCTCACTAGCAAAGATCAGCTCCTCCAGGAGGCTGAGAGGGGGCTAGTGTTCAATGGATACTGCGAAGGGACTCTAACTTTCAAACCTACTTACAAATACAATGTTGGAAGTAGTAGCTATGACACAAGTTACAAGGTGAGGCATAACATGTTAAATTGAGCATTTTTTCCCCTATAGTTCAAATGAAATATATAGTGTAATGTATGTACATGGAATAAAAATGTGTCCATAGGGATTTGTATATGCTTGGATGTGTTTCTATGCTTAATTTTATTCCTAAATGTTTTGTGATCAGATTAGGGTTCCAGCTTGGACCGATAGGATCTTGTTCAAGATCGAGAGAACCATGGACATCGATGTGAGCTTGCACTCGTATGAATCGATCGATAGCATCTATAGCTCCGATCATAAGCCGGTGAAAGCTCATCTTTGCTTGAAAGTGAACAATTAATGATATGATCAACTGCAATTCTAATTAATATACTTTGTTTATTTTAATTTTTTTTGGCATATGATGCATGCCCTCCAATTTTGGGCTATGATTTTGTTTATGTTACTTTGTGTATAAGCTGTTGTCATCAACAAGTTTGTATAGAGAACTCTGTATCTTGTTTTAGCAATCCTTCCTAATTGAAGCTGAATTAGCTTCGGTGACTTTTTATCTCATCATGACCATTCATTCAATGTTCTTTTCATTTGGGCCTTTGATTACAATGTACAATTTAATCATTCCATGTACAATAATTCATGTATCTTATCAGATGAAATATATTTTACAGTTCAAAACACAGTCCGATCATGTCTTCATTTTTTTTTAAAATCATATACTTTATTTAATGAGGTAAATGTTTTTTTTATAATGAAGTATATATTTCAATAAATTTTTGAACGATATTATTTATAAAAAATGTAAAAATTTATATATATATATATATATATATATCGTTAAATTGAATATAAAATTAATGGAAGTAATTGCATTTAAGATCGTGAAAAAAATTGAGTGTATAACAATAGTACTCA
This sequence comes from Acorus gramineus, assembly GCA_030737835.1. NCBI lineage: Eukaryota > Viridiplantae > Streptophyta > Magnoliopsida > Acorales > Acoraceae > Acorus > Acorus gramineus. The sequence continues at coordinate 10,702,477 of CM060852.1, read as the reverse complement.
ATATCACAAGGATATCGAATGAGTGCTGATACACTCAGTCCGTTTTGCAACTCCATACACTATGATAGTGTAGCATATACTGCACTATCATAGTATATGAGGTTCTAATATAGTGTATAGTACAAAAAAAATTATCATTTTTTCAACGTAAAAAAATATAATAATGGATCTTATTATATACTTCATTTTATATAACTACATGTACTTCAATGAAGAAGCTTATGACTTAAAAAAAAAAAAAAAACCAATGTGGATTATAATTGAGGCCGTAAAGAGAACTGAACGTGTCATTGTCCATATTGAATATGTTCAAGGCCATTGAGGTCTCTGACTGTTCGGGCCGTTCTATTTTCCGTGAGGAATTACAGATTGGGCCCAGCAAAGATATCGGCTTCCACTATGGACGGACGGCCCAGGATTGATTCAGGAGCCATTTTTTCATAATCATGATTTTTGGAAAGAGTGCTGTTACACTCAGTTTTTTTTTTCAGTTCAAAACACAGACCTATATATCTCGTTACAGACTCATTGAAATATATACCTTATTAGATGATGTATATACCTCACTAAATTTTTTCTTACACTTATTAGAAATAGGTTCATTCATTCGAAATTGAGCGACGTGCACTTTTCATCAAAGCATATACTTCATTAGATAATGTTTACTATTTAAAAAAAAATGAAAGCACTTGAGGTCTGAGTTTTAGTAAGTGAATGTGACTGAGTATATCATTTTCCTTTTGAAAAATGTTAGACTTACTTTTTTTTGTTTTTTACAGTTCAAAACACTGATCAAATATATTTTTATTTTTTTAAAAATAGTAAACATCATCTAATGATGCATATGCTTTCATAAAAAGTGTATATCATTCCATTTCAAATTGAATGAACATATTATTTAGTAAATGTAAAAAAATATATTTAACTATGCATATACTTTAACTAACTATGTATATGCTTCATTAGATTCTAACGATGTATTGAAGGTTGTATTTTGGATCGCAAAAAGGACTACGTATAACAACATCCCATGTTTTTTTTCCCTTCTCTTACTTAGGGTAAATACTTTCATTATGGCAACCATGAAGCAAAAATTTAATTTGATGTGAAGAGAATGATTGCCTTGAACACCTTACAAAAGAGGAAGCTTGTTTATCCAACATTTAGGATTTGTTTGGTAACTCTCATTCAGGGGGAGAATTATTCCTTTCTAGGAATTCAGTTATAGTAGATTCTGTTGAAAAAGAAAAATTTGATCTGGAATGTAATTTTTCTAGTTGTTTTAACAAAATGAAAATTAGAATGAGAACAGACATCAAACTGACTCTTACTTGAGATAAAAGAAAATCTATAACAAAAACAAACTTTCAGTTTTCTTAGTTTTTTTTTAATTCATTTTATTTTTATTATATTGACAATAATGCATGGAAGAGGTGTGGATTTCATGAACTTTTAATATTTAATGTTAATGATAGATGCTACTGCAAAGTTTCCTTATGATTCAAAGCTTCAAATTTAAATACAATGTATATAGGCGTTAATAGAACCAGTAATTACTTTTAGTAACTAGAATTACATCTAACTTTCATGATTGCTCTTTTAAAATTCCTTTCCTAGAACTTCCATGAAATCACGTGAAATCATAAAAAGGTTTAGGTTGATAAATTTATGAAATGATGCCTATATGGTAAAACCAATCTTACAATATTAGGTCGATAAATTGAAATTCAACCATTGATTTTAAAAACTCATACGTACAGCTAGGTCTCTATTCCGTATACTGATTATGGCTCGTCTATCATTATGAGAAAAAAAAAAAGTATTTTCGAAATAAATAACATATATTATACATACGGTCCCCCCACCCAAAACGTACAATATAATACTTTTCATGCATTTCACATAGATAAGCATCGCATCACAGTACGATTGTTGCGCGGTCCCGAATCAAACCGTGTGGGGGCTCCTTGCATTCATTAGTGAGTTTGGACAGATACAACACACACAAAAAATAAAAGTATAAATGTAAAAACATGTGAATATGGTGTGCAATATAATATTGAAAGATATATAGATGCAATAGTACGATTTGCTTGAGAGATACATAACTACTTTTGTTATTTAAGTGAAAAGTAAAAAATTAAAAAAAATAATAATAAAGAATTGCAAACAAATCTGTTATAGCCTTTCAATAGCATTAGTCTCTGGTTTCTTCATAAAGAATAATTAAAAATAAAAACAACTACTACACATGTAGATAATTTAAGAGATACACACCTTTTCTTGGACATTCTGTCTATAAAAGTCACCAATATTGTATACCCCATTTTATTTTTACATGGAAAAAAATATATTACCTAAAAAAAAAAAAAAAAACCACCACCTATTACACTACATTTCTATGGTTTTTGTCATATATAATTTCCCTTTTAGGAAGAAAAAAAAAATTAAGATCAAGAGTAGCTAGTCTATTGTTTTTCTTTAAAGGTTCAATTTAATTAATGTCCTCCTCAAATTAAACCCTAATCAACAACCCTCATAATCCCTAACCGAAAACCGGCTCTTGTCGGAGGCGTTCCCGGCATGCTGGAGACCTAGAGTGAGCGACACGTCGCCACCCATCGCGTACCTTACGTGGCCCCCCACCGGGCCCAAAGTGGCCGGGTCTGGGCCCATGGGCCCCCTGTAGTCCATGATCAGGCCCGCCCCATCCAATGCGCCCATCGACGGGTCCGTCTGCATGGAATCCGAGGTCGATGGCGGGAGGTGGTGGGACGGCTCAGCCTCCGATCTCCTCGGAGCTGGGCCGGCGTTAGGGTCCTCTGTGTCCGTTTCGGCCTCTTTGGACTCTTGTTGGTACATCTCCTCCACCATGGGCTTCCATAGCCGAACTCTAGCGTTTATGAACCAATTTGATACCTGCACACATAATTCACCTATTACATATCACATCTAATTGTTACAGTTACTAATGTTACATTGCTACATGGTTTTCTTTAGCACTGACTAATGGTGTCTAATTACATGCAATGAGAGATTGATTTAAAAAAATGCAGTGCATGCAGTGAATCTGAATGTGAAGGTGTACGTGTTAAGGAACCTTTTTTTTTTGTACATTATAAATGTCGGTTCTTATTGTTTGTGTATGTGTGACATTTTGTGACAGATAGATGGGGAGAGGTTGTTTATTTTTAGGATAAAACCTATTTAATATTTAACTTGGTTATTAAGAAATGATGCTTAATAACTACGGTTCGAGTCTTACACTTGTTGATAAGATAATATTTATCCTATCAAGAAAAAAAGAATAAACTCAAACTATCAATGATGGATAAGTGTGTGTTGTATTATGTTTATGGGGGAAAAATATAAGAAATGAAGACATGATTTTGTTTAATGTTTATTTAATTTTTGTATTGGATATGTGTTTCTCAATTTATTTTACTTGAGGAGTGGGTTTTGTTTATGTGCGGTTAAAGTGTCAACAAGTTGATTAATTATGGAACATTTATTGAGGAAAGTGATCGAACAAAGGCACTTGATTGCTCTGGGTCTGTAATTTTAGATAATAATAATAATTATGTTTTGAACAAGAACCAAATCAATTTTTAATTGTAGAATTTAATTAGAAAAAAAATAGATATGTCAACAATAACTATACTAAAGTTCTGCAAACTAGCTAGGTGTTTTAAGTAAGGGCTCTTTCAATAATGATAGATTGGGGAGAGTCAATGTTACTCGTTTCAGTAGTTCATTATTCTTTGCCTACAAATGCTCTATATATATTAATTGATTGTTTCATATTAATTTTCTACAAAATTAACTTATATGACTTAATATAATCCACGCCAAATTCATTCATATTTAGAGCTGTAATAATCAAGATTTTTTTTTTGTAAAAACATGTTTGTGTCTTAACAGTGCAAAATTTAATTAAGCAAAAAAATTAAATTTGGCTAACCATAGAATTAGATATGAATTGCTAATTTTCTTTTCAGTTTTTTTTTATTTCATTTTTATCATGATTTCATAATATAGGAGTTCTCTCTAATCAAGTTCTACAACTGAAAATTTGAAGGACCAACCTGATTTCTTGATAATCCGGTTTGCCGTGCTAACAGAAGCTTATCAGCATCACTTGGATACCTGAAATTATAAAAAGAACAAACAAATTAGGTTAATTGGTTGATGAAACCCTAAGCTTTCAATTAATCAAAATATATCGACAAGATCTAATAGTTTGTTCAGGTTTGGCACGAATTCCGATGCAATCCAACGACACGAGCTGAACAACCACATGTGAAAAAAAAAAAAACACTGATGAATGGAATTGTAAAGGTACGTGTTTTGTTTTAAAAATGGAATGACTGTAAAAGGAGAATAACAAATTAAAGATGGGCTTTTATTCTTTCTTTTTGGCTTTATTAAAAAGAAAATGCCTAAAGTGAGACATAATCTAATGAAAAATGATCCAATAACAAGAAATTTAATTGATGTAGAACATTCAGAAAAATAATAGTACACCTAACAAGAATGGTTTATAATCGATCCGAATCACCAAATTAATTAAATTTTTTTGTTCAATTCAATCACCTATTAATAAATTATTATTTTTTTCAATTGGACCCTTCAACACAAAAATCCAAAAATGAAAAAAATGATACTAATACTAACATCAATTTCTTTGAAACCATTGCAACTAATGTTTCTACTATGTATATATATATAGGTCGGTTTAACAGTTCCTATCATTCTCCTTTTGTTGAAAGATCTAAGACCCTTCTTAGAAACATATTGGAGAGCTTTTGAGTTTATATAAAACTGAGTTTCTCAAACATATTTTTAAACAGAAAAAAAACGACACATTTTTATATAAAAAATTGTTCAAAAATTAACTTTTTCATAATCTATGAAGAGAACTTTTTGCAACCTCAATTTTAAACATAGTTTTTAAAGAAAAACTAACTCTCAATCACATTTCCTAAATGAGTCTAAGAAAATCTTGTTTAAAATTCTCTATTCATATGTTCATAACTTCCTTTCATGGAACTTATCAAATATCAATTATTTTTTAAAATAAGAAATTCTCTTTTTAAATTAGAGCTATCAAACTTGGTCTCTAAATAGATAGATAGAGAGAGAGAGAGATTATAAGTACTTACGGATGGAGGAAGTGCTCAAAGAGCCAGGCCCTTAAACTGTTGACAGAACGCTCAGGCAAGCCTCTTTGAGGCCTCCAAGCCTCCTGTTCCATCATCCCCATCTGATGGAACGCCCTCTGCTGCCGGAAGCTCTGGTCGAGGAGCCGGAGCCTCGGCGTCTCCCCCCTCGTGATGCCCGTCCCACCCCCGCCGTCCTTCTCCCCTAGAACCTCGCATATCGTCTTGAGCTGCGCAACGATCGCGTCTTTCAAGCACCGGAAATGCCTCGACATGGCCTTCTGCGCCAGTGCCGTGTACGGTGAGGCGGCGCCGAATCCCATCACGGAGTCGAATGAGTTCACCACCATCTGCATCTGCTCGCAGTAGTGGTTGTATCTCCTGTCAACCTGAATTGAAGCAATAATAACAATGTGTTTTCACTGTTTTAATGACTATAAGCTTTGTAGGGCTTCATGAAAAAAATGGACAACCAATGAATGCATGATAAACTGCAGTTTTAATGAGGATGAATCATAAAAACACACAAAAGAAGAAGCAGTAGTGGCAGTAGAAGAAGAAGAAGAAAGATAGAAATCAATAATGAGGGGTGTCTGTTTTGGTTTTTACTATGATGGGTCACTCAAGATACCTTCGCAGCCTTTTCATTAATTTAACAAAAAAACCTACGTGTTATAGAGTCTTTTTAGTGGGGGAGATCTCTCCATTCAATAACCTCGTCATTTCTTGTTCTCTACACACACACACACACAAATATACATATTTATACACATGCAATTTGTTTAATTATATATATAGAATGATAGTTAGAAATATAATGACCCCTACCAACTTATGTTTTCAAAACCCAATTGGACAAATAGAGACCTACATCCATTTCTATTACTATTGTCCATCCTTGTTATTAGAACCATAGATGTGTGTTAAAAAAATCAAGTACAAATAGTATGTACAGTGTTGAAATCAAGCATGTGAGGGAGAGGAAGAGATTAATTACATGCCTCATCAAGCATGGAGAGGAGCTTGGCTTTCTTCCTCTGGTGCTCGAACCTATCGGACGGAGAAAGCGTCATCGCAGGCTCCTTCGACGAAGAAGAAGCCCCACCGCTGCCTCCGCCGCCACCACCGGAAGTAGAAGCACCACCACCACCGAGGCTAGGGTTAGGGTTTTGTTGCTTCCCAACCCTACCCTTAAATTGACCCTTCCCAACATTGCAAAACTCCCTCAACAGCTCCTGAGCCGCCTTGGCATACTTGGAACTCCTCAGCACATTCACCACCCCTAGTGAAGGGGGAGGTGACCCAAACCCCATGTTGACCTGGCTCTGAATTTGTTGACCATGTTGTTGACCTTGAAGACCCCTCACTGCAGTACTGTAAGGTGAAATCTGAGGAGGAGGAGGACCTCCGACTTGGTTGAAGAAGAGGACCTCCTCCGCCTTCGCCGTCTCCAACCGTTGCAGCGACGACGACAGCGACAACGACAACCGCTGATTCTCCGCTCCCTTACCTCCTCCGAACCATCCGAACTGCGTTGTCGGCGGCGGAGGATGGATCGGGTTGCCGAACGCCGCCTGGAATGAATTCATCTCCGCTGGTGGCGCGGCGGGCGAAGGCGGGGACCGGGGGTTCGTTGGGTTCATCAAGAACAGCTGCATCGCGGCCGCCGACTCCTCGTTGAGCCCCGACAGCGGTCCGCCGTTGGTCCTCCAGTCATGGAGGTCCACCGCCGCAGGTGGAGGAGGTGGTCCCGGCGGGAAATTGAACATCTCGGAGAGCATCCCACCCCCGCCGGCGGCCTCATAGACCGTGATGTCGTCCGGCTGTCCCGGCGGGAGCCTCAGCTTGTCCCGCCGGTCCTGCTGAGTGACGTGGCCACCACTGGAGCTGGTCTGCTGTTGTTGTGTTTGCCTTTCGAAGCCATCGGAGAAGCTGAAGATGCTCTGGTGGAAGCCCTGGGACATAGGTTTAAATCCGGTGTCGGATCCGAGAACAGATCCGAGAGCCTCCGGGAGCCCCTATTGAACAAGACCCACATCAAATTTAGATGGGATTCTTTAATAGGACCCGTGGTACGGCAAAAATCAAGGGCAAAATTCAAGTGGGTCGATCTTGTTTTGAAGTTTTAATAAGTGGGTGTTCATGCTTACCTAGAACAAGTGAACTGGTGCTGAAGAGAGAGAGAACCTTCTAGACATCTCTCTCTGTATGTGATGGTACTTCAAAAAAAAAAAAGAACTTCTTCGACTCTTCTATCACTCTCTCTGTCTGTCTTTCTCCGCTTTCTCTGTCTATCCCGTGCTGTCTTTCTTCTGCAATCGCCTTCTGAAAAGGGAAGGAAGAAGAGGAGCAGAACAAAGAGAGAATAAAAATTTATATACTGAAGATCAGACAAAACTCTCTATGAGAAGGGAAATTTTTTTTGTCGAAGTTGTTGCTCTTTCTTTCTCTATCTTTTACAAACATTCACCTTCATATGTTGTTTTGATAATTATTTTATATGTCTATTTAAAATATAGTATACATTTATATTACAAGTAGCAAGTGCAGGAAAATGTAGAAACACAAAAGCGGAACAAAAAAACAATGAAAAAAAAAACAAAAGACGGAGACTTTATTGTCAAATGACCATATACCCCTACAAAAAATCCTGAATGTAGTGGTACTGTCCGACTTTCTAGTAGGGGTAGTTTCGTCATTATTTTTAGTTAAGTTAATCGAGAGAGGTTGACTTACGGGGAGGGGGTTGATCTGTAATCTGCCATTAAGGACCTTAAACAATTTAGTATTTGCAATCTAGTACTCATCCCTGTGAAAGATAACGTGATATCCACCTTAAAAACTGGACCGTCTGATCTACATATGGACGGCTGTGAGATCAGTGGGGCCCACTCGTAGTCTGCTTTTAATTGGCTCATCCGAACCCATAATGGACTCTACACCGGTTTTCAATTCAATGTGTAGAGAGGGGTCTCTCGTACTTTTGACACATTTTTTGTGTCCGTGGTCCCTTTCTAGTAAGATATCAGAATGCATTTGGACCGTCAGATCTTTGGATCCATTAAAGTTGATTTTCGGACCACCGTTGGGCAGCTATGATGACGCTGTTAGGGTAGTTGACACATGATGAGGTTGTTAACTCTTTAATTTGGGATCTTAATGAAGGTGATTTGTGTTTAGTAGAGTAATATAGGCCGTTTGATTGAATTTTAGTGGTGTTGATGTGCTTTAAAGCTACCCCCCCCCAAAAAGCACGTGTGGTTGGCACGTGGGGGTTTGAAAGGCATGTATAACTGCCCTAGTGTTAGGGGGTGGTTGGATTGTAGACATGGCTCAACAAGCACCACTTTTCATTTCTTGTTTATATATACTTCTAAAATTCAGTTTTTTTTTTATATTCAATTCTCATATTCAGAAGATTAATATGAATCGTACTTTTATATTAATATGCAAAACTCACGTATTTAATATAATATAAAATAATAAAAATAAAAAAAACCAAGAGTTGCTCAAATCATTTCACAAGTAATCTGTTTTGAATAAGCAAAACTCATGTTTGGCTCAAACAAATAATAATGTTATAAATTAATAGAAAATCACTTACCTAATATAAAATAATCGAATGTTTTGATAGATGAATTTTACACTGACATATAATATATTATATAACTTCACTCAAAAAACAAATATAGAGTATCCTACAATCATCTTTTTAACTTCTAATTAAATCACATGAAAGTGTTGGAACAGCTAGCTTAGGGGATGTACTGGAAGCTCACATGTCCTAATCTTAATTAACTATGTTTAAGTGAATAGTGAGATGTATTAGAGACTTGATTGAAATGACTACATTAGAAACAAAAAACTAAAAAGAAAAGTTAGAAAGGAAATGAAAGAAAATCTCAACTGCAAACCGGATTGATGTATGACTAGCTAACCTTCCCTCCTCAGTCCTCATCCATCGATCACTACTTTTTTTTTTTTTTTTTTTTTTGGGGGGGGTTCTCATTTATTTATTTTTCTTGGTGCATGATGTCACGTGAATCTCACCCTAGCTAGACTTTCACACGTTCGAGTGACATGAGAGAGGACCACTATTCACGTGCCAAAGTTGGCCTCGCACGTGCCTCTATAGACCCTTATGACACTCCTCCTTTTATCATTTTATATATATATATATTTTCGTATTGAGTGTTCAAAATAATTTTTTTATTTACTTGTGTGTTGGGTATTATAGGTTTTAAACCATTGTTTGTTTTAGATGCCTTGGTCCATATTTGTTTAATACACACACTTATATATTAGTAGTGAGTCATTACTGTATCACAGTACTAACTTGTTTGGGTCTTTTTATTAGAAAATAAGATGTATATATAGTTATAGAGAGCATAAACAAATTTATTATAATTCAAATTATTTTTATACAAATGTAAATATAAAAAATTTTTTTTTAATGTTTCATGGTCATGAATAGAAAAAAATAGACAGATTTTTTTCAATAGTTGAAATTTTAATTTGAAGTATATATGTAATATGTTTTAGTCCGCAATTCATTACAAAGTCTCCCCCAAATAAGTCAAATTATTCTTGTAGTGAAATTGTAATTAATTTGATTACTTTTTAAAACGTACAAAAAAATCATGTAAATTCTCTAAAGTATTTTTCTCTATTTTAATTAATTAATATTCACTTAGCAAGTAAGAAAAATATATTCATTATTCTAGAATACATCGTGTTAAACAAATATATAAAGAAAAAAAAATATACACACACACATACATATCCAATTTTGAAAAATTTCAGGTAATATAGATTACTATATTTTCCAAACATAAAGGAAAACTCGACACGTGACACACGTGACAACCTGAAACCATGGCTTTTCGATGAAGGATCGAGTGTGGACCACGGTGGGCCACGTGTCATCATCAAAGACGTCCACGTTATAACCGTGTATGACGGCGTTAGACATGGTGCCAGCGCGGAGGCGTTAGACACGGTCACAAGCATGTCAATCATTCACTTAAAAAACAAATCTAAAAAATAAAACATATCCCATATTTATATCTGAATATTCAGAGTGCATATCAGTCTATTTCATTTGAAAAAATATATATACTTAATATATATTTAAAAAAAATATTTTTATTATATATTATCCGTGTTGATATCTTCTATGATTAATCACAGTGATAATATTATAATATTATTAAATTTTAAAGATAGAATAAACCTTAAAATATCTATTTTAATGTTCATATCTCTTTAAAATATTACTTGATTATGTAAATTAATATTGATATTAAAATATATCAATTATTCAAAAAATGTCCATATCTTAAGGGAACCGAATCTGAAAAGTTAAGATATGGATATTAACGTATCTGATTCGTATTTGTCTGATTAACAGGCTTAAGCCAGAGTGAGTGGATTGTGAGTCCTAATATACACGATTCATGTCGAACCACATTAAACGCACCTTAAGCTCAGAAGACATTGTTTATGTCGAACTGAGAAAAAGATTTTTGATTCTCAATCGACATGATCTATATCGAACAATCTTAAACACAGAAAACATAATTTATATCGAACTCGAATAATTTTAAATAGAGAAGACATCGTTTATGTAGAACTCAAACAATTTTAAATACAGAAGATATCATTTATATCGAACTCATGGGATGCGTTAGATATAAGATACAATTTAACAAATCAATTTTTTAGTTTAAATAAACCGAATGTGTAGAATAACTCGTGGGGTGGCTATAACCGGCCATACAAATGCATGTACAAATTTTTTTTTTAGGAATATCATAATTGAGTCTCTAAGTAAGATGAATTTTATTTTGAAAAATGTTAGGGAACAATCCCACGCAGACAGTTCTTACATATTTTAATTTTAAAAAAGTAATAAATATCATCTAATAAGGTTTATGGTTTGAAAAATGTGTATATTGCTCCATTTTCAAATGGAATGAACTTATTTTTAATAAATACAATAAAAAATTATCGAGTTATATACCTTACTTAAGGAAGTATATACATCGCTAGATGACCAATGAGGTATATATATAACTATATAAAACTGTATTTAGAATTATAAATAGGACTATTGCGTGTAACAACGCTCTTTTATTTTTAGATCAAAATTTTCAAACTGACTATTAATTTGTAATGTAATATATGAACTCGTCTATATTTCATTAATCATTGTATAAACTCAATTATGAAAAACACAAAAAAGTATGAATTATATGAGTATGTATAGTTTTTTAAAAATACATCAATGCAGACAGAGCTGAACAAATTAGTTGTTCATTTTATTTTTTATTTATAAATTTGTATGGCGGGAGACATGACACTCCTATATATGTACGTAGTATGTTCTCTCCCATTCTTTTTTCATTTGTTTTTTCTTTACAAACCCTGGGGGACCATTATCCCACCACGAGGTCATTTATTTACAAAATCACATAAATGAAATTTCTACTAAAACTAGAAATTAGTGAAAATATTCTCATTTCAATTGATATTTACAAGAAAATTCATGCATGCTCATCTTAAATATTTTTATACAATCTCTTCATTTTAATTTTTTGCGAGTAGTTTTCTTGGACAACTATAAAAGTCTGCAAATAATCACATAAAATTTGATTTATGGGCTTACGAAAAAAGATTTAATTACAACAAAATTGATAATTGGCGACAGAATTTTTTTGTGCCACTTATAGACCATATAAATGCAGTTTCATTTAACTGTCACAAATAAAGTTCCACCAAATAGGCAAATACCAGTTTTGTTGTGGTAATTTGCATATGCATAAGCATGGATCTTATTCCTCTATATATATATATATATTATATTTCTTTGATATACATAATATATGCACAAAAATACAAGAATTGAAAAAGGTCGGTGAATATAGAGATATTATTAGCTTGATTTACATGAAAAATCATATATATATGTAATCAATGAACCTTGTTTAGAGTATGGTAATTGTGACTAATCATTAATTAACCAACTTAAAATTTGATTTACTCTTTGGAGATATTTGTAATAACTATATTTATTATATTTGTTAGTGTTGGGCCCATCTTTAATAACCCATTATTTGGTTGACCAAAAATTGAGTATTCATTTTTCCCTCCCAACACTTTAGTACCACATCGGTTAAAATCACTTCATTGTTTCACCTTATACTTTGAGTCAAACCAATCCATTATTGAGACTTGTTGAACCAAACCCCTACGCGCGCACACACGAGGCGGGCCGGGCCGGGCTGGGTTGCGGGCCACACTTGTGCGCAATTATTTCAATTAATGTGCGCAATTAAGTGGTCGGGTTACAATTTTAATGCACGCTTTTATTTTGTCGATTTTCCTTTTTTGTGTGCGTTGCTGCTGGACTGCCTATATAAAGGTGTCAAATACGTCTCTCTCTTGATCAGCGAAATCAGTCCAGAGCCCACCTAACCTGCAACCGCTGTTCTCTTGTTTCTGATCGGAGTCTGTCCTTTCCACTTTCTTGTTCTCTGATCTGAGCTTCTGAAAGGATCACGCCTGTTCACTGTGGTCTCCTCGTAGCTCGCACCCCGAGGAGGCATAACCCTGGTGGTCGTATCTCTCAGTGGTAGGAGCCGTTCATCCCTGTGCGTGGGGGGGCCTTATTCACCGAGGACAGAGCGTATCTGCTCGCTTCCACCAAAACTGATATGTTTTCTAATCCTCTGTTCTTATTTGCAGAATATTTGCTGTGTTTTATATTGGTTTGAATATGTAGCCTTACTAGGTTCTTTGCATTGCCCTGTTTTATAAAAGGAATTTATAACATATTTTAATAGATGAAAGTACTTGTGTGCTACAAGGAAGAGCGTATGTTTTTAATTTCATTTTTATTATTTACAATTAGGGCTCTGTGAATGATATATATGAAATTATTTTTCTTTTCCATGTACAAACCAATGAACTACAGCGTATAAAAATTGATCCTTGTGACATAGTTGGGGTTAATATATAGTCAAAGATTATATCAAATCTATCCTAATTTATTTGTGTCACGGGCTCTAGGTACGTTCGTTGATGTGTCAACATCACCCTCTCTTTAATAATTTTTTTAACACACACACATACTCTCTCTTTCAAAATAAAAAAATAAAAAATAAAAATGAGTGAACAAGCATATAATGCTTTGTATAGTTGTATAATGAATAATAAAAAATATTATGCAGAGATGGATTTAATGGCTGAGTACGTACGAGGAAGCGTCAACGCCAATCACTGGTTCTTTCTGAGTGAAAGGGGAACAGAATCTGAACCGTTAAAATGATGACTTCAAATTGACACCGTACACTGACATATAAGACACCCCTCACAACAGTGTGGAAGGTACAACAGAAGACCTACTGATAACAATGTCTTACATAAATTTAATAATAACAAATGTCAGAAGAAAGAAAAAAATAGTGTTACATTCATTTTTACAAAAGGCCATTAAAAAGGTCACAGTCCCATAACAACTTAACACTGGTATTACATAACTTATCAGACCAGCATGGATTCACTGGGATTGTGACGGATTTATGCCTTTTTTTAGTGGAATATAATTAAAAGAGTTACTTGAAATATTTTTTAAAAAAATTAATAAAAATTTGACAAGGAATTAATTTTTAAAATATTAATTTGTTGTGAATGCTGATACACTCAATCCATTTTGTAACTAAAGTTCAGAGTCGATCTTGCAACTACTTATACACTTCACTAGTAGAGTGTATATTGTCCTAATGCGGTATATACTCTATCGGTACAGTATATGAAAAGTTAAATTTTTAAATAAAAAATATGTACATATTTATTTAGATATATATTCAATATATGCACAAATTCAAATGCAAATCATCAGCTCATGTATATAATTCATTAGATAAATATTAGTATTAGAAATAAGCATAACGAGTTTATTATTCTCAAATTCAAATGCAATAATCAGTTCACACTGGATCAGATAGTGCTATTCATCCTCCATCTATTCCGCAATCCACTCAGGAGACATGGAATCATCCATAATTTCTTTATTATAATATTTCCCCCTTTAGTATATTCACCATATTCTTTGTTTTTCCATTAATAAACATCACTCTTGTTCATTTATAACTAGTTTTAAACCAAAAGGACAACCCGATAACTCTCTCCATATATATACACACCTAAATGCAAGGTGAAAATAATGCGAATAATAATTAACATGCTTAGTTGATTATATATTAAATATTTAAATGCCTTTTTTTTTTTTTTGGTTTTATGGGATGTTGAACTATATTTTATTAGATAATTAGACCATCATTTAAATAATTAGAATCGACCAAAATATAATTATCTTCTAAGATTGTTTATGACCAAAGTTGGTGGCGACAGCGACGTTGTAACAAATAGTTGGCGATCAAGGCAAAAGAGGATCCTTGATACTATGGATTAACTTGTTATATGAGATATAATACATTCACAAGAGAAGTCCTAATTCTAATTTTTTTGATGGTTTTATAAAGCTTAGTCAATGGTGTTGACATGAAATTCATGAAGTTTATAGGTTCAAGTCCCCTCCAAATAATAATAATTTTTATCTTCTAATGAACAACTTTGAATTCTACCTGCCACAAAAAATAAAAAAAGGAAGTCTGAAACATAAGATATGAAACCGAAAGACATACAAGTTGTGTGTGTTGCTTTAACATCCATCTCCATCATGGGTTTGTGGGGGAATGAATTGAAGTTCAGTTGTTTTTTTTTTTTTGGGAACCTTCAATTCTTAGATGGTCATTTTCATGGGTTTGTGTGGGGGAATGAATAGAAGTTGAGAATTATTTGAGGTACAGAACCTGTTCTTGCTGCAAAGTTAAACCACTTAGTCCTCAAGCAAGCCCTCCCATGTCATTATAGCTAAAACTCTAATTTTTGTAAGGGAAGTCTAACATAGCTGAAAACGACAAAGAATCCGACCAAGGTCCAGATTCTACTGCACAAATTTTAAAAAGAGAAGAAACACTTAATATTATATTATTGATGAAAAAGTTAAATTCACCCTTAAAATGCATATCTCTTCATATATTAATTATTATATTCAAATATTCCAATTAAGTTAATTATAAAAAATTACTAAAAATGAAAAAAATTAAAGGGACAGTTATGCCAAATATTAATTATGAGGTATAGAGGATAGTCAGAATGGATGGCAGTATAAATAATCTTTGAAAAATTATCATCATAAATAGTACGTCGTACATTTGTTTATTTGAAAGCCTTACTGTGATAATTAATTTTCCAAAAATCAGATCATTTTTTGGTATTCAGCAATCACCATCATTTTTATTGGTCCAAGAACACGTCTGCTACTCGTTTTGCATTAACAAAGACCAACCAATAATAGGTATCTACTATCTAGAATACTGAGTGACATAATCTTTTGGTATAATCGAGCAAGCCGTGCTGCTTATTTTGATAGTTTGCGTGAGAATTTAAATAAATATTCCACATATCATCACCTAATAATGTTACGTTGTATGTCCAGTTCTTATTGAAGAAAACACATATATATAGTATGAAAGCTATGAATCCACAAGACTAATATTCTACTTAGTTCTAAGACCCTCTTGACTATATCCTTCTCACCAACCTCGCCACCTATCAAGAAAGGCCAAAAACATGAACCTATATTCTTCATATAATAATGGATTCGTGGATGGAGAGTTTTATATATATCAGTACTAGCTTGGAAAGCTGTTTTTCTCTTTTAATTAATTAATTTCACTTCATGATTCCAATCATATATTGCTTCCATCTATGTATTTTTAATTGGTATCTTCTGGTGATTATATGGTTCCATATAGAACAGTAGAAGGTGTGTGAGGGGACCAGAAAGAGATGTACCATCTTCAATGATCACAATATATATATAGATATATATATTTTGCTTGGTAAAATATAAATAAAATATTTCTATTTTATATATATAAGAAACTTGAAAGTGTTGCATAACCAATTGTGGAGGATATACTTTGGACTAAGAGAAGGGAAAACTTGGATGAAGTTTGTCAAACTCATTTAAACACTTCTGAATAAAGTTTGAAAGCAAATGAAAGGTAGAATAAATGGGTCCCCCCTGAATTGTTGAAAGTTTTCCTTTATATACACACAAAAATTCCTTAGGTCTATTTGCCTTTTTGGATGTTCATTTTTTCTTCTACACTCGATCTTTAATTAGTTTCCTAGCATATGTCAAACACACTTTCATCTTTATTAAATCAGTGGAATCACATCTATATATAATTACATATGCTTGTATCTGTCACACCCAATTTCATCTTTCATAGAAACGAATATATACTCTTATCATGAACTCTTGATTTCCTTTGATAGGAAACATCAGAAAAGAAACTCAAGTTTGTAAATGATGCATATAATGGCAAGCACTTTGTCGCTTCGTTTCATGATCGAATCGAATGGGAAGTATTTTCGTGCGCATGCGAACAAGTTCAGACATGGTACCATCTCTTTGAAAGCTACAGACACCCTTTTAAAGTGGGGAGAAGAGAAAAGATAAGGAGGTATAGTGTGCCTTTCAATGGCATTATCATAGATGTCTCACACGGGAGTATTGGGCCCTATATAAAGAGTATTGTTTGTGTTTTTTGAATAATTGAGATAACACTATCAGTTAAGTTATCCATATATTTCAGAATCCAAAAATAATTTCCGGTTGGTTTAATTTAATAAGATCTTAGAAACATATTTCTTCTGTCTTCATTAAAAAAAACCGAAGGCAAAAAGGTTATAATACCCATTTGGGTGAAGACTACACCTTTTTTATAAGTGCGACGTTACATTCAATCTTTTTTACAGTCTAAAATACAGTCATATATGCATCCATAGAAATCTAGTTAAACATATACATCATTAATTTTTTTTTTACATTTATTAAAAATGGTTTCATTCAATTTGAAATGAAGCGATATACATTTTTCTTATCAAAACATATGCATCGCGCATGTTTACTATTTTTCAAAAAATAAAAAACATATGTGGACAGTGTTTTGAACTGTAAAAAGAATTGAGTCTAACATTATCTTTTTCATAATAAAAATGGAAAGTCATATATATACTAGTAATATATTATAAACTTTTTTTTTCTGATGTGAAACTAAAAACATATAAACATGTTTTTTTTAACATGTTTGATAAAAATAAAAGATGCTAAGATTTAATCTTTATAAAACATTAAGGCCCCGTTTGATTCGTGTCATTATGTGATGGAATTTAATTCCATGTGAAATTACCAAGAAAATGTATAAAATAAAGTGTTTAGTTGGTGATAATTTTGATGGTAATTGTAGACCCCACTGGATTAAAATACATCCATGTGAAAAATAAAGTAGAATTACATTCTCACCCTTTGTGGTGGTAATCTCAAATTCCATCAGAAATTCTAAATTAGATTACTATTATACCATTTACAAATTAATGAAATTACTATGTATATCCGTTCTAAAATAAATAGCCTCATCTTCTTTTTTTTTTCCCACCACCCATATAATAGGTTTATATAGTCATTTTGGTTTTTTAACTAAAAAATAGGGGATCATTGAATCATCTCCCCATCATTAATCCATGTAATAGAATCCCAAAAAAAAGGGGATCATTGAATCCTTTCCGTCGATTGAACATATTCCAAAAAAAAAATTAAAACTTAGGGTTTTCAAATTGGGTAAAACCATACGAACAAAAAAAAATCGATTATAAATAGTTCATATCATCTGATTCTCTTTCCCAAACAGATCGTCAACAATGGCGAAAAAAAATGTTAGATTTCTTGCTACAATCGAAACTTCAACGTCGCGGTTTTTTTTTTTTTTTTGGGACGAAATATCTGGTTTTCAAAATTAAATATGAAACCATTCCCTTCCTTTTTCTGGTCACCTGTTAATCTGATTGAATCTGAAATCCATTTAAAAAATCAGTGTTTCAGATAAGTGCATCTGAAATATAAAAAAAAATTGGTTTGAAATCAGTGCTTCAGATACATGTATCTGAATCCAAACAAATCTAAATTTTTTTTTAGGTTTGGAAGCATGTGCTAAATCTCTGATATATAACGAAATTGTTTCTGCTACATTGTCTTTTTGTATGAGTGTATCTAGATTAAAGAAAAAAAAATTGACATTTTTCAATTGTTTTAGGGTTTCTCATGTACACAGTTCATTTTCTGAGAAAACAAAAAAATGATAAACGAATACATAAGTCAGAGACTTGTATATGAAAATGTATATAATATGCAATTATTTCTTAATTCAGTGAAACAAAATCTGATTGAATGAGCAATTGAAAATAACCAATTGAAATGTTTGAAATGTCATATAAATGTAGATCGTGTATTATTATCTTATATTTAATAATTAGAATATATTGGTTTGATAAAAAATATCTTATTGTTTTTGTAAATAATATATGTATCTGAATCAACTGTATCTGTATCTGAAAACCTGTTAACAAAATATATCTGAATCTGAAGCAATTATGCAGAAACAGAGATCCCATTAGTCACATTACATTCTATTAAGAAGTTGTATGTGACGTGAATCAAAATGTATAATGTATTAATATATTCAAACTTATAATTTGGAATACTCAACTGTATTTGAAATATTATACTCATGTTCTATAAAACATATCTAAATCCATTGATGAAAATGTCTTAATGTTTTTGTAAACACTTTATGTATCTGAATCAACTGTATCTGAAATTGTTGTATAAAACATGTTGATCAACCATGCTCATCAACTTGTTTCTAAAACTTCACGATAGCTTCTTTTGTTGCCGCGATTTCTGCATCTTAAAAAACAAGTTGCATCTCGTATACATTTTGCTGATCAGCCACAACAAACAATTCATTCGACAAACTGGTTTCCACAGAACATGAATCATTGATGTTGTCCAAATGAATTGCGTCTTCGCATGTATCCTCCATAAAATTACAATCACTGCCTGGTGAAAAATCAGAACATCAATCACATATTAACAAATTAAGATACAGTAATGTATCTGAAAATCCAAATGTACAATTATGGTCTACATGCTACTGAGCACTGCACAGAAAATTCATAAAAGGTCTTCAAAATACCAACAATAAGCAATTAGATATTAATCAGCTATACATTAATTAAATCCATGGAAATATAAATAACAACCTTCAAAATGGGCTGGATATCAAATTTAGATACATGTGTATCTGGAATTTGAATTATCAAATACGCATTCCATACAAGTGAATGTGCAATGTATTTGAAAAATCTTAAATTTGAATGAGTCGAATAATGCTGATACAAAGCTAAAAAATATCATGAATGACACATTATGCATAATTATATACAAACACACAATCATAAAACAACTGTACAGATCATACCTAGTACACAACAATACATATAAATCAAGATACAGGCCATGTATCTGAATTTAAATTAAATTCAGATCCAAACGTAAAAACACAAAAATGCATCTAAATCCAGTTACACATCATGTATCTGAATTTAATTTAATTTCGATATAAAAAAAAGTATATGATGATTCAAAGGAATTATAAAAAAATCAGATCAACATGAATTATTCAGATGAAAAAAGGCCTAACCTGAATGAATCTCCATTGTTTACACCACGATCAGGTCGCAAACAAAATAAATGAATCGTGTAATTCTTGTATTCTCCACCGATCAAACTGAAAAAAAAGAAGATATTTCGATATTTGTTTTCGTTTTCACTGATCAATCTGGATCTAAAAATTGTAAATCGTGATTTTGTTGGAGTCCGAAAAAGTCTAACCTGGAGATTGCACCACAAATCAAAATCACACAAATAAAAAACATTGAAATCTTCTCTTCTCCGCCTATCAAATCTGAATGAAAAATTAAAATTGATGTTTGTTTTCATTACAACGTATCAATCTGT
Source organism: Acorus gramineus (assembly GCA_030737835.1). Classification (NCBI taxonomy): domain Eukaryota; kingdom Viridiplantae; phylum Streptophyta; class Magnoliopsida; order Acorales; family Acoraceae; genus Acorus; species Acorus gramineus. The sequence goes on along the minus strand of CM060852.1, from coordinate 10,682,323 downwards.
ACAAAAAAAAATCGTGATTTTTAATTTTTTGATCGTGCAATTGAATAGAATCTTGAAAAATGGAAATAAATCACCCCAAATCGTAACTGCCTCAGCATTTATTGGACCGGCTATGGAAATATCTGTGAGATTAGTTAGGGGGGGTAATATGGAAAATTCAAGCTTGACACCTCATGGGGCTTAGGATGAGGTCTAGCAATTGGGGCCCAAAAATCATTATTGTTAATATAATTGGTATAATATGTGATGTGTGATATGGGTTTAGACCTAAACCAATACTTCTGAATCCTACCTATTAAAATTGGTTATTTAGTTCAACTGATTTAGAAAAATTACTATTATTATATTTTTAATTACATAATTGGTTATTTTATTTATTTGTATTCATTAAATGTTTATAAAAAAATTATTCTTTTTTTATTATTGTGGTATAGATAAAGAAATAAATTTTACAAGTATATATAAAATAGTAAAGATACTTTAAACATTTAAATTAAATTCCTTATCATTTTTCATGCATGAACCAAACACTTGAAAATGATTATTTGGAGAAATCCACTAGCGAACCAAACAGTCTGATGGAATCAAGATTTCTGGTAAAATAATTCCTGGTAAACTAATTCCTGATAAAGTAATTCCACCCAAATAAATAACACGAACCAACCGGGCCTTAATTGTTTTGAAATATATATAAGTTTATGAATTAAAATCCTACAAATACATGTAGGAACTAGTTCAATGCCCGCATTCATTTTGATATGATTTTTTTAGTCCACTTCACTCAATCAATTAAATTGGAAGGAAAAAAGAGAGACATTTTTCAGCGAATGAAAGAATAATGCATGGAGAATGCATTTTTTTGACAGGAGCCTGGGGAAGTTATCATGGTCCAGCAGAAGTCTTTATTAAAGAGAAACATAACAGATAAACTGATATATGTGATGCAAAATTTTATCAATGCTAAAACATAATGCAATTTGTCTGCCAGCCTTACATATGTGCTCTTTAGGAAGGACTTGGTACATGAAATGATTGAACAGTCAACTGTAGCACTTTTGCTAAAGGGGATGGGCAGGGCTACAGCAATACATCATTCTCAATGGCCCCTCTCCACAAATTAAGATCACTCTTTTGGATTGGAGCTTTTTAACAGATCAAAAGGAAGAAAAAACATGACAGGACCAGTGATTACGTACAATGTGGCATTATATTATAACCTAGCTATAATTACTGTGTAATTCCTCAGAAGACTCTGCATCATAAATTTCTACCTATATTTGCATATGACCATGCATATTTATAATAATTGTAGCTCTTTTACAAGGAACGCAAAATTTTGCTGGCCGCATCCAATTAAATGTGTGATTTTTATGATTACATAATCATCATCAAAACAATACCTTTTTTTTTTTTTTGGTTAGATAAGAGTTGGACTAGAACCATATGAGTAGAATACTTTATACTTGGAGTAGTTAAGAGTCACTACTTGAATGTATATGAGGATGTAATTTAATTGACTCTAACATGTCAGGTCTAGTATGGCATACTCACTTTTCACATAAAAAGGACCATCGGCATAATCCGTCAATAAATATCAGAATTCTTGTTGTGATGACAATCCCAAAAAAGAATAGTTAAACACCTAGCACGGTTTTATCGATAATATAGGTGCAATAAAAGAAAACAACAAAAAGAAAAGAATTTGGAATCACAGGTGGGTGATAGATTTTAAAGTATGATTCAAATTCTTCACATATATTAGACGATCCAGACTTAAGCTGAATATTTAAATTTATTATATTTCTCATTGGGCTTGAATAATAATTATTTATCAATCTAAGTCCAATCATAATTGGACGTAGGTTATTCAAGTTTAGGTACGAATTAAACTGATCTGTTAAAAATTCCTACTCGACTAGTCCAAAAACTAAGTTAGATAATATTCAACCTCTCCACATGGCACCTCCATTGAGTATCTTCCACATGTTGTGAGACCAATGTAATGAGCCCCATTTTCAATATTTTGAACATTAATTACTCCATTTGGTTAACTATTTGACTCATATATATACAACATATGCACCAAAATTCATCAGTTACATCCTTCTCAAGCAAGTCATTTTCCATTGCAGAGCAAAGTACCTTAAAAAAAATCAACCAACATTCTCCTTGTATATACCCCTCCACCATTTTTTGGGTAGATAAAAAGTTCATCATTTCCTTTCACTTAAAAACATGCACCCAATGAGAGATTAAAAAAAAAGAAAGAATGGCATACCCACTTTTCACATATAAGGGACCATCCATGTCTAAAAATATGGATGGGAAGATGGAGGGGCCTGAAATTATTGATAAAATTAAATTTCCATATATATGCAAGGACCACCATAGGTCTCTTGGCCGGCAGGGATGCCCCAAGGGGGACACATGGGGGGGGATTTACAGCTCTAACTGAAGCTTGTGGAGGACAGCCATCTATGAGGACCACATGAATGCAGAGAAATTTTTTCAATATTTTCCTTATTTACAACAAATTATATGTCATAATTTATAAATTATAGAAATATATCATACGTGAAAATACATATGCACAAAAAAAATCAAATTGTATAGTTTTTCGGGAACGCTGCCACGAGCCCCTAGAGGAGATGAGTTGCGCATCTTCACCCCCAACGAGCTAATAACATAGATAAACCACGTGACAACCAGAATGTAATACATAAACTCAATAATGTATAGTATCTCTCTTATTATTGTACTTGAGTTCCTTTGTGAATCAATGGTCCCCTCTACAGCTCAATTAAGCAGATTGCTTCACTGTGATGTCCACTTTTTGTCTTCTTATGTTGAAAAATCTAACGTAGTAAATTGTGTTTTATATCTTTTCCATCTGTGTTAGATTTTTCAAATGAATTTTAACAGTGATCAAGTTGGTTACTTGGTTGATAAATAATAAAAGGACTTCTCGTTCTCATGGTTGTTGTTGTACATATATGTTTGTGCAATGGTGGGTACATGCATCACAGGATAAAGGATAAAAACCATACGTTATGCACTGAAAATAGTTTCTCATGGAAATAGGTATATTTTTTGAGGACTGGTATACCAGGACAAAATGAGATCGAAAAGGCAGTATATTGTCGATGTGGTCCTCAATATGTATAAATGTGTGGGTGGGTCACCATCCCTACATAAGAAACCAATTATCAACATGAAAAAGGAGGGGATAAGAGATTTCGTTGTAAGTTCGAAAATGACCTATTTGGATACACGTTTAGGTTTATATTACTTACTAGAATCCTGGAAGAAAAACCAAATTTGGATCTAAGCAGGCATGTCGTAGTAGTGTTCCACAAATCAAATTTCATTTTTAGTGTGAAAAAATCAAGGTTTGAAAAAGTTGGAATTGACTTTTCAAAATATGAAACTGAAACACAATTTTGTAAATTCATTGCTTTTTTTTTCAAACTTACATCTAAAGGGAAACGAGATTGAAAACAAGTCTCAACAACATGTCGGTGTCACATAAAATTTCTTTCAAATATTATGAGGTTGACACAAGAAAAATATCGATGTATAAGTGATTATAGACCACTCATTCTTGTCTTTTCTCTTCTCTCTATTTTTTTTTAGTAATGAAGCTTTGTCGCTCTTTAATTAAGAGGAGGGACCATTTTTTTTAGCACTATCACACGCAATTCCCGCAGACAATTCATATATCTCAATAACTATCCAGCAAAGTATATATCTCCACATGTGAGATATAAACCTCATTAATTTTTTTTTACGTTGTTAAAAATGAATCCATTCAATTCGTGATATACACTTTTAATTAAAATGTATATATAATTAGATGATATTTATAATTTTTTTTAAAATAAAACATGTGTGAACTGTGTGAGATTATCTATGTGATAGTCCCTAACATTTTTTTTCTTTAATCATCATCAGTTGATTCAAAGGTCAGTGAGCCTTTGAGCCTTAAAAAGGGGAAGTTGGGGAGGTGGTTGTTGATGATATACTAAGCATTAATATTCCGGTTGGTACAGCATAGGTTATGACAGATGGGAACACTGTTACATTACATATCCATATGATCTCTTTTTTTTTTTTTTTTTTTTTGGAGAAAATAAAATGAATTTTTAGGTTTCGAATTGCATGAAAAATTGATATTCAGTCTTTGTACACTGCACAATAATGAATGTTTCATGGTTAAAAAAACAATGTCACAAAAAATAAATTAGTCACGTTGCGGTTTTTAAAATAAAGATAAACACAATTTTTAGCTATTAAAAAAGAGTTTTTTAGAATATATCACGCATATATGCTTTTTAAAAATCTAATTTAATTGTAAGAACTGCTTTAAATGAAAAAAACATGTTAAATGAGTTTTCAAATGCTACCGATTACACGATGACCCTCTACTCTACTCTATGGGCTGTCCCATTGTTTGGTGCAGATGGTCCAAAATTGTACACAATACCTTGGGCTAGAGCGTAAATGGGCTTTTTGGGGATATGCAATGATATGTCATGTACGGTCTGGTTTATATCCCATGCACAGTTTACATACATTTTAATTTTTTTTAAAAATAAAAAATCTTAATATTTTTATAAAATAAAAATAATATGAGATGGGTTTTTTTTTTTATTCTGAAAAATAGCGTTTTTTCAAGATTTCATATTTTACTTCTTTCACGTAGATGAAAAATACTTATTAACATAATCAAAACCCGATTCACATTCGAGATAGTGTTGATTCACTCATTTCCTTCGCGCAAGCATTATTTATTTAAATGCATACACACCCATGCGAAGATATGTACATTTGGAGGAGCTAAAATCAGATTAAAAATGGGGCTCGGTGATGTAAAAAAAAAAATGCAAATGAAACACAAATCAGTGCTATTTAATTAAAGGGACAAATTGTATATAACCCCCCACAAGTTTCCTTATATCCAGATACACCCTTCTTTTTTTCTAAAAATCAATATAACATCTTCAAAGTTTTCCTAATATCGATCTAGCCCCTGTGGTTTAGTTAAGCTAACTAGACATGGAGAAATTACATTTCTATGCCCATCACTTTCACTCATAATCTTAACCAATCGAAGGGAGGCTAGACATTGATGAAGTGCGGGCCGCCATGACATGTTCAACTCCAACACAGATTACACAAAACACAAGAACAACAAAATGAAGAACCCAAACAAATGCCTCCCATAGAAGACAGAAAGGCAATAGAATTATTATTGGAGAATGAACGTAACGGATGTCACTCTACGCGTCTCTTGAACACATGCGTCTGGTCCCTCCGCAGGTGCGGCAACCTCGACCGCGCAGAGTCCGCCATTGTCGACGCCATCCGCATCGGCATCCAACCCGACCCACCCCGCATCCCACGACACACTCATCGCCACCCACTTCAACCACATGCATCCACGCAGCCATCTCCGCCCTCCGCCTCATGCGCGACTCCGGTCTCTGCCTCTCCCTCCGCGCCCACAATGCCCTCCTCTCCGTCACCTCCGCACATCTCCCTGACCGCCCTCTCGCGCCATCCGTGCAACCTTGCCCTCCCGCACCTCCCCGCGCCTTTCCAGGACCTCCCCGTACCTAAAAATTAAAATATATTAATAATTTATTTAAACATATATATTAATTCAAGAGCTAGAGACCCACAACCAGATTTTGATTGATTGAATGGCGTCGTGGTCATCTACATCTTCGTCGTTGGTTCAACCACCCTGCGGGGGTATCCAAGTTCAGGGGCTCAGAATGCCCGGAGAACTGCGTGTTCGCCCCATACTTTTCCGCCGAACGAGGCCGAGAAGTTCAAAGGCCAGACAAGGTCATCAACGTTACCACCATCTCAAACATCGTCAATGAGATCGACATGTCGAAAACCTGGTGTCTGAGGCCCAGGACTGCACCAATTACACCATCAACGGGATCCTCTGCCTCTTAGCCGACCTCACTGAGGAGATCCAACTATTGAAGCACCGAATCTCATTAATCAAGAGCCGGAACAACACCCCTATCCGTAAAGGAGGTCCGGATATTAAAAAGAAAAAGCTGCAGCCATCAGCGCAGAGTCGACGGCGGAGGGGAGGCTGAAGATCCCAAAAATAATTAATATTTTATGTTCTAATATTGTTGGGATTTAGTTTCTTGGGTTTTTTTTATTTATGCTATTTTATTAGGATTTGTTTTAAAATAAACTTTGAAGAACTACTTTTGATCATTTATGCAATGTAATAAAAAAAAATTATGAATAAGTGCCCATTTGTTAAATGGCCGCCGGCCAGCAAAACGACTACTTTGATGGGTTGGATATTCAAGAATTATGAATGAATTGGTTTCTTTTTCTTGGATTGAAACACTTTTTTAAAATAATTTTTTAGTAGGTAATTGTTAGAAGTGGTATCATCGACCAAAGCTCTTTTTTTTTTCTCTTGGATGATTGAATAACATTCTGAGTTTAGAGTATGTGATTTTTTTTAATGTTCAAGATTTTTTTTTTCTTTTGCACTACAAGCAAATTAATTGGTTCAACAAAAACAGGGTGTTTTAAATTGCTTCACCATTGTTATTGTTGTATTGCACCTGTATAGGCAAATACCTTGATCTCTAGGGGTATCCATTAACACTGAAAAGAAAGATCTAATGGAGATGGCAAAACCCATAAGAGGGTCCCTTGCATTCACTCCATGTTATTTATATATTGATTTTTTAATAAAAGAAGAAAAAAAAGAGAGGAATATAAATATTAGCTAACTTTCAATAATTTATATACATTTTTCCATAATTTAAATGTATGCACATCGATGCTAAGATATATACATTTGGAGGAGCTAAAATCAGATTAAAAATGGGGCTCGGTGATGTAAAAAAAAATGCGAATGAAACACAAGTCAATGCTATTTAATTAAATGGTAATGCTACTTACAGCCCCAATCCCACGTGCCACGTGCCGTTCTCATGTGCATTTGATTTTTTTATTTAAATATGTATATTTTATGTAACAAAAATATATACTTTCATGAACTTATGTATATATTAAGACTCACATGTAAAAGTAAACAATTACATGTTTTATTTATTTGATAAAATAAATATTTCTGGTAGACATACATGGAACAATAAACGAGATTGTGTATAATAGTAACACCATTAATTAAAGAGCATTGTCTCACGCACTTTATTTTACAGTCTTACACACCTTGTTATCCATGTGTACTCAATGTAATGATATATATACCTCGTTGAAATTTTTTAAATTTTTTTGTAGATAACATCATTCAATTCATTAAAGCATATGAGATACATGTTTTTTTTTTTTACAGAAATGGAAACATGAGTGGACTGCATTTGAATTATAAAAAAATCTTGGGTATAACATTTCCTTAATGAAAACAACCCGGCCCATCCGGCCCAACCATAATGAATGATATGTCATCCGGCCCATCCGGCTCAAATGTAACTCGGCCCGATTGATATGCATGTCTGAATCTCTGATCCCCGTCGAGGCGTCGACCCAGTTGACTTTACTTTTTGGATCTTTTGCATATAAACCATTGCAAAAGTAACAAAATACCCCCAAATAAATTATTATTTACATCAATACCTTCAAAAGACATAAATGTTACATTTATACAAAAGGTGTATTTTTACAAACATTTTCAATATTTATATGTATATAAATACCATTTAAAATGACATTCTTACACAATTCAAGTTTTTTTTAGGGATATTAATGATAATAATAGGATTTTAAGAAGGGTATTTTGACAATATATGAGTTTTAGAGGGTATATACATAAAATATATGAAAGAAAAAGCTTTTTTCTTTTTCTATCAGCAGATTCAGTTCATCCACATCTCATTTAATAAGTGTCTGAATCTCTCAGCACACAGAGAAAAAAGTCAACCAAAATGTCCAACAAAACTAACAGCAGCCAGTTTTCATGGCCATTTTAACCCAACACCACACACACACACACAAAAACCATTGAAAAGAAAGATCTAATAGAGATGGCAAAACCCATAAAAGGGTCCCTTGCATTCACTGCGTGTTCTCTACTGATGGCCTCTCTTTTTGCCTACTCTGCATCAGTTCAGCTGAATGACCCAGGTAAATCAACAACTCATGTTTCTCTCTCTCTTTTGAGATCTTCATCCCTCCCCAAATTTGGCTTTTCAGATTGGTATTTTTGGTTCCCTCTCTATGGTTCTGCTACAATTGTGAATCTCCTACACCACAACACATCATCCAGAGATAGGAATGCATTGGCCAAGGTGGGATTTTGTGGTGGATTTCTTCTGTTTCTGAAGGTGGTTGTTGAAGACTATGTTGGTGGGTTGGCTGGGTTTTGGTCACTGAACATGTCTGAGAGGGTTGTGAGGGAGAAACTTGGGAGTGGACTTGTTGTGGCTTCTATGTGTCTTCAATTAAAGGCCTCTGCTTTGGCTAAAGAACCTTCAAGAGAGAAGGCTGAGAGGACTAAAACATTGGTGGATTTTGGTAAGAATTCTTCCCTTCTCATTATTATTATTAGGGTAATTTTTAAAAATAACCATGTTTTAAATTTTCATGACAAAAATATTTCAGCCCCATAAATATTTGCAAAAAATAAAATTTGGGACTAAATTTTTTTTTTTTTTTTTTTTTGGGAGGAGGCAGGAGACGTGATTTGTTTTTTTGGTAGTACAAAAACCTGAACAGGACGATAGAGTCTCAACATAGAACAATTAACCATGTCTAATACAGGGCTCAAAGGCCACTAGAAGCTGGTGTAGGTCAAGCCCACCACAACCCGCCAACTAGGGTTGAAAACACCATTTTTTCTCTTCTTGGCATCACCAAGAATCGAACCTAGAAAACCCTTTTAAAAGGGAGTGTCACATCCACCCGGCCAATGCGTTAGGGATGGAGGAGATGTGATATTTGTGTCAAAATGCTGTGAAAACGTGATATATATATTATGTCTCTCATAAAAAAATAAATTATTGTAGTAAGAATAAAAAAGTGAATAAGCTAAAGAAGAGCCAAACTCTAAATTCGTTTTTTGTTATCCATTTAAAACTATAGTTGCATCACAATAAAACATACACAAAAAACATAACTTTATTATTATTATTAATAAATATATAACAATCAATTAAAAAATCATCTAATTTTCTTCTGTTCAAACCAGACGGGGTAAACAAATACTTTTACTCCACTTTCATTTCATAAAACATAACTTGCATATAATATATATACTTGCACATATATCTTTTGGATTTGATTATTTGTCTCACCAAATTCATGTTTAATATGGTCTTCTTTTTTATTTTTGTTTAATATGGCCATTGCTATTGTTCTGTGAATGTTTTTAACTTGATTGTATTTGGGGCTGTGATTTTTATATTTTATTATTTTATTTGTGTGTGCAGGGATGGTATTGCTGGTGGCTGTGAGCTTTGGACTCTGCTACTACTTTTCTGTGTCTGTGCATGAGATATGAATGTATCTGTACTTTGCTTTAAGTGGATTGGAATTCTTCACTTCGATCTGAAGCCAAGCTCTTATTTACTGTATAAATTAAGGACTGATGATTATGCTAATATGAACTGTTTTAGAATATGTTAAGAAATCATATAACACGGTATTGTAAAGAAAATGTTTCAAATGAAAAAATCACACAAAATACAATCATTAGAATATACTTTGCTACAGAATGAGCTATGAGTAGTAATTTCATATGCGTTTGGACATTCATACAATCCTAACTCAATATATAAAATATTTGATAAAAGTGAGCATGTACTACATCTACTATAAAAAAAAAAAGTGAAAAAGTACATATTTAATTTAATTGTGCGTGTACTTCATCTCACAATTTTCACTCCATATTTCAATTCAGCATATTTTCATTATTGAATAGGGTAAACCAAAAAAAAAAGAAAAAGAAAAGAGATATTATGTATTACATCTCATTTATTTAATGATGTATAATGTATTGAAACATTTATTTTTCAATTTTATATGTAAGTAAATATATCCTATTTATTAGAATATATGTTTCATTTTTTTTTATAAAGATACATATTTCATTAAATAAAATATATATTAAAATATATAAACACGGGACTATCCCACACATAATCCTTGAAAATTCTCAAATGGAAAATGCCATTTTAACCCCATTTGCAGGTCGTTTACAGTCCCCACCAACCATTTTGATTTTTTAAAATACATGCCCATCTAAAAAAATATATATACTATATAAAAAAGTGATTATCTATATTTAAAAAAACCAACACATATTTTTATTTTTTTTGAAAAGTAAAATATTTTAATTGAACATATATTTTACTAATGAAATATATATTGCACTGGGACAATATACATTTCAAAACGTAAAGTCAACGGGGAGATCACATATCATAGACGAGACTGCAAACAAGACCAAGAATATCAGGAATCCTCTTCTCCCTCTCCTTCAGGTGCTGTTACATTATATTATTTTACAATTCAAAATACAGTCCTATATGTATCATTAGAAATTTAATAAAATATATGCATAGATGGACAAAGCATGTGTTATATGCACCGTTAAACTTATTTTACATTAACTAAAAATATATTCATTCAATTTAAAATAGAATAATATATATTTTTTATTAAAATATATACATCATCCCTGAATGAAATTTACTAATTGTTTTTTTAAAAAAATACATCGTTAATGGGCTTTTGGAACGTAAAAAGTAAGAGTGATATGAGTCTAACATTTTGTGTTGTCAAGCCCGGCTTCCAAAGCCCATTAACACTCACCACAGAAAAGACCGATTCAAGATATGAAAGCGTGGGGCCCACCGTATCTATTTAATCTTCCCGAAATGAGGACCTGGAACTGCCACGCTGGAAAATCCAATAAATAAATAAATAAAAGCAAAAAAGGTTTTCAGTTGAAACAATGGTCATTGTTTGCTACATTTTTATGTTGGTCTTAAATGAACCCGAAGAAAACAAAATAATTTAAAAGACTAAATAAAAATAAAAATAAAAAATGAAGCTTTTCTCCCTGCAATCTCCAACCATAACGTGTCTGCCCTCTTCATCAAGAAGGGCTTTAATTGAAAAATCTGCATTTTTTTATGGTCAGCCTCTGATTTCAGGCCACAATAAGAGGTGCCCAGTTTACAGGAAGCACAGGTTTTTCAGTTCCAGAGCTCCAACTTCAGGTTTGAAGTCTTGAACTTTTTTATTCTCTTCTTTCCTATAGATGCATATGTTTTGTGTGCACTTTTTGGGTGGTGATTATGATGACTGATGTGTTCAATTAATTTTTGGGTTTTTTCTTAAAAGTTGGGACCTTTTAGGAATTTTAAGCTTTGAAAGCTTACCCCATATTAGAATTTTATGTTTTATGGGTTTATAAGTGAAATTATTGTAGTTCTAGGAAACCATTGGAGAATATGAAAAACTAGACCAAAGATAGTCGCAAATGGGCTCACCATATGCTTGCTAGAAGGTTCCAGTTGGACCTGTAGTTTTGTCTGACTATTGATCTTATCACTATTAGAATTTTTTTCTCTTTTTATGTAGTAGTTAACACCAATTGCCAAATTGGTTAACCAATTCCATTGCACCATTGGATTTATTCGAGTAGTCCCATGTCAATGTGATTCCAGATAGAATTACATGCATAGGAAACATAATTTTGTATCAATGGCTATAATGGTAGAAGCGTGGAATGATACATTGAACCATGCAATGACATAGCCAGTGGTATTTTTTATACTTGTATGAACTTCAAATGCACACGGTTAATATAGTTTGTCATGATTGATTTCGGAATTCAATTTGTCTTGATTTAGAGGAACCGTTTAAGATAGTCATAATCATTTGTTACTGTGATAAGTTAATAAATTATTTACTACTTGGAAATCTTCAGTGCTTAACCTTTATGGTTTCACTTCATTCTCCCTTACTTATGAAGGATCTTCAATGAGTACAACCATATCAAGTTTGAGTGCGACAGGAGAAGCTAAACAGGAGACCGGTGCAAAAGATTGTGATCTTGTATATGTCGCAGGTGCAACCGGTAGGGTTGGTTCACGCACAGTAAGGTTACATCCCCTGCTCTTCCCTCTCAACCATAAAATGATTACCAACTTCATCTGTTTTTTTTTTTTTTTTTTGTGTATGTGTGTGTTTCTATAATGTTGGGACATTCTTTTATTGCTACTTTTTAAATCAGGGAGCTTTTAAAACTTGGTTTACGAGTGAGAGCTGGTGTCCGGAGTGTACCGCGAGCAGAATCACTGGTTCAGGTTCGAGTTTTCTTGCAAAGTCAATGCAGTGTTACCCACTAATTTACAAGAATATGGAATCCCATGCACTTGATTTTTCTACAGAGCGTTGAACAAATGAAGCTTGACGATGCAGATGCCAGGCCTTCCAAAATTCAACGTAAAAAACATCAGTTTCTGTATTTTCCTTTGGTTTAATGGGGATCTATGAAATATATGAATGAGTGGCTAATAACATATAATATTTGGTGTTTAGCCCAGCTGTAGAGAGGCTTGAAATCGTAGAATGCAACTTGGAGAAGCCAGAAACTATCGGACCAGCGTTGGGAAATTCTGCCATAGTGATTTGCTGCATAGGTGCTAGTGAAAAGGAAGTTTTTGATGTCACTGGCCCATATCGAATCGACTATAAGGCTACTGAAAATCTAATCAAAGCTGGTAAGTGAAACTAAATATACTATCTGCTTTACTTGTTTATTTTGCTTGCACTTGATTGTCAGTTCATGATTACTTATACAACATGTGGAGGATGTAAAGAACCTATGGTTTTTTCCAATGTTACACTTCATTTATCTGATTTATGAAGTACTAAGACAAGATTATATTTCACCTTACAGCAACATCAGCTAGAGTTGATCACTTTATTTTGGTTACATCTTTGGGAACAAACAAGATTGGATTTCCAGCTGCTATTCTGAAGTGAGTCTAATATTTTTCATTTTCTAGTTGGTGGAAGCTTCTAATACATTTGATGTAATAATTTTGTTTTCTTGAAACTTTCTTTCTTATATGCCCTCTAGTTTTGTATTCCATCATTTAATGAGGAACTCTTTCCTCGTGAATTTTCCTCTTTCACAATCCTCTCCCCCCCCCCCTTCCCCCTTCAAATGCTATGGTGATGCCTTTATTCTTTTTTACCACCACTACTAATGCTTTTCAATTCATATTGATAATATAGTATGTCGAAGAAACTATTCTGGTTATCTAGAAACAATGTCCGAATAAAATATAGAAGAAATGGACTGTAATGTCAGAATAAAGAATAGTAAGAAATAGATCATGCTATTGACATTCAATCTCATAATTCTTTTGAAGATCATTAACTCATTTCTTTTCCTGCTAAAGCTTGTTTTGGGGTGTACTAACATGGAAAAGAAAGGCAGAAGAAGCACTATTTTCAAGTGGTCTTTCGTACACTGTGAGTGCATCTCATTCTATTAGTTTTCTTCTATTTCAGACAACGACAATGCTGATTCCAAACTTAGTATAGTTAACCTTTTGAGTCTAATAAAAAAATTCAGATTGTGCGACCAGGAGGAATGGAGCGACCCACAGATGCTTTCAAGGATACCCATAACATGGTCCTGGCACATGAAGATACACTATTTGGAGGCCTAGTGTCAAATCTTCAAGTATTCATTCACATCTTAGTCCTTATTTTCTTTGCAGATTTGTTTCTCAAGCCCCAGAAGAAACGGCTTACCACCTTGACATAACAATGTTCTTCATATTAGAATTGCATTTATGTGTGTGTAATATTTTTAAACTGCAGTTACCTATCGTGCTTCTTGTATGTTTGTCTGCTACTGCACTAAATGGTGCACACAAAAAAAATGCAATATGTTATAATCATAGTGCAATATGATGTACTTGATCAGAAAAAATTGCAGACTTACCTAAGAAATTATTAGATTTTTCATATGAGATAAACATACCTGAATTTTTGAAAGCAGACTGTTAAAATATTTTCATTCATAACTTGGGAAATTTGTATTTGAGAAATATTGCAAGCATGATGAATATGGATGGTGGACCACATGTTATCATGTGCTGAATATTTTAAATTTTCAAACTGTAAAATTGATTTATTGCTGATGCATTGCAGGTAGCAGAACTTTTGGCTTTCATCGCGAAAAATAAAGACCTTTCTTACTGTAAAGTGGTTGAGGTCATTGCAGAAACAACTGCACCACTGACTCCCATGGGAGAACTTCTTTCTAAGATTGCATCAAAACGTGCTTATACTTCCACAACCAAGGTACATATAAATCACTCCATTTGAAAATGCAATAACATGTGACTATATTGCTTTTTTTGAAGGTTTCACCTACAATATGCAGGAAATTCACTCTCACCTTGAATGATGTGCATTCAATCCATTTAGAAACATTTGAAGTTTTGAAACAATTATCATCTTGACTTTGGGTGGTTCATAAATAAATCAAAAGTTGACATTCTTTCTTTCACCCATTAGATGTGCATGAAAAATTTATGTCCACCAATTATTCACTATCTTTTTAATCCCATGAATAATAGTCGTAAAAATAGTTTTCAATTGCTACCCAAATCATAGGATGTAATTAGTCTTCTACTTCTCTCTCACAGGAATCACCATCTGAACAAAAACCAGAGTTGGCAGCTACTAAGATTACCAGTGTTGTTTCAGAGAAAACAAACCAAACAGAAGTGAAGAAAACAACTCCACTTTCTCCGTACATTGTGTAAGCAAGTTTAACAGTTTCTTTCTACATCACAAACAGATATGAAGACTCTAAACTCAATTTTTCCATCACAGATATGCTGATCTGAAGCCGCCAACATCCCCCACTCCAACCCCAAGCACCACTCCTAGTGGTACCAATGATGTGAATGCTGTTGAAACGGAAACAGAAAAAATCCAACCTAGTACAGTGACTAAAACAAGTCCTCTCTCTCCATATGTTGCGTGAGTTCAATTCGATATTGTTTTCCATAGCTCCTTCTAATGAAGAGCACTATCAATGATTGATCCCATGAGTACTTGTCAATCCCCAATGGGGGGACTGAATCTTGTCTAATAGTGTTATGAAACTCACATGTTCAACATGTGAGCTTGTTGGGATTATGTCTCGATCCGGTGTATCACATCGGATGACCATTATGAAACCATATTAGGTTAAACACCTAATGAATTCAATATTATTTAAGATTTGATCTTAATTAATATTTAAAGTGAATCTCCTAAAATAGGAAACAATATTTGTTTGTTAATTAGGAGAGTGAATATCTCCTAATTAATGGGAACAATATTTGTTTGTTAATTGAGAAATTACTTGGGAAGGAAGTTATTTATCTCTATAAATATCTTCTAGGGTTTCATGGCAAGGCAAGGCAATGTATACAATGTAGAGATCCTAAGGGAAGGTTGAGAGGGTTCTAAGAGAGGGTAACTCCATGAGAGAGTTTGTGAGTCTCTTAATGTATCTCAACTATCAAAGTGGATTCTCTGTTTTTTGCCCCGTGGATGTAGGCCTAGGCCGAACCACGTATATCTTGTGTTCTTCGTGTGTTGTGATGTTTCGTTCTTGTGTTCGATCTCGTGTTTGTTGGTGGCTTCCGCGATGGCCTTCCCAACAGTGGTATCAGAGCTCCAGGTTCTGACCTAGGAGGACGAGATTTGAAAAACGAAAATTAATGACGACACGGGTCGATGAATTCATACCATCGACGAATGTATTGTTGGAAACTCCAACAACGGTGTGTCGTACATGGTTTCATGCGAAGAAGAAGAAAGAAAGAAAAAATCATGCAAGGTTGCATGGAGCTTTCGGTGGTGGAAGAGGCATATCTATTCAGGTGTGCAATGATGATACCAATTTGTTGCGGGTCCAAGATCCACCGAGAAGCAGACGTGCAAAGATGCTCGGGGTGCAAAGTTCGCAGTGACACGCGGAGGCACGTGGGCGAATCACGTGAAGCGTGGGTGCGGAGTTTGTACAGAAGAAGATGGAACAGTGCAACACGGTCTAAAGCGTTCTGAACCGGGTATGGGAGGAGCAGCCCCATGTGGTTCAGTTAAAAGAGCGAGTCTAGTCATCTCGCGAGCGCGTGTGTGGCATGTTCAAGGTGGAGGTAAGATCCAGATCTTCTTCGGAGATCCACGAGGAGCGTGGAATAGATGCATGTGAAATCAAGTCATAGCATTGACTTGAGGATGCACGATTACTGAGTCCGACTCAGGGTTGATCCATGATAAGGCGAGCGCAGGCTTATGGATCCAACAAAATTGGGCGGTGCAGACGTCCGGAGGAAGAAGTTCTTAAAATCCATTCAAAGTGGAGTTCTGAGGAGCGGGTCTAGCGCACAAAAAGACTCGTGATAGCGACTTGAAGGCTGGTAAGGCTTAAGGAAGTCGAAGACCACTTGATTGCAAGTGGAGGCGCATAGTTGCTCGCGCGGTCGTGCTTCAAAGACGACATGGAGCAAGGTGGAGACATCAACGGAAAATCTTCTAAGGGGTTCGAGGAAGTCCGAGCTTATCGGATACGAGTCAAGGTGGAGATTTGTTAGGATTATGTCTTGATCCGGTGTATCACATCGGATGGCTATTATGAAACCATATTAGCTTAGACACCTAATGAGTTCAATATTATTTAAGATTTGATCTTAATTAATATTTAAAGTGAATCTCCTAAAATAGGAAACAATATTTGTTTGTTAATTAGGAGAGTGAATATCTCCTAATTAATGGGAACAATATTTGTTTGTTAATTGAGAGATTACTTGGGAAGGAAGTTATTTATCTCTATAAATATCTTCTAGGGTTTCATGGCAAGGCAAGGCAATGTATACAATGTAGAGATCCTAAGGGAAGGTTGAGAGGGTTCTAAGAGAGGGTAACTCCATGAGAGAGTTTGTGAGTCTCTTAATGTATCTCAACTATCAAAGTGGATTATCTGTTTTTTGCCCCGTGGATGTAGGCCTAGGCCGAACCACGTATATCTTGTGTTCTTCGTGTGTTGTGATATTTCGTTCTTGTGTTCGATCTCGTGTTTGTTGGTGGCTTCCGCGATGGCCTTCCTAACAGAGCTGACATCTATATGTCCCTTTTGGGATACTGACTAGTATTGATGGGATCCAGCATTGACTGCATCCTTGATGCGATATGGTTCTTTTACAGCTATGAAGATTTGAAACCTCCTTCCTCTCCATGCCCAACTCCAAGCTCCGGTAGGCCTGCTGAGAGAGTTGTGAATTCAGATCCTCCGTCAGAATCTGGTGTACCATCTGGCAGTGGCACTGTTGAAACTTTACCTACTATAAACTCGAGCCATAATTTACCATATATTGTGTTAAGGCCATTACTGCTTCCCTTTTTTGCCCCTGTCATCAGCAGCATTTAATTACATGCAGGTGCGATTATGCGAATGCGTTAAGATGATTTTCAAGACAAACATGCGATATGATTGTTACAATAATACATATGTACATGCATATATTGATATTTCCATATCCACCAGTGTCATTCACTATCACTTTGTTCCTTCTTTTACAGATACAAAGATTCCAAGCCACCCACAACACCATCTCCAAATACCCCTGTCACAGTTCATGCAAGTGATTCTCAAATGCCTTCTAAAGATATTACTACTGAGAAAGTTAAGCAACAAAACCAAAGGCCATTATCCCCTTTCACAATGTAAGCTTTCTGCATTTCAGTAAAAGTTATGTTTCATGTAAGTCATATATCAATACATCAATGAAGAAAATCACATGATACCAGTCATGCTTCCAAGCTTGCACATTAACCATTTTTATGGACAGGTATGAGGAATTGAAGCCCCCATCATCTCCAATGCCTTCGTCACGCAAATGATATGCTCCTCTTCCGCAGATGACGTTTCATTTGGTTTGAGTCAATCACTATCTATAAAAAAAAAAATTTGAGGTAATGCCTTTGTTATAATGTGCCTCTTTGCACTTATTTTCTGGTTTCCAAATGATTAATGTTATGTAAGCCTTGCAAAATATTGTAATAAATGATTTGCAATCTTCTTAAGAGGGAAATTTTCCATGTACCAAAATATTATGTCATGATCTGTATAGTTGGAAGAATGCAGCATCTTTGAGGAAGTCAGATTGATCTGATTCTATTGGGAATGATATAAAGAAGAGAGAAATGAGTTTTTCAAGCTAAAGTTTTTCACTCACTCACTATCTCACAATGTTTTAGTCATGAAGTAACAAAAAAAAATCAGTTCAGCTTTGGGGACAGATCACCTGAATGAATCTTCCATATGATTGTATGTGTCAAACATAGCATCAAACCTATGTGACTGATTTCATGTATGTCAATTAGTGGATTTAACAGAGCTCATTAAAATTAGCTGACATTTTTTTTTTTTGAAGTTAAATCTTTTCTTTTCAATGAAGAGGGAGTACTCTGTCAACCTGCCGAGAGATAATTTGATAGTTGGAGCCATGTTACTTAAGTTAAAATGATGTTACTATGATAACATTTAATTGACCCATTTTTGTCTTGTTTAAGTTTTTTTTTTTTACCTTTCGAACTTCAATTTGTTAAATCAATCATGGGATCACAATGCAATCCCAACAATCAATCCATCCATTCCTAGTTACAACATACAATTTGTTAAACTCCAAAACAAATCTTAAACATGTTAATCCATGCTAGCTAATCCATTCAATATCTCATTTTTTTTAAACATGCACCACAAAAATTTCAAGTGCGTCTTAAACAAACTAAGTATTTCTCAGATAATTTCAAAATGAAGTATTTAAAAAAGTTATAAACAATAAAAATTCCATATTTTAAAATATAAATTTATATATGTATATATAACATTTCACAAAGATCAATAAATCCATTGTCGTCTAGTCCGGTTAGGATATCTGGCTTTCACCCAGACGACCCGGGTTCAAATCCCGGCAATGGAAAATCATTTTTTATTTTTTGTTCAATTATATTAGCCTCTCGATCTTATTTTAACGGTCCAGATCAAATCAATCATATTCACTTTTACGGAATTCGTTGTTCTGCTCGAATTCTCCTTCGGACTTTCCACATCGCAGCATGGATTCAAACCCTAGCTCCCCCGACGACGAGTCCTCGATCAGACGGCGGAGAAGCGACGGCGTCGCTCCACCGACTGCCACGGATTACCTGAACCCCGACTACTGGTTCTCCCCCTTTTTCTCTCAAAAAGAAAAAAATTAAGTATTTTTAACTTCAATAACATCAACTCTTCTTTTTGTTGTTGTGAAGGAATCAAAGGTTCTCCGAAGAGGAACACTATGAGTGGTTCAAAGGGTACTCCCACTTCAGAGACCTCCTCCTTAAGCACCTGCTTCCCAATCACTCTGTATAGTCTCTCTCTCTCTCTCAAAAATCCGATTGTTGCAGTCCAAAATGCCACCTTTATTTGTTGATTATTAATGTTTGAGCATTATATTTATGTTGGTCTTCAAAAAAAAAAAAAAGTTGGCTTTTAATGTGGGTCGGTTTTGGTTTTGGAGTTGGGAATTCTCTGACTAAGTTCAAAATTCAACATTTTTTTGTTGATAATGAGCATTTGAGGGTATTATTTATCTATGTGGATTTTTAATAACAAGTTTGTTTTATATGTTGATAATTAAAGTTTGAGCATTTTATATGTGTTTTCAAAAAAAAAAAAAAAGTGGCTTTTTTTAATGACAGTGTTTGGAGTTTGGTTGTGGGAATTGGCTAATTGGGTCCAGCATTCTACTTTTTATGCTGATAATGAGCATTTGAGGGTTTTATCTATGTGGGATATAAAACCTAGTTTTTCTTAAATGTGTGATCAATCAGGTTTTGGAGATCGGTTGTGGAAACTCGCAGCTTTGCGAGGAACTGTACAGGGATGGGTTCAAGAATCTGACATGCATTGATCTCTCAGCTGTTGCTGTAGATAGACTGCAGAAGAAGTTGTCAGCCATTGGACTAGATGGTATATTCTGTAATCACAGGTTTATAATTCTTTTGTTGGTAAATTTGACTGTCATAGGGATTGAGTATTATCAAAACAAAATCCAATTGAAAGAAGTATTTTTGCATGATCTTTAAATAATGAATGTAGTGTACATCTGCATTGCGTGCTCATGATTGTTTTTTTTGGGAAACTTGCTCGAGTGATATGAATGTGTGCGACTGCTGGATGGATTTAAGGAGTGAGGCATATACTGGAAATATAAAGAGAGCAACCTAGATCATGTTTGGTTTTGAGAAATTATTGTGCAAGTATGAATGATGCCACAATAGAATCTCAATTTGGTTTGATTTTGCATGTACAGAATTGGATTGAAACATGCCTTCAAGTTGTGGATTCTGACAAAAGCAGATTCTTGAATTCAGCTTTGAGAACTCTACTTTTCTACGAAATCATTGTTTTAAGCATAATCCAATATCCAAAGTTGGAACCACACGACCTTAAGTTACTATTCTCTGGTTTTGTTCTTCTTGGTGGTTCTTTGATATGATAACGGCTCGATTTTGTCACATCATTGGAACAGGAAATGTGTGAGATCTGGTTAGAATATGGGTGTCTGATCTGCAGAATGACTGGATAATTTGGGTTTAGTTAATACTTCTTTAGCTTCTAATGATCAGGTATCAAAGTGTTGGAGGCTGACATGTTGGATCTTCCCTTTGCAAACGAGTCTTTTGATGTTGTGATCGAGAAGGGAACTATGGTAAAACCTCAATGCACCAATTCCATGATTTCATTCAATGATATAATTCAATGTTACATTAATAGTGTATTGAACAAATCATGTTAAAACATCTTAAATTTGAAGGATGTATTGTTCGTGGACAGTGGTGACCCGTGGAATCCACGACCTTCAACTGTTGACAAGGTGATGGCAATGCTTGAAGGTGTTCACAAGGTCTTGAAACCGGATGGCATATTCATCTCTATTTCTTTTGGACAGGTAGGGAAATCAAATGATACATTAACTTTTTTTTTTTGGGATATCGGAGGGACAATGATACATGCAGTTTGTTTCCTTTACTTCTTCTGACGTACAACTTGAATGTGTTCTACAGCCTCACTTCAGGCGTCGGTTGTTTGAATCCCCTGGTTTTACTTGGTCCGTCAATTGGAACACTTTTGGAGATGGATTTCATTACTTCTTCTACACCTTGAAGAAGGTATGTTTATCATGTCATCATCACCTCAAATTGAATAATTATGTCAGATTTAACACTATGTTGTGTACCACATAGTGATGCTAATGTATTTCAGGGTGAAAGGCCATCAGACTACAAAGCAAGTGGTCAGATATCTGATATACATTCCCTCAGTTTATTTCATGAGGAACTGGAGGGTGAGGACTACATTTTTCGAACAGCTGTCGA
The DNA here is from genome assembly GCA_030737835.1 of Acorus gramineus. NCBI lineage: Eukaryota > Viridiplantae > Streptophyta > Magnoliopsida > Acorales > Acoraceae > Acorus > Acorus gramineus. Next base: position 10,660,864 of record CM060852.1, on the reverse strand, counting down.
GGAGCTAAATACATAGGCTATCTTTTGGTTTTCCTTTATTGCTTAGAGCAGGAAAATCAGAAATGTCATCTTTTGGATTTTCATTATTGCTTAGAGCAGGAAGATCAGAAATGTTATCTTTAAGTGCTTTAGGTGTAATAATTGTTATATTGGTGAGGCAAATCATCAGACCGTCCTTTTTTTTTTCATGTACAACTGAGATCATTGATGTTTATATTCAAAACATAACACATTTCAGGGGTGTTGCGATGCATAAGTTTTGCAACTAGCACTTCTATAGCAGATCTGTATTGTCATATTGACTCTCTGAAGTACAAACACATGCAATCTCCACATGAATTGATGGCATATAGATGTTTGTAGAGTTTCACATACTGCATGTTTCTAATTTCACAATCACATTACAGCTTGCACCAGAACGACAAAAACTTGGTTTCTCCACGCAAAAAAGATGGTGATATTCACATTGAAAAAACACCTAAAGCTTCATAGTACAGAACAGATGCAAGTTGACATGGCAGGAGATTATTGTTGATCAAAATTTCACCATGTTCAACTAAGAAATGCTTGTTGAATTGTCCTCTCAGATCTTATAAAATGACGCTTTAAATTTGAGAGAATATCAGAGTAGGTCAGTGTTTGTCCTTCTTGGAGACATCTTTTTCTGGAACCTTTGTCTCCAATTCTTTGGGTTTCGCTTGTTCTGCTGCCCTAAAAGAAAGCCACAGAGAAGGTATTAGTTTGATCTTTGAGAGTCCAGAGTCTATCAACCATAAATCACTCTGCTAACAGCCATACATGTAAGGTCTAAATGATGATAGCATATGATTGCAGGTGATGAATAAATTCAAGGTACAAGAACAAATGATCTGAATCGATAAAACTAGCCAACAAAATAGCCAACAAAAGACAGAGGTACAACTCAATGACTGAATCAATATCAAGCAACCATTACAGCATGACAATGTCTCATCGGTTAAAAAAAACTTTGATTTTGTACAGAAATAATCATTGGCAGCACAGAGAAATATATCAGGCATGAGATAACAAAGGCACAACCCAACAGAGTATTCTGCAATGAACAAAGTTCAAGTTTCTGGACAGTACACAAATTCTTCGCTCCCAGAATGCAAAACCTTGGCAATTGGCATTTAGGCTCAAGCAGAGTATTCAAGTACTTGTGTGATAATTCAATCATATGAGCAATTATATGCACAAGATATTAGTTGGACCCATTTCATAGAGAACATATATTTCTGTTTGCGTTACTGACAACCAAATGACTGGTTGAGAAATTGCTTAATCCGGGTGCTAACAACATGTCACAACATAATAAATTTTCTATCCATCAACTACTACAACAATTTTTATCCCATCAACAGGGGCTCAATTACGGAGTACATTTTGAAATTGTGAGAATTTCTGATGGTAGGACAAGCATTTTTTAAGACTGAGAGTCTGACATCAACCAATTCAATGATTTTTAAGTTGCTGTCCATGTGTTCAACCCCAATTAACAGTCTTTGAGTTCAAATCCATTTCACTCATCACAAAAAAAGTACATATCCATTTCAGAAAGTCTCTCTTTTTTATGTTTTTCACACGCTGTTATTGAAATATCTAGTCCTCATTTAATCACCATAAGTCAAACAGTATACACACAATCTAAAAATTCCACATTAGCAAAAAAAAAAAAGGTCTTTAATTCATCTCTAATACTTATCAAACACTCCAAAGCAAAGTAGATGATCTTTAAAATGTCCATCGCTGAGAAATTACCAGATTCAGAACTCACATACAGAATCCCCAAAACAACTCCAGAAGTCAGGTTTCTTTGAAATCAATCCCCAACCAATGTCTTATGCATTCATTTCATATTTGAACCATTTGATATATATGGATGTAATATGTCTAAGTGTATTTATATTGAATCCATTTAACTTGTGAAAATCTAAAAATCATAATTCGAATGAATCTACCAAACTACAAAGTATTGGAAATCCATATGAAGAATTCTACTAATCACTCCAAATATATTCCCAGTGCCTAATCCTATAGAAACCATAAATAGATCCTTTTAAATTCATGAATCACATCTAAATCAATAAAAAATATATGAATGAGTTTATTAGAGGAAATTTTGACAGGAACCCTCATATCCCATCCTTAACAAAACCTTCAAAACCCCACACCCCAAAAAAAAACATAATCAAACGCAAACTATTCAAATGAAAAGAAGCACAAACAAACACAAAAACCCAAAGTAAGGACACATATGGCTAACTTGGATGCCGCGGAGGATTCCTCTTCAAGCCAATTGCGAATGTGCTTCATGTTGCGCCTGAATATCGTCGCCGATTGCTTGACATCACTCCGTAAGAGGAGAACCACCGCCCCAACTCCCGCCACAGTGAGTATGAAATTTGTCAATGCCATCTCCAAAATGAAATACCTACTCAATCACAAACGTCAAAAATGGAACTTCTTTGAATTTTCCAACCCACAATCCAAATCAATCTTCTAATTCAAATGGGTTCCACAAAAATCCTTTTTTTATGACTAGTTAATGCACACATGCGTTGCATATAAATAAATTTTGTTGAGTTATTTTTTAAATTAATATATAACTTATTAAAAACCACATTTTACAAGACCAAACTATGTTTCCTAATGGAAACTCTAATTTAAGAAAACAATGAAACCCTGAGATTGATCGAGGGAAGAGAGGGATATTTATAGGGTAGAAAAGCTAAGGTTTTGAGTAAGAAAAAGGGTTTTGGATAAGATTAGATTTGATTTTTTTTTTTTTTTGGATTTCAACGTGATAAGATTTTATCTCATATGGAGTGGGCTCTGATTGGTTCGGATTAAGCACCTAAAATTCTTCTATGCACACGTATGATTCACATATTCTTCTATGCAGAGATGAATAAATTAAAAAAAAAAAAACAACGTTATGGCCTACGTGTACCTGCTGGAGGTCCTGGTAGCGGAGATCGCGCCGTCGGTGAGGGATCTGACGGTGGAAGACGCAACGACCGCTGAAGGATCTCCTCCTCAGTCCGACCAATTGATCTGCGATGGAGGTCGACAATGAGAGGAAGAAATGGAAAAATAAATTAACTTCGATTCTAGGGTTCGACCGATTGGTCTGCGATGGAGGTGGAGAATGAGAGGAAGAAAAGGAAAATAAATTAACTTATATTTTAGGGTTTTTAAGCTTTCAGACTTGATAGCCCGTCTGTGAATTGTAATCAAAATAAACATATGAAGACCAAGCCAGTCAAGCAGGGAAAATCACTACCGTCCTTTTTGAAAGCTGACTGGGACATTGATGAGGTAATCCTGTCCGTCTGATCAATTGGCCTCCGTGGGCTTCCGATCCCCGATCCGATTAATTAATCCAGCCCAACCCAATGTCCACTTGAGACCGGCCCAAAAATACAGTGATGATGAGTTGATGACACAAGGGTGTCACTATTTACACCCCTCAAACCGTGCAACCCTCTTTGTTTGCACACCTCTCATGTATTCAATATATATATAATTTAGAAGTCTCACGTACTCAAGGATAATATTATGTACAGTCTCACATACTTTAGTGTACATGTGTTTCAATTTTTTTATAATAATATACCTCATTTAAAATGAAGCATACGCTCTAATGAATTGCATTAATGCGTTTATAAAAAATGTAAAATTTTCATCAAAGCATATACCTTGTTAATACTTATCAGGAAGAATCCATATAACCCCTGTAATCTTCCTGATATCCATATAACACCATGTAATCTCAATATATCCATATAATCCCCTGTAAACACATCATAAATGCAAATAACCCCCTGCATTTAATTTTTTTTTAACAAAATTGGAATATTTCGGACACATTGCGTTATCTAAACCATGGTTAACAAATATGTATTCTTTTAACTCCCGAAAAATGGTCAATACTTAAAAAAAAAACCCCATATTTCTAATTTTACACTCTTTTAGGGTTTTTTTAAAAGTACTGACTGTTTTCAGAGAGTTAAAAGAATACATATTTGTTAATCATGGTTTAGATAACGCAATATGTCCGAAATATTCCAATTCTGTTAAAAAAAAATTAACTGTGGAGGGTTATTTATATTTATGGTGTGTTTACAGAGGGTTATATGGATATATTGAGATTACAGGGGTTATATGGATACCAGGAAGATTACATAGGGTTATATAGATTTTTTTCAATTTTAAAATATGTAAAATATGTAAACTGGGGGCGTGTAAATTAAACAAATCTCAATAGTTTATGTACCACACTACCACGTGACACAAATGCAGACGTAAAAACAATAGGATAACGAGGGCAATTCAGTAATTCCATTCACACATAATCCTCTTCTCAGCCGCTCAAACAGACCACCATTGCTTCTCCTCCAACAGAGAAATCGCGACCGAATTCGGAAGGAGAGATCGATCAACAATGGCGACGACGTCGATCTCCATAGCCTCCCTGTCCTCCTCCCTCTCCAAACTCTCCTTCTCCTCCAACGTCTCTTCCTCCCCTAGACCCAAAACCCTAACCCTCTCACCGAACGGACCCACCCCAGCCCTAACCTTGAAGTCTCGTCCTCCCGTCGCGGTGGCGACGACGGAGGTGGCGAATCTGGAGAAGTACGTCAAGTCGAGGCTCCCCGGCGGGTTCGCCGCCCAGACGATCTTCGGGACCGGCAGGAGGAAGTCGGCGAGTGCTAGGGTTGTTCTCAAGGAAGGCACGGGAAAGGTCATCATCAATTCTCGAGACGCCAAGGTCTGTGTCTATCTGTATAATAGCTTCTGCTTTGCTCGCTGTAGGGTTCGGCGTTCGTTAGAGAAATGCTTTTATTTTGTTAAAATTGAAAAATTAAAATCATGGGTTGAATATATTATGGCGTTTACTGCGGTAAAGTTTTGATTTCCTATTGTTTATCATTCTGCTTTCCATCTGTTTTTTTTTTTTTTTTGCTTTTTTTGTGGTTATAATTTCTCCCCAAATTTTTAATATTATATGGTGGTATTTCCTAACATTTGCTTGTTATAACTGCTAGCACAATAGGAAAAATGGAACAGTCTTATAAGCAAATGGAATAGGCATGGCTATTCCAAATTTGTACCTATTATTTGGTTGACCAAACAGAAGGGGAATAAGGAAAGATTTGGCTTTCCTCATAAATAAATAGAAAGTTTGTTTAGCGTGGATAAACTGTAAATAGTTATGAATTGAGGAGGAATAAACCTGATAACTAATAATTGGGGAGGTAAGTATAATTTATTCCCGTTTATACGTCATAAACTACAACTATTTTCTAAGAAAACCACAAAAGGCATAAATTTATCAAAATGGCGAAATGAATAGCAACCAAATAGAAAATCATCTAATTCTGGTTTATTCATGATCATGGGGACTAATTGGAGAGGGTAATTGTTCGTTGTAGGATGGTGAGGTGGTTAGACACCTTTGGGTTTCATTGTCTACCTTTCCTTTTTGTATTTGGAGATCCCTCGTTTCTGTCAGTTTGATGGGCGTCCTTTTAATACGAAACGCTTCGAGGAACTGATTTATGTATCGTAGAATTAATAATTCCATTATGTTTACTGAAGCAAATAGCAGATTAGTGAGTAAAGGGTTGTTATCTGAGAGTGTGTCCATCAATTGACAGGAATATCTGCAAGGAAACCCACTGTGGCTTCAATATGTGAAGGTTCCATTGTTGACACTGGGTTATGAGAGCAGCTATGATGTTTTTGTGAAAGCTCAGGGTGGCGGGCTTTCTGGTCAAGCGCAGGCAATATCGCTCGGCATTGCACGGGCATTGTTGAAGGTGAGTGAGGACCACAGGGGGCCTTTGAGGCTGGAGGGTCTTCTCACCAGGGACTCTCGAGTGGTTGAGAGGAAGAAGGCTGGGCTCAAGAAGGCTAGGAAGGCTCCACAATTCTCCAAGCGTTGAGGTCAGAACATTCATCTCCTATTCTTATATCTAGTAATTGCAGAAGTCATGATGGATTTCTTGAGCTATATATCTGTGATTTATATGGCATGCACAAGTCCACTTTTTAATGTTTCTTATAGGTGTTCTGTCATTCTGTGTCAATATGTATTGGCATATGATATTCAATAGAGGCCTCTAAGACAATATTTGTGCATTTGCGATGGCATTTGATTAATAGAGGGCAATATCCAACCTAACCTGATTTACATTTTACTGTGTCTTTATTGTTTATATCTTTGCATGTCCTATCGGATGTTGCACATGTATTCTATTAGAATTTTAATTGAGATTGAATTAATATGAGTATTACTAAATCCTGATCATATTTACATCTGTTTACACCAAATATGGATATTGATTTCCTTATCCGATTGATATCCATATTTATATTTGCTGATGAAAAACAAATATGAGATATAGCAATACATATATCCACTCCATTTTCATCCGTATGAAGCATGCATATCTAAAGAGTTGTTATAGGTCAGTTCTATCTGTGTTTTACTACATTCATGTGTGGTAGTGGAATTCGTGTCCATGCATTTCTTCGTGTTGCATCATCCTATGAAACTTTTCCCCCTCCTTTTTTGATGTAACTTTAACAGCATCAACTATATGTGCGACAGCAATGTCTGAGGCTGTAATGTGAGTGGATGGATTGATGAGGCTCAAGTTGAGGATAAATGCGTCACTTCAAGAAGAGGTAATCACATTTTTTTGTTAATAGGGGACATGATGAGTACCATTGTGCAGGTTTAATATGTGCTTCAGCTCACTCTCAGACATATTTGCTCTTTCCTTCATGTATCAGGTGTTGTGCAATTCATGAGAATTTTTTTCCTGGAAAGTCTATCTATGATCCCCTAATCAACAATGTATTCTTCAATATTGAAAATCTCCCTTTTTTCTTGTACCTAGAAGCTAATTGAATTCTACTGTCGGCCACAATTTTCATGAGATTTATACTTGGAAAAAAGGGAAAAACCTAGGTGCCTGATAACCATCAAGAACCTCAATTGCACATGGAATTTGGTCGAATGTTGTTTTGATGGTCCACATATGAAATAAAGTAATCCAGAACTACTTCTGATTCCTTTTTATTTGCACAAATCATTACATTCAAAATCATAAAGACATTTTAATGTACATTGTATCTGAACTAGGAATTGTTAAGCAAGGTGAGCTATTCATGTTAAGCTGGTTTATTCTTGTGACTTGGATTATCAAGCATGATATTCGTCAAACATTTACACGGGCCTTTAAAACTAGCCCAGTTTTGGATGGCGATCAGAAAGGCGGTGAAAATGCAAGAGCACTGTCCGATTTGTAGCTCATATTATAACCTCATACACTATAATATCATAGTACATATTATGTGCTATCATAATGTGTGGAATATTTCGTAGTGTACAGAATAAAAAAAACTCATTTTTTTAAAGAGAAAAAAATGTGTTATTGTATCTCAATACATACTTCATTTTGTATAGCAGTATGTAATTCAATAGGAGAGTGTATATTTTAAAAAAAAAATAAAGAATGGTGTAGACTGCAAATGAGTTGCATAAGGGGTTAGACGTATCATTTTCCAAAACGCAAACACGGATCCAAACCATTGGTATTTCCAACCATAACTAGGTGTTTGGTCGTACGATTGCAAAACTGATTCTGTAGGAATCTGAGTTTTAAAACTGACTCTGCAGGAAATTCATCTTCCTCAGTTTTTTTAAATCGTAGCTTTTGGGTACTATTTGTCTAAAATATGTGTGCATGAAGCTATTACAGTAAAACTGTTTGGTTGCACGATTGCAAATGCAGCTTTCTGCAATCGCAAACGCTGCATAATCGTGCAACCAAACGCACCTTAAAATTATTGGCGTTTTCAATCATCGCAAGATTTTTTTGTCTAAAAAAAGAATATCGTGGTTTGAAAAGTTAAACACTAAAAGGTCGATTTAAATATGAGTTTAGATGAATTCTGTGTTTGAAAAGCTATAAATTCTGAAACTCAGATCCAATCACATTTTCAACATTTAGTTTTTCAAACCGCAATCTTCATTTTTAAGCAAAAAATCCTTGCAGTTGAAATTCTAATAAATCGTAGTTTTTCAAAAGCTGAGTTTGAAACATAAGATTTTAAGAATCTCAATGTTTCAACCTCACATCCAAACGCACTATTTTAAGAATTTTAAGCTTTTCAAACACTGAATTTACTTAAACTCATATATAAATATATTTATAATATAATTGTTGTAGGTGTCCAATTTGTCATATGGATGATGTGGATTCAATCCCTTTTCCCAAAATCAGGGCACCACGCCTTTGGACTATTGATATAATATATATTAGATTATATATATAAATTAATAATTAATTTATACAAGATAATAACTTATATAAAATAAATTAACATCAAATAATAGCAGAAATCTCGCGATATCAGATAACATATTATATGATGACTTTATAATAACAGAGTTTTCAGAAAAACATCAAATATCGGCATTATCAATTAAATATAAATTAAATATTTATTGAACCGTTTAGATCAATCAAATTTTAATGTAGTGCACTATTTTTCTGATACGATTTTTTATTTGCTTATTCCCTCCTTGAATTTTGGATCTAATTAACGCAATATTTGTTACAAGGTTTTTTTCACAGCTCTTGCGTGGCTGGCAATTTAGCCACCCAATTCATGATGAACGGTTGAGATTACGTGAGAAACAAAAACAATTATATATGCATAGGGAACATTAAACGGGAACCAATTTTTGTCCATCCGATTGCCCCTTCGCGACACAATCAAACGGTCAAAAGTTCATATTGGATTTGACCCCGTAAAATCGGGTTTGGACTCTACTCGCACGAACCACTCCTCACATATAAAGTCGGGAAAAAAATAGGGTAAAGTGAAGCAAATGAAGATCTTTTTATCAATTATTATATTGTTATATGAAGAAATAAAGAACTTGTTCTTATTTATTTTTAATTTTCGTCTCTCGATCTCTCTCTCTCGCTTTCGACAAGGTCGGAAGAAATCAATGGAGGAGTTCGACTACTTCTCGAGCGGCGAAGAAGAAGAGGAAGGTTGTGAGTCGCTCGATGGAATCGAAAGCGATGATCAGCGTTGGACGTCGACGAGCCTCTCATCGACTCAGGTGACGCATGGTTTTTTTTTAAACTTTTTTTAAGGTTTTTTTTTTTTTTTTGCTTGATTTGGGATTCTCATCAGTTGGTCATGTTTGGTTATTCAAAAATTTAATCTTGGAAAAAAAATCGTTTTTTGTTTTGTTTAATCATGAAAAGCTGAGATTTTGGGGTTTTTTTCTTCGTTAGTTGATGAATTTTGCAATGTCTGGTAAATTTTGTATTGAAGTAAAAATTTTGAATACTACAATTGTATTGAAATGAGAAATATTGAAGTTTATTATGGAAACCCTTGTTGATTGATTTGTTTTGATTTCATGCGATTGATTTTTTTTTTGTTTGGGTATTGATTGGGATTTTCTGGCAGGTCATCACGGAGGAATCACTTTTGGCGGCGCAAGTATGGCCTTTCCAGTACTTGTGTTACATTATTGTTTTTATTATATTATATATTTTATTTTATTGTGGAAACTATAGTTCATGCCAATGTAGGATTTATTCCATAATTGATGTTTATATCAACTACAACATGACTGCTCTTGCCCATGCAACTTTACATTTGTGAATAATGTAAATTGAGTGTAATTTAGTTGATGGGAATGCTTTTTTCTGTACTTATCTTTGATGATCTAAATACATTTTGACTTTTACTCTCTGTTGTGGTCAGTGAATGAAACCTTAGTATTTTTTTATTTTTTGCCAATCCAAGATCCATACCGGTTCTGCTGATTCTTGGGGTAAATCAAAGAAATAGGTGTTGATGTTATTGGAGTTTACATGAGGCTGGGTTTTACATGCAATATATTGACCAGCATAATAAAGCAACTGTGCATTAGTGAGAGGTGTGAACTGAGTATAATTTAGTTGATGCTTTTGTATTTATGTTTGATGGTCTAAATGCATTTCAACTTTTACTCTCTGTTATGATCATTGAATGAATTAAACGAGCCCTCAGTATTTTCTTCAACTCCAATATCCATACCAATGCTGCAAAATCTTATAGTAAATTGAAGAATAGGTGCTGATTTGATTAAAGTTTATATGGGTTCCTTACATGTGACTATTTCCAAGTCTTGGTTCTTAATCCCATATATATGGTCAGCCATATTATTCAGATTTTGTTGCTTTTGTTAAAAAAAATGAGGATTTTTTTTTGGTTGGATGCCATGCCCCTGAACAAAAGGAAATGTGAGATCCCCAAAAAAGGAAAAAGGAAAATACAATATAAGTAAAACCATCAATAAGTAAAGACCCCCAAAATTATTGCTTAAACCCTCTCTTTAGCACCACTCACCCCTTAACTCCCTTTTCCTTTCCAACGGTCCCCTGTAATTTTTTATGTCGATTCTTTGTGATGTAGCATGATAACCCACTTATGAAGAGATACCATAATTGTTGCCCTTGCCCAAATATTCTTCACACTCTTTCCCTTTCAAAAGGGCACAAGTCATATACCCCAACAAACCATATGCGAGATAAGAGCTCAAAGTTTTGCTTTATTGCTTTGATCTCCTCTTTTCCTTCTTCCCTGAAACCAATCCCACATTTCAATCAGATTTTTTAAATTACATTGCACTTTAAGTGCAAATTGTTTTAGAATGGCAATATGACATGAGATACATTAGCACACTTGACTTTTTATATCGTGTTGATTCATCAAAATAAAATCATCAAAATGTGAATAGAGGGCAAACTGCAGCAAACTGAAAAACAAACCAGACCAGATATTTCTAACCTGAGGAATCAGGTTTTTTATTTATCTTTTATGAAGTTTGAATTACAAATTATAGAAACAAACTAGAACAAGCAGATCGCTAAACCAGGTAACTGCTGATCATACTAAATATTTTGCATTGCCTTGAAATAAATACCACATCGATATTGTGTCATAATTAGTGTTGGTTTTGGAGAGCTGATTCTCAGCCTAATCAGTATAGGATACAATGATTTGCAGGTGGAGGATTTGCATAGGGTAATGGATTTGTTAACAGTGAGGGAACAACATGCACGGACTCTACTCATATATCACCGTTGGGATATCGATAGGCTGATAGCTGCATTTGTGGAGAAAGGGAGAGAGTGGTTATTTTCAGAAGCTGGGGTGACCATGGTGGAATCTAGAAACAGTGCTTCTTCATGGTCTTCATCACCGATAATGTGTGAAATCTGTATTGAAGAGGTTCCACCCAATTCAGTGACAGTCATGGACTGCGGCCATTGCTTTTGCAATGATTGTAAGCTCTCCCTATCTTTCCTAGCATAAACTGTCACACACACTGAAAAAAAACAGATTTTTTTTTCTGGTTGGTACAGAAACTATTTTGTACAGATTTATTCATTGAGTCTATATAAGACTGAATGAATAAATCTGAACAATTATTGGGGCAACTTGAAGAAGCAACTTTGTCGATTTGTTCAATCCATTCTGAATCTACTTGCATGATCCCTGTTAAATTTATAGTGCAGACATCTCTTCTTTATTCGGTAACATGTAATTACCTTGGTGTCACTCATTGTTCAGGTTGGACAGAACATTTTATTGTCAAAATAAATGATGGGCAAAGCAAACGCGTCAGATGCATGGCCCACAAGTGCAATGCTATCTGTGATGAAGACATTGTCAGGAAGCTAGTCGGTGAAAAGAATCCAAGCATTGCTGACCGTTTCAAACGGTTTCTTTTAGAATCTTATATTGAGGACAATAAGAAGGTAAAATGGTGCCCTAGTGTTCCACATTGTGGAAATGCAATACGTGTTGATGGAGATGCCTATTGTGAGGTGGAGTGCACATGTGGGAAGCAATTCTGTTTTAGCTGCTCTCTGGAGACACACTCACCCTGCTCCTGTCCAATGTGGGATCTCTGGGTAAAGAAATGTCAAGATGAGTCAGAGAGTGTCAATTGGATGACTGCAAACACAAAACTCTGCCCTAAATGTCAGAAACCTGTTGAGAAGAATGGTGGCTGCAATTTAGTTTCATGCATCTGTGGACAGCCATTTTGGTGAGAATACTTCCTAATGCTTGTGTGACTTGCTGAAGTATTTTACTGACCGCATGTGATAGTTATTTTCTTGGTCGTCTTCACATATCATGTTGATATTTTCAATCTGCTTATGAGTTACTGACCTCTTGAGGTGGCTATCAAATTTGTTCAGTTTATAACTTATGCCAGTGTTGGATCCAATGTTGTAAAGAATGCTAGGCGCTACTTGGGCATTTGGTGGCCGCCTAGGGATTAATCGGCTAAGCAAAGATGAAATGAAAAAAAACAAAATAAATGCAATAAAATAGGAAGAAAAGGTATAAGGTAGAGAATTAGTCCCCCAATATACACCTTATTTTGAAAGATGAGCTCATTCTCAGCAAGCTATATACTCCAACACTGCATGAGGAATGATCCTTAGAAGCTTTGCATCTTTTACTTCTATCTCCTTTTGTCACTCCACTTTCGATGAATCTCCATGTATTCTCAATGTTAGTAAATACACAACTTGCTCCATTGCCAAGCTCACTTAATCCCCCCTGAATTACTGGTTAACCTTGCTTAATCCCCATTTAAGTACTGCTTAGTCGCTTAATCCCCGTTTAATCTCTGCTTAATCCCACCGCCGCTTATTCCCCTGGATAAGGCTGAGACTCCATTTTAGCGCCCGTATAATCCCCGCTTAATCCTGCTTCTTAGAGCATTGGTTGGATAGAGTTATTCCCTTAATCTTGAGTATTTTATTTTTGTCATCATTAGGATTAAGTCCTCAAAACGATTGTCTTTTATAAATGGTAAGTATTTTTTGATTGGTAAGTTGGCAGTATTTGTATGGCCTTCTGTAGCTTTGGTCCTTTTTAAACTCCATTATATCATTTGCTTTCTCCGGAATGTATTAAGTAAATTATGAATTGAAGCAAATTTAGAGCAATAAGATTGAAGGTGGCAAACTGAAGGATATGCCATGACAATGTTCCATTGAAATGTGTAATATTATTTATTCATATTTATCTATTTAGTGCAAGTATGCCCATAGATGCATGACAGCGTGAGCGTTTTATATTTTATAGGTTTTCTTATAGATATCTTTCAAACATATTACTATCTGTTTTTCTACCATTACAAATAACGCATTTAATTGTTTACTGTTGAAATCTTTCTTGACGGAAATATGAGTCATTCTCTGAGCCGTTATAATCTGAATTCAACTTAATAAGAGTTGACTCCTAACTAGTGAGCAAAAAGGACAAATTAACCTTTGCCTGATATTTGCAATAATAGTTTGATCTTTGTCATAATGTAAATAATTGATCATTATGGCCCCTGTGCCATATCTAAAATTCAAAGTAAATGAATGTGTTGATTTTTTTGACATTTTTTTTGTTTTGAAATTAATATATGATTAGTTGTTATTTTATGTGATTATTTTTTATCCTAACCACATTAATGTAATCAAAATATATAAAGAAACACCACTAGGACGTTGCCATGTTATTATGCTTTTGAGTATTAATGAGCATCAATTTTGAATTTCAATAGCTACGGTGCATTTAATAATGAATAGCTTTTTGATGTTTAACACACACAAACACACACACAGCAGATTTTGTTGAATTAAATCATTTTTTGTAATTTGAAATTCTATGTTTTTTATGGTCTAATAAAAAATAAAAAAATATTATAATTTGTGACAAAAAGAGAAAATAAGGGTATTCTGGTTTTTCTCTATGACTTAATGGCATTAATAGGAAACTTAGGAAAAATATGATGGAGCTTAACTAGAGGGGTAAATATGTTTAAAATTTAAGCATTTTAGTGGTATGAAACTAAATAGGTTTTTTGTAGTGGCATAAAAATGAATAACATGTTTTCAGATAGTATATATGCAAGGGCTCCTACATATATCGGTTTGTTCTGCATTTTTCTTTAACCAACATGGGGTAATATGTTTTTTAGCTGCAACAGTAGGTTTCCACTTATGGTCCACTACCTTTCCTTTTGTGGTGTTGCAGTTTATGGATCTAAATTTACACCAAGGGCAGATAGTTTGCATAGTTGTTTTACATGGAAGAGATTCCTTCAGTGTAGTTGTTTGGGTTGTCTTCTCATTATTTCCAATTGATCTCAGTGAAAAATTTTGGACAGCAAATACAGATCTATGTTGTCTTGATTGGGATGCCAGGAAATATTTCATAGTTATGTGCAACAGAAGTGAGGATATTCAGGTGGACTTGTGGTATATCTAATAAGGATACGACCATAAATCAGTGTACATAGAAGGAAGTTGAGTAGCTTAGGGAACTAACGGGCAAGAATCAACAAAAATAAATTTTTAATTCTCATAAATAATTCCCCCTAGCATCAGGTGATGAGACATGTACAGTGTCTACACACTCGCACACAAATGCTAGTGGATATGGGTTGATAACATGGTAAGTGGAAGAGTAAAAAGTCAGATTTTTCACGGGCAAACTGTAATTGCTAAGCTCCAATAGCTTTAAAAATTTCTGTACGTAAATTTATTCTGTTGTCAGATTTCAATAATCTGCAAGATGATGATGATGATGTATAACTGATATTGCCAAAAAAAAAAAAGGGTAGGCGCACGTCCATGAAATTGAATTGCTCTATTACTGCAATTGAAATTAGGAGGTGAATATCTGTTGAGGTTACACCAGGAGCAGTCGTGCACATGTAATTAGGAATATCCTCCTTTGGAGACATGTTTGACACTTGTTGGGACATCGACAGCACAAGTTGATTATAGAAATTCACGTACATTCGATTTATTTAGAAAACTGTCCTATTTAATTATGTTCCAGATGTTTTAGTATTTAGATTTTGCTTGACATTTCTGTCACTTCTTTTTTCTCTTTTACAGTTGGCTGTGTGGTGGTGCTACTGGGCGTGATCATACATGGTCAGGCATTGCTGGTCATAGTTGTGGGCGCTACAATGCAGCAGACAAGGCTAAGCGTGCGGAAACTGACCTTTATCGCTATATGCATTACTATAACCGGTTCAAAGGCCACATGGATTCTCTCAAACTTGAAACAAAGCTTAAGGCTTCCATTCAGGAAAAGGTGTCCATTGTTGAAAGTAAAAATTTTGGGAACAGAGATTACAGTTGGGTCATAAATGGGCTCTACAGGCTCTTCAGGTCCAGGCGTGTTCTTTCGTATTCATACCCATTTGCATTTTACATGTTTGGGGAGGACCTCTTCAGAGATGACATGACCGAAAAAATTAGAGAAATGAAGAAGAACCTTTTTGAGGACCAGCAGCAGCAACTAGAGAGCCATGTAGAGAAACTTTCCAGTTTACTTGAAGAGAAGTTTGATGAGTTCACCGAAGAGAAAATCAGAGAATTGAGAATGCATGTTATCAACTTTTCAGTCAGCGTAGATGGACTCTGCTTAAAAATGTAAGTTACAGATGCCATGCACTTATGACATTTTTATGGGCATATATACCCATTATGACCATCAGATATTGACATAACCAAAAGTTAAACAAATCAATGGAGTTAATCACCATCATGATATGGAGTAATTGAACACCGACGATTATTAATTGGTAATATCTTTCTTGAACCGTTGTGAGTTTCATGGCCTAACCATCAACAAAGGGTGGACATATTGCTGACATTTTTTTCCTTTCTCTTTCTTCTTTCAACATCCATGTCGAGCTATGCAGATTTTGATGTCTGCATTTGCTAGCCACTGGAAGTATGCTTATTCATGGCCGACTATTCAATGCTGCAGGTATGAATGTATTGAGAATGATTTATTGGGTCCTTTGCAACATGCGATCCACAACATCGCTCCATACAACTCAAAGGGTATCGAAAAAGCATCAGAACTGCCTATCTTCCAAGACACCAGTGCAAGCTTGAAGACCACAAAAACCACTGGAGCAAACAACACTTTGCCACAGGCCTCAACCACAAATGAAATGAGTATGAACCAATAAACCCTTGTTAATTTTTTCAAATATTTTTCAGTAAGATATCATGATGAGTGCATCATAGCTTTTTTTTCTTTAATCATTTTTTACCTTTAATCATTTTGTTCCTTTTTGTGTGCATATGCAAATCTGTTTGGAGTATTGTTATCTGCATTTTACTATAATGTTTCTATATCATTCTGTTTCCTTTGAATTGTTCCATTTGGATGACCGGCATGACCTTTTAAGCTACTGACAGGAAATATTTTCAACCTCCGATATAGGAGCAACTGATTCCAGCCAGCCCTCATCCAGTGGACTCTTACGTGAATCTTCTAGTATGGATGGGAACAAATGCTCTACTAGAAAACGTTCCAGAAAAGATGATCGTGGAGATACCCTCATTGATCTCAACCTGTCGACATGGGTGGTTGATAAGAGCGGATTCTAAGGTCTTCTTGAAACAGAACCAACATTTTCCTAAAGTGTACAGCCTAACTCCGGAGTAGCTCTGTCATGTACAGATGGCAAATCTGCTACGCGTTCATTTGCGATCCTCTTTTTTTATTATTTTTAATACTGGTATTCCTATAGTCTTATTTCTGGTTCTTTTTTTAGGACTTGACAGCTTATGGATTCACACTTTTATTAGTGCCCCCCTCTTATGCTTTCATGTGAATATGTAATCTGTATAGCTTTTTAATGCTTATAATCTTTGGATAAGTTGGTGGGGTTGGGGGTTTATATTATATGACTTCTGTTAGATTGTTCATGAAACTTGGTCGGAGAATATCTATAATTCTAGTGAATTGAAAGTTATTTAGGTCAATGAGACCCTGTTAAGATTGAAAGCAAGGGAGAACCATGAACCATGCAGTACTAAATTAAAGGATGTATCAAGTGAATCAATTTCATCATTTTGTTGCAACTCAGTTAATGCTCAGATACGTAGCAAAACAAGCAAAACTCTGTATTTTTGAGTGCTGATTGCATTCGTCTTTCAGGAGAAAAGCTGGCTGGAGACCAAGCATGCAGAATGGGCTCGTGAGCTGGCCCAGCCCAGTCTGGCTTCCTGGGCCGTGAATATGTACATCCAATTCAAACAATTATATATTGGAAAAGAGCGCTGACACACGCAGTCCATTTTGTATACTGTTTTAGTATACTGTTTTACAACCCAATATGCTATGATAACATAATATATACTGTACTATCATTGTATATGACTTAATTTTTTTTTCATTTTTTTTCCATGAAAAAAAAAATACACTAATGTATCTCAGTATATACTTCATTTTGAGGTGTATATGATTTTTAAAAAAAGAAAAATGAGATGGATTGTAATTGGGGTTGCAATGGGGGCTACGTATATCTTTTTCCATTCAGCCCCAATTGCAGTCCATACCGTTTTTCTTTTTTCAAAAAATCATACACTCTCCCTTTGAAGTGTATGCTATTATATGAAAGATGTATATACTGAGATACAATAACATATTTTTTTTCAAGTAGAAAAAATGAAAAAAAAAATCATGTAATACATTATGATAGAAGCTATACACTATAATAACGTAATATATACTGCGCTATCATAATTTATCGGACTGCAAATGGGGTTGCATGTATCAACGCTCTTATATATTTTGTTAGTTAAATATATATATTTTAGAAAAAAAAATAAAATGTGAGTAAATTGTAAATAGGATCATTAAAAAGGTTCAGTGAAGCTCCACGGAGGATTCCTAAATTTTTTTATAAAAAAATTATATTCTTGTTTCTCAGCATTTCAATGTAACCGTTAAAAAAAAATTATGTGCTTGGAGTGTTTCGAGTGATTGGTTATGTTTTGTTCTCTCTAATAACTGTGAGTGAAACTGAATAATGGTGTACAGAAGAATTTGTTCATCCACTTCACCAAACAAACTTCAAACACTGTGACATCTATTCCTCTTCTGATGGTTCTTCTAGGTTAAATGGGACCCACTGTGTCTGAACTGCGTTGGAAAAATATGAGCCTCTTTTAATGTTTGAGGTTCCAAATAAACATGAGCCTATGTTCTGTTTATTTTTTCACTTGAAGGATTTTTAATGGAAATCACAGTTACCAATAGTCACAGTCTTGAAGGCTGGATAACTATTCCAGTGGGGTCATGAATCATGATGTCTAAAACTACAAAATATTTATCCTTTTGTGTATGTCATCGTTTAGGAGCAGCACTGGCAAATGATAGCATGACAAAAATAATGGAAGAGATGCCCGTCATGTGAACCGTTGAGAAATCATCTAAGTGTTTATTAAATATAGTTTAATATGATATATTGAAGAGCGACAATGTCCCTCATCAAAAAATAAAAAATAAAAAAAGTCTTTATTAGTTTTTGTAGCTATTTTATTTAAAGAAAGAGTACTCACATATGAGATACTAAAACTTGTGAATTATGAACAATTATTCTTACCGTTTAACATGTTATGAACTATTTTTTAAAATTATATGTTTATCTGATGAAGTATATATCTTCACATAAATATATACTTGAATGAATTAAATGCATACATTTTCAAGGGCGGAGCTACAGCTCGGCTTGGCCGGGCTGTAGCCCCACCCAAATTAAAAAAAAAAAATTTTAGGTAGGTTGTATTATTACCCTTAATTACTACCCTTAATCATGGATGATTATCCTCTATCATACCAATTTATACACGATTGATTATTACCTTGTATAAGTTAATTAATTCCGCCATTATTTGCCCATTACACCACAGTCATTACTTATCTTGCATTGAAGAGATGTAATTCAATTTCTATCAATCACATGGTTAAACACATTTCTTATACAATAATACAAGATGAGAAACGAATTTTCTCTTTTATCATGGTTTACATATTTCTTCTACAAAAATATGGTTATAAAATTTTTAAATCTTTGCTAGAATGATTTTTTTTAATCTTTACCAGCTTAGATATATTGAGATCAATTATATTTTTTTCAGTTATGAAATTTGTCAATACAACACTTCACACTAAGATGAAAGATCATTTTCTCGTAGCTTCTATGATTATTTATATTGAAATTTTATTTTGCTGGAAATATCTACTCAAATTGAATAAAATATGATTTATATTTTTTAAAGGATTGTAAATACAGTTTCAATAACATATTTATGGAAAAACTTAATCTTTTATCTATTTTTGTATTTTTGCATATCTATGACAAAATTTACTAGAAATGAAGACTAAACTCATTTGGTTTATATAAAATTTAAATTGTTTATTAGATTTCGAGTTCATCTCAGCCCCTCCCAATATAAAATCCTGGTTCCGCCCTTGTACATTTTAATATTTTTAATATTACATATAATAGTCAAATATATAAAGGATAGAGAAATTGGAGATTACTTAAACAATCATTACCAAAACCTTATGGTTAGCATTTAACAATTCTGCTTGCCCAGCATTTATATATTTCTCTTTTTCTTTTAGGAGACAATTGTAGTTGGAACCTATGATAAGTTGATAACTAAAATCTACCAAAAGATCCCACTTGATCTATAAAACTTGTTGGAATGATTTTTATTTTATTTTTTTATACAAAATAAATCAGAAAATTATTTACATGATTGTTTTCTAAAATAAAGCTTGGTGGGGACTTTTTTTAATTAAAAAAATTGAATGGTGGGGTTTGGTGTTGTCCAGAGGGGGTTGAGATGGGCAATGTCTGCTTTTCTTTTTTCTTCTGCTTTCTTTCTATCTTTCTTTCTTCTTTCTTTTATTTTTTTTTAGTGATGTTGTAATTGGCATTGACTCTCTTGGCAAGATCCTTTTGGAAAGTTCGCTTTGTCTCTTTTTATGCAACACTCCCTCTGATGCTCTTCTTCTCTTTGTGCTTTCTCTTTCCCTTTCTTGCCATTACTCACTCATTTTCTACCCACCAAAACAAACCTTACAGTGGTCTCAAATTGCCCTCTCAACATAATAACAAGCTTTTATAAATAGATTCATTGAATATATATATTATGATAATTAGTTTAAAAATTAAACATAAAAAAGACCTAGATGACAATTAAGATTAATCTTTCTTAAATACAATGCAGCAAACAAAATTTTGTTCAATCCATAGGTTGAATTTTTTTTAAATTTTTTGATACTTTATGACTATACCACCCATGGAAGGGTGTGGTGTCATTTTTGAGACTGACTCCCCACCAAAGAGGCCTAGATTTCCCACCAAAGAGCATAGAAGATCTCCCACCAAAGAGGCCTAGATTCCCCACTGTGGTTGTTCAGGGTGGAGGGTCAATGGCTTTGGGGAGTTCAACAAATGAGTTGTTATATGAACTGCTGATACCTCTGGTTAGGTTTACAATTGTGTTTTATTATTTGGCATTGGTAAACAAATCAGAATTATCTTTTGATTGTTTAAGAGTTTTTTTTTTTTAGAATAGGTTTGCATGTTGCAATGTGATCAGAGGAACCCAAAAATGGGCAACATTAATTTTTCAATCCCTTTTTTTTTCATGTCCCTCAATTATTTTTAGAACATGAAAACACTCTAAAATTAGTTTGATTTTTTTTAATGATAAATTCATTTTTTTCATCTCAAAATACCCCCGAGTTAATAGTGTACATGGATACAAAACAATGTACAGGTTACTAATAATGTACATGGATGATCATGATGGATAATAGTATAAGAGCATTCAAAAGGAAGTTTGTTATTCAATTTATTTAACAGTGCATGCAATTGCATAACAATGTACAGATTTATATAACATTATACAAGAATGCATAACGATTTGCGAGCATCAAAGAAAATAGTTTATTTAATAGTGTATACATAACATATAACAATGTAGAAAACGACATTTTGGGATGAAAAGGCGCATATGGTGGACTACCTATGGATAGAAAGGACATAAAAAAGTGGAAAATCTATATAATCTCATATAAATTGTCTGAAATCGATATAATTCTATGATTTTTTCTGAAGTCCATATAACTCCCTAAAAACACATATGTAAATCTAAATAACCCTTTAAGTTAAATTTTCATTGATAGAGTAGGTCTATTTTGTGAATATTCTATCTAATTAACCCAAGTTAAAAACATAATATACCAAAAAACCCCTACAATGTATTAAAAATATAAAAAATCATCTACAAACGATTATTTTATCCCTCTGAATAAGGTTTTATAATCTATCTAGAAGGGTTAAATCATCATTTACAAAGGGTTTTCTATATTTTTAACAAATTGTAAGGGATTTTTGGTATATTGTGCTTTCAGTCAGAGTTATCCATACATAATATTCATCATCTGTCAACGGAAGTTTAACTTAGAGGGTTATTTGGATTTACATATATGTGTTTCACGGGGTTAAATGAAATTTAGGAAAAATCAAGGGGTTTTATGATTTCAGGCACTTTATAGGGGGTTGTTTGGATTTTTCCCAAAAAAAAAATGGCTGCTAAATTTGGATTTTTTTTTCTTCTGATAAATGGGAATTTGGATGTATTTTCATAGATTAAAAATTGCATAGATTCTTGGTTTATTCTGATAATGTTGAAACAGCATACCTAATATATTTCATTTAACATAACCATATGAAGATTGGAGTGTAAAATTAGCTTAAAGAATACCATTTTCAAATAATCATGGAGCTATTTCAATGGAACTCTGTCTTGTCTATTTGAGATTCTGATAGAAAATAAATATTAACAAACACATTGGATAACTCAAGTCCTTCACTAAGGACATGTTGTCTGAGATCCAAAGTATTAAACAAATGAAACACCAAGAATGAGATCCGCCTATTGACCTTTCAAACTTTAAATTTTTTATTTTATTTTAATTAGGCCACATTAGGTTGATTTTTAAATCCAAAAACATAATAAGCAATTGAAATCATAGGGCATCTTTTGGTGTAATCTTAACCTTATCAGAAAAATATTTTTTTTATTTATTGGGACTGATGTTTGCTGCAATTTTTTTCTGGTGATGTGCAGTTTATGACTGCGTTTGGATGTGAGATTGAAACACTAAGATTTTTAAAATCTTACGTTTTAAACTCAGCTTTTGAAAATCTATATTTTATTAGATTTTCAACCGCAAGATTTTTTTGCCTAAAAGGAAAGATGATAGTTTGAAAAGCTAAAGGCTGAGAATGTATTTAGATATGAATTTGAGAATTTATAGTTTTTTAAACGCAGAATCTACCTAAACTCATATCCAAATGGAGCCTAAAAGAATAACAAACATTAGCTTCTCATATATCAATTAGTATTGCAATGAATAACAAGTATGTCTGTCAATTCAGTTTTTAAATATGTGAAATCTCGATCAACTGAAGAGCTGGGTTATCAGTAGAAAGATTTCTTTATTTCATTACAATTCATTATTGGGCATTGGGCAGGTGAGGAATAGATATTCTATGTATAAAATGTCAAAAATCTTAATTTAACAACTTGAAGCGTTATTAGAATAAATCATGATTTCAAATTTAACGACCCTTTCACTATATATTTTTTTGGTAGATAAGTGTGCTCATTTTTTATTTTTTTCACATTAGATCTTTTTCTTTCAGGAAGAGTCATACTGAAATCTAGGCACCCAAGTGAAGAGGGTGTACTTATATTATTACTATTTTTATTTACCTTGAGTAATTAATAATCTGTAAAAATAACACGTGTTGTGATGATGAAATGACTCACATCAATCTGATTTATTATTTCATCCAACCTACAATTACCAAACACTTTTACCTCAAATAATGCATAATAACTATAAATTTGGACATGACTGGCCATGGAAGGTTGAAAAGGGAGTAGATAAGGAAAAACAAGTGATAATACCAATAATCATAACAGCAAAAGAAATCCCATATTTCCAGCTAGATCCTTCCTGTCTGCCTTAACCCAGCCACCCATACCACCATATAAGAAGTAGTCATGTAAATGAAAAGATTATTTTATATAGTTAGACTTTGGTTTTTTTAATTGCACACACCCAACAATAAAATATTTTAAAAGTGAAAGAAAGCTTTTCAAAGCATGCCCATCACCAGAGAAACAAAAGGAGTGCACACTCACTTCACTAGCTAATGTTCTTTCTTGTTGTTTTTTCTCTCTTTTTTTACATGGTTCCTGCTAAAAGACCAATCCCCATATGTTTATCAATCAAATTCTTTTGTTTTCATTTGGTGTTTTTTTTTAAAAAAAAACCATGGATTCTGTGACAAACAATAGTCCCTTTGACATCAGAAGACAAACAGGGCATCTTTAATTTCCTTTAATGATTCAATGTTTTTAATATTTCCGAAGACTATCAACTAAAATCCAGTGCCTTTGAAGCATCCAAGGCCATCTTTTATTACTCATTTTCATCCCCTTTGAGGTTGCTTTTCCAACTCCTCCTTTAACTGTACTTGTCATTCCAGACAAAAAAAAAAAAACATTTGTCACTTTGTGACAGATTTATCCAGTTAATAGTTGCGTTCATTTACCATGGATGATTTTATAGGCTTTAATTGAGACACCCAATATGCCTAAACTTGATTTGATTCAGAACCAGACTTAGGGGTACTACTACTCTCTCCATATAATAATAAATAATATATTATCATGTCAACCAAATTAAAAACATATGAATAATCTGAAACTGAGTCTCTGTATGTATAGATTGGACTATGATTGTCTAGACTCAATATACCATGTTTTTTGCACAAATACACATTTTTTTTTAATAAACAAAGAGAAGAAAAGAAAATGAAGGCCTAGTTTTTCAGGGTTCTTTTTTAAAGTTTTAATAAAGTTATTGAAAAAGTGGTGACTTGTTAGAAATGGAGAAGCAGAGCATAGGTTGTCAGGTCAAATGATTTTTTTTTCCTTACTATATAAATCTGTGTATTATTATATAGTATATGAAAAAAATGAATGAAAAACAATGCTACTACTTAGAGGTATAGCCGTATAGGTTCAGCTTTTCTTTAGAATCTGCAATGCATACAAAAATAAAAATAAACTGAAACTTTGATGGGCTAAGAGTCATCTGAGGCTCATTTTGGTTTTTTGGAGTCCTGGGTTTCCCTCATCTTTTCATCAGCTCATCTGGGTAAGTGAGATTCTTCTCTCTCTCTCTCTCTCTCTCTCTCTCTCTCTATCTTTTCTTCTTCTTTTTCACTTCTCTTTGAGGCTTTTGGTTTTGTGGGTTTTTCTTTTAGAGCTGCTTTTATGATAAAGAGCTTGTTTTAATTTCAGCTGTTCTAGACCACCCTCATTAAATGGGGCTTGAAGTGGAATTCCAAATCTCTTCTTCAACCCACAGACGCTCTAAGAGGTAACACAAGTTTCTTTTTTGTGTCTCTTATGTTTTTTTTTCTTTATTTTGTTTGATAAAGAAACCATGGGTTTTGGAAAGAATCTTCCATTTGGTGTTTTGAGACATGTATGTTAGGAATCTTAAATAAGTTGTAGAACAATTAGAGAAATCAAGAATTTGTTTTCCGTAATTGTAAATATTGATTTGTTCTGTATATGAGCATGCTTGAACACTGATTTTTTTTTAATGTATTTTCAAGAAATATGTGACACACATTGTTAAGTTTTTCATTTTTTATGTTTTTTTTTTTTTCATCAACAGTTTTCCTGATAAGAGAGTGTATAAAGAAAAGTTGGACAATAGCTTGCCTCAAGATCTTCATCACCGGGAATCGGTAAGAATTTTCATGTGGGCACCAAATGTGATTATATTCCTAAATAATTCTAAATGAACCACTGGTGATTGGTGTATTTTACAAGTTGTTCATCTAGCACCGCTATTTGATTTTTATTTTTATTTTAATCCATGGTATTAATGATCTGTTCATATCTTTTGAAATTTTTATTAACTTCTTTGTCTCATACGTAATTGGTTGATAGGATATGGGACAAGTGAAGGATCCCATTGAGGGAAAGAAGAAACCATCTTTAGGTATTGGGCTTCAAACTTCCTTAAAAGAGGTAAACTGCTGCTGTAATTCTATTTGTTTGGTTGATTAATTTTGTAGCCCTCAAAAGAAAAATGGTTCAAGTGCAAACAAAATATGTCTTCTTAGTTGGGATTGTCTTACCATAGAGAGTTCAGAGGACAGTATACATCATTTAAACTTTCAACCAATTGTCCATTGTCATCATTAATTCTTTCTCATATTATTCTTCTGCAGATTCAACATCTTGAGAAACGGCTAAATGGTCAGATTCTGGTACGTCGTGCTCTAGAGAGAGCACTCGGATATAGGTCCTCTGCCATAGACACATCAAATGAGATTTTGATGCCCAAGGTAGCTCCTCGAACCTTTCGATGTGCATAATTCGTCATTTCGTCCACCGACACCAAGCAGTATATTTTTGCCTTCCTTGAATTCCTATTTCATTGACTTTGATTTATTCATTTCAGCCCACCAAGGAACTGATCAAAGAGATAGCAGTGTTAGAGTTAGAAGTTGTATACTTGGAGCAACATCTTCTATCGTTATATAGAAGGGCCTTTGACCAGCAAATCTCTGCTTTATCTCCTCCTTCCACCATCGACAAAACAAATTCAGTTCAAGAAATATCTAGGCTTGATATCTCAGCAAAGCGAAGCTCTTTGGCATTTAAGTCTAACAGTATACCATTTTCTCGAATCCATAGTCCAGTGAAGGAAACCGAGTCTCATTGTTGCACTGAGAGATTAGCTAATTCTGGTGTTCACCGTAGTTATTCCTCATTATCACATCGGTCAGTTTGTTCAGCTAGAATGTCCCCTTCAGCCGAAAGCCTAGCTAAAGCTTTACATGCATGTCACTCGCAACCTTTGTCTATGTTTCAGGTACATATCTAAGTCAAAATATTCAATTTAACCAATTTTGAGAGGGTGAGGGTTCTTTTAATTATAATGTGAATGGCTACATAAATTGCAGGCAGAGAACAGCAGTTCGAATATTTTAAGCCTCGCAGACCATCTTGGTACAACTATTGCAGATCATGTTCCCGAGACACCAAATAAAATTTCGGAAGATCTTGTTAGATGCATGGCTGTGATATATTGCAAACTCGCAGACCCACCTCTTATGCAGCATGGCCTCTCATCGTCTCCCAATTCTTCCTTCTCGTCAATGAGTGTGTTTTCTCCACAGTACATCGGTGATATGTGGAGCCCTGGTTGCAAGAGGGAGTCGACCCTCGATGCGAGGTTAGAGAACCCATTTCTTGTCGAGGGGTTGAAAGAGTTCAGTGGGCCTTACAATGCCATGGTTGAAGTACCTTCTATTTCTAGAGATGATCAAAGGATGAGTGACATTGCAAACTTGCTACAAAATTTAAAGTGAGCCTTGTGACAGTTCTATTGTTCACTTGTTTTCTTTTTAAAATGTAGTTTTGTAATCGAATTGGTTTTGTCGCAGATCTCTTATTCATCGACTCGAGAAAATTGATCCAAGAAAAATGAAGAATGAGGAGAAGCTTGCTTTCTGGATCAACATACACAATTCATTGGTGATGCATGTAAATGATCATTCCTTCATGTTAAGCATTCTTGACATCTACATTTTTCGACATACAACTTTCCTTTCGTTCTTTAATGCAAAAGGGATTCACAGTCAATTTTCATCTTCTATGCAGGCATATCTAAATCATGGAATTCCACAGACTTATTTAAAACGTGCAGCCCTCCTTGTCAAGGTGATTGCTGCAATCAATTTTGAATGTGTAATGTGGTCAGTTATAAACATACATGTAGTAGTCAATTCTCTGCACGTATTGAATAGCTTCACTTAATTCTCACTATGTGTTGATTCTAGTCCAGGTCGCATATAATGTGGGGGGTCGAAGTATCAATGCAAACATAATACAGAGGTTTATACTAGGCTGCTGCACGCATCACCCTGGACAGGTGTTTTTCTATTCCTTTTGTTCTCCATTGATGAACCTGGACAGATTGACTTATATTTCTGTAGGAAACTTGAACTGGAAAAAAAAAAGGTTTCCTTACCAGTATTTGATACCTGTGAAATAACACCGAGCTACATTTTATTTGTTGCAAGTGATGTTTCCATAACCTGTTGCATGTATCCTGGAATCAAATGAGAACTCAACCATACAAGTTTATAATATCTGTGACAAAATGTTCATTTTTTGGTTGTAGTGGCTTCATACATTTCTCTCTCCACTGAAGAAATACAAAGCTGCAGATGAATGGCGAGGATATGCAATAGCTCACCATGAGCCTCTCCTCTTCTTCGCGCTCTGTTCTGGGAGCCATTCTGATCCTGCAGTAAGATTGAATGTTCATATACTGGAAGTACACAAAATTATTGAAATTAGACGACAAAATATGAATCCACGTCGCTTTGTTGGTCACTTCAGGTTCGTATATACACAGCCAAGAGAGTTTTGCAAGAACTTGAAGCATCAAAACAAGAGTACATCAGAGCAACTGTTGGCATCCGCAGAGAACAGAAGATCCTTCTTCCTAAGATCATCGAATCTTTTGCGAAGGACTCAAATTTAAGCTTGGAAGGTGTGGTGGAGATGGTCCAAATGTATCTACCGGAGACACTACGTATGGCCATGCAGAGGTGTCAACAGGGGAGGTCCCGCCGGAGCGTGGAATGGGTCCCCCACAACTTCACTTTCCGGTATCTGTTATCGAGGGAGCTTGTGAGATGATATTGCATCTGTGTGAGAGGTAGCAGATCTTGTGATGATGTTGGCTACCTTTTCAAATCCTTTTTTGTCTTCTTTTTGTACAAAAGAGTGAGATAGTTTACAGGAAGTCTGCATACAGTGTATTGTTCATACATAATTCAATTTGTCTCTATGGATATAGACTGGAAATTTGTACTACTTTTTTGGCTAATATGATTGTTGTTGGTGGGTACGTTAAAGAAACTATGATTTACAAATCAAAATTTGTTATTTTATCCTTCTTTTCTTAGAACTTCATTCTTGATTTTCTCTCCAATTGGGCTGACCAACATTCGATGCAACTCCGACGTTTCCTCTCTTCAAAACCTGTGGGCATCTGGTAGAAAGCTTAAAAGAAAGGGGGACAAGAGTGTCACCGGTAAAATCTCACAATCGTTCATCCCCGCAGTAGCTTGGGCACTGTGGATTGCTCGAAATCACTTGATTTTTAGAGATACACCGGTTTATATTGAGAATGTTTGAAATATGATGATCAATTGTATTAGAGAATGGGGAATTTATTGTACTCGGGTTAAGAAGGTATCCTTCTCGGGGGGGGGGGGGGTAATTTCTATTAACGAGTAGGTCGTGGTTTTATTTTGTATGTTTGTATGGGGTCTGGTAGAGCTCTCATTTTCATTGTGCATTCTCTATAATAATATAATTTAGACCGAATGCCTCCCAATTCTCTATAAAAAAAAAAAAAAACATTCAATGCAACTCTATTTTTATTCAATATATTGATTAATTCGGTTGATTGCTGCAAGAGTCCTCAGTTTGAGTCTTTCTCCTCTACTTATATATAGAAGCATTATGATAATTGGAATTTCATCTATTATGGTTTCATTTTAAAAGAAGAGTTGTTTTTAACCGTAATTCAGAGAAATATACTGTAAATCAGATGTAATTCAGTTTCTTTTGGTAACCTAATGTGCTAGCTTGTGGAATTTCTTGATTAAACAATTGAATTTGTGATAACATACTTAATCTGAAAACCCAAAATTAGTATATACCAAAATAGTGAAGTATACACATATGGTGAATGCAAAAAGAGCTACAAAACAAACGGAATGCAATTCCACTGTGGTAAAACATAAACTCCAAAACAAAATCCAATTATTGGTCAATTAATATACAAATGCATTTACAAATCAAGAACCCAAGAAATCAAACCATGCACGTGCATGGTCATGCAAAACCTTTCAAAACCCATGTCAGTACCTCTACTTAGCCGCCGCCGCTGCAATGAAGAACACACTCAAAACACAGAGCCCCTCCTTCCCATCCGGACCGCCCCTTTCAGGCTCCACCAAGTGATACGCCTCCGACTCCGCCGCCGCAGACCCTCCGCCGCCGACCCTCTCGAACTCCCCCCTCACATACGTCGCCCCTCCGATTACCCCCGCCCCGGCCTTCACCGTCCTCGCCCCCTCCAACACCGCCGCCTCCGTCGCATCCACCTCCGCCCGCCTCGTCGCGCTCCCGCGCAGCCTCCTCCCGTTGCACCACGCGCGCCACCTCCCCGCGCCGCCACGGGCAGCCGCGCACTCCAAGGCGATGCTCGCCACCCCTGTCTCGACTGCCGCCGCCACCTCCGCCGGCGTCAGCGGGAGGTCGACAAGGAGGTATGGGTGGGTGGTCGGGTCGGTCTGGAAACAGAGGCGGACGTCGCCGTCCGAAGTGCATATGATGGTGCCGGTCACGCGCGCGGTTTCCGAGGCACGGGTGGGGGCGGCGGCGGCGGAGAAAGAGAGGAGCTTTGTTGGGGCGAAGTACCAGCACGTGAGGAGGAGGTCGAGGACGGGGCGGAAGAAGTTTGACCAAGTCAAACGTTGCTCGTCGTGGTTGGGTTTGGTGGGGCCCGCGTTGATTGTTTGACCTCTGTGCGTCTCCATTGCCATTTTTTGGTTTTTTTTTTTTTTGTTTGCTCGGCATGCACGCTTTGATCTTTGTTTCGAATTTGTTTTCAGTTTAACCTCGTTTTTTGTTTTTATGACGGGGGTTTGCCACTGTTTTGTTCAGATGGTGAGAGGGGTAGTTTCGGTAATTAACAATTAGCGGATACGTTGGTCAGAAATGAGAGAGTCGTCCGGATGTGGTGTTTGACAATTTCCAAGTTTCCAACAGCCACAGTCAGAGATAAAGATTGTCTTTTTTTTCAAATAATTACGAAAAGCAGATAGAATTTATATTTTATTTTTAAAAAAAATACTAGATGAAGTAATCACAACTTAGAAATGCTGATTTTTTTTTTTTTTACCTGTACATGCATTTAGTGTGAAAAATAAAGCAAAATTTGGGGCTGATTTTTTTTTATATAATATTGAAAAGACCTCGTGACTGATGTGAGGGTCAAATTAGAACAAAGAGGTGAATAAAATCAATGTCAATATTTAAAATCAAAACCTATATTTAAAACAGATAAATCATGAGTCGTTGTGTTATGATCATTAAAAAAGCCGTTGTAATATGTTATGAGTTTGTGATCCATTTAAATCTAAAACAATTTGAAATCTTTCGAAGAGAGGCCTGATGAGTTAGAATCAACAGGGACACTGTTCAATTTATTGTTATTAGATTTTTTTTCTTACCTGCTATTGTTAAGAATAACTATTCCTGCTCTCTTTTGTCCCCATATATTTTAGTTTTTTCTAAAAAGAATTTATATGTGATGTCACAAAAATATATATATATATATATATATTTGAATTAATTGAATACAAATCTACTTGCATTTTTTCTAATACATGTACATACTCACCTAAGTATATTATCTGTTAGAGATTTTATATAATAGGATGGACAACCTGTTGGAGATTTTTTCTAATATGTGTACATACTCACATAGCAACTTTCAATTGATTATAAGACCTGCAAACATATTTAAAACTCATTAATTTTTTCAGCCCAAAATGCAATTATATATATATCTCACCTTTTTTATACATCGTTCAATTTGTTCTGCACTTTTTGCATTTTCTATACATTGAATATAGATATATACATCATTGAATTTTTTTTATATTTTCTATAAATGTTATCATACAATTCATTGAAATATATATTTTACTTTTTATAAAAATAAATGCACTTTATAAATGAATATGATTTAAAAAAAAATAAAAATGTGTTATCCATGTTTTGGACTGTAAAATAAAATGCGTGTAATATTTTCTCGAGTCTTGATATACGCAGCCCATTTTTACAGCCCGTTTTGCAACCCGTACGCTATGATAACGTAGTATACAGTGCACTATCATAGTGTATACTGCACTATCATAGTATATACTGCAATACATTTTTTTTATTTTTTCACTATGAAAAAAAATAAATTAATGTATATCAGTATATATTTTATTTCATATAATAGTATATACTTCAAGAATGTATAATTTTATAATAAAAAAAAAATGATAAACTGCAATTAAAAGGCTGTAACGGGGCTCCATGTAGCTTTTTCCTATTTTCTCAGTCCAAAAATACCAAATGCTACAAGTACGTGGACCGATGTGGAGGCCCTTCTTCCACAAATGGGCCGGACTCTCGACCCTTGTTTATTTTAACTTTTACGTTGGACCGTTCAATGGATGTCTTGTAGATTGAACCCCAAAACCCTTGAAAAGGTTTCCATTTTTTTGGGCGAGGGCGGGTTAGGGTTTCAGATAGAGAAAGACATGGAGAGCGAGGAGAAGATCGGGTTGGTGCTCTCTCGGGTGTCGGAGCTACGGTCGAAGATCAACGGATTCATCGAGAGGTCTCCCTGCGCCGGAGAAGACGAGGACGACCACTTCGAGGAGGCCGAGCGTGGCGTCGGAGACGAGGACGACGACAACGACGACGAGAACCTTGTCGGCGTTCGGGATGCGCTTGAGTCGCTCGAGAAGCAGATCGCTTCCTTTCAGGTCATTTTTTCAAAAACCCTAACCCCCCTTTTGTTGCTGCATTGATTGGATAGCGTTATTTGGACATCCAACCTGTTTTTTTTTTTTTCATCTATGTAAATAAGGATCTGAAATTCTATGATTTGTATTGATTGAAAGCATTAGCATTTGCTGAAAATTTGGGTCTTGTTAAAACGATTGTTTGGATAAAACGGAGAATTAGATTATTTTACGTTGGTTATTACAGTTGGGTTTTGGTTGTGGATATTCTGTATTGAATGCAAGTTATGATTGTACAGGGAACAGCTTTTATAGGAATTTGATTCGTCATGTGAGATGGGTTTTTGGCAATCCTAGGTTTTGCTGAAGGATTCTCTGCCCATTTGAGTTTCGTTGAAGCCTAATAGTATTTTGTATTGTCCACATTGTTTGGGTATGTTATTTTCAGCTGTTCTTGGTTATTGTCCAACTCATCTGTTGTATTCTGGGGCAGTGTACAGACTTCAACCTGATTGCTTTTGGTGTATAATTTATTATTGATTTTTAAGACCCACCACTGATTTGGTACTGCTTACCCCTCTCTCTTTCAGAAGAAAATCAGTTTTTTTGGGGACTTCTCATTGACATCAAAACAAAAAAATTATAGATATAAGAAAAAAGAGGTTTTAAGAAGAATGAAATGCAAATATGCAGTTTCTATCTTTTCGAAGAAACAGAACAACGTGTCTACTTTTATTTTCACCCTCTTGAACGACTAAGTGTTTATTATTATTTCGGGTTCCCCTATCCCTGGAATTTATTATTACTTCTCAATGGGATTTGATGACATTTGGTTTTGCTTGCAGGCTCTGCATCAACAGCAGAGATATGAAAGAGAGACAACCCTTGCTCAGATAGAGCGCAGCCGCATTGTTCTGCTGAACAAAGCCAAAGAGTACAATGGTGAGGACATAGAAGTGATACATGAAATTTCAGCCTTTGCCAGTGAGAAAGTTGAACCCGATGAGGATCTATTCCTTCCTCCTTATCCAAGCTGCCTCCTTGACGCCTTTGTCTTGGATGATCTCTTGCCATCTCACATCTATCCACGACGCAAATCATCTGAAAAAGAAACCTCAGACGAACCATTATCAGGAAATCACAAAAGTGTCAATGGTGAGTCAGAAAATAAGCAGTCTCAAAATGCAAATAGTAGGGCATGGCATATATTTGGGTTTGCTGCAAAGGCGGTACTCACAATCATGAGCATGGTGTCTGTGTTGAGTTTGGCTGGCTTTGAACCAAGGCTCGGCAGAAAGGGTGCTCAAACTAGGGTTTCAGTGATGTTTCCAAAGCGTGCTGAGGAAGAACAGGCTGAGATGCGATGCCCGCCTGGGAAATTCTTGGTAATTGAAGATGGAAAGCCTCGATGTCTAGTGAAAGAGCGAATTGAAGTTCCATTTGAACCAGCTGTTACGGCACCGAGCATAAGTTATGGATTTGGATGAAGATGATTTATTTTTTTTTTAGTAGAGTTTGGTTCTCTGTATAATTGTTGGGCCTGTCTGTATCGAGACTTAAAACTTTATATGATTGTAATTTGTTGGTGTCTTCAATGATATGATCATTGTGCATGATAGTGTCTTGTCCATGCTATTATTTTCAGGATGAGATTCTAAAGAAAACTGTCAGGACTCAACACGCTGTGAATTTTTATTTCTTTTTAAGCATGTACTTGTACCAATGATGTATCTGCTTGCAAAAGAAGTGAAGTAATGCATGGTTTTCATAAGAGTTTATACTGACTGACACAATACATAATATACTCTACTAAGAATTCACATGTGTCACAATACAATTATACATTGCCGGCCATGGGGGCAAAGCCATCAAAGTAATTGTCTACGGTGAGATAAATTTTCTCAATCTGATTGATGTTTTTTTAAAATTTCTTTTTTTTTTTAAATCAATCCAAGAGACATTTCGATTTTAAAAATTTTAATTTTTTTTTTATTAAATGCATATAATATTGTATAATGTTTTAATTTAAATTATTATATAATATTGTGCACCTGTTTAATAATATTAACAAAGTACAAGATTAAAAAAATCTAGATATTTTTTTAAAAAATAATATATAGAGCCCCACTTTAAAATTTCACAAGTCTCATTTAAAAAATTCAATTTTCAAAACTGGCCCTGCAAATATATAATTTTTTTTCATAAAGGTACATACAAACTTCTTTATATGGAGAACACTTTTTAAAAAAATTAAAGCATGTGAAGAATGCCGTTTACATGTTAGGCTGCGTTTGAATGTGTGATTTATTAAGATTCATAAAACCAGGCGTTTTAAACTCAGCTTTTGAGCAGCATTGTTTTATTTGAGTTTCAATCATAAGATTTTTTTAGCAAAAAAACAGATAATAGTTTAAAAAGTTAAACGCTAAAAACGTGTTTGGATTCATGTTTATACATTTTTAATCTTTCAAATGCAAAATCTGAATCTAACTTAAACACGTATCCAAATAATGATGCCTTGACATGCATGCAATAGCAGTACACAAAATTGTTTGATTTGTCCTGTCCTTAATTCGTTATAAAAAAATTTAAAAAAAAATTGCTGCCCAGTGGAGCAATGCATTATGATTATATACATTGAATTCCAATTCTATTTTTTGCCAAGCCAAGTCTTTAACAGTTCACTTTGTGAACCTGAATCCCTCCCTCAATTCAAGAGCCTCCAAGTGATCCTCCAAGTCACAAGTTCGTATCCAGTTACATATGGGATCTACTGGCAGATCTGTGATGATTCAAGGCAAATTTCACACTCAAGTGTGACCAAACAAAGCTGGGCGAAACATCTGTCCAAGGTGATCAAGAATAAAATAAGCTAACAAAATCTCTTCTATAAATATTATGAACAACAAATTAGGAGAATATGATGGTTGTGGCTAGAACATTTTCTTTCCCAGCTTTTTGTATTGTTATCCATTGAAGTAAGCGTTTTGGCACATATTTTATGCTTTACAAGTATATTTAATTTTTAAAATTCTTGATTTTTTTTTTCACTAATCTGCTATTAGTGCTATCTCATATCACATTAGCTTTGTATAATATGTGTGTGTGAACAATATGTGTTATTTTAAATAATATATGGAATAATGTAAAATTTTGCACTTAGAAACCTTCATGCACCTCATATTTAGCATGATAACCAATGTAATTTGAGGAATTTACCTGTAGATCAGGCCAAGGCTAATGGAATAGAAAAAAATCTCTATCTGCACAAGAAACTTCTTTGCAGGGAAGCTATGCATCAGTCAACAAGTTCTCCAACTCTTCATCAAAGTCATCAACAGCCACCATTTCATTGGAATGAAGGACTCCCGTCTCCTTATAAAATATCTCCTTTTGGGCATTCCAGTCATCCACAATCTTCTCCACTTTATCACCAATCAGCTTCTCATTTTCAGCTATGTGCTTTATATCTTGGATGTCTATCAGCTCTCCAGCCTCTTCAATGGCAAAAAATTACAACAGATTTATGAAAGTAAGAAAAATATACCAACAACATTTGTATAATCATGGATGATGCACAACATTAAAAGAGAACCAATT
Organism: Acorus gramineus; assembly: GCA_030737835.1. Classification (NCBI taxonomy): domain Eukaryota; kingdom Viridiplantae; phylum Streptophyta; class Magnoliopsida; order Acorales; family Acoraceae; genus Acorus; species Acorus gramineus. Next base: position 10,625,598 of record CM060852.1, on the reverse strand, counting down.
TATAGACAACCACAAAAATGTTGGATAATCAACAAATGACTTGCAATATAATAAAGAAATTCACACTTTCTTATCCGTAAATCTGAATAAAGAAAAATAAAGTTAACAAGCAAACAAATTTTTATATGCTTGAATAGCAATAAATGGATATATCAATTTGCTATTGACAAGATATTAATTTGCGGTGCATTATCCGGATCACTCTAGCCATCTGATCTAAAAGCTGCTTTGTATGAAGCTATATTGATGACTCAAAAAAATACATTGTCTAGTTCAACATGTATGCATGCTGCTTCAATAGATAGGTCGTCAAATGAATCAAAAGAATTGTTCCTATGTGTTCCTATGTCCATTAGTTGCCCATAAAATAAGATATGATATAGATATACCATTGCACACACAAGGTAATCATGTGTTAGTCCCATTGATGGTTTTTTGTTCTAAAAATAGGGTCCGTCCGTTCTCTTACGAGCGTCTATGCATAAAACAAAATTATTTTTCATCTTAAACTTTAGGATGTTTTTCATACATAGATGGAATATTAAAAAAAAAACGAGGACCGAAGGAAGTACCTTCAATGGCAAGTTTCTTGCTTCTAGCATACTCTGTTGACATTTCCTTTATACCTTTCAAATCCAGCTCCATTCCCTGTCAAAAAAAAAAAAAAACAGCATGGTGTTCAGCAATAGGTTATACGGAGTTCACCCAGAAAGCATTTACATACATAATACAATGAGATATAGAGAAAATGGTGGTTGTTTCCAATAAATAAAATCTGTTTGATAAAGTGTACATTTACAACTCTGCACACTAGCTAAGCTAAAGGAAACATGTAATAAAAAAGTAGAAGAATGTTGAGCTCGTGAAGCAGCACATGTATAGGTTAGGTTGAATTTTTTGCTGGATCAGAGTTTCAAGAATCTAAAAAAGGCAACACAAAACAGGTTTGGTCTAAAGTAACTGATGGAAATAAGGAAAATAAAAAGGAGAAACGGATTTAATATCGGGAGCATCTAAAGCTTAGGAATAGGATAAACATGAACCCACTTTTGAGAATCCAAAAGCGGAAGTGGATAATTAATATTAGTTACACCTAAGAAAATCAAGAACAACACAGTTGAGTAACAAATTTTTGAGGAAAGTGAATCGTATTGGTGAGACATTTTTTTCCCGAGGAAGAAGAACGTGTGAGAAAGATCTAAATGACAGTGATGCAGCTGCTATTTGACTTTCCAATGCCAACCATCCTCAGCATTACCACCGTACACAAACCAGAAAAGGCATATTCATTCTTAAAAGGCTCAGAGAACTTACAAGATCCATATGAACATAGTCATCGATCCGAGAGTTCCCAAATAACCTGATTAACCGAGAGTTCCCAAATAGAATCAGAAATTATGAAGGTCAAGTAGTCACTGCATTAGAACTAAAAGAAGCAGCTAAGATATAAAAAGAAAAATAAGAAGCAAGTTGATTGGTTAAGTACCTCTGATAGGCAACTTGTAATTGCAAGTTCTGTAACCTTGTCATTTCATTGACCCTCTCACTAACAACATCATCAGCTATTTCAACACATCCAAATAGAAACATGTTTTTTTCTAGCATCTGTTTGATTAGAACAGGCACCACTTCTACACCATTTTGTTTGGCATCAACAACGAGGCATTTGAGTCTCTTCAATTCACCTATTGAGGAGAAAATGAGAAGTAAAAATAACATAATAAGTTAAAGGGCATGATCTAGAAAAATAAACAAAACAAAGCATGAAAATTTTCATCTTAAATTTTAGAATAATCAATATGTTTCCATTTTGTCCATTCATAAGATGAAGTTCAAGTAGCCATGATGATAATTGAATGTCTTGATGAATTAGCCTAGAAACAACGAATGAAAAAATTAATAGCATACTAAAGATGCAGAGGAGCACATCATTATCTAGCTAGTACATATCATCAAAGAAACCAAGAGATCAACAAATACAACACCGGTTCCTTGCATGAACATTTCAGCACACATTAATAGCATGGAAAAAAAAAACATCGCAGGCATTTCTAAGAAGAAATTACATCATACCTAGAGATAGGTATATTTTGAAAGGGGGCTTGAACGGCTGCGTCAGGTATAGGCAGTAAAGGCAATAAAGTCCACCCAATCGCCATGACAATGAATCGGACTTAACCATGTAACCTACAAAACATCAATCAGTTTCCACCACACAGACATATAGATTACAAGAGACAATGTCTTTACAGAGAGATTGTTATTGAAAGAAGAAAACAAATGTCAGGCAAACTATATTTATTCTGATCAAACAACAGTGTCATGCATATTAATGAAAATCGTTTATTCCTATTCTCATCAATCACACTCTAAATCCAATTGGGTATAAAAAAAAATCAACTAGGATCCAAGACGCATAAGCTTACAGATTACACAATGGTCAGGTGAACAGTATTTTTATCACAATGATCAAACAACATGTCATGCATATTAATAAAATACATCAACAAGATGAACTCTATAGCGCCTTGATCTCCAATTCTCATCAATCCCACTCTAAATCGAATTGGGTATATAAAAAAAACAAAACCATTGTTTTAAAATCAATCAGGCTCCAAGATGCATAAACTTTTAAGATTATAAAGCACAATATGAAGACGAACTGTATTCAATTATCAAAATAATAAACAACACGTAACATATATTAAGGAAAAATCGCAGATTACATAATCTATATTGCGCCTCAATCTCCTATTCTCCTCAATCACACTGTAAATCCAATTGTGTACACACAAAAAATCATTTTTTATGAAAAAAAAACAAAAAGTGAATAAGTGCAGACCGATCGAGTGGGCAAACAGTGATTGCATGAACAAGGCGAGGTTCGAACTGGGTTTCGCCTCGTAAATGAAGGAGAACTTGCGAGACCTCCAGAGGCTCTTCATATGAGAGAGACTCGTCCACCCATGCTTCAATTGTAAATATTCAAAAGAGATTCATTTAGGGCAAGATCAAGGGGGGAGAGGGTACGGACGATCAAGAAGAGAAATAAATAATAAATACAAATAATTGTTGTAAAAGAAACAAATGGAAGGTGTACCCTGGAGAACTCCTCAAGAAGCTCATCGAGGTCGAGTTTAAAAGGGGTTAGATCGATCGCCATGTTCTTCTACGCCATGGATCCTCTTCAACACTTCTTTTTTATTTTTCTGATGAAATTTGTCCCTTTTATTCGAAGGGATGTTTTTATTTTTGTTAACGTAACATTTCCTAGTTATAACCCCAACCTTATGATTGAGTGAGATGATGTTAATAGTGAAAGTGAATAAACGAAGAAGAAATATAAAGAATATGTAAAGGGGAAAATCCAAATAACCCCTGTAAACTCCCCCAAATCCATGTAACCCCATACTTTTTCTGAAATCTATATAACCCCCTGAAAACACATGTATAAAACGAAATAGCCCCGCTAAATTACATTTTCATTAGCATATAAAGAATTTTCTGTAAATATTCTGTTTGGTTAACCCTATATGAAAACGCAGTATCTCAAAAAACTCATACAATGTGTTAAAAGTGTAAAAAATTCTTTATAAATAACTATTATACCCATTTAAATAGGGTTTATAATCTGTTCAGATGGATAAAATTGTCATTTATAAAAGGTTTTCTGTATTTTTAACAAATTGTAGAGGGTTTTAATAAACTGTGTTTTCAATCACGATTAATCAAATGAAGTCTCCACATAATATTCCTCACCTATGATCGAAAGATTATTCAGATGGTTATTTTGATCTACATAGATGTTTTCAGAGGGTTATATAGATTTTAAAAAAAATCAAAGAGTCTTCTGAATTTCAAACCGTTTACAAGAGGGTATCCCATATGTAAAAAGGTGGTGGGCTAATGTGTTGTCAATTTTTTTTTATATATATAAGGACTACAATTAGTACACGATTAAATGAAAATATTATATGAATATTATGTCAATATAAATACAAAATTTAATTTATTTGGATTTTTTTAAAAAGTTTTCAATGTCTACCCCAACCGTTCTCTGTCTGAGGGGACACATGTATCTAACATTTTTTTGTTTTGGGTGTTCTTATATAAATAAAATCTCATTTATTGCCCAACACGCAGTTATTGATGTATTCTTATAAGTGAGTACTATTCGATCAATAAAATTTACGCTTACAGACTTTCACGAGATCCTTTTGGCGTGCTCTTCCATTCTCATGCCAAAACAAATGATTAAAAGGAACTACGAATGACAAAAGATCACCTGAAATGTGATCGTTGAGAAACATATTTGGAACTTATTAGTAGACTTGTAAGGTTTACTAAAATCAAGTAGATTATGCTTTCACATCAATTTTACTTAAACAAATTCGTTTATAAAGCAAAACAAATATTTTTTTTAACTGTTACGTCCGATAGATATCTCTTATAATATAGACCCTATGATATTTATCTTTGTTGTTTTATGTGATTTTGAGCATAATTCTTCTAATACAAGTACGTGTGTTTACTGTTTCTTTCTAAAGGTACGTTTAGATGTGAGGTTGAAACACTGAGATTTTTAAAATCTTATGTTTCAAATTTAACTTTTGAAAAACTATATTTTATTATATTTTCAACCGCAGGATTTTTTGACTTAAAAAAATGAATATTATGGTTTGAAAAACTAAATACTCAAAATATGTTTGGATATGAGTTTAAAAATTTTTAATTTTTTAAACGCATGATCTACCTAAATTCATATTCAAACGAACCCTGAAAGAAAAAAAAATCGATAGACCAAATATCTTGTATCATGTGAGTTTTTTTAGCAGATGATTTCACACAATTTGGTTGGCATTAAAATTGTTTGGCCCAACAGTGCTCGCTAATATTTTGACAATCGTTGGGAGACATACTATCATGAATTTGGCGTTGTCCAGCAAAGTTCATGCACATATGAGCCTCAACCCAAAAAGAAGCAGGGGAAAAAGTTACGATGGATTGCCATGCAAAATGTCAGTCACAGTGGTAGATATACAGGGGGTAAAGGATGCATGTTTCACTCAAATATGCCAACAATTAATTTATCGATGGGGAACTAGGAAATATTCAGATACATCTTCGTTCACACTCTCACCACCTAAAATTTTTTTTTTAAAAAAAATCTAGCACATACTACCCAATAAGAATCCCAGACATCCCCACTGCTCATAGGTAGACCTAATTAGAAGAGTTGCTAAATTACATACAAGTAGCAGAAACTGAAAAAGCCTACTAAACACCTGCACCACTCTCATATTTTTTTTTTTTATGTCTCCATCTTGATGAGAGCGTTGGAGGGCTCACCGACATTGGCATCGGAGAGAGGGGCATGCTCGAGCCAGTCTTTCGCGCAGAAGAGGGCCTCCACTGTCTCAGGTTTGAGTGAGCTCCGATACTCGTCGAGGACCCTGTTCCCCGTGGCGAACACAGACCCCGAGGTCACCGTCAAGAAGGGGATGGCCAGCACGTCTCTCGCCATCTTGCAAAGCGTGGGGTACTTGAGTTGGTTCAGCTTCCACCAGTTGAGGATGTCGAAGTCTTGGATCCTCGGCACGAGCGCTTCCTCCAGGTACTGGTCCAGCTCTGACTTTGTCTGGTGGGCCAATGTTGTCTCGGATACATAAATCTCAAAAATGTCCATTATCCCGTCACTGCTCGTGAGGAGCTGGAGCGATGCTGGTGCTGGGGGCGGTGGAGGTGTGGATGGGGGAGGTACGGCAGGAGGGGTGGGTTCAGGTTCTGAAAGGGCTTCGGTAACCATTCCGTCAGGAACATGTGTTTCAGTACCCACTGCTTCAGCAACACCACCTGCTTCAGTTGCACTTGCAGCAGCTACTTCAGTAACCATCGCTTCAGGAACACGTGTTACTTCAGGAACACATGCTTCAGAAAGAGCTACTTCAGTGACTGCAACTTCTGGGGCACTACCTGCTTCTGCGACAGCTACTTGGGTACTACCTGCTTCAGGGACTGCTGCTTCAGTGGCAGTCGTCACTTCCGTCGCACCTCCTTCATGGACTGCTGCTTCAGTGGCAGTCGCCACCTCTGTCGCACCTCCTTCAGGGGCTGCTTCTTCATTGGCAATCGCCATTTCCATCGCACCTCCTTCAGGGGATGCTTCTTCAGTGGCAGTTGCCACTTCTGTCGCACCTCCATCAGGGACTGCTTCTTCAGTGGCAGTCGCCACTTCCGTCGCACCTCCTTCAGGGACTGCTTCTTCGGTGGCAGTCGCTTCTTCAGTCGCATCTCCTTCAGGGACTGCTTCTTCCGTGGCAGTCACTTCTTGGGTCACACATGCTTCTGTAACCATTTTTTCAGTCACACCTGCCTCCGTAACCACTTCTTCAGTCACAACTGCTTCTGTAACCATTTCTTCAGTTATAGCCATCTCGGTATCAACTGTTTCAGTAACGGCTTCTTCAAGAACAGCTGATTCAATAGAAGTAATTTCAGAGGTTCTTTTATTGTTGGCATTATCAACATTGTTCATACTGTTGTTGTCAACTTTGCCATTGTCACTGATGTTGTCGATGATCATGTTGTCATCATGGTTCTCTTGATGATTCTCAATAGTAGTTGTCACTGTATTTACCTCAGGTGGTGGCGGCGGCGGCGGTGGGACGGGCAGCGCTAGTGGTAGTTCGAAGTAGGCGGGGGTCAAAGGGAGGGGCTGGGCAATGTACTCCTGATAGAGCTCGTGGATGCCATCATTGACCACCTTGATATAGCTGGCAGCATTCTGACCGTATATCTTGGAGAAGCTGAACTCCACGAGCTTCATCTTAAATCTCGGGTCCATTACCACCGCGATGGCCAGCACAAGGCTGCAATCCTTCCAGTACTTGTCAAACTTCTCATGCATCTGCCTCAGGATCCCACTAGCCAGGTTCTCTTCTGCGGCGGCTGCGTTGCTCAACTCATAATGGATCTTCCATGCCTCATGGAAGTAAATGTTGGCGGTGGGGTAGTCAGTGGTGGAGACAAGCTTGGCGGAGTCATGGAGGAGGCGAAGGTAGGTGCAGACTATCTCGACTTTCTTCCAATCATCCATGGAGGGAGCCTCATTGTAGTTGGCCTCGCTCAGTTCAAGGGAGGCAAAGACATGTTTCAGCTCCAATGCACCCATCAACATGAGGTAGGTGGTGTTCCAATGATTCTGGACATCAAGAGACAAGAGGGTCTTTGCATTTGTGATCTGGAGCTGCTCGGCGATCTCAGAGAACCTCTCCTCACGGGCAGGGGAGGCCTTTACATACTTGACACTCTCACGGACATTGTAGATAATATCGTGGATGGCCTCAAGTGCATCCCGTGCAACAGTGTTTAGGATATGCGCATAACAGCGCACAAAGAAGATGCGACCATCAAGCATAAGGGAGCTGTTGCATGAAAGGTGGTCACGAAGGTTAGCACTGTAGAGGTCGTGGGAGGAGCGGCTATTGTCGACCGTCACTGTGAAGAGTCTTGTCTTCATGTTCCAGTCTGAAAGGCAGGCTCCAATGGCATCACTCAGGGCCATCTCTGTGTGGGGCGAGGACACATTCATGAAGTTGAGCATCCGGCTATGGACCTTCCAGTCTTCATCAATGAAATGACCCCTCAGGCACATGTAGCCCAGGGTCTGCCGGGAGGTCCACAGGCTCAAAGTAAGGCCAATGCGGCCCGGGAGAGACCCAAGGAGCTGCATGAGTTGCTCCTTCTCTTTCTCATAGATAGCGATACACTCCATCTCGATCTCCGGGAAGGTGGGCATCCTGAAGCGGGGCTGGAGATTTTGTACAAAGGTGATGAATGCGGAGTGCTCCACCATGTGGAGAGGATACTCCTGGATGATGAGCATCCGGGCCAGGTCGAGGACACTGCGGTCCTGGTCGAAAAGCATGTTGAGGACACTGGAGCCGCCTCGGTAACGTCTCTTGGCAGGGGGGTTGGAGGTGGTGCCGCTCGTGCCGGTCTTGGAGGAGGCGGGGGTGTAGGGGGTGAGTTGCTTCTTGTCCTGGCTCTTGATCTTAGGGCAGGAGCCCATGGCGATGTGTCGCTTGAGGTGGCTGGTGCCTGCCAGCTTGGAGCCCGTGCTGTAAGCGAAGGTCTGTTTGCATTGTTTGCAGCAAGCACGCGTGCAGCCGCTGCCCACCGTCTCCACTGTGAAGTGCTCCCACACCATTGACTTCTTCCTCCTACGTTTATTGGTGGCGGGTGTAATCTCAAGAGCATTGCCTGGTTCATTGTCACTGACAGATGCCATTTCTGATAAAGAAATGGCCTCCTGCTTCAGGAATGAGTGAAAAATGACACGAGATTAAAAAAAAAAAAAAAACAATACAAAAAACACATGATTTTGTTAAGAATTAAGATAGCATCATTGCAGGCAGCAGCGATAGAAACAGTATATGGCACTTATTTTCAACATAATATCCAACCTACCAACATAGCCACTCTGAAAAAATCGACATTCTCTTGCCATGAGAAAATGGGTTACAATATACAGATTATAACATATAGTCCATAAAGATACTTAAAGATTTACCAAAGTATCTGATCAACAGCATGCAGCGCAATACATCTTGGTATTTTTTGTAGTTTCTGAACACTATAAACTTGTCCTAACAAAGAAATTTGAATTAGAAACACTACATTAATGTCAGAACATCAGTAGGATGATGAAATCTTTGGCATGTGAGGAGGATATTCAGTATCCTAAAATTAAAATCAAACTTCACTACACTGACAACTTATGATGCATACCCAAGACTGGTTTCTAGAGTGAAAACTTTTTATCTTCTTAAAATAAATACTCCGATCCATCCTATGATTATAATCCACAATGTTCTGCAGCATATGTTGTTCTTCCCATACCCCACTGAGTATGACTATTACAGATAGAGAGGAATCCGGATAAGGATGTTGTAATTGTGCAGTTAAAAATACCTTGGTTGATATTGCATATAGAACATCGAAAAAATCATCTTAAAGGAAAAACAATTTTTCCAGTTGCATTGATAAAGCTGCAGGAAGCTGCAAGTCAGCAATTAAAGAAGAGTAACACCAGCACATACTAATTTAAAAACTTAGTCTTTAAAGTAAGATTTTCAGACCCAGAAACATCCAAGATTGATGCATGGTTAGAAATACCAAGTGAGAAGGTTGTCATGCGAACAAAAATTGAGACAAAGTGATTGTGTCAGGACAGACTCTTAATTATACAACGGGATCATTCTCATGCTGGGGGGAGAGAAAGAACTCTGTATGTTCAACAAATGAAACATGTATTGAGTGTTGGATTGTATCTATAAAAGGTTTTTATGTGTGGGCATCAGGTATGACTGCATGAGATTGGAGATATGTTGACTCCAAAATCTGGATTTTTTTTCAAGAAAAGATGGGAACATTTTATCACTTAATGTCCAAACGCCCTTCAATCAAACAGACTCGACCATATATTCAAGAAGCCCATGTCCAACCCCAGTTAATCACACACACTTTAGGTCTCAAAAAACCTAAGTCAACTAAAGATCTCGTTTCAGAAACCTTGAAAACATAAAAATCCCATCTTCATCAAAAGTCAACACCTTCCAAAAAAAATTCAAAAAATAAGAGAAATCTTCATAAGTCAGCCCTGGAAACAACGAGCGGACGATCACCAAGCACGGAAAACCACAGATCCAACAGATCAGGGATTCTATAACCCCAGAACATATAATTCGTACAGTACAACCTTCTAAAGACGTCTAAAACCCCATTCAAGCAAGAAAAATTGGCCGTAAAAACACACAAAAACGAAGTTTTTCAGACATCCGACAACACGTGAAGCAATTCAGTAACGCAAACAAGATGAAACGCTGGAGAACAAAATTAGGGATTTTTTTTAAAACGAGATCTTACAGAGATCGATCGCCGGAGAAGCGGCGGAGCTACGTCTGCCGGGAAAAAAAAAACCCGGATTTATGAATCTAGGGTTCCGATCGGGCGAGATCCGGTTCGGATTAGGGTTTTTTTGGGGGCCCTTTTTTTGGGGGGAGTAAATTTTTTGGGGTTTGTTGAGCCGATAAGGGTTTTTGAAAAACTGGATCCAAAGATAATGAGAGGGGCTTAGATTAGACGAGCACGCGAGGGGCAGGTGTTTATAGGGGCCCAGCCCAGTCGGAGAACGAGATACGGAAGAGCACGTGTGAGGGTTGGGCCCACACGTGACGGGAAGGACCGGTGATCGCGAGAGTAATAGATGTAGGGGCCTTTCGTTGTTGTTTGCGCTTCCAATTGTTGATCTACTTTGCAAGTTTAGATGGGCTTTTTCTTTCTCAGTTTTTGAGTTTGCAGACCCAGAATATATGTGTTCATGAACATAATATTTAGGCAATGGCGTGTGTCAGCAAATCAAAGATCAGGGAGTTTATTGTGCAGGAGCGAGAAGGATTTCGTTCACAGGGATCCAAGACCTATATTGAGGAGTAGTCATTTCTTCGCTTTATTGAGGGACACAGTAGATATCTCCTTTTTTTTTTTTTTTTTTTTTTTTAAGGGTTACGCGCAATCTATATTTTTAATTGATTGTTTCTTGTATTTTCTTACTTTTGTCATTCTCTTTCTTACTGGTTATTACTGGTATGACACAAAAGAAAGATATATTCCTAGATCATCTTGTTACATCGGATTTATTTATTTATTTTTATCTTCTTTTTTTTTGTTGACAGAGTTAGTCATTTTGTATTCATATGAAAAAACTATAAATGAGAGAGGGAGGGGGGATTTAGAATTCAGGGGGGAAAAAACAAAGACATATGGAACAAACAGGACATAAGCGATGCTGCTGATTAGTGAGACCGGAATGCCCAGCCTTCCCCTCCAAGGAAAAGCAAAACTACTCACTCTATAATTGTGACTTCTTATAAGTATTCTAACATCGTCCAATGTGGCAACAATGTATGTATATCATCCAAGCTACGTAGTTTTATGGTAGCTGAGATCGGAATCAGCCCAATGAATTAGTTCCAATCTGGAACAGCCCACAAACGGGAGTCGCACAAACGGAACAGCCCACTAAAAATAATGGCTCTGAGTCCTGAGCGGTCAAAGAAATAAGAGTGCTGCTACACTTAGTTTTTTTCTCATTCTAAAATACAGATTTATATATCTCGTTACAGATTCAGTGAAGCATATACCTTGTTCGTAAACTTCACAAAACATATGGATTAAGTCCCCGTAAATTATATAATTTAGTTATCAATCTCTTACTTCTTCTTATTATAGTTTAAGTCTTCATATTTAAACAATATATTCTTTATTAGTCATTGACAAGAACATATCACTAAATTATTTTATTTTCTTATTAGTCTTCGTAAGAGACTAAAAATGAATACATCCTTTAAAATAGAGACTTAAACCGTAATATAAAAAAACGATGATCGATCACTAAATTATATAATTTACATATAATTAAAAATAAAAAAACCCTTTTTTATTATACGTAACTTTCCTCTTAACATAGACTCCTTTTATTATGTAACAAAAAAACGTGTTCAATGCTCTTGAGATTAGATGCATTTGTAATATTTTAGTACAAGGATGAATAATTCATAATATTCAATATTTGTAACAGAGAAGTTTGACGTATCACGGGCCTAAAAGAACCCATGGACTGATGGACCAAAGTTCACTGTTCATAGAGTCATACGATTTTATATCATCTTCCCAGCATTGGTTTCAAATCGGGGTTGGCACTTATTAAAGAGACTTTCTTTAATAAGTATGAAATGGGCCTTTTTGAAATCCATTAGTATTTTAGATTATGCAGCCTCATCTACAACACCATACACTATGATAGCGTAGTATATATTATGCGATCATAATATATGGGATTATATTATAGTACATGAAATAAAAAAAATTTCTTTCATATAATTATATATACTTCAATAAAAAAATAATAATTTTAAAAAATAAAAAATAATGTGGATTATGGATGTGATTCAGAGGTTGAACATATCATTTGCCATTTTGAAAATAACATTGGAAATTGATACATTCAACCTCATTTGCCACTTGTGCTTTGAATTTTTTTTTTAATTATACATATTTAGTTAGTGATGTATTTTTTTCAAATTATATATTCATACAAATTACATACATATATTTTTATGTTTTATAGTAGAGTATATACCGAATAGTAAAAATATATAGTTATATGCTACATTAAATAGTTTCATAAACTGCATGAGTAGCCACTATGATAGGAACTACAAAACGGACTAGGGTTCAATGGTATTTGACATGTTAAAGCTTTTAACAAATCTGAATCTAATAATAACAAATTCAATATTAAAAACCATTTTAATATTTAAAAAAAATTAAAACATTGTTTTTAGTCATAAAAATAATTTTTCAATATATAAAATCTAGCAGTAATAATAATTTTTGAAAACGTTACTTTTAAAAGCAGTGTCGGATCAAAACAGGGTGGACGAATATAAACAGTGCCCTGTCATAGCGCAGACTTCATCCGCAAGCAATGATAGTCCAGCTAGCTATCACTCACCTTTCAACATTCAAACCCCTCAAATGGCTACTTTTCCGCAATTCACGAAACAAATCCGGGTCAAACAAAACCAGTATCAAATGAAACAAACCATTCGAAGCACCAACAAAAGAGCACACTCAGAAATTCTGTTAAAAGTGAAGTTCTTTTTTCTGACTCAAGTTCTAAAGAGAACCTCTTCACCAAGTCTCATCAAGCGAAATGGGCTGCGCATGCGAATTTGACATGTCAGATACGTAGAGGGGTGTAGAAACCACCTCTCATCTCATGCTAGAGTGCCCTATGGATTGCTGGTGTTAGAGGCGTCTCGCAGGTGCATTGAATATTGTGGACGGTTCACGGTTGTGCTTCCCTTGACGATTCATGGATGGCAACTAAGAAGATTAGGTTTTGTTATTGTAATTGAGGGATATGTTTTGTATCTTTCTTGGTAGACTCTTCATCTACCTATTTTAATTGTTTTGGGTATGTTTTATCTTAATTAATATAATTAAAGCTCATACCTACCTTTTATAAAAAAATAATAATAATAATAATAAGAAGATTAGGAGGATGGGGGTAAGCTAGTGACTATAAAAAAAATTCAAATGCTTGTCTTAGTATTTGTTTGGGTAATTTGGATATCTCACAATCTCTTGTTATTCAAGGGACCCTGGTTTATGAAGAAAATAAATGAGAGATGGTGGTGCATTCTATAAAAGATTGAGGGGTTAGTATAAGAAAGATTTTTTTTCTTATGAATAAATTGTACGTTGAGTAGTATATTGTTGTTGAGGTTTGTGATTTTGAGGTCCATAGTAGATATTTCTTCTACTCGAGAATTTGTGATTGTACTTTACACTAATTTTGGATAATTTTTTCTTTCAAATATAATTAAGTGTGTGTTTGTACGTGGGTTTGAAAATTTGCTATTCTTTAAAGTTGAATTTATAAAATTGAGTTTATAAGAATCAGTTACTCTACAAGTTCTTATTGAATTTTTAATTAAGCGATAATTTTTTTATAATATTTTTAAATCAGATTCCTACGGATCTAGGCCCAATGCACATCTTTCTTAGAAAAAAAAAAAGAAAAAAAAAAAAAAAGAGGAAAGGGCGCGGCGCTCAAAACACTCATCTGACAAATATATATTTACAAAACTACCCCTCTCACATCACTCCGGGATCGCGCACAAATCCGACGCGAAACTCCGCCCACTCCTGCCGGAACCCGACCTCCTCCTCCGTCTCCTCCGCCCCATCATCTCTTCCTCCTCCTCCGCCGTCCGATCGAAAACCTCCGGCGGCGGGATAACGAACGTCTTCCCCGTCCGTACGAGCGCCTGACTCGCCCTAACCGCGAGCGCCGCCATCTCCTCCGCCTGCATTGGGCGGCGGAGGGAGCTGAGGGGGAGGACGAAGTACAGCCTCCCGGGGAGGAGGTGATCGTCGCCGGAGACGGCGGAGACGAAGCCGTCGAACTCCATGTCGTCGGAGTTGCAGATGAAGCAACCCGGGTCCTTCCGGAGCACGATCGACGCCTTTACCGGCCGGGGGAACTCCTCGAGCTTCCCGTCGGGGAGTATTAGCTTCGCCGTCGACGCCGCGGACGTCGACGGGGCGACCTCCGTCGCTTCGCACGTGCTGCACGTGGCGCCCATTTTTTGGGTTTTTGTGAGTTCGGATCGGCGATGTGTGGGGGAGTGAATTGAGAGTTTTGGGTATTTATAGGGGGGGGGGGTGAATTGAATGTTTTGATTTTCGACACGTCAGCTAATTTGTCTGTTTGTGACAACCTGTATTCTGTTGAGGACAGGTTGTGATGTTTATTTGGTGTCTGACTGTCTGGGGTTTCGTCCCCGAAATCGGACAGCGTTTTGGTGCTTATTTACGGTGGATGGGACTAATCCGTATTTAAAAAATCAGAAATATCCGATATTCGAAGATCTAAAATGCGGTTATAAATATCAATCTATCCGATCTAAAAAATATTGTATCCGACATATATTAGAAAAATATATATATTTATACTATGATAATATATTATAATACTATTAAATTTTTAATATATGATATCTGAAAGAGATAATAAGCTTTAAAATCTTAATTTTAATTTTGATGTCTCTCTAAAATATCATTTGATTATCTAAATTAATATTAATATTTAAACATGTCAATTATCCTAAAAATATCTGATCCTTATCCGACGAGATCTAAATCCAAAAATTAATATCTGTATCCGATCCGAAAATTATGATATGAATATTAACATATCTAATCCATATTTGTCCGATTGACAGACTTGGAGGTGGGAATTTTTATATAATTATGTTTGTTTGATTGATAAATATATGGAAATATAAGCTGAGACGACCCTGGATTTTTTTGGAGGGGAGTTTTAAAAAAATTATTCTAACGTACCATTAACTCTATAAATATGCTATGTTTATTAATAACATAAAATCAAATTCAATAATAAATCTATTAGTCTTCAATATAAAAATATGCAAATAAAAAAAAAATTAATTAGGGGTCTCTGACCCTATATTCATAATAACAATAAGTCCCTGTAATGTTTTACCTTAATCATAAGTCCCTAGTCCCAAAACCTATTATCTTTAGGTCTCTCTGACTAACAGCTCCTCAAACGTCCGTTAACAATACTTATTCTACCCTTCCAATTAAATCGACCCAGAGACCCTCGTCTCTACCCTTCTCTCCCAAAAAAAAAATTCTAGCCACTCCTCGTCGACTGTCGCTTCTTCTTCTCGATCGCTTCTCCTCGTCGACCGCTTCTCCATTGACGTCGCTACTCCTCGTCGACCGCTTCTCCGCCGCTTCTCCTCGTCAACCGCTTCTCCTCCTCGATTGCTTCTCCCCTGCTCACGGACAATATTTTTGTGGATGTTTATTTTTATGAGGTTAATTTTTGTGGATGTGAGATCTGTTTTTTGTGTTGAATTTTGATTTTGTTTTTTTGTTTTTTTTTTGAAGTGGGTGTTGGATTATGGGATGATCTTCTCATTGTTCTAAAAGGGATTCAAGATCTGATTTAAGGAAACCAGTTAAACTAGGGCATTTGCCCAATGGTTTGGATCAGAATCTTCAACCCACTTTGCGGCTTGTTGAGAGAAACACCGCATTTCGGCTATGGATTTTCTATAATCATCGAACCCCCATCTTTCCACTAATTCATTAACAATGTAAGCATACGTTGTTGTTCTCTATATGCTAACTACCTCGGCATCATCCATATATGTACAAGCTGCCATGATTGGTTCCATGCTTCAACAATGATAAATTAATATGCAAATATTAAAAAGACAACTAAGAATTTCATGTTTTCAACATATTATAACATGCATGTACATTTAACCACTTTTCACACATAAACTGACAATAATGCACTGTTATTGTGTACATTGTTACAAAGAACATCTTTTCATGTTTTTATCATATTGTAACATGCATACTCATTGCCCATTTAACATAGAAAACACACAATGTACTCAATGTACATTGTTAGGTTCACTGTGCACACTATTAATATTCACACTTTGATAATCTTTTAGTTCAAAAATATATACAACTATATAAAGAGAGAAACTTTGAAAATTTCATAATTCCAGAACATGCACGACTACATAAAACTGAAAATCATCGCACACTATGTCATGTACTATATGTGTACACTAATAAGTACACTGTGTACATCCTTACACTTTCATATTTCTGAAAACTCTCCAGATTAGAAACATTTATACAAACATATAAGATGCATAAAATCAACACTATAACATTGAAAACTATATAAAAAAAAAATTTATTGCTTTGAACATTCAATAAAAACATACATTGGTGACTCTGGAGTGAGAATCAATCGATCCGGGTCCGGGGCAAGATCCGTGGTCAAGATTGGAGGTCGGGGGAGGTTGGGGTTGTGGAAGGGGGTGGGGGTCGCGGATGTGGTCGTCGGAGGGGGTGGGGGTCATGGATGGGGCCGTCGGAGGGGGTGGGGGTCACTGATGAGGTCGCGGAGAGGGTTGGGAGGCGGTCAGGGGAGGTTGGGGGACGCAATGGGAGGCGCGGGAGGCACGGTGGAGGGGGCTAGTGGAGGTGGTCTCACATTCTCATCTTGAGTTTTGGGAAAGAAAGAGACATGTTGGGGAAGAAGAAAAAAGCAAAGAGAAAGGTTATGTTGAGGGTAAAAGAGACATAAAAACAATAGATTAGATGGAAAAGAGATGAAAGGACCTAAACAAAATACCACAACTAACTAAGGGACCTAAAGAAAACTTAAAACATTGTAGGGACTTATTGTTATTATGGATATAGGGTCAGGCATCCCTAATTAATTTCCCCCCAAAAAAAAGAAAGATAAAAAAGAGATGATGGCCGAATAGGAAAAATAAAATTTGGGAATTGATAATAATTTGGGAGTGAGGATTAGTGTTTTTATTTTATAAGAGAAAATTTGATTTTTTATTATCTCTTTTAATAAATTTTAATAATTGAATTTTTTTTTCTTATAAATATTTATTAAGAGAAGAGTAAATAATGCAAGATTTAATTTTTATCATTTCTTTTTTTTCTTTAGGTTGAGAGTGGAGAAAATCACTGAAGATTTTGTATTTTATTTTTTGTTTCACATAAAACCATGGAAGATTCTTTTCTCTTTATAGTTTAATAAATTTTTGATGAATTTTGGTTCAACTTTTTTACTATTGAGTTGTTATAATTTATTTGGGGGGGGGGGGGGGGTTGAGATTAATTATTTTTCTCTCTTTTTTTAAATTGGTTGAGGGGATTAACCCCCCTTAAGAGCATTTTCAATTGACATGTTAGTTAACCAAGATGTTAAAGTGCCATGTCAGTACTTTATCACTCAACTAGACACTCATTTACTACATTATTATTTAGTTGGTTTATTTTACTCCAATAGATTAGCTAAATAACTAGCCAAAATAATAGTGGGCCCATCACTCCACCCACTAAAACCTCTCCATCCACCCAAAATAATATTTTTTTGAATATTTTAAATGGTGGGGCCCACATTTGATTGGCAAAGCACTAACCACAGTTAACACTTTCCTTAACATATGACAGACGGGGCCCACATTTAGTTTGCCCTTAACACTTTCATTGGAGCACCATTTTTACATATTTTCTAAAAATCTGATACTAACTAGTGAGTTATCATGTCCATTGGAGATGCTATATGAGAAACATATATTTGCTATTGGCTGAGACATTTGGTGACTCCTATAAGACTTTTAATTTTTTAAAAAGCTAAAATCATCCTCCATTAGGATGTCAAACGGGGCCTAAGATCAACCTCAACATAAAAGAGCAATTCAAATTTAATTTAATATGATTTCCGAGATTGATAGGATGATATGAACTCAATTAATCAGGTTACACATAGGAGTGGCAATTATCCAGAAAAAAATCTGTATTTGATCAAAATCCGTATATGAAAATTTGAAAATTATTTGAATCTGAATATTTGTTTTTCATATCCAAAATAAAATATCCGTATAAAAAATATTTTCGGATAGTATATAGATATAATCAATGATATCCGATTTGAAAAACATTCATATCTGAAAGTTATTTTATATTATTTATTTATTTATTTATTATACTAATATATATTTTATATTCTTAGGATTACTTTAAACTATGTAATATATTTATAATTTTTATAAATTTATGTTTTATATCAGGTAATTATTAAATTTTTTAGGATAAAAAGAGGTGAAGAGTGAGACTGATAAATTTTCAAGATTAAAAAATAGAAATTCGAATTAATGTTATATTGAAACATTTAAATTTATTACTCTAATAGTCATTAGATGTACTAGTTTGACGTTCATTATATTCTTCTACTGAAATATTCAGCAAAACTGTGTTAGAATTGATTAACTTTTTTAGAGATAGAAATGTGGAGTGGTCCAATTCAAGAATAATTTTTTTTGTAGACATTTTAGATAAGTTTTTTTTTATAATATTGAATTCATGAGAACGAATAATCTTTATTCTGATCCAGAACTATCAAGAGTCTTTAAATTTAAATAAAATTATATCATAATTAGATAACATTTGTTTTGTTCTTAGAATCCGAAACCAATTCGACCCCACCAATTTTTGGATAAATTGCATTTTGCAAAGCATATGATCGGTGACGTCACATATCCGGTCTGGTGAATCAGAGCCGTTGATTTGTTGGGCTCTTGGGGGGGTCCAGCGGAGGAGATGTAATGTTTAGCACGTTTTTTTATTTCGCATGTCACGTTTTGAATGAGAGATTTATACACAATAATCATGTCGTATCACGGGTAGGGCAATTCCGTAAATTGTTGATAATGTTTTATTTGCATGGGATGGACACGTGGAGGTCTGGTGGCTCGACAAAGCTACTTGTATTGAAAAAGCAATGGCACCAAAGCATTGGATGATATTAGGGGGGGGGGGGGGGTGGAGGTTTTTGTATTATTAATTTAATGTTTGTTGTAATGCTGGGGCACAGACTCTCATGAATGTGAGGTGGCAACTATTATTAATTAGTTAAGGTTGGACTTATTAAAAATAAAAATATAGTTTTTTGGAGGAAAAATTAACACTTGTCTGTTTCTCTTGTCTCGGTTCATGGTGCCAATCAGAATCATTTGGCTTTTGTTTAATTAGGGTTATATATTAAATTATATGTATTGTTACTCGTGAAAAGATGCAGTGGAATATGATTTAGGATTTGGTATGATTAATTTGTGTGTTTTTAATTATTTGTTTTTGATATGGTTGGCGGGAGGATCACAGAATGACAAGCATATCATGTGAAATCCAGCTGTGTTGTATTAGATTCTACTGAATATTAATTATAATGTTTTTGTGATGTCAAATTCTACTTAAACTTCAATCAAAGAACGGCAATATCACCCCAAGTCGATGGTGGAAACATCAAGAAAACATGCAAAATATCAATTCGATAAAGTGTAAAAAAAAGAGAAAAGATTCTTATGTTTTTGTTGTTTACCTAATTATTACCTCATTTCGTGTGTATTTATATTTTATTTTTCTTTATGTGTATGTTCCTTCATCTGATTAAGAGATACATGTGACGTGCTTTTCACTTTAATTCTTATTTTGTCATTTTATAAAATTTATAAATAACTTTATATTAAGGCATTGCCAACCACAATATTCCATATATAGGTATTTACCACATTTTAATTATCAATTGAGTTGAAAGAATATAAAAAAACTTATAGATAGCAATCTAATTTTGTCATCTCGTGTATATATAAAAGACACGACAAAAACTTGTTAGAACCACCGTCTGTTTCTTTATTTGTTTAAGCATGAGTATTAAACTTTTGGACTAACTCTTTTTAAACTTATATATTCTCATAAGTATATATTATATTAATTTGTTCTCCTGAATGTCTAAAAGTATATAAATAAATATAAAGAGAAAAAGAGAGGAAGAGAATGAAACACACGAGATAATACATCTCTTAATGTTGTTTCATTCACTTCATGAAGATATTAGATATATGTGTATAATTAGTCATATATCAGCATTCAAAAAGTTGAGAGATTTTTTCTTTGCAAAAAAATATTAGGATGACAAACGGCGGCTATCAGTTTAATCGATTATTACTTTGGTAGTTTACCTGACTTAATTAACAAGTTAATATACACTTTGAAATATTTTATATATACTTTATTAGTTATTATATCTTATATGTTAAACCATAATTTAGTTTTAACTTGGGCCCCTCTCACACTTTCGTATGTACACAATAGTTTATAAAGTGAACCGAGGTACCGTGTTAATTTGTACATAGAAAAATATATACAAATTATTAGAGTATATATATATATATATATTTTAAACGACTAACATTCTACCTGACATAATATAAACATAAAAGAAAGGGCAGTCATTACATTAAACAGTTAAATTCGATGCAATAGCTAAAATCAAAATATGGCGTTGTTTGTTACAATTTAAATTTATAAATTATAACTTATAGCCTGTAGATTATAGATTTTAATTATTTTGATAATTAGAAGTAGACATGTTTGTTATAGTAAACTGATTTTTTTATTATAAAATTGTTAAAAATACTATTTTAAATAAACTTCTAATCTCTGAATGAAATATACGAGACAGAGTGTTGTATTTTAAACAAAATATTATGATTATATTGGCTTTTTTAACATGTTGGTTGTGAAGTTTTTCTTCAAAAAATAACATCTTGGTTGTGAAGTTGGGGAACAGGCTATCACAATTTTGAGGTGGGATTCTGAGTTTAGTCTTACATTTAAAATACATATAAAACATTTGTCTGTCGTTGTACATATAAAGCCAGTCATAAACACAGTTCATTCCTTTAATTAGTTGAACATAATTGTCCACTTGAAGGTAACTCAAGTTCTTTATTTGTTGTTATTAAAATTTTTTTCCCAATGACTGTGTATTATTTCAATGAGTTTGTTGCCACCCCCTCGTGCAAAGATGTACTATAATTAAATGGTATTTGATCTATGTATTTTATTATAACTAATCTATTTTAAAGCTTATCTGGCCATGTGAAATCCAGATCCGTGGTCAACGATTTTCTTTTAATTTCTTAGATTAATTTTTTTTTATATATTCCACAGGATATATATATATATATATAAGAAGAGAGATATTGTAAAATATAGGGATACTTTTGATGACTATAAATGTGACATAACTATAATTGTGACTTCCTATAACTATTCTAACATCGTCCAATGTATGTATACCATCCTAGCTACGTAGTTTTATGATAGCAGAGATCGGAATCAGCCCAATGAATTAGATCCAATCCGGGCCCAACAACGAGTCACACAATCGGAATCAGCCCACTGAATATAATGGGCTCTAAGTCATGAGCAGTCAAAGAAATAAAAGGGCGCAGATTGACTCAGTCCATGTTATAGTACTATATATTATGATAGTATAACGTATATTGCGTTATTATAATATATAAGGTTGGGCAAAAAAAAAATTTATTTTTTCAAAACAAAAAAAAGATATATTATTGTATCTCAGTATATACTTTATTTCATATAAAATCATGCACTTCAATGGGAGAGTTAGAGTGTATGATCTTTTTAAAAAAAGAATAATATTGTAGACTACAATTGGGTTGCAATGGGGCTTTTAAAATGAAAAAAAAATATATATTATTGCATCTCAGTACATACTTTATTTCATGTAACATCATGCAGTTCAATGGGAGAGTTAAGAGTATATGATTTTTTTTTAAAAAAAAAAAAATGGTGTGAACTGTAATTGGGGTTGCAATGGAGCTTTCAAAATGAAAAAAAATACATTATTGTATCTCAGTACATACTTTATTTCATATTACATCACACAGTTCAATGAGAGAGTTAAGAATGTATGATCTTTGTAAAAAAAATAAAAAAAATAGTGTGGACTGCAATTGGAATTGCAATGGGGCTGGACGTATCATTTTCCAATAAAAACTGAATATATCCAACTCCACCGGTCATTTTGATTTTTTGTTTCTTAAACTATATACTCATACAATGAAGCACATATTAATATGAAAAATAAAATATATACATAGATAAATAAGAACATATATTTTTCAATAAAAATAAAAAATTTTAAACCTTTTATACATTACATTAATGGAGTATATACTACATATACTAGGACAGTAGACACTCCACTATTAGAATATATAGCATGGTTGGGGGACCGTTTTTGGTGCAGATGCTACTGCAAATGGATTTGGGTTTGAATTTTTTTTTGTTTGGTTTTGTTTGATTACAAATTGAAAAATCAATAAATCCAAACTAATTCGATTTGGGTTTAGTTTTACATTTTAAAAAACCAAATTAAACAGAACAAAACATAATCAAATTTCTCAATTATAATTTTTTTTTTGGACTAAGGAATCAAAATTCTCAAAGTTACGATATTCATATTTTATGATAATTAGTCACCCTCAAATCTTTCCATCCTAACTATCCCTGAGACAAATCTATACTCTCCAACCTTTAACTTTTAGGTACCGTTTAAATGTGGGTTATACTCCTAGTTGCCGGTCGGACGCGTACAAACACAAAAACCCAAATCCAAACAATTTTTGGCGTTAGTGAAGCAGCCTTTAATCTGCAGCGTTGGTAGTGTATTTATGTGGTGTTGGTGATCACTCCAAAACAACGCTTCAAAGTGATATTACCATATTTGTGGTAATGATATTATCATATTACCCTCGTTCAGGTTGTGATGGATGATTAATGTTTTGGGAGTAGGATAGTAACGTGGAGTGGTAGCGTCCGCAACGTGAATAAATACACCATCGCGCATTTGTCCTTGTCCCCACCTCATTTGCTGCGTCCAACAAACGCCGCAGCTGTCATTCCACACACGGAGCATTAGATGTTTATATAAGTCCTATTTAAAAAAATTATTTGTGAGATTATGTTGTTTGAATTTCAAAATATTAACTTAATTTATAAAGTGGTTTGGTCTGGCGGAAGATTAAACAGTTTTTTTTATTATTATTATATTTTGTTAAAATACTCTTCTTAAATGGTCGCCAAAAAAAAACCTATGGAAAAATTATAATTAGTTTCGCATTCATACCTTGTGACTACAATCGTGAGTTGGGGTTAATTTTTTTTACTCAAAATATCGTCAGAACGCTTGCGAACGTCAACACTACTGGTGAAATATATATATAGGTGCTTGGGGAACCACTCTTGGGACAGATGATGCTGCAAAAGGAATCGAGTGGGTAAGCACCGTAAAGAAATATATTATGAGATGGGCCTGATTAACAGTGTAATTTGTAGCGATTAAACCATAAATCAACCAACCCGATTGATTTATTTCGTGTTTGAAAAATATTGTTTGGTCTGGTTTGATTAAATGTTCAGAAATTATTAAATCCGACCTTCCATTAGGCCTGATAACCCCTACTGGTGGGTTTCAAGTTCGAACATATAATGCTACGTGTTGGCCCGCGTCTAGGCTTGCATGAGTTTGATCCAGCGAGCGCGCGCGCACAAGCGTCCGCGTGTCTCTGTGGGTGCGTATGCGTGCAGCGTGCGTGACATTTGCGCGCGCGTGTGTGCCTGTATGTGCATGCACATGTAGACGCACATGGTTTGTACGCGCGCATGTTAGCGTTCGTTTATTGGCAGCACTGGTGGCAGTTGTGGAGGCTTATTCTGTTTTTTTCCCCCACAAAAACAGAATAAACTCCTATTCGAGTCCCTATTCCTGTTCCGCAAACAACCAAGATTTGACGTGGCAAAACAAACTCTCCAGTCAATCATTCAAAATAAGTCAACGCATCTTATTCAAACAAAATAACATACACAACACACACATTAAAAAATAAAATAAAAAATAATACGTATCCAAATATTTGACACCCCCGTCAAAAACACGAACCCTTTAAAGCGTCACTGAAAGCGTCAAACTTTCCAGAGCTCCTGACGCTTGCTTTTATGGGGTTGGGAATTTATGAGTCTCACCAACCAAGGCTTCTCTTCAATTCGTCTTCGCTGTCACCCGAGACCCCTCTCTCTAAAGAAATTTTTTTCTTTGCATTCATTAAAAGCAGGCAAAGCATTTAATAACGCATGCGACCTCCATTAATTCTCTCCGACCATCTCAGGTTCCCCGGTCACCTCCACCGGCTACCGCCGGTTCAGCCTCTCCGGGGACAGCAGCGCCTCCGGGTCCCCGCACCTCATCCTGCTCGAAGACCACCACCCACCGGTCGCCGCCGGCGATGCCATCGACTTGCTCCGCCTCGAACCCACGCCGGAGAACCTCTCCGAAAGCGGGAGGAAGAAGCTCCTCCGTCTCGGAAACGGTGACTTCGCCGTTGACGCCGCCGCCGAAGGCGGCCCTCTGTAGTACCTGAACGAGAAGACCCTCCCGGCCTTCGATTGCATGAACGGCGACGTCATCCGCCGGCTCCAGAACCCGCCGCTGCTCCGGTGGTGGTGGTGGCGGCGGGACCGCCACGGCGAGGCGGTCGCCGCCTCGGAAGCGAAGGTTCTCTCGAACCCAAACGAGTAGGACCTCTTGAGGAGGAACAAATCCGATCTGGGTTGGGTTTGCGGCGGGGACGGCTCGATGACCGGCGTGATCTCCTGCTCGGCTGTGTTGGCTTCGGCTGCGGCGGCGGAGATGACGTCATCATCGAAGGTGGGTCGGATTCGGGAGGAGCCGAGGAGGGTGAAAGGGGGGAGGATGCGCGAGCGACAGAGGGGGCAGTTGGCGTGCGAGCGAAGCCAGGCGTCGATGCAGTCCACGTGGAAGGCGTGGGCGCAGTCGGGGAGGGTGCGCACGCAATCGCCCTCGTCGAACTCGATCAGACAGACCGCACAGTCCCCGCTCGTGAGCAGGACCCGGTCAGACTCCTCGTAGACGTAGACGGGGAGGGTCTTGATCGCAGACTCGTCGAGGCCGTACGGGGAGAAGAAGAAGTAGGAGTCATCGTCGGTGAGGTCGGCGAGTGGGGGAGGGGGAGGGGGTGAGCGAGGGTCGGAGGGGGAGGGGAAGAGGAGGGCGCGGCGGAGGCGGCGGCGGCGACGCCAGCGGCGGTAGCGGCGGAGGAGGCGCGCGTAGAGGACGATGAGGAGGGCGGCGCCGACGACGGCGATCATGGCGATGAGGGCGGGGCTGAGGGAGGGTGAGGTGGTGGTGGAGGAGGAGAGGTGGTGGTGGGGGTGGTGGGGATGGGCGGCTTCCGCCGCCGGGGATCGGTCGCCGCCCCATTCGAACTCGTAATCGACTCCCATCTGCGGCGACGGTGAAGGTGTCGGTGACTCCATTGAAAGATTGACTCTCTCTCTCTCTCTCTGTCTGTGTTTTTTTTTTTTTGAACTTGTTAGGGTTTAATAAATAATTTTTATGGGGGTTGACGCATGTGGAGACTATTGAAGAAGGAAGAGGGAGTGTTTGTGGTGGAGACTGGACAGTGAAGAGAGACATGGAAGGGGTTTTTTTTGTTTTTTTAATGTCATCTTCGTTTTGGGCCGTCTGATCCGTATGGTTTTGCTTCTGGTGGGGTTGTGGGACTTGTTTAGATATAATCTTGACCGTTGGATCATTTATTTAGTTTTATCACCCACCCGACCGGTGGCCTTGGGTTTTATGAGAGTGATGAATGCTGATATAGTCCGGGAAACGACCTGGATCTTAGCTATTAAATACATAAATATACCAATGGATTTTGTATTCACATGCTTTAAGTGGTCCCTCGGATGCTATTTGAGTGTGTATTATATTAATGTAGTACATACTTCATTAACATAATGGTACATACTTCATTAACAGAGCCCTCTGAGTTTGGGTAACAGATTAAGCGAGAATAAGAGTAGTATAAAAATGGTATAAGAATGGATAAAAAAATAACTGTTTGTTTACATAGTATAACTTGGTATTACTAAGCTAGTTTAAACGAGTATAAGAGAGTATAACAATTTTAAGTAATGTATAAGATAAGTTATACTTAGTTTATTTATTTCTATGAATAAGTGAGGTCCACCTTAAAAAGAAAAACAAACACATCTCATCACATCAAATCACCTATCAGCATCTTTTATATATCAATAGGGTCCACATGTCAAATCAATTTTTTACACTTTATTTGTATTTTATTCTTCATCAACCAAACAACTCAATATTTATTCTTACGTTTTTCAATGAGAATAAAAAAAAACACAACCAAATAGAAAATCTTTTATTCATGTAGAATTGTTATCTATACTAGCATAGTTATCTATCCAGAATAACTCAATTTCTCAATCCAGACGGGCCGTAGTGTATAAAAAAATTATTTTTGTAAGATAAAAAATGATAGTTTATATAAATATATATATTTCATATTTTATAAAAATATATTCTTAAATGAATAATTGTATATTTTTAAAAAGATAAAACATAAGAGATCAGATAGGGTTATATACATGTTGGACAAATTTCTTATGGTGATAATTGAAATATCAAAAAAAAAAATTTCCAAATACATAAACGATGATTTTTAAAAAATAATTGATATATATCATACATGTACACGTGCTCGTTTATAATATTAGCGTTTGAAAATAATTTTTTAATGTAATAATTATTCCCATTGAGGAAGATATTTTCCTCAGTTAAACTTTTTAAATTTGGGTTTAAAACTCAAATGGTTATTTTAAGGATGATAATTTTTGGAATATTGAATTTGACTGTCTCAATGACTTGGCCTTTAGAGTGTTATTTCGCAACCTCTTTATAAGCTGTCTACGTATCTCTTGAAAATCAAGTCACATGTAGTTCCTCCACTAGATTGTCCCTTCCACTACTCCGTGACTGTTATAACCGTCCCCCTATTAAACACTTTTAGTGGGTGATTTCGGTGGAAAACCTCCATGTGTTAATGAGGCACGTCGTGCAATTAGTGGGCCATTACTGTCTGTTTGGCAGTTACATGTTTTATGGCCCTTTAACCGTTTCTTTAATATGCCCATAGCTCTTGGGCTTGCTCATTCGTTGGTTGCGTCTTTGAGTATGTCTACGAGGTGAAAGATAACCCAACCAAACCTCTTATCTGGTCGTATCTTTCGAACAGTAAGGTCGTCCGAACAGACCTCTAATCAGATCGTGCCTTAACTACTCAAGGTAACATTCTTTTACGAGGTGTCTGACTGTCCGACTAGACTCTGAATCTAATTGTGCTAGCGCATCTGGGAATGTCATCATGACCTTTAGGATTCGGATCTGGTTCTGTGGGCCCCAAGTGTGATAGCTCATATCCGCCTTGATGTGACACGTGTCACAGCACAGATTTTTACCTTCACAACCATAAATTATAACATTCGCACATAAAACCCAAACCAATACTATAAATATGAATGATAATAATTGATAACATAATATACTATTTCAATATACTATTAGATACATATATATTTTCATATTAGATATTATCCTATTCGCATTTGATTCAAAATATTTTGTATATTAACTATCTCCTTCTAATAGAATGCATAGAAAAATTATATTATAAATTCTCTATTTCTTTGTTCATTCATATACATCATTATAAAATAATTTATTACATGAAATTTATCATTTACTCCCACCCTATTGATATTTTTTTTTTTTTTTTTTTTTGGGTGGGGTGTCTAGCAATGGAATAAAAAGAGAGATCAGTGGGAGGAACATCAAAGGTCAGCGGTGGTGGGCATAAGAACAGAAAAGAAAAGATAGAAAACAAGGGTGGGGCTGATGATGGGTGGGGGGAGTAGTCAATCCCCCCCCCCCCCCTAAATATGTTTGGTCTCTATTAGATGTATAAACTGTAACTACTTATAATTATTTATATTTTCTTATAACTTCATGTAACTTCTTATAACTTTTTATATTTATCTTTATAAATCGATATCTTCAACACCATTAAATGCATGAGAAGATTTATATTGTACCAGTCTCTTATGCTCACCGCTATCGTCTTTGTCGATCATCACCCCTTCCACCTCCGTGTCAACACCCCCCCCCCCCCCCCTTCTCTTGTCTTTCCTGTCTACCTCTTTCCTCTTATCATTCATCCCACCCTGGAGAATAAGAGGGGTGGAAAGAAAGTTTTTCATTTTTGTTTACTTGGACTCCGGGTATTCTCTTCAATATAACCCGGGGCTTTATTTCCGCCCCCATGATGTACTCAACCCATTCCCAAATTATATATATATTTTTTTACGGAGGAACCCACCGCAAGTCCCATCTCAGAAACTCGCTCTCCCTCACACTCTCCCGTCTCTCTCTCAAAATGAAAGACCTGAAAGCCATTGGAGGTGACGATTGAGGACCGCCATGATCGCCTCACCGGTGACATCTACACCCTCTGCATCTGTCACGGTGACCACCTCCTCGAGACCACGTTCACCTCCCACCCCCACCCTCTGCATGGATCGCGTGGGGATGATGGGCGGAGGCGGAAGAGGACCCCACACGGAAGAGGATGTGCGGGGACCGGGGACGCGGCGACGGAAACGGGGACGATAGGGGGATTTCCGGTACGGCGGCGGCGATTGAGGAGGCGATAGGCGTGGCGGAGCTAGGCGGGGACGGTGGAGGTGGGAAGTGAGTGTGGTTTCGAGGAGGTGGTCGTCACAGCCGATGCGGAGGGTCCTCGATCGTCAACTCCAATGGCTTCCGGGGCTTTCATTTTGAGAAAGAGAGAGAGAGCGACTGAGTGTAGGAGATGGGGTTCGGGGTGGGTTCATGAAATTTTGGGGTGGGTTGAGCAACTCGTGGGGTGGAAATAAAGGCCCCCAATATAATCTGCGAGACTGAGGAGACTAACCGATCAGCCCAAAATTTTCTACCGTCTGATCACTGATACCCTAAACCTCTACGGAAATAACAGATCTGTAGCCCCTATATAAATATTTCTACTCCCCCAATCAAAAAACCCTTTTCATTCGAAACTAGGGTTTTTCACGAGAGCCGCCTGTGAGAGAGAGAGAGAGAGGATCGGACGGTGAAGTGGGCAAGATGTTTCTGGGTCAGATACCGAGGAGGCCGGACAAGGCGACGGCGTACAAGCAGCTGAAGGAACACGTGGCGACGATGGCGGTCTTTTGCTTGATCGTCCGGGCGGCTCCTTACGTCCTCCATTACTTCTCTGAAGACCGCTACGAAGAGCTCCGCCTCGAACTCTGAAAGACGGAGTAACAGAAGAGGTTCCTCTCTCTCTCTCTCTCCCCCCCTTGGTGCAGATTTTAGATAGATCGATTGTTCTATTGATTATTCACTCTTCTGTATGTTTGTTTTATGGTGATCATGATCTTTTTTTTAAAAAAAAATATTTTTTGGAATGATTGTATCAGTAGCTTATTGGTTTTGTGGATCTGTTTATCGATAGGGATGATTATTTTATTTTTTTTAAAAAATTGGTAGGATTTCTACCACCAAGTATTACTCATGATTCGGCAGGAAAAATGGGCGGCATAATTTTTTTATATCTGGATTGAAATAATTCTGAAGTTTGTGTTTTTCCTGATGCGGGGTAGAATTATGATTTTACAGGCTGACAATCAACATGACTATGTAATGTGGATGTGAAGAGAATTGAGTTTTTGATAATTACTTTTGGTTCATTCTTTTTATCCTTTTCACAACTCCTGTTCTTTGAGTGTTTTGGGTGTCTTAGGGTATGATTTTTTTGGTTTAAAACTTGCTTACATGTTATTTTTCTGTAAAAGTAGTTATAATATGTGTGTTTGGAAGCCTTAAAACAGTATGGTCAATGGAAAAAGCATTTTTTTCACTATCCTTAAATCTTGATTTTGGCATCAACTTGAGGATTACGCATGTCATTTTTTCATGGAAGAAAGCTTTGACAAGTGCTTTTGATGCACTACTAGGGTTTTCGTCTAAAAAAAAAAGAAGATAAACACCGTCTCTCTCATTTTTTTATTCTTTGTAATATTTGATTTTTTTATGCCCCTCTAGTCTGTCAATCTTTGGTCATTTGACAACATTTTCTGGTTGAGTGAGTGAAAAAAGAGAGAGATGATGTTTATTTTTTTAAGCGAAACTTGTGAAGATAAAAGATTTTGTATATGGACAATAATGTATGTAGTCCTCATACCAATGCCAAATTCTAAACATATATGTTGTAACTACTTTTCCGGAAAAGTAACATGTATGAGTGTTTTACACCAAAACAAGTCGATCCTCTAGTCTCATAGATTTGCCGGCTACTGTGTTTGAGTCTTTGAGAGACCGGGGTGGCGGAAGATAGATTTGTTTAAATTTTGAGTATTTGGTTAGCTTTTGGATGGAATAAGACAACTATTAATCATGCAAATTAAAACATTATTGATTAACTGGTAAGAATTATCGACCTCCAAATAAGAGGTCCAAGTTCAAATGCCACACCAAAAACTTTGCGTCTAACTTAATCAATTAACTGATTAAGTTTTACATTGGAATTTTTATAGTGAACAAGTTTTATTAAATATAATTAAATAGACAAATTTCATTAGAAAGAACTTGCAAGGTCGGATATTC
This sequence comes from Acorus gramineus, assembly GCA_030737835.1. Taxonomy (NCBI): domain Eukaryota; kingdom Viridiplantae; phylum Streptophyta; class Magnoliopsida; order Acorales; family Acoraceae; genus Acorus; species Acorus gramineus. The sequence continues at coordinate 10,594,952 of CM060852.1, read as the reverse complement.
AAGGCCCCAAATTATCTTTTGGGATTTGTTTATCTGACATCAGGATTGTCAATCCCAAATTCAAATATCTTGTCTATTTGTTCCCTTTTTTTTACATGTGGATATGGGAAACCTGAAATCATCATAATATCTGGATTTGTGATTGACAAAATTAAATGGATACTACTGCCGAATTACTCTAGATCAACGCTATAAGATTGGAGTATGGTTTTGAAATAAGATTAGAGTATAGTTACATTGCATAATAAGAATTGAAGTTGTCACATTTCTCTCATATGTAGTCATATATGTGATGACTGCATTTATGGTTTTCACAACTATGGAAGCCGTTGGATATCATATAGCGAAGCGTGGGAGGCATGAGGGAACTCATCCTTGACTGGTGAACAATGAAAACGGGATTGTGTGTGTGTGTTTACTTAGAAGGCAAATTTAGGTAAAGTTAGGGGATAAGGGCAAACGGGTATGTTGGAGCTTCTCTCTTCAAAAAAGACTGAAGAGAGAAAAAAATAGGCGTTGGAGGTTGGCTCTTATCTGGGGTGGGTGTTTGGGTTTTAGTTCTCTCTAGTTTCTTGGGGGGTTTTCAGTTTTGTTAAAAAAGGTGGGAGGCTCTGAAACCCACAAAAGTTGTTGTTTACTCTCTTCTTGAAGAGAGATCTCCAACTTACGGATCTGTTGTCTTCCCTTTATCTTTAACCTATTGTGCCTTATAGTTAAGTCTTCCCTTTAACTTAGATATTCTGTCCATGCTCCACTATATATGTCTCATTTACATGCTCGATATTCTGTCCATGCTCCACTATATATGTCTCATTTACATGCTCAATGAACATGCATTATACTTGTTCATTGTTATTAGATCATTTAAGATCCAAATGATACCTTATATGTTGACATTGATTAATCCATGTAATAGAAATTCGTAATTATGAAAACATCAATGATTATATTATATCATGGTTTGGTGGTCTCATCATCAGATGTATAATGCATGAGCTTCCAATTTCTTTCAGATTTGATTCACTAAAAGTCAATTAATATTCAGATTGTTATGGTCGTGAATAGCTTCAATTTTAATTAACTCACTGAAACTAAAATGGTCGTGAATAACTTCAATTTGAATCAGCTCACTGAAATTAACTTGTATTATATATTCTGTTTAATTACACTCGACAAGTATGGCACCACAACAAAGTAAGCAATGAGTGGCACACATACAAACACTTAATTTGTAGGTGTATGGCTATTACTGGGGCACATATATAAGCAATTTCTGTTGGTATTTTGTCACCAACAATACATATAAAACTTCTCTAATGCATTGTATCCAACCCCATATTTGCATGCAAGAGTTTGTAACTGTTTTATAGGGTCAACATGTATGAGTTTGTTTTGAAACACCTAACCGCCCCATATAGTTGCATGCATTGTTGGTTTGAGAAGGTCAGTTCGATCGGTTCTCATGTTTTGAAACGCACGACAATCAACATTCTAATTGAATACATGTGTTCGTTTCTAACAGTTATGCGTTTGAAAACATATAATATAAGTTATGTTTTATATGTATTGTTGGGCACATTATGCGTTTCAAAACATGTGAACCGATCGGACTAACCGTTTCAAACCAACGATGTGTGCAATTATATAGGGCGGTTAGGCGTTTCAAAACAAACTCATCCATGTTGACCCTATCAAACAGTTACAAACTCTTGCATGCAGTTTTATGGGGTTGGATACAAAGCAATAAAGCATTAGAGAAGTTTTATATGTATTGTTGGTCACAAAATAACAATATTTTCTACAGTCCACATTTTGCGCGCTGTAGCCTTTGGGATTCATTCACTTGTTGCATTTGTCATGGAAAACATACTGTGGTGATGGGCGTGCCTTTTTGGTGACCTTTCAGAATGTCTTGATAAAGAGGTGTTTAGGGAAAAAAGGCTATGTGACTGACTTTATGCTTATGTTACCGTGAATGATGGACCTTTTCTTGATCTTCCCACAAGTAATCATTGTGATTCACTATCATACTCCAAACTGTTTAAACAAGTAGATTAGCTTGCATGCTTCTGGACTCTGATCGGCAGGCAGTGGGCAGTTGAAGTCCAAATTTTGATTTTAGATAATATCAGATATGCAACTTGGTTTTTCTAGTTTATGTTACTTGAGCTATTACGTATCCTAAGTTCCTAACTTTCAATTTCTACAGTCTAATGTTTGGTAGCTGGACATGTTCTAGTGCTGCAGACTATACCTTGTATTCATTATTCGTGTTGATTGTTCATCCACACGTCAAGTTCAAAGATTGTTACTTGGGAAGTCCAGGCACCATAGGAACATGTGATGTTACTAAATGTTGTGCATGGAGTTAGGTGATTTGGATATTGCATTTTATGTTAAAATATCAAATTACATAAGTTCCTAGAAACTTTTTGAGAATCAATATATTGAGAGTGAGCTGGAAATTTTTTTAGCTCACTACTGCTCACATGGGGGCTACTGTTCCTAATGATGGAAATAAAAAATACTGGAGATTTATGGGGTCCCTTCCATGTGTTGTTGTAAACCTGGTCTTAAGGAGAGCGTATTTTACACTGTCGTTGTACCTTGCACTAGATTGGCATTCAGTGTTGTAAGATATAGATTTACTATCGATAGAGCAAAATAAAATTGTGTCTGTTGTCTTTTTTCCATTTCATTGTAATAAATATGCTCTTAACGTTATTTTTCAATTTCATTTTTTGACAGTGGATTCAAGGATGATTGGCTGAAGAAGATGAAGTGGAAGGTGAAGGAGACTGACATTTTAGAAGGTTTAGCCTTGCTCGCATGTCGTTTCTTATGCTGTAACTACACCACAACTTGGTTTCCCATCGTCCTTGTTTGAGTAAAATTTGAGACACGTTTTAGATCTTAATAAGATCTCCTCTCAGAACATGCACCTCATTTAAGGTGTCTCTAGACATCCTTCCCCCCCCCCCCCCCTTCTCATCTAAGCATCTGTTAAATACTCTTGCTCGTGTCACAGTCTTTGGCAACTGACAGGGCTGTTATAGCTGTTTTTTTTTTTAAAAAATTAAATTTCTGTTTTTTCTCTAATTTTGATTGGGTGGCCAAACTGGATTTTTCAAAGGCCTAACCTACTTATTAATCAAATCTGAACTACTGCATTGAGAAAAGAACATAAAAAGTAGGCCTTTACACACTTTTTTAAGGTAATGTTCATGTGAGTTGTTTCGCGTGGGTGGGTTAGGGGTGTTAAGTTGGTGATTAAGTGAGACTTTTCCACAAAGTGCTTCCTATCTTAACCTACACATGGGTTAGTTGGTACTTTTGCTAGATTCATAGGTTTCTGAAATTTTTTAAAACTATTTATTTCATTGTCACATAAAAAATGCTTACGCTTTTGACACCCAAAATTATTGACAAGTTGCATATTGAAAATATCACATCTGATTCCAATGGTGGTAATGTTTGTTGAGAATTTCATGCAGAATAGGCCTACCCCCTCACCCCCCATAACCCTCAACCATTGAAAGTGGCACTCAAAAGCTTGATAAAAGATGCCCACTTCACGTTTCTTTATCTCTTCATGTAATTATATATGTAAGATAAAGATATGTTTGGGTAGCGGTATAAGTATTTTGATATGGAAACTATTTTAATATAAATATTTATTATCAATAGAAAAAATTGTTTTATATTTGCATATGTTTTGAGTAAGTAATATGAATGCCGTTATATTATTGGTATAATTATATAAGACACTTAAAAATATATATATTAATTTATTCTGATGCAGTTGCATTGAAAATCGGGTTAGATTTAACGCGTATTGAACAATTTTTAACGCGTTAATGACCGTTCGATCTTATTAAAATATTATGAATGAGATATTATGTTAAATTTTAAAATTAAGATTATGATAAATTAAATTTTAATCTTTTGTATTTTAAGAATCAATTAAATTTTATATGTTAAAGTGACATGTTGGATTGAATTTATCTGGTAAATATTTTGTTTTTCGATTTTTACTTAAAAGTATAGGAAAAATGATTAAATAAATCTTTCACAAGTTAAAATATTCAAATCAGTCACTTTTAAAAATTATACCAAAAAAAGTTTAATTTCACCGTTTTATAAACTTACCCTTCTATGTAGTTAGATCCCTAGCATGCTTTTAACCCTTCTTAGGTTATTCTATACCTCTTATATTTGTGAAAATATTTCACGCATTCTTATGCATAATTTTTTTTTGTACTCTAAATTATTCGTCATTAGATGGATTTAAAGAAGCATCAACGCTTAAGGGAGTATAATGAAAAACTGAAATTATATTAACACATAAACATTTAAGGGAGTATCATGAAAAACTCAAATTATATTAACACACATCTTACAAAATCCATGACGAATAATTTAGAGTAAAAAAGAAAAAGAAAAATTATGCATAAATGTAAAATGTATGGAATAACCCAACAAGGGTTAGAGATATGTTAGTGATCTAATTATACAGGGGGTAGGTTAGTTTTTTAAGTTTAAGTAAAATTAAATTTTTTTAGATATAATTTTAAAAAATGATTGATTTGATGATTTTTTTTAAAATATAAATATATATATATATATATATTGAATGATATAAGCATTGATGGGAAACGTGAGTCGGTCATGTACGACACCGAAGGAGAGTTTTGCATTTTCAAACCATTTAAAATTAAAAAATAAATAAATGGATGGTTCACATCACACCAACCATTCGATCCCCAACGAACGGCTGTGATTCTAGCCTTCCGAAACCGAATCGGAAACACACACACACACACACACACACCCCCCCCCCACCAACCCCCCCCCCAGAGAGAAGCTCAACAAAAGCAAAAGGCGAATCGCCTCTGCACGTCCGCGGATCCCGCGTTGAAATCCTCCTGCTTTTCCTCTTCTATGGGGAGGAGTATTGGACGGCGGAGATGAGGCCCGGTGAGTTGGGAGAAGATCAGGTGGGACGTGAAGGAACGCTCGCGCCTTTGAATCATCGACTTCCATGGAAGGGACGCCGGGATCGCTGGGCACGGGAGCGAGCCTTTCGTTGCGGCTGGGTCAGGCTCTCTTCTCCATGGCTTCTCTTCTCTTCATGTCTGTTGACGTCCAATTCTACAGCTACACCTCCTTCTGGTGAATTCCCTTTCTTTATCGTTCTCTCTGTATTTGTGTCTTAATGTTTCGATCTTTTTTATGGGGCAAGATCTTATTTGGATGATTGGGTCTTTGAAATTTGAGTTAAATCTTCAATACCCATATCTCGGAATCTCGAATTAGTCTTGTTTTTTATGTGTATTTCTGACAATGAAACCGTATGGAATGTATGCACGATATAACCTTTTCATTTGATAAAGAACAAAAAATTATTTATCTGGGATGGGTTTTTAGAATTGCGGTCTTGCTTGGATTTGATTGTTAGTGGAGTATGATCTGGTGACCGATGAGGACCTGAATCGTTAACTTTTGTGAATTCTGCGGAGCTGCTTGACTAGTTTGAAAAAAAGGGTTCATGTTTACCCAATTCGAAAAAATTGGTGAATTTGCTTAGATTCACCAGATTGGATGGTTTGAATGGTTTCCTTTGAATTAATGACAGAACAGGAGAGTTTGAAATGCGAAGACATAAATGGAGAGGATTGCTAAAGAATATATGGGAGGAAATAGAAATAAAAACTTTAGGGGCCCTAATTTAGATCCATGTGAGTTCAGCGGCGCAACATAATTATACATATATTCAATAAAAAAAGAAGTGAAGCTGCCATGAGGACACTGGGGGTTGAAGTTGTGACAGTCTTCTTTGATATGCATAAAGTGTTTTGGAATTTGGTAATCTGATTCAGAGTGGTGAAAGTGGTAGCTATCATTCATGTCGTCTTCCTAATCTGTTCCTATGTTAGTGATGGTGGTAATAATCTTTATTCAGAGGTGCATTGTATGTTGTCATGAATCAAGCGAATGGATCAGACTTTTTAATTTTAGTACATAATAAACAATGACTTGTGATCTTCCTTCATCATTTTTAATTTTTTTTAAATTGCATAGGCAAGGGGGTGTTGAAATTAGATAAAAGCATTTTATGAACAAGTATTTATAAGTTCTTGTACCCCTGTTTGGTCACGGATAGCTTGTTCAAACATAATATAGTTCTACAAGAAAATATGAGAATTAGATGATTTCTGTTTGGTTGCTATTTCTATAACCGTTTGGATAATTTATGTCTTTTGTATCTGTCATATTGGAACATGGTTGTAGTTTCGGATAGATAAACAAGAACAAAGTATAATTGACTCCCTCAGGTATAGATGAAGATATATTTTAACTTATTTGGGTAATAACTATTGCAGATTGTTCATGCTAAACAAACGCCCTTCTTTTTATTATTATCCATATTATTGTTCAAACAAACGGGGGCATTTAGAATATAAGATGATGCTTATTTATCTATACAATAATACAACGTGCTGGATGTTCTTCTATAACATTTGAACTTTCTCAAGGATGTATACTTGACGACAGAACTGATCGTCAGATACATGTCCAAATAATTTTTATTAGGCCCTCTTATTATTATAGTTCATGGATTTTTCATAAACTGGGTTGCTGTTTTGTCTTATGATTTAAACAGCTTTCTTGTAACAATCATGGGCTTGGTGATCCCCTGGAGCTCTACCCTTGCTTTGGTTGACATATACTCCATCTTCACCAGATGTCATCTCCACCAACCAGGTGTCATGGTGATCGTAGTCATTGGAGATTGGGTACGTGAAATTTCAAATTTTTAATTACGAAGCAATCCAAAATTTTAAAAGTTTTAGGAACAACCATTTGTACAGCCATTTTTGCGACACATTTTGATTTTTTTTAAAGATATATACTTGTCTATACCATCACTAAAAATGAAACAAACGCTCAGAATGAATTGAATGCATACCTTCATACATTTTTCCTAATTGAATATATACTCGCCTAACTGTGTATATCTGCAATTAGAGATTTCATATATTAGGTGAGGACTACAAGATTGACCGGAGGAATGACTAAGTGTATCATTGCCTATTCAATTTAGATCTGTTGGACTAAAACAGTTTCCTTGAGTTTATGTTTTTCAGGTCTTGGCATTGCTATCACTTGCAGCAGCCTCTGCTTCTGCAAGCGTCGTAGCCATCCTTACATCCGCTGGTGGGAGTTACTGCCCTCCCAAGTTCTGTGGAAGGTATCAGCTTTCTGCCGCCATGGCCTTCCTGTCATGGTTTCTCACTGCAGCGTCGTCTCTTTTCAATCTCTGGCTTGTCGCCTCTTTTTGATACTTTGGTTCAGTTTCAGTTCATTTTTCAGAAAATAATTGGTTCCAAACAAGTTTTTTTTTTTTTTTTTTCCGTTAACTTAAGATTTTTTTTTGTTGTGGATTTGATTTTATGTGAAAACAGCTTTTATGTAAAAGTTGTTTATTCAAAATTGGTTGCAGTTTAGTCTTTTGTATATAGCAGTGGACCAGTGGTAGATTTTCTTATGGTCTCTGTCTAATGTAGAAACATTTTGTAATGTTTTCTGGGGAAATGAAAGATGGGATTCTCTTCTATTCAGAGTGGATGAAATTTTAGACTAGCTAGATATTCAGTGATTGGAAACACACAATTTGAAAGGAAAAAAAAATGGATGGACAACGGAATGTCTAATCTAACATAAACACAAACATTAAACAAATTTTCAATCAAGAGAAGGGTGGGGGAAAATTAGATTTTGAAACCATACTGATTTCATGAGCAGATCATCAGTGTGTGTGTGTGTGTGTTTTTTTTTAATCATGCAACGACTGTGGTTGAAAAAACATTTTTATATTCCTGGATGAGATGGAACCAATTCGGTCACCTTTTAAGCCTGTTATTCCAGGGTGAATTCAGAATTTCAGATTACCAAAAAAATGAATATATGTAATTGACTAATTGTATGACTGCTCATAAGGATATTCTCCGCCCTTGTTTGGGTAGTGGAATAGGTGGGGAACAGGGTGGAACAAGGGTGAATAAACTTAAAAACATGTTTGTTTACAGAGAATAAGTGGATATAACTATTTCATAATGGGTGAGAATAAAATGATATTGATATTTTAGTTTCACTGAAATTGTGATACTCTATCCAAGTTATTCCATTGTTATAAAGGGGTACGCACATGTCAAATTATTTGTTATCATCTATCATATATCAGGATCACTGCGTCACATTATTTTTTTTAACTTTTTAAAATTTTTTACCCACATCTTATTCATTTTTTTCACAACTTATTTATAGTTAACCAAACTATAAAAATTTTATTATTATGTTTCTTAAACAAGAATAACAAAAATCATAACCAGACAAAATATGACTTATTCTTTATTTATACAAAAATAATAATTATCTTAAAATAACTTAATGTTACTATCTAGATGAGGCTGTATGTTTAAATCAAATTCCTAATGAATCAGATGACAACAACAATCTATTGGCGAACCATACAATCATATGCTACACAACCCATACGAGACCTCAATGAAATCGAGAGTGGATCATAGCCAAATAGACAACAGTTATTATCATTCATTAATTATACATACAAATTCACTTTTCATTCAAAAATGAGAAGAAAACAGAGGAGAGGAGGCACATAAACTACAAGAACAAAAAAAAAAAAAAAAAACAACCAAAAACAGAGAGAGTTCAAAAGATCACATTATTCATTGATAAAACAAACACTCCCCCAGTTCCCCTCCCAATTTCAAGACTCAAGCTGGCCATACCAGATCCCCTGTATCTTTACCTCCTTGGGCACCTTGGCCCCCAGGTCTGTGTCCGACGGCTGAACGCTCTCGAACACCCCGATCACCTCCCCGGTATCTGGCTTGCTCCCCGTCACGCTCAACGTGATCGTCCCCTTCGACGACGCCGTGTTCTTTATGTTCTCCTTCATCAGCTCCTCCTCGTCCCCTCTCCCCCCGGCGGGCAGCGCCACTGCATTGTCGTACCCCGTTGACCCTCCCCTACCCTTTGGGTCCAGGAACGACGATCCACGGTAAGATGGAACCAGGAACGACCCTGCGAGAGAAGTTTGTCAAATACGTATGTATTTTTTATCTGAATATGCATATAAAATTTTTAACATGATATGTATCAAAATCCTTATTCATGTAATGATGAATTCAAAAGATTTCAAAGTAAAAGTAAATATAATAATATCAAATTTAAAAATTTTCATGTAATGACGTATTTATACCGAACTTTTGAAAATAATGTTTTTTTATTTTAAGAATCATATATTTTCTCAACTCATTTCTAAATGCTTCTGCAGTACTAGTTTTTAACAAAATCAAAAAGAACTTTTGATTACAAAAAAATGACCTTTTATAAAAGCTGTTTTAAAAAATAAGAAACAACTTTTGGTTATAATTTTTATTTTTCCAGAAATCTAAGAAAAATAAGCTTTTATTACGCTGGTGATAAACTAATTTTCAAACTGATTATAGAGTGTCCATGTTGAATTTTTATACACATTTCCAACATTAAACATGTGACTAGCTTTTTCAAATATTGGATCGTTGAATGTCTGAATTATATCTGTATCCTTTCAGAAATTTTTAGATATCTCGAATTCGAAATGTTCTAACCAGATAGAAATGCGAATACATGTATATCAGTTATGTATCTGTTCCATTGACAGGCTTACCCGAGAAGGCCTCTGGCTTCCCAGACGCCACGAGCTGCTTGATCGTGAACAAGAAAGGAACCCTCTCCCCTCCGGGGAGCTGGACCGTCACCGCGGCGTAGTCGATGCCGTCCTTCTCCTCGAATTTCACGGTCCCGTCGCCCGCCACCTCGAACGGGCCCTCGATCTCGTCCAACGTGTATGTCAGCCTCGTCATCAGCTTCGTCTTCTGGAACTCCGGCGGCGCGTTCTTCGACACCCCCTCAGCCTTCACGGTGAACGACGTCGGCTCCAGACAGAACTTCTTCAGGTTGTACTTCCCCGCCTTGAACGCGAACGACTCCACCCCGCCGTCTATGCTCGGGCACTGGTTCGCCGTCCCCGTCCCCTTCACTTCCATGTATGTCTTCGATTGTATCTCGTCGTACGTTAGCCTCTTCGGCACCCCTTCCGCGCCCGCTCCCTGCCAATAAGCGCGCGCGCGCGCGCACATACACACCGCGTGTTTATACAAAATGAATATTTTTTTTTTTGGAATAATTTATACAAAGTGAATATAACAGAGAAGAGTAGTCCTTTTTAGTTTATGGTCCAAAATACAGTCCAATGCAGTTAGAAATCCAGTGATCAAGCATGAATTTTTTAATTTTTTTTTAAATTGAGTTCTTTAGATTCAAAATAGAGCGATGTTTGTTTTTTATTAAAACATATTCATCATTAAACGATATTTACTATTTAAAAATAAATAAAAACACGTGTGGTATGTGTTTTGAATTATAAATAGGATCGAGCCTAATATTTTTCAATAGGGATTTGTGTGTGAGTTGTGTAATACTTTTAGAATCTAATAGTTCTTTGAACTCAAAAAATGAATCACTGGTCAACTATTGAGTGAATCAAATTTAAATAGTTATATTATCATGATAAAATAACTATATAATAATAATTATTAAATAAATAAATTTCTATAATATGAAATATATTATAAATCATTGCATAATTATCAAATTTTGATTTTAATATTTTTTGAGATTTTACTTACCAACATAACATGAATTTAATATATAAAATCTAAATTATTTTGACAAGTAATTAAACACATTTTTTTACAAATGAAAAACTGATTTGTTTAACCAACTCGAAGCCGGTTTTAAAAAAATAGTTAGTTTAACTAGTGAATTAATTGAGTTTTATCAGTATTTTATACCATCATAGTTTTAAAAATAAATTGAATTAGAATTCAGAGCGGGTTGGGTCGGATTTGAAAACACTCGGGGTTACATACCGAGACGACCAAGGCGGAGGTGGCAAGGGCGAAGCCGGCGATCTTGGCGGCTTCGGAGCACCTCTGGGCGAGGTCTTTGAAGTCGGATTGGAGGGAGCAGGTGAGCCGCGGCGCGGACGGCTCGAAGCCGAAGGCCTTGGAGGGTTTCAGTTGCATGGAGCCTAGCCTGGAAGAGGTGGAGCCGAGCTTGGCAGGCTGCATGAGCGTCGCCGCCGCTTGGAGTGACGTCGCCATGTCTCTCTCTCTCTCTCTCTGTTTCTTTTGCTTTCTCTGTTTTTTTTTTTATGAAGAGAGCGAGTGAGTTTGTGTGGGTGGATTTAGAGGAGGGAAGTGTTTGGATGAGGAAGTGATAAGGGGATTTGGATAAGGTGATGCTGGTCTTTCATTGGTCTCGTTCGCTTGGCTTGTTGCCACGTGGTTTGCCGAGTTGGAGATTTTGGAGGATCGAGTGGTTCTCGTTTCTCCTGCCGGGATCTCGTCGTGTCGAACCTTAAGATGGAGGATCAACGGCTCTCAGGTGTTAGTGAAGGCAACTCGTTTGATCATGATTGGGTGGTCGTGATTTCTTATGCCTATTGGGTGTAGTGAATTTTTTTATGTTTTGGTGGGCAGGTGTTTATGCTTTTGAATTTAAATACACCTGCTATGTTATTTCATTAGTCTAATCGCTCTCGCGTCGCGAGATATAATCCAGCATAGTATATATATATATATATTAAATTTATATGAATTTATTATGTTAGTTAATTAAAATATATATTTTAACAAATTAAATACATACGAAAATGTACATTGTTATTGTTTTTGACATTATCCATGTAATTAAAATTTGAGTATTAAACTAAGGAAAATGATATATGTAACCCTCATTGAAACTCCAATTACAATCCGTATAATTTTTAATTTTTAAAAAAGTCATACATTTTTTCATTCACGTGCATATGAAATGAAATATATTATATATATTGAGATATAATAATATATATATTTTTTTATTTAAAAAAAAAAATATAAAATTTTATTCATAAACTTTGATAAAACTCCATGTATATGCGCATATACTACGCTACATACTATGATATCATGGAATGCTATGCTAAAGTGTATCAGCGCTCTCATAAACTAAACAAATCGCGTCAAGCTGGCCCATGGACTCGGCCGGCGTGTTACAAAAGTGGACCGCCCGAACTCAAACTCGGGCCAACTCTTGCGGGCCGAACCCGTCACCCGAATCGCAGAATCGGATCCACCAAATCTCCCTCGACAGGGGGGGTGAGGAGAGAGTATAAATGAAGGGATATAATCCCTCTTCTTCCCCGTTCGAAGACGAGTCGGCGAGCGCGAGAAACAATGGCGAAATCGAGCGCGGACGATGAGAAGCTAAGGAAGTTGTGTGAGGAGGCGATCGATGGCGGTTGGGGTTCGAAGCAGGAGATCTTGTTGTCGATTTCCGTCACGAAGAGCCCCGGCATCTGGAGAAAGTCCAGACGTCTCTCCGCTCACACGGCCAAACCTCGGGTCCTCGTCCTCACCAGTAAGATCTCACTCTCTTTTTCTCTTTTTCACACGATCTGAATTTATAGGTTCTATTGTGTTATTGATTAATTCGATCTCATGTGGGAACTAATTTGTTGAACTCCTATAGTGTAATTGAAGGCTGCAATGATGTGAACGTCCTTGTTGAATGTTTTTTTTTTCTTTGCTTTTGTTGAAATTGGAGAGACTTGAAGTGAGTTTTTCTTTCATTACCTTGCGTTTGTGCAGATAAATTAAATATTCTTCTAAGGTCAGCATAACCCTTGGGAAAATCAAGTACACTGACATTACACTTCTAGAGAACTATGCTGCTTCCCTGGACAGGTACTTTAATTTATATGATGCTGGCAATTATGATCATTCTTCTCTATCTATCCTCTTCCTATGACTCTTTGACTTGTGGAAGTGTCATTTATGTTGATTAGAAGGTCATTAAGATGTTTATGTGGGTATAGAACACTGATTAAAAATGTGATTTTTTTTGTAGTATTTTTTATGTAGCGAGAAAGGTGTCAACAATTGCAAAGTTCTACTATCAGGCAAATGAATCTTATGAACAGGCGTGCGTACATATCAGTTCGGTCATATACAGAGTAAGTACTTCATATGTTTTCACGATTGTCATCATTGTTGATTTTTTATTTGAGGTCAGCATCACATCATCAATTCTTTTGCAGACATTTGAAAAACTATTTCAATTTGCCCAAAAAATTGAGGATCTGATGTACACAAGTCCAGCTGATGAGGTGAGTGAATATGAGTTCTTGATTTTATTTATTTTTCTTGTTACTTTGAATGGGTGTTTGGGTCATCTAGTTTATTCAGCTGCCGGCTGATTTGTTGTTGATATCTGAATTATTCCGAATGATAGATCTTCCGTCTAAATGGTATCTTGGATTCAGATGTCATGTTGAGCTTGTGATTTTGAATTTTTTTATAATCAATCATGCCCAGTTCTGTTTCACATTTACAGGAGTGTAAATGATAATTGCGTTTGGGCATCACTTTTACTCATTTTGCTAATGAAAATTGTGAAAATATGGTTATATGAGCCACAGGTTAATACCAGAAAATACAACCGCATTGGGTGATGTGATTTGGAATTTTTTTATAATCAATCACTATGTTATTCACTATTGTTTTTAACATAATGACACAAGGTATTGATTAATTAGCAGACAGGCAGGCTCTGAAGCTCTAAAATGAGATTTCATTTATGTTCAGTTGTATACATAATCATTTACCACAGGCACTGTATCAATGTTAATGATACACAGTTTTGATGCGATATTGATATTTGCATACGTATACATTTTCATCCACTTGCAACAAATGATACATGTAATGAATGCAGATTAATATTTTGAATATCACGTGACACATATTTTGATACTTGTTTTTGTCTGGTTTCTAAATGCTGAAGGAAAGTATACCACGTGCTGTGGCTGATGATTCTGCTGTTCTTCATATTCAGATTCCTTTCCACACTGGGCTTTCAAAAATGGATCTTCGGAAGACAGTGAAGTCCAGCTTATCTGGAGTAAGTTGGATCAGATTTAGCATGTCCTCCACTGCATTTTTTTTTTTTGAATTGACAGGGATAAATGAGTTGTTAGTTTGCTGGCAGTTGGACAGATCCATAGTTTCTATGTCCAGGAGATTGCAGAAGAGCTTAACTTCAGAAGAGCTTAACCCTCCCTTGTGGGACAAATGCAAGGCATGTAAGTATGGGCCAAGTTGAGAATCCAGAATCTAATCATCATATCTGCATTATGAATCTGTTAGCAATTATTGGATTGATAAAATTGCAACATAGTCATTTGTATGCATTTTGAGTGATTCGACGCCCATATATGTAAAACCAAAGCCAAACAAACAATATCACCATTTATAGATAAAATACACACTGAGAGAAGAAACCAAAGTAAATTAAATATCATAGGAAGTCACTGATAAGGACAAACATGTTTTCTATATTTCTAATAGCAAGTTATTAATAGTTTGTGAGATTTCATAGACAAGTATGAAGCTTTTACACAGCTAGTCGCGAAGGTTTACCCGAATGAGACCATCACATCGGTGGCAGAAATAAGTGATCATCTTGCTTTGGTTAATGTAGATAAATAGATGTATAGTCTGATTTTCCCCTTCAAGGTTAGAAATCTAGATTTTACTACATTGATTTAATTTATTAGTAGATGGTCTCATTTTTTCAACACTCAATTACTGTTGAGGCTTCACCCGTTATTACTCTTTTGCAAGGAAGGATGAATGGTTCTACTACACACATACGTGATTGTGTGAAAGATATTAGAAGGTTGAATGGTTCTACACAAATAGTACCAGGTACGGTACTATTTGTCAAAGTACCAAGAATTGTAGTTAGAGGTCCAGATGCATTAGCCCGATATGCGCGTACATCACGGTCTTCTACATTTACACAGTTTTTGTAAGACGAATTCGTTCTATAATTCAATCAACTATACCTAATTTTGGGTTATGTTTTGGGACAATCCAAGATGATATGGAGTCCAACGGTTTTGGTGGTTGTAATTTCTCACTCTTGCATATAAAGTTTAAGCTCTTTAAAGCCTTTTACACAAAAAAGAAAAAAAAATACTGTTGAGGCTAGCAGAATCTGTGTACAGGCTTTTTTCAGATTGAATTAACTTATCATGCAAGGTGCATGTTCAATTTTTCTTAATTTTGATTGTGTTTTTTAGGTTGAGCTGCCACCATTGAATTATAAGGTGCAGTCAAAAGTTTTTTTTTTTTTTTTTTTGTGGTTGATAGCACTCAAAAAATCAAATCTATTGAACTGTACACTAAAAGTGTTTTGAATTAAAATAAAGGGTAAATTTAGTGAAAATGATATTCCAACATTTTTTTTTTTTTGAAAAAATGTAGAACTCGCTACCATTCACTACTTCTGTTAAGAAAGTGAAAATATAAAATGATATATCTAACTTTTTTTGCAGCCTTATTTATAGCTCACACTGTTTTTATTTTTTATTTTAAAATTCTATACTCTCCTATGTATATATTAAGATACAATAGTGCATTTATTTTATTTTATTTTTTATTAACCCACAAAAAAAAGTGTATTTTTTTTAAAAAAAAATTAATTTTTTTACTCCATATATAATAATAAAATCTGTAGTATATATTATATTATTATAATATATGAAACTGTAAAATAGATCATAAAACAGATTGAGCATATCGATGCTCTTACCACATGTATTCTCAACGACCTCATGAACGGCCCACCAAATAATACTTTTCATGACACAGAAATTAATCCCTGTCTCCTATAAACAAAAACAGGGAATATCCGCATGTTACGATGGAATAATGGATCCTATTGAGTCATCATGAAATGCAAATTCAACCTTTTTTTTGTCATTGTTCTCTTCTGGTCACTTACTTATTGAGTGCGTCGTCATTGGGAGCTCCTAAAAATAACATCTCACGTATATTCAAACAAAAAAATTTAGTATGCACAGAATTTTTTTCAATGAAATTAGAGATTTTTTTTTTTTATAATGTTACATCCAGCTCCATTTTTAGTCTCAATTCCAGTCTACATGTGTTTTGAATTTTTAAAAAATAGTATACAATTATACATAATCTAATGAGGTACATGCTTTTATAAAAAATGAAGGATATAATCCAATGAATTGCATGAATGTATTTATAGAAAATGTAAAAAAATTCTTTTAAAGTATATGCTTTGTTAATATTAGTATACGCGTCAATAGAAATCTATCGATGCATATAGGACTGAAATTAGAGCCGGAAACGAATCTCAGTGTAACAGTGTCCTTTTTTTTTGGTATTTTGGGGGTGCCCTAATAGACCGTCTGACCCCTACGGACTACGGTCACATGCCCCAATCTAAACAGTGTGTTGATATATATACACAGATAATTTGTAGACACCATGTCATCTAATACATTATATGAATTTTTAAAAAAAAATATATACTCCATATATAAGTATATACTATATTATGAAAATTTTAAAAATATGTGCATTCCATATTTCCATTCATTTGAGTGTGCGATTTATTTTTTTTGAAAAAGCATATATTTTATTAAATAAGTATATGCTTATGAAGAAATGTGTTAGGTGCTAGGTTTGCAAAAGTGAGGAAGATTAGGGTCTGTTTAGAAACATGTTTGAAAAATAAAATTTTAAATAAAATTGTTTAAATATACCTGATTTATAGAAAACGCGTTTTCTACCTTTTTTTAAAAAACAAATATTTTGTACTAAAAGCTGTAAATAACTATATGATTAAGTATGTTTTCTAGAATCTGTTTGATAACATTTTTGAATTTTTTATTTAATTAAAAGCTGAATCATCTCATTTAAGTGTTTTCAAACGCCCCGTGAGAGCAACATCTTGCTTAAATAAATGAGATATCAATAAATTTTCTTCTTGAATCATGACCTCAATATACACATATACTCACATGTAACTCTCTCTCCTCTTCTCTATATATGTATTTACAAAGAATTCAATTGCCTCTATGACTATACACTGAATCCTACACTACATGTAATACATATGATCATTATGTCTGTATCCTCTTAAATTGCTCTCTCTAGATGAAGCTTTTCAGCTGAGCCAAAACTGGTGCTTCTCCTTCATCATGGTCTTTGTGATGGAGCCTGGAGAGGAGAAGCAGAGAAGCAGACAACACAAGAATCGATCCTGCGAAGCAAGCGAGGTCCAGCGCGCTCGCGATGTTCACGTTCTTGAATTTTTCAAGAACCCCGGCTTTAAGTATCATCATCACAGCGTGGCCTAGCTTCGATTTCGCATGCGATAATGACTTCGTGTTCAAGCGTGTGGAGAATTCCTGAATGATAAAGATTTTCAATTTTACATTCCACATGTATTTGTATCCTAGGTTTAGCTGAAAATGGGAATTGCAATTCTGTCTGACCTTTACATGGAATACCCCAAGAGGCTTTGACAGGGTCTTGATCTCTTTAGGGGCAATGAATAGGACATATAAGCCCATCCCAAACACGAGCATAGCCGTCCCCACAAGAAACAAATCTGCAAAAAAAAAAAAAAAAAAAAAAAAGGTGATTCATGATATTTAAATATCAAGTTCTCACAAAGCAAAAATATCAACAACATAATATGGAAGAAAGCAATCTAAAGGTTTTGGAGGGGGTATTAATTACCAATTGCTTCAATAATCAATTGCATGATCTCTCCATGATCAGTTTTTTTCAACATGGCACGAGTGTACTGGTAGATCGACTCAAGAATTGCAAAGCAACCCTATGTGATGAACATTATAACAAAAAAATCATTAACAAAATCAATGAAAGAATAGAATATCAAGTCTATTGACTTTTTTTTAGATCGTGATAATTTTTTTATTATTTTTTTGATAAGTCAGTTGAAGATTCACAAGTAAAAATATCTCGTCTTCAATAACTAAAACTAAAAACAATGGTTACTCACCTCCACAAAGCATAAAATGGAGCCAATTAGAGAACCCGCAACACCAATAAATGTAAAGAATCGACAGTTGATTATTACCTGAAATTATAAAAAAAAAACATGCTTAACATATCATCATAAACTTCATTTAAATTGCAAACAAGAAAAAACAAAGAGAGAGAGAGAGAGAGAGAATCAACAGAACAAAAACCCACTCGTTCAATGAGCAACTCGGCTCGCAATCTCAACGAATCGATCCTCACCAAACGCACCCACCTCAAAAAGTTCTTCACCGACGCGACCAAATCCTCCAAACCCGTCCCCACCACCTCCTCCCCCACGCTTTCCGAGGCGGAAACGGAAGCCTTGGCGGACACCCACCTCTTCTTCTTATCAGTACCGACATTCAAACCACAACCCACAGACCTCGTTGAAGCTCTATCAAAACAAACAACACGAGTAGAAGAAGAAACACACGAAGTAGAAGAAGGGTTTGTGGATCGAAGCAGTTGACGACCGCAGTGTGAACTGTTCACGACCGCCATTGTTCGAGGTTCGGTTTGGCCTTTCGTTTAAACAGTTTTTTTTTTAATGGTTTATAATGATAGGTGTATTTATAAGGGGTGGTGACTCGTGAAGCTGACGAGAGAGAGGGAGCAGAGAAGATTCTGGGAATAGTTTTAAGCGGGTTCTGATCCTTTTAAGAACTATATCACTGAGTCTAGCTATGAATTAAATTACACAACTTATAAATCGAATTGTGCAATCAATTATTAAATATACATTTTGCTTTTCTATTAGATTCAATCAGATAAAATATAGATTTTTAGATACCACAAATATATAAGAGAGTGTAATATATAGCTAATAATTGATTATGTAATTTAATTTATAAGTTATGTAATTTAATATTAACAAGACCTGTAATTTAATATTAACAAGACTGGCTCACCCGGATGGTATCAGTCTATGTAGGTGTTTTTTTTTCTTCTTTCGCGGCGGCTTCTCGTTTTCTTTGGTTTTCACGAGGTTTCCGTGTTTGAATTTGGGTGTCGGCGTTTGGAAGGATTTGCACGTGCGACGGTGTTTCCCGAAACAGTAGGACCCGAAGATTTGTGGGACGAACGCGTGTCTGATGCAGGGCAGTTCACGCCGTGGAAGACTTGGAGGCTGGGGAATGAATCTGGCCGTTCAAGTGGAATGGTTTTGACGGTGTGCGTTATACTG
This sequence comes from Acorus gramineus, assembly GCA_030737835.1. Lineage (NCBI taxonomy): Eukaryota > Viridiplantae > Streptophyta > Magnoliopsida > Acorales > Acoraceae > Acorus > Acorus gramineus. The sequence goes on along the minus strand of CM060852.1, from coordinate 10,575,719 downwards.
GAATGCTCAAGTCTCACTATTCTGTTACTACGCTGCTACGCACCGGTGGTTTTTTTTTTTTTTTTTTTTGATAATCGAGCATTATTAATTGTATATTTAATAATTAATTTTTTCATTACTTGTTTGAATATGTGTTTGTGTAGATTATACATTTAAAAAATTTAAAATTCTCAAATGCAAACGCAGATCAAAAAATATTTTTAACGTTTAATTTTTTAAACCACCGTTTTCTCTTCTTTAAATTAAAAAAAAATATTACAGTTAAAAAACTAATAAAACAGTGTTTCGTAGGAATTTGAATTGGGACTCAAGACTCTACATAATATTATTTTATTTTATTTTTTAAATAAACACTCTATAGGTCTCAAACTAGTGAATTGTTGAGTGCAAATTTTTCTTATTAATCTCTAAACTATCGAGTTCATATCATTTCAAGTCGTGAACTTGAAATTTTTTTTAAGTGGAATTTTGTTTTTTTGGGTAAGATCCACGAAGGTGGGTTAGCTTGATAACAAGTAAGTGTGAGGGCTGATCCCGTTCTTGTCAGAGGGAGCCAACCGGCCCAACCCAACCGTGTTTCAACGAACACACGTCACCTGCTCATGCTCATGGTAAAATCAACAAAATAAAAAAATTAGCTGATGCTAAAAGTGATATATTGTGACACATTTCACATATACCACATTTGCTTCACATCACATGCAATCCCCAATGGAGTTATTTACGGTGATTAATTTATGGGCAATTTGTATAAATAAATTAATATTTATAAAATTAGCACTCTAATGTGAATATTAGCAAAAAAATAACATTGGATCCGATCAACATTTTTTTCTTCTTCTTAAGGCGCCATATATATTTTGAGGCGCCATATATATACGGCGCCTTCTTTGTTTTTTTGTTTTTTAAGAAGACGGCATATATATATGGCGCCTACTTTGTTTTAAATTGAGATTATTTTTTTATCAACTGTTTAATTAAATTTTAGTGGCTGATATTTCTTTTTTTCTTAACATATATTGGATTAAATTTTTAAAAAGCCCCATCTATAAAAATCTCCCATGATTTAATCTTTCATGATTTTTTCTTTCAACCAAATTTTTTTTTTGAGAAAATGTAGATCTTGCTACTGGCACTTCCATTACTAAAAGTGATTACAATTCCGAATTAGGGATGAGATGATACAAAGAAAAAACAAGAAGAAAAAAGACAATCATGACATAGAAACAAAAGACGCGTGGGGTTTGGATGATTATTAGGTGTGGTATCTACCAATTACTCCAAGGGACTCACTCCCCCCCACGCAACTCTATGCCACTACAAGGTGATGTCCAAACCGCCTCTATCGAGAGAAATCCCCCTAACCCTTGCAATCTCTCGTCCCCACTCTGTAATAGAAAGAGACACCATCTCCCACATGTTCTCCACATAGACCTGCGAGCCCCTTTAAACAAAAAAAAACTTAGTTCATGATTTTCTCAGGATAATCAGAAACAAATCTTCTATTATTTTCTCTTTTCTTAATTTAAAAAAAAGATATCTTAGTTATTAAATTTAATATAAAAAAACTCAATCATTAATATTTAATTAAAGAAGAAGAAAAAGTAATCTCAATTGAAAACAAAGGAAGAGGTGCCACATATACTCTTTTAAAAAAAATAAAAAGGCAATATATATATATATATATATATATATATATATATATATATATATGTGTGTGTATAGTGTCTATAGTGTTGAAAAAAAAAAATCAACTTTGGTCAGTGCTATGTTTTACAAATATTTTATCTCCAATGCTATTTTTGTTAATATTCAATTTCTGAGTGATATTTTTATTAATTACCCTTAATTTATACATCTAAGTATCAACAATAAAAAAATTCCTGAGTAACATGATAGTCTCATTATTGGTTGATTTCACCAAACCACTTAACATTAGCTGGTATTCAACCATGCATTATTCACGAAATAAGGTCGATATTTTTTAATTTCTTTGATTAATATATATGTTATTTAAAAAAAAGAAAAAAACAATCTTTACTTATACCTTGTATCATATGCGTGAAATACAAGTCTCAGCGGAGGTGGTAGTTGTGAAACGTGCGAAATTAAAACATCGACTTCGCCAACGGCCATATTGGATCTGCTAGTCCTTTTCATATATAGCTAGCAAAGTGTCATAATGCTTTCTTTTGAATATTTTCTTTTAATTAAAAATAATAGTTTCAAAAGTGGCACTACAATCTTTTTAAAGTTAAGTTGATCTAGACGGAAGACGTGAAAGTGTGAAACCATGGAAGAAGTGATGGAGATGAGTCTGGTGTCATGAGTATTTTTTTTTAATACGTCTAAAAAATTAATAAAATCTTATATTCTAAATATATGAAGAGACAAAATAAAAAGACTGGGATTTAGAAAAGCATAATATGAAATCACACACAAAGAAGATGGATACATGAGTATTGTTAAAGAATCATTATTATGGGAATATTGACTCTTTATTATCATTATTATGATATCATTAGTTTCCTAGTTTTTTTCTAGTTTTCTTTTCTGGTATTTTATTGTTTCTTTTGTGTATCTATAAATAGAGCATGTGGCTCCTATAATACAATAACAAGAATTCTCTTTCTTTTATTCTAACATGGTATCAGAGTCACGTCTAAAACCTTAAATCTACAAAAAAAAAAAAAAAAAAAATTATTTCTTCTTCCCCGCTCCAATTGAAGTGTCTTCAATCGGGGCGGGGGAGGACTTTTGATACTCATATTTTTTCTTTCGTTGTTTTGTTTGCTTTCCGCGTGAATCCTATTTGTTTTTGCACGCCCCGCGCGCTCTCCGTGCCCTTCGCACGCTCTCCACACTTCCTCTACGCGCCTCCACGCACCTCCGCACGTTCTCCGCGCCTCCGAGCGCTCACGCTCTGTCTCCGCGCGTGCCCTGCCTTCTCCCGTCCGCGCCGTTGTTGTTGTCCGAGTGTTGCTGCCGTGCATAACATGGCGGTCTTATGCATGTGTTCATGCATATCACACGTGAATAGTCACGATTGTATCAAAGCCCTTTGTTAGGGTTTCTTCTTCTTCTCCGTCCGCCCGCTCTCCGTGGAGTCGTCCGCACCGTCCGTTTCCGCCGTTCTCACCTCCTCCACGTGAAGTCCTCATGTGACGTGGACTTGTGAAGACCGTGTGAATATGGACGTGTGAAGACACCGTGTGGACATGAACGCGTGACTTGACCGTCCAACCAGCCCGTTCAGACAGGCTGGTCCATCACTCTCTCCGCTGTATAATACCACCGCACCCTTCGCGAGAGTCTTTCGCGCGCCTTTGCTTTCCTGCCTTGCCTCTACGCATCTCTGCGCCCTCCTCGTGCCTCTGCGTGCCTGCCTGTGCCAGCTGCCCGCACGATCTCCACATCCGTGCGATCTGCCATTGCTCCTCCGTGCGCATAGCGTCAGCCCGCGCACGTGATCTCGCGATCTCCGCGGTCATCGTCCCTCCGCGTGCAATGCTCCTGCTTTCCGCTGAAGACTCCGCGTGGCTCCACATGAAGAATCAGAAGAATCGTACGTGACGTGGAGAATCCACGTGAGATCGTGTCCGCATGAAGACCTCTTTCAATTGTGAAGAATCCGCTTCAGATCATGTGAGTCCGCGTGAACTGTAAAGACCGTGTGACAAATCAACGCGTGACTAGGCCGTCCAACTAGATCCGCCAACCGGATCCGCTAATCAACCTCCGTCGTCATCATTTGCCAAGTGGGGTCTTTATTTACGTAGCATTGTTGCTTTTGCACACATCATCTCCGTGCGCCGTCGTTCTCGTGCACCGTCGTCCTCGCGCCCCGCTTCTCCATACACCGTCGTCCTCGCTCGCCATCGTCTCTGTGTGCCGTCATTGTATTTGCGCTCTATCGTTTTTGTTGTGCCATCGTCCTCGCGCACTGTCATCTCCCTGCGCCGTCGTTGTTATCGCGCACTGCCATCTCTGTGCGTTGTCGTCCTCGCGCACCGTTGTTGTATTTGCGCACTGTCGTCTCCGTCCGCATCGCGATTCGGGTCGCGTTTCTTCTTCTCTGTTAGAGCGCCTCTCGTCTCGCGCCGTTAGCTTCACGTTTCTTTCTTTTTCGTCTTCGTTACGCTTCGCCATCAGCGTTTGCAGTATTGCATAAAGGTTTCGTTACGTTTTGCCATCAGCGTTTACAGTGTTGCATAAAGGCATCAATCGTTTCTTCTTCTTTTTTTTCTTCTTCTTCTATGTCCGCGTCGCCGTCCACGTCGCGTTTGTTCTACTTCTTTTTCTCCGTCGAGGCCCGTTCGCGCGCCATTCGAGCGTCTCCACGTTCACAACCTCTCCTCGCGCCTCCGCGAACCCTCCGCACACCTCCACATCTTGTACACGAGCCATCTGATCTAGTGGACCAGCAACTCCGATTGTCTTAATGAATTCAAGCGACTTCGACTGACTCAAAAAGAGCAGGAGCGACTCCGACTGACTCAAGAAGAGCGGCCTGTCCGCGCTAATCGCCACCAGCCGCCCGTCACTGTCGCCAGCTTTCACCACTGTCTCATTTTTGTACAAACTCTAAGGGTTTTACCCTTCAAAGTTTGGGAAGGGGTGTTAAAGAGTCATTATTATAAGAATATTGACTCTTTATTATCATTATTATGATATCATTAGTTTTGTAATTTCTTTTTCTAGTATTTTTTTTGTATATCTATAAATAGAGCATTTAGCTGTTCTAATACAATAACAAGAATTTCTTTTCCTTTATTCTAACAAGCATGAAGATGTTAAGCTTAGGATTTCACTGGTAAGAGTCCTTTAGAAAAAAAACGAAATGTTTCATAGATGATGGTATGATGGTGCACCAAAAAAAAAAAAAAAAAAAAACTGTTGTATATGCGGAGCATATAAATAGGACAATAGGTTCATCAAATCCAATCGTATGTGCAGGTGGCCACACAGATTTGAGGGATGCGCACGTCCAGACTCCAAGCCTTTTTCCCATACCCGACCAGACAAATTAGGTAGTATTAACTACCAAATCAAATTAAAAGTGGCTCAAATTTTAAAAGCTGTGATTTTCAAAAATTGTTATTAAAATGCCCTCGACTCCTTTTTGTTTTTCGTTTTTTTAATTCGTTCATAGATTCCATCGGTTCGACCGCCCACTCCCTTTCGGTTCAACCGAAACGCATACGCTTTTCACATGTTCGATGAAATCACCCGCAGAGGTTTTGATGAATGTTTGGGTTCGGATTTCCATGACTAACGATTCATAGATGCGATTCTATAAATTAAGATGATTTTGGGGACTTGCAATCTTGGTTTGCTGAGTCCGCCGCACGAGGGCCGTTACCGAAGAAGTGTCCGCACGCGCAACAGAAGCCACTCTTGCAATGCTTTTCCGAGGACCTGGAGAGCCTCGTCTGATTTAGTGGCTGTGGATCCTTCGTTGATGAAGAGTCATGGAAAAAGGAGGTTAGATGCATATATGTTTATGTTTTTTCATGTGGTAATCGTTGAAGGGATTCTTTATTGGTGTAAGTATTTACTTGTTTATACTTGGGTTAGTTGAGAATTAGTCGTTTATCTGCTCTGAACATTGGGTTTTACTTCAAAGGCGAGACTTTTATGTTAAAAATGCAAATTTTTTCTTGATGTTTTGCAAGTGAGTTAATTGGGGAGCTGTTGTGAGATGCTTTAAGCAGGATTCTGCTCTATGAATGTTGAAGTGCTTTAGTTTTTATTGAAGTATTAGCTGAAGTTAAATGGGCTCTTTTGGGTGTTGGCAGAGTCACTGACCATGTGTTGGTGATTGGTTTTTATTTTCTTATTTCCTTGTTTTGCTGTTGCTTACTCCCCTACCTTTGTCTACTCCTCTGCGCGGGAGCACTACTCGTGTAACCACGGAGGGAGTTTCTCTCCTAAACCATCCAATATTCGGACCACTTGTAATCTTTATTTAAGATACGAAAGGTCTAAAGTTTTCTCAAAAAAAAAAAAAAAAAAGGGCTCTTTTGAGTGGACTTATGATTTATGCTGGGAAGCATGAATACTTCAAATGTGCCGTCCTGGCATGGGATGGACGTGTCCGACATGTCCCATACATGTCCAAAATTCAACAAAAAAAATTCTGAATTTTAGACATGCATTAGATGCAGGGTGGACATGGTGTGGACACACAACATTTATGGAATACAACATTGTAATTTTTTTTATAACTATCGTAAGATATATATTCACATGAAACCAAATGATGTTAAAGTCTAAACAAAGATGATAGTTGATAGGTCATTGTAGTTATATTAGCTTTTTATAGTTATGGATGTGTGCTAGTTATATCAACGTTTTCTGATTTCCTGCAACTTTTCACTTGCAATTTGGTATACTTTTAAATTCCGATGGGATCCCTTTGATCATCATTGGTCTGGTTTCCCTTTTATTTCTTTTTTATCATTTCTAAAGACTAAAGGTTTTGTTCTGACTATACAATCTTGTAATCATCCAATATAATGAACTGGAACAGCTACTTTCATCTGTATGATTATCATCCTTTGCTTTATCAGGTGTGAGTGCTTTGATATGCACAAAGAACTCGTTCCTTATAAGGAAGCGTGGATGTGGCAGAAGTCGAAAGTAGAAAGAAGGCACACTTTGATGGAAAGGGATGAAGACCACTCTGACATGATGATAATCCTTCAGCATCCTCCTGTTTATACATTGGGCACAGCAAGTCTGGAGGAATACATGAATTTTAATGTAAGGGATTCTCCTATCGATGTTTATAGGACCGAGCGTGGTGGGGAAGTTACATATCATGGTCCTGGACAGGTGATTATTTTGCTTCTTCTGTTCATTTGATTCTCATAATTTATATACTACAGAATATTATAAGGAGTTCTTTTCTAATATAGAAGCATATGATGGCCACCTAATTCTGTGATTGTTGACTAAGTTATAGATATTCAAGTTTGTAGGCAAATCTTAAAAAACAATGTGTATGCATGTATTATATATTTACAACACAATTTCGTGTATCTGCAAATATTTATGTGTGCCTGTGTGAAGTTCTCTTTGATTGCGGCTGATAAAAAAGAAAAAAAGAAAAAATATGAATGATACGTGGAAAACATAGCTTTGATATATACACTTAGCCTCTGCTGAGCTTTTCCAAGAGATTATCCAGGATGATACTGAGGAGCCATACTGATCTATAATTGATGCATTGCCCAATATATGTTTTTCTTCCTATGCATGTACACTGTTTAAGACTAGAACTAGCATCACTTTCGCAATAATATGGTATTTTTAAGCTTTTCCAACATTTTTCATGATATCTTGAGAGATGAACAAAAAAAACTAATGAGGAACAACAGAAATTTATTAATTTTGTGGGTTCCCACCCATACATATGGAGCTTTACAGGCAAAATTATGTAGATTATGAAAAGTAAATACTTGTCTAAGATCTTCTTAATGGAAAATGATATAACTATTCTGGAGACATGGATTGCTCCCCATCCATCTTATAAATAATCCATTGCCTCTGTTGACTATGCTGATTTTGTGTTCATTCTGTCTTGCCTTTTAGCTTGTAATGTATCCCATTCTCAATCTGCGCTATCACAAAATGGATCTCCATTGGTACCTTAGGTCCCTTGAGGAAGTTGTCATCCGGGTTCTTTCATTGAACTTTTTCATCAAGGCTAATCGTCTTAAGGGATTAACCGGCGTGTGGGTAGGTATGAATTTCTTTTCTACACAAACCCATATTCTTCATTTACCAAAACATTCACCATAGCATGTTAATTACCAAATGTGTTCAAATCTCGATAGCTTTTCGAAACTGTGTATAACTCTTTTCTACACAAACCCATATTCTTCATTTACCAAGACATTCACCATAGCATGTTAATTACCAAATGTGTTCAAATCTCGATAGCTTTTCGAAACTGTGTATAACTTCATTCATTTTCATTTGTTACCTTTCTTCAGATTGTAATATCAGTTTTGATATATTCAGGTAATCAGAAGGTAGCAGCAATTGGGATCCGGGTCTCTCGGTGGATAACATATCATGGGCTGGCCTTGAATGTCACAACAGACCTCACCCCCTTCCAACACATTGTGCCCTGTGGCATACGTGACCGTGATGTCGGTTCGCTTAGCGGGTTGTTGGGAGGATCGTCTTTTGACCATGATAGACTCATCGAAGTTGCTTATGAAGCCTTGATGAATGAATTCTCTAATGTCTTCCAGCTCTCCCTGCGGTTTGAACAAATCCCAGACTTGAAGTCTTCATAGAGGGATTCATTGAGATCGAGCAAATGCATTTAGGAACAGTTTGGGCGCGGCTTTTGAAGATTTTCTTCTACATGAGGTCATATTTAATCAATACCTGTTGAGGTCCTAACTTTTGATGGGGAAAAAAAAAAAAGATTTTAGTTATAATTTGTTTTTTCTAGGTATCTGACAGAAGTGTGCTTTCTCTAAAAAGCTATTTTTAAAAGTTGTTTTAATTTAACTGTAACGTAAACAGGGGCATTTTGGCATCCTGAGCATGCATTCTAATTATTGTCAAGGGCTATTATTGGAATGACAATGGTGTATTTTCGTAACAAAAGTTTCTGTCCCCGGATATTTCTAGAACTCCTGACAAGAAATTGTATTATAGTTTGCCACTCCATCAAAAGTCCTCACTAGGCCTATCACCTATGTCGCTCTCAGTCATCAAAGATGCTCGAACACACACTGGTACAATGTCTATCAATACATCCAACCGCCTTTTCAGCATCGGTTGCCATGAATGAACAAAAACTCATACGGCACACCAGAAATGATGCGGTGTTCATGGGAGCGAGTCTATGCCGAGAACATGACGTCGGTCTATACCGAGAACATGACGTCGGCAACAGTGGCACTCATACGCGTTTGAGCACGTGCTTTGGCTGGGGTGAGGGGGGTGCAATTGCATAGAGGTTCGATTGTAGTCATCCCTTAGGCGTCGGCAGCCCACGCCCCATGCCTCCTGTGTCGTGCAGCCGGTCAACATCTTGTCAACCCCATCGCCCATCCAGGAGGACTGTCCGCATAGGCTTTTTTTTTTTTTTTTTATCGTGTTTTATGTTTTCTCTATTTTTCCTCATCTTCCATTCAGATCTGTATTAATATCTTCTTGAATGAATATGTTTGGTGGCGTGAGTCTACCTTTCTTCAAAAAAAAAAAAAAAAAAATGAATGAACAAAAACTAGGCCTACCACCATCATTCGCCACAAGAATCGCAAAAGACATAATATCAACCAAATGATGTTGTACAAGCTTTCAAATCGATATTCGAAGGAGTCCTTGAGTCCTGGGATTTGGAATCCACACCAGAACAAGAACCGCTCTCAGATTTGTCTGTGGCTGATTCCAGCAAGGGCTTCTTTGGGGATGGCTCTGCACTGATCGGGGCGACGGCAGCTCGTTAATGCCTCTTCCCACAATGCCAAGACTTCTCACCTCACTGTTTGTTCCCGCGGTGGAGACCGTCTAGGAATCAGAACTGGTGGTGTCACTGACCATTTTACAAATCCATGAGGAATTCATCATATCTGAAGTTTCAGACGGAGGAATCATTTTCATAAGCTCAGAAAGCCCTGGCTTTGGGTTCAGCATAAGCTGTTGAAGGTCTTCCATCTGCGTCAGAGAAGCAGACAATTAATTGGTCTAGTGCAGGAAGCTGAAACCAATGATCAGAATTCTAGCTAGTTATTGACAGCTAGAAAATGCATGTCAACATTGGTTACCAGGTAATTATACAAAGTTAAGGGTGTTAGATAGGATGTCTCTGCATAGGATCCTATGTAAATGGTGATTAGTCCAACACTTGAACTAGATGATCTGAGCCATCTAAGACGCACAATATTTCACAATTAGGAAAAAGAGTGGTCAGTGTTATTGACTGAAATGGATCTTCTCATCAAAATAACTATTGGACATGCCAATTTGATCACCTTTTTTCAGTGTATAGCATGAACTAGTTTCTTATGCTAATATGCTGGGGCTTCTTTCGCTTCTGCGGCTCTCTTGGGTCAACATAAGTGATCATCCAAGGAGATGAGTACGAAGAAACTAAACAACAGAATAAATCATACAAGTGCTATGAATATATGTCTTTTCAAAACCAACCAAACACTTGATACTACTTAGAAGTACTAGAAAAATAGTTGGGGAATGAGAGATCATTGTTAGAATTGTATGGACTCGTGATACACAAACTCTACAGTCTAAACTGCCTAAAGAAAAATATAAGCATTTCCAAGCTATGATCAAGCCAAGGCTACTGCACAAGTACATATATTCACTATATTAAAATACCTGAATTTGGCATCATAATGTAAGCGAAAAAGATTTCAAATAATTCCAACCACTTCAGGCAGATCAAATGCATAACAGATTTCAGCAGAAAGAAAGCCCAAGAAAGTGCTTGGTGGAAAATAAAAGCTATAGTCACCCAATTAAAAGATTAAAAAAACAGACCTAGATGGCTACTTTAATTTTTTTTTTCTTAGCCATCTAAGGGAAATTTGTCCCACTTTTAAAAAAACATATAAACTCACCTTATTTCCTATAGCAATAGAAAGCATGCCAAGAATCTCCATCTCTTTTACCTTCTTCAAAGCACCATATGAAAACTCACCATCATTTCCAATACAGTTACTTACATCAGTCATAGTCAATTTATCTACTTCTTCTTTGAGTCTATGGAAGCAGGAATTGCACAATGAAAGAGCTCTCTGGCAATATAGAACAGCATCTTCAATCTTTGATCTTGCCTCTAGCACCAAGCATATCCTAAAATTCCTGAAATCTCAATTAAGATGGCAAACAGAGATGAAGGGGAACTGGATGTGAGGCCATTTACTAAATGTGCAATGAGCAAGGATGATGGTAGAGAGAACAATGCAGAAATTTCCATTCAAAGGACAATTCACATAAGTGTTGGCTGTCTGGTTCGACAAGGTGTTCAAGAATGGAAAGAGCCTTTATATAGTCACTCACAGAGGTCTCAAAGTCCTCTGCAAGTTGCAACAGATGTGCACACACTCAGGTAGAAGATGCCTTCAATAGCTCTCCAGAAACCAAAAGTAACTGAAAAGCAAACCTCTTTCCATGGATGTCTCTGCCAAGGAAGCTAAGATGTCCACTTTTTCCATTGTATATCCTTCATGCTTCTCAGCAATTGCCCTAGTAACATCTAGCATTTTCCAGGCCAGATCCAAATCCGACTCGTCCTCATCTGCCTCTTCCAAATCCTCACCATCACTTTCACTTCCCTCATCACCATCTTCCTTGTCTTCTTCACTGCCACCTTTCTCTTTAAGAAAATTACATCACAATGATGCATTGCTTACCTAGCATACCAATCAAATAGAGCACATATTTACATGTGTGACGCATCATGCATCGCTTGAAAAAAGTCGAGAGTTATTTATGGGTTAATGCATTAAAGAAGACAACAGAGAGAAACAGGGTAAAAGAAGTTGACACACACACTCCCATCTGGATCCTGGGAACAAAGATATAATCACTAGGAAAAGAGAAAGATAATTAGTCAACAAGAGAACCGCAAACTCTCGATTCCGTGTCACTGTGTGGGTGGGAATCAGCAGTATTCACAAGATCAATACAGGGATAAGAAGTGCTACCCAACTTTCAAAATTTGTGGTCGATTGAAAACGGTGCATGCCATTATAAAAAATCATGAGCAATAGAACATTGTATTTGCAAATGTCCGATGAATGCATGCTGACACAAATTGCAGTCAACAAACATCATGTTATAAAGATTGCCTGTTAACAGAAGAAAAATCATGCATCTTTCTAAAGTTGTCCGACCATAAGTAATCACATGCATCCTTCTTTCTATACAACATTCGACCCACTCAACCTTCACAAAAATGTGGATTCTCCCAACTCATCCTCCAAGTCCAAAACCAGAGGAATGCAAACTATGACAAAGAACACTATACAAACATCTTGTCTGACATGCACTCTTTAAATTTCGATCTTCAATTCCCTTTTTTAATCTTATCTGACATACGATGTTTTCTTGATACTGAGATCCTCATGAAATAGAGAATCCATGTACATTCTAGCACTCATTGTGACATATCAGACACTCAAGACAAATAATATTCAATTCAGTTCAAGAAAAGACCAAACAAGAAGCAAAGCAAAACAAACTTGATTTCCTCCTCACCACCCCATCAACTCCTTCGCGTAAGCTAGGGTTTCCTCCTCACCTTCCTCCGCCGGAAGAGAAGAACATTTTCCACTGCTGGATACCTCCCCCTCTCCCCTCTCCACGGTTAGGCTTCCATCGACCTCCGTCGCCATCACAGGTGTCCAAGGCGGAGAAATGCAAAACCCTCGCTCGAAAACACCCCAACTGGTTTGAATTTTTTTACCCAATTTAGAAAGATCGGACGGTTGTGGTTGAACCTCGAGTGATATACTTATTCAAGTCTTTTATCTTGTCTACGTGGGCGTCTCAGATGGGATATAACTTACGCACTACGTTTTCCAAATTCCATGACACGTAGGATATTTTATATGTCTTATATTAATTTTGCGTAACCAAACACCGGGACCTTTAAAAATGAAAACCAGTGGAGTACAAAAAGGCACACTGTATCAATGGCTGAGGGAGTCGCTATGGCGGGTGTGGCTTCAAATCTCTGCGGTTCGTTCCTCCGGCCACCCAATCCCGCTCGGAGTCCGAGACTCTCCGGTCTTCGTCTCCGGACGAGGCCGTACAAGCTTGGGAGGTTGAACAGCCAGAACGAACCACGGCCCATCGATTCTCCTTCAACGGTCTGATTTTCATTCCTTACATGCTTCTCTCTCTCTCTAATTCTGTCTCCTTTGTTGCATCTATTTTTCTCTTCTTTTGAGCTTCTTCTATGGTCCGTGATTTTCCATAAATCATCTCAGCTTTCACTGGGATTTTATAATTTTGCGTTCTTAATAAAGAATTGATGATTGGAGTGTTGAAAACTCACACTTGCCTTTGCGAAAATCAGATGCAATCTATGCTTCTGCGCGCCGTTTGTTGTTTCGGGATAAAGAGTTTAACAGGGAATAGAATAGAAGTTATCACAATCTATGTGAGATCTTGATTACTCACATTAAATCATGTCCGTTGATACCCAAAAATGACCGTTGAAGCATTTAAAATGGAGTCGTTCGTGATTTGAGTAAAAGAAGAGTCTCCTTTGATTAAGTGAAATTTTTTAGTCTCCTTTGATTTGATATGTTTGGGTCAAGGGATAGAAAGGATTTTATGGGATTTTTACTTAAATTTAAATGTAGTATGGTTTTAGGTGCTCAGTGTTTGGTTGTGTGAGCAACTTTTGCGATTGCAGGAAACTGGTTCTGCAATCGTGCAACCAAACAGTTTTGCAATCGCAGCTTATTGCAAATAGATTTCAAGCAAATAGTGTCCAAAAGTTACGATTTGAGAAAGTTAGGGGGAGGCAGCTTCCTGCAGAATCAATTTTAAACTCAGTGATTACAGAAAATCAATTTTGCAATCGCGTTACCAAACGCTACCTGGCCACACGTAATAAAATTATATTCATAGTGACAAAATTACAGAACTTTTTATTAAAATTATATTCATAATGACAAAACAACATAGTGATGGGACCCTTAAAAACAGAAATTCACCTGTCAATAATAAAAGAAGACTAATATGACTACAAACGATGAAATTTATCAAAATAATAAATTACTCAAATGACAAATTTGTTGATAATCTGATTTTGAGTGTTGAATTGAATGAAAATTTTAACCGAATGATTTGAAATGGGCTTTTGCCGTTTGCCCATTACATCAGACTCGTTGAGCTACCCCAATTTGATATGTAATATATTATTTTGATATCCGGATCAGAAGTTATGGTTGTTTGAAGTCTAGTCTTTCCACGGACCCTTTCTGCCCGTTTTCTTCATATTTTCTTGCTCCAGCTACTCATCGACTCCTCTGCATTCCGTATCACATCAGTTAATATAACATTGAAGCCATTTGTATCTTGATTGCCAAATAGTTTGAGAGTTCATCCAAGAGGATCTAGTTGCACATGTTGTGGAATTCCCCGCAGCTATATGTGACCCGAATTTCTCATGCAGCATTGTCATGTCTATTATATTGCAGTTTGTTCAGCAGGTTCTCAGTTTCTCATTAATGCTGATGGTTAAATTTCCAGTTTTCCACCTAGGGTAGATAGAGAAATAGTTTGCTTGCTATCACACTTATTGTGCCCATCATCTATTGAATAATGTAATTATTGACTAGGATGGATGATTAATGGATTTCAATCCAATAACTACACTTAGTAAATTTGAGAACAATAGTGATGTGATGTCTTTTTCTGTATGAATGTATACATGGCTTATGATATGCACACACTGAGCTCATCTGCATGTTTTATCATTTGATAATATATAAACATATGTTTGGGTATATACAAGATTATGCAGGGAAGGGTTTTGCATTTCCCAATATGTGCCCATAAACGTTGAGTGTTATCTCTTTTTTTTCGTATTTTTAGTTGCTGTTAATGGAATCTGATAATTAATATTTTATATTGCAGGATGAGAGGCTTGGTGAGTCTCTCTTGGGCACAGATAATACTAGTCCACAGAGCACTGCATCTACCGACATAGAACCGAATTTTTTTCCAACCAAGGATATCAATAGGCGGGTTGCTGCAGCATCTTCTCTTGCTGCTGTGGGATTGTTCTTATCTACGAGACTAGAATTTGGTGTGTCTTTAAAGGACCTAGCAGCTGCTTCTGTACCATATGAAAAGGTTGGAATCTGTGCCCTCCTCTACACTTTGATAGTTTGTTAACCTTTTGATATTTTGTGAGCTTTGGATGTCAAAGTAAGGTTGCCTGCATGAATGCATCAGTCGGGGTATTATTATAACTATCCTTTTTCAATGAATTTGCACTTGGTGTAGAATGCATGGTTCAAAGCAATATTAAATACATTTTTTTCAAATCATAAATTTATTGAATTTTATTTACTCACTCAAACATGCACTTCATCTATGAGAAAATTTTGATCTGATAATCAATGTAAATTCAATGTTAGAGAGCCCATATTCCCATGAATTTAGCAGAGTATTCAGATGAGACCTCTTTTAAATTTTTCATATATGGTATGTGCATATGATAGGCGTGTTTTATTGACCTTGTTGTAGAAGATTAAAGAAGCTCTTAAGTACAAAATGACACTCTTTGTAGAGTCACTCAAGAAGCTCATTGTTCTCATGTTTGAGAGATGCAATTTTCTGCCACATCTTTTTGTGTGCATAAAAGTTTTTTTTTATTGGGAAAACAGAGTGATCTTTGGATAAATGATCTCATGGGCGTTTTGCATCAGTTGTGATACCTTCTCTAGTATATGTGGATATCTTTGTGTGGATTCATATGATCATGCAAGCATGCGTCAGTCTATATAAAAAAAAAAGGGCAGGGTGGTTCAAAGTAAGTGCCCCAAAAGATAAGGGCATGAGCTAAGGAGGGGAATGTTCTCTTTATAACGTGTCATTTATCAATTTTGTTAGATTCAAAAATATGTTAATTCAACATGCTGCAGATTAATTGACCTCATTTTTTTTTCTTCTCAGGCCCTTTCAAATGGGATGCCCACTGTTGTTGAATTCTATGCAGATTGGTGTGAAGTTTGTAGAGAATTGGCTCCAGATGTATATAATGTCGAACAAAAATATAAGTAATGCCTTGAACCTTAGATCTAAACTTGTTTTTTAAAAGGTGTAATGTGTTTCACTTATAAATTTAAAAATAAACATATCCCTAGGTTAGAAGTTTTCTCCAGAGCTTTTAAATTTTTATATATGATTTCTAGTATCATTTTTGTTTTTCATTAATTATTATTTAACACTAAATATCCATTTCAGGGACCGTGTGAATTTTGTTTTGTTGAATGTTGACAATACAAAGTGGGAACAAGAACTTGATGAATTCGGTGTTGAGGGTATCCCACACTTTGCCTTCTTGGACAAAGATGGGAATGAGGAAGGGAACATTGTTGGCAGACTTCCAAGGCAGTATTTTCTTGAAAATGTTGTCGCACTTGCAAATGGTGAAGCCTCAATACCCCATGCACGTTTTGTGGGTCAGTTTTCAAGTGCAGAATCCAGAAAAACGCACCAGGTTGTCGATCCTAGAAGCCACGGTTGAAGTTATTCCCTACTAACAACAACTGCTCAGAAAATCTTAATATAGGTATGAGTCCTATGACAACATACCATACCATTATCATGTGCATTCCTGCAATCATGTGCTTGAATAATTTTTTCTTTTATTAGTGGACCATCATGCCAGTTCGCCAGTTCTCATGAAGAGTTTGCTGTAGCTGTATTACACATCATGGATCACGCCTCCAGTCAGCTGTCAGATTGATAGTTTCAGTATATGATGATTGGCAATGGCCTGATGTCTATGCTATTGTTAACAATTTTTCTGAATACTGTGAAAACTGCCAAAATGATTTAATACGTGTACATTTTTTATTGGTCATAAACATGTGCGAAGAGCATATGATGGATCAGATTGTTATGCGAAGGTGATCATGTTTATTTTTCAGGCAACAAGTCATGGCATTGATAGGTGAGTCTAGACTGAGGAATATGTATATACATCTTTTTGCATGCACTGATGCTTTAAGATTGTGATATTAAATATTTCAAACTGCTAATGAGCTCGAAATTAAGTCAGCTGTAAACAGTGCAGTGCAGGTTGTAGAAACCTCTCCGACTTTCACAAGAATCCATATGTAGGTTCTGTACGGTGTTTTATTCAGGTATTAATGCAATTCTCTTTTGATGTCATCGTGGTTGTATTTTTTTTTTATATCTGCACATGGGCCCAACAAGATGGTCTGATTCTGAATGAATTGTTTTTCATTGGATCTGTGATTCAGCATATAATAAAACCAGGCATGTTTAGTTCTGACTTGATAATCTGAAGTCTGAACTGCAAACCTTTACCCATAGCTCATAACAGAATTTGCAACCACTTGATCTGAGTCCCCGGTGCTTATCTAATAAAAAAAAATACCCCATATTCTGGGATAGATGTTAGGATAGTTTCTGTTTAGTTACATTTTTCTTATTGTCATCATTATTATTGTCTTCGGTGTTTCTTTGTTTTTGTATAAGATATTACTAGGTTATTCCAGCTCCTTCAGTGTTTTTTTTTTTTTTTTTGTAGAATTACTATCAGGTTTTATGTTAGTTTATCAAGATATATCATGTTTTATTTGTGCAAAGCAGTCGTTTTTTTTTTTGGCTATTCCGGGTCTATTGGTCCTTATTCCACACCCAAAATGAGGGTAACTGAAGTACCGATTTAAAACAGTCTAAAACAAAAATCTCCTTTTGAAGGTTAAAAAAACAGTGATTTTTTAGTTTAAAACAATGAATTATATTTTAAAACAGTGATTTATTAGTTTATACCATTGTTTAAAAATAGTGATTTATATGAAATGTGTCTGTTTATATTAAATAATAATATATATTTATTATATTAATTTATTTGTTATCATGTCTTAGCTGTACCTGCATTTTATTTTTTAAAAAAATTATGGTTTCGTCGTGTCCTGCTTCATATCTTGTCATTGATGATATGAATATGTATATACATGTGTAGCAAGGTTGAGGGATAAATATATTGCTAGTGG
Organism: Acorus gramineus; assembly: GCA_030737835.1. Lineage (NCBI taxonomy): Eukaryota > Viridiplantae > Streptophyta > Magnoliopsida > Acorales > Acoraceae > Acorus > Acorus gramineus. The sequence continues at coordinate 10,557,957 of CM060852.1, read as the reverse complement.
CTGTGACTGACAGGAAACATCGTCCTATAAATAATGTTCAAATAAATGAACATGTGTATATATATATATATATATTGCACATGGCTTCACGATTTGAAGTATTCCATTTCCATCCTTGTATGAAGGATTGAAAACGTGCTGTTCTTCATGACTTTAGACTATAACTGGAAGGCTCATTAGACATTTAGACCCACCTCTTTAAAAATCAACTAGTTTTACTATTGCACATGTTGGGTCATAAAAAACTGCACATTTTATCCTTTCCCCAATTTATTTGGTTCCCATTTGACTTGTTTGATTAATATTCTTAAATCTGATTGGTCAAATTTCCACGTGCATTTCTATACTATTCCAGATTCCTTGCGGATTGGACAATGTGTATACGTCTCCAATAGAGCATAAATCTTATATACATGAAATCATTTCCTCTCCATATTTCCAGGAAACTCAAAAATTTAGGACCGGCGCGGAATAAGGGCCTGATGAGAGCGGTATAGAAAGAAAAAAAATAACAATAGGATAAATTTGATTACTATTCTTGGAAAACCCTAATAATAATTTTAACGGGATGACTGAGTAGCCTATACATTTCTGCCACACATAAAAAAAACACTAAACAGATAATATTTTGGTATAAATAGCTATCCATGGGGTTTTTGTTTTTGTTTTTTAGTGTTTCTTTAGTTGTGAGATATGGATAGACTATTCCAGTATCTAAAGTAGAACTATTCTCCCCCCCCCTATGGCGTGAGAAATAAGTCGAGAATAAGAAAGAATACAGGAGAATAGTAAAAAAAAGTTGTTTATTTTGACAGAATAAACCTCGATAGTTATATCTGGATAAACTGTGATAAAGCCTGATAACTATTCTAAGGAAATATTGGAATTGCTTATCAGGCCTTATCTATGCCAATGAATAAAAATACCCTTCTCTATCATTTAAAAAAAATTTATCTCACCTAACAGTCTCACACAGATTTCAAAAACTGTCACATCTATCAAATCAATCATGCATTTCTCACACTATTCCCAGGGGTATAGTTGTCATTTAAAAAGTCATAAACTCTTATTCATTCTTTATCAACTATTTATCATCACTTTATCCAAGATGAACTAAACAAAAAAAAATAATTATTTTTACGTTTTCCAATGAGAATAACAGAAAATGCAACCAAACAAAAAATTGTTTATTTAGTCTGAATTGTTATCTATCCTAGTATAGCTATCAGGAGGGAATAACCCAATGTCACACCCTATTCTGGGGGTAGGATTTAATTTATATTAACTTATTCAAATATATCTATTAAATTTTATTCTTCCTATTCAAATGGGTTTTTTTTTTTTGCTATTCCTTCCTTGTCCGGCCCTTATTCTGCTCTGCAGAAAGGGGCCTAAAGATTAAAATGGTGGTGTTATAATCAGAAAAGATGAAATCAAAGGAAAACTTTCTCCACAGTTATCTATAGCATAATATTCATATATATCATGACGCATCCCAAAGAGGGTTAGAAGATTAAAAATTGATAGAGCCTGGCAGAATATATATTAATATAATCAATTTATAGATATAAACAAAGTTGTAGTGGACAACTTGCCGACTGTTTTGTCATTTCGATACAATTCCATCTTTTTTTTTTGCTTGGTTACAATTCCATCTTGGCGAACGGTTCTTATATATTGATTCGGTTTTTAAATAAATTAAAGGTGTTTTTATTTACCATTAATTTTTTTAATTTTTGTTTAAATGTATACTTTATCTAACTATCTAATATATTATATGCACTCTTTTTTTCTAGCAAAAAAAAAAATAATAAATCATGTACTTTGCTTAAAATTTATGTAAAGTTGTAAAAAAAAATATACAGAATACAAACAGCAGCAATGCATGCAGGGACTGTGTAAGAGCACCCAAAAAAAAAAAAAAATCGAATCAGTGTATGCCAGATTTAATTAAGTACTGCTTGTGAGTATCAGTGAAATCTTGAAATTTATTGTTTTAAATGTAGGGAGAGGTAGGCGTGTGATATGCATTCAATCATTCATTTATATTATCCAAAGTTTCTTTTCATAAGATAAGATGACCGTATTCCCGAGATGCATCTGCCGACCATTTGACCTTATTATAACGTAGGTTGGTATGTTACAGCGAAGCAATAATATTATTAGCGTAGTTAGGTATGCTACAGCGAAGCAATAATATTCTAACAAATGACTACAATCCAATTTGAAAAATAGCTTTTCTTGAGAATTTGACTTTCTATGAAACAGATTTTTATTAAAATTTTTATTTCTTTAATTAAAATCCCCTACGCTTTGTCCCAAGTCATTTTCAAATGTAGCCTAAAGAAAGGACCACAGGTGAATTGGACTGCAACTGCAATGTCTGTGTTATTCCAATTTGAGCAACTTTGAGAAGATGATTCCTCAAAATTTGTTCTCAAGTGGCAAGTAGGTGTGATCTATGACGAATAACTAAATATAAATAATCCATGGTCCTTCCAACTATCATTCATTGATTTACAGGGAAAAATTGGTATAACCCATTGAAAAGTTAGCTAAATCGATTTTAGTTCCTATGAAATTGAAAAATCATCACAGTTTCTATAAAATATATATGGTTAACGGATTTAGTCTCTGAGTTAAATTGCTTCAATAAATACATTTAAATAAGGCCCTACAAAATTTGAAAAAACCGATTTAGCTATTTTGATGACAAAAATGCACTTTTCTTTTCCCGAAAATTTTCTTGCTATCTTTATACTCACCAAGTGTAAAAGAAAAGGAAAAAATCGATATAACTCCCTAAAAACTTATGAAAATTGAAAAATACCCCTATAATATCAATAAATACTCTTAAAGTCAACAAAAAAATCTTGTTAGTATATTATAATAATTTATTAAATAAATTTTAAAAGGATTTTACAGTAATTCATTATGTATAGCTAGAATCAATCACAAATGTAGGTAGTTTCAAATGTGGTAGAAACTAAAATGATTATTGTTTAATAAGATATAGATCTGAGGTGACTTTTCAATTTTATAGGAATTTTTTTCGATTTTCATAAGCATAGAGGGAGTATATCGATTTTAAAAAAATAAAGAGTGAGAGACATTTTGGTGACTTTAATGTATAGTTAAAGTTAATTATCTACCTAGTTAGCTGGGAGTGACTGTATGAACTGAAACAATATTTTTCTAATAACATAAGGATCTGTAATGATTTTTTAATTTTACAGAGACTAAAACCGATTTAGCTAACTTTTCTTAGAGTTATATTGATTTTTCCTTAATTTTTATGGTTAAAAGACCCTTTTTAAACATTCTCTTCCATGACTCTTATATACCAGATGCCCGATTCATGTTTTTATTTTAAAAAAAATTACAACTTTGTAAAGTAAAATAAAAAAAATTTCAGTGAGTCTTTTTCATAAAATCCAAATTTCTTTTACAATCCAAAAAAAAATCAGATGGGGACACATTTCAAAAACCAGATGACCTAAATTTTAATTTTTTTTTTTTAACAAGCAATTTCTTTTTTCTCTTTCTCTCCGCATTAAAAAAATCAATTCAAATTGAACACAAGGGGCCAGATTGTGGCTGGGTTCCAAAATCTAAAAGATCCATATTTTTTTTAAAAAAAATGATAGATCTTGGTAGTGAAAAATTTAATTTATAGTTGACAGCTGTATAAGAAGATTTAATAATAACTAAAAAACGATTAATTTAATGATCTCAATTAATTTTGATCACATAGTATAACGTGTTCACGTGTCCTTTATTTCATGCAATAATTGAACCTGTATGTGTATCAGTGTATGTGCATCAGTGCATGCATACATGGGATTCGATTGTCCTGCGTTACAGGCATAAATAACTCTCTGAAAAAATAATTAAATAATGCAACTGAACATGCGTCCATTAATTCACTTGTACGTGTTCACAATGTGCCCACGTGGTGGTTGGGAGTCTTTGGGAATTGGGCATCTTGAAAAAAAAAATCCTAATTTTTTTTACAAATCAATTTTACGACCTCATTTACTTTTATTGTGGTTATATCATTAATATATAATATTATATTTTTTTTATTATATATTTCATTATAAAAATTAGAAATTCAATACGTATGAATATTTATGTTATTTTATAAAAAAATATATTTCATTATCTAATAATACATCTTAAAATAATATCAAAACACATGATGAATACCATTTTTATAATTATATATCAATTTTTTAGTATATACACCCGAAGTCATAAACTGATCATCAAAATATCTGTGCATGACACCCTCAACAATTTTATTATTGCATGAAAAAACAAACAAAATATACAAACATTAAACTAAAATAATCTATCATAGAAAGAAAGAAAAAAGACCACGTAATCAGAATCACCCACCAAATCCCCTAACACCACTAACTCCCTCTTATTGTATTCTGTCCAACCCAACCCAACCCAACCCAGCCCAACCCACCTAGCCAGTCGCCCTACTCAACTTGGTAATGGTGACCTGCGCCCCGAGCAACACCGTCCCGACCTCCGCCTCGAACGAGTCATACCTCATGAAGAACTCCGCCACCAACAGCCGCCCCACCATCACCACGAAGTCCTTCCCCGGGCACTGCTTGTTCCCCTCCGCCGGCACATCCGTCTCCCGTCCGTTCGACCAGTACACGTACCTCAGAAGTCTCGCCCCCTCCTCTCCAACGAACCTGTCTGCGACGAACGTCTCCGGATCCTTGAACACTTTCGGATCCTTGGTCGCGAACGGCTGGAACCCGAACAGCATCTCCCCCTCCTTGACCTCGAACGACGAGTCGTGGCTCTCCAACACGAAGTCCTTCTTGGCCCGCCCGTACTGGAACATCACCGGCGGCTCGATCCGGAGGGCTTCGTACACGACGGACTTGGTCAGCTCCATCTTCTCCAGGGCGGTTATGGTGATGGACCCGTCGCCGCCTTCGGCTTTCACGACGGATCTTATCTCTTCCCGGAGACGCTTGTGGAGCGGCTCCCCCGCCCTCGCAAGCCACTGGAATATGTCGGGGAAGAACACCTGATAATAAATATGCAAAAATAACTACCTTCAGAGTTCAGATCATCCGTGGAAGTATAATCACAATTATATTAGGACAAGAATTACTTGTCTGACAATGTAAATTCAAGAATCATACATAATGAGTAGTATTATGAAAATGATTAAACTATTTGAAGATGTCTTGATTCGTTTGCTATGGAAAATATGCATGAGTACAGATAAATCATCTAAGGATCTGTTTGGATGTCAATGCAAATGCGAAAAATATGTTTGAATCAGAGTTTGTGTTTTATCGACTTTTTCATCTCGAATTCCCACAAATTCATATCCAAATCAGGCCTAAACTAAATAGATGTTTGGATTCTGAAGTTCAACATACTGAACATTTAAAAAAGTTTAGAATACTATGTGACTATGTGATTGTACCTTGAACCCTCCATAAGAGTTGAAGCAGGTGGCAAAGAGGAGGTTGTGGCAGGCCTCCTCCCTATCAAGCCCAAACGACTCCGCCCTGTCGAGGGTCTTGGCGGCGGCGGAGTAGAAGAAGTCGTAGATCTTCTTATAGTCCGACTTGACGAGGAACGGCGGGAGGTGGAACGTGTGGAGGAAGATCTCCTCCACGATCTTCGGAAGGCCGAGCACCATCAGAGGGTGGAGGTTGAAGAGGAGCCACTTCGACACCTTCTTCGGCCCGTCCGCGCCGAGGCTCGTGCTCGCCGGGTCGACGCCAAAGTAGGCCCTGCAACAAAACTCGAACGACGACACGTCGTTGAGCGCGTTGAAGTCCGCCTTCTTGGCTTCACCGGCCACTGCCGCGTCCAGCCCGTCGAAGAGCTTGGAGAAGGTGTCGTGGAACTCCGGGAGGAAGTGCGGTTGGCGGTCGTGGAGGAGGGAGAAGAGGAGCTTCTTGTTCATGGCGTGCTTCGGCTCCGACGGGTCAAGGTAGGCGCAGACACGGTAGCCGCCGGTGAGGGCAGTCGGGGGCATGTAAGTCCCCGTGAAGAGGTCCCTCTTCTCGACTTTTGAAACATCGAAAAGGACCTGTAAATAAAAAAAATTTCATATCAGCGCATAAATGATTATATTATTTGTTTATCAATACGTGTTGATATGAAAATTTATTATACCTGAAAGCTTTGGGCATCGAGAAGGCAGACCACACGGGGGTCCTTGGCCATGAAGGGGCCGGGGGGCATGTTGGTCCGGAAGACGGTGGATTTGTATTGATCAACACGGGTTTTGAAGAAGTTATCACGGCCCTGAGAGTAGTAGTACTGGAGGCGGTCGCGGATAGGGGAGAAGAAGGGGAAGCCGTACGAGCCCGGTATGGCTCGTAGGGGTTTCGTTGGCGGGGCGGCGTCGGAGGAGGTGAGGGAGGTTTGGGTGGTGGACATTTTTTTTTTTTTTTGGGTGTGTGTTTTTGGAGAGTGGATTGTTTGAGATGTAGAGGGGCTTGTGTTGTGATGTCAATTATATATAGGTGTGTTATTAGATGAACAAGTAGCAACTTCACATGTTTAATAGTATTTTTTTTTCTATGATTTTTGTCACGTGTTTGGAAACTCGATGGGATCATGTTCATGTTGTGTATTTGAATATAATGCAAGAGGGAAGAATTGTGAAAAGAGTCCCACACTCCCACCATAACAATATTCAGAGCTTCTGATTAACTAGAATATTAATGGGAAAGTCCTTACCTTTGTAAAGTTAGTAGCCTTTTAGAAATAAACATGGATTTGTAAGGATGTGTTTTCAAGAACTTTTTAGATTTTGGGTAAAATAATCAAGATTTTATAAAAATTTAAATATATTTTTAACATGGCAAATCTTTATATTAGACACCTAGGCCTAGTTTGATAAATGGATCAATTTTTAAGATAAGTTAACTTAATTTATGAGGATAAAAAATCCAACATTTTTATCCCAATTTACATTTGTTAATGTTTTTTATTATCCTTATTTTTTGTATTCTTATTCTCAATCTTGCATTTGAATCAAATATGAGATAACTTTAAATTTTCTAAAAAAATACCAAATCTACCATCCTATTAATGAAGCATTAATATTGTTTAGTATAACATTTTTTTTTTTTTTTAGAAGGATAGTCATAAATGTCATCCTAATTTTACAAAATAGATATAAAAAAATTAAGACAAAGTCTATTTCACCTTTTACCTAGAACAAACTATCCTTATTTTTTATCTCAAAATATGGACAATTGTCTATACTTTACCCTCTTTTTTTATGCCATATGCGATAACAAGTGATTTAAACCAATTTTTTCCTTATCCCAACCTCTTATCCCCGTACCAAACTAAGCCCTAATGTGTGCGTGAAGTGGATAAATCTAATGACCTATTAATACCAATTAAAGTAAAGACATTCTTTTAAAAGAATTTCTTTCCACTGAACCAATTCTTAGCAAGTTAATAGAGAGATTAGATATCCTTCTATAATTCTTTGTTAAAAAATAAATGTCCTATTTTTCTATAAAAATATATAGACAAATGTCCCATTTTAAAAAAATAAAACCATGTGTGATCTACGTTATGGACTGTAAAATGGATCCAGTGTAATATTTTCCAATTATGAATAGTTGTCCGCTGACAAAATATAACCAGAAAAATAAAAAAAAATCAAACATATTTTTATTTTTTTAAAATCATATATTTCATTTAACGAAGTATATACTTTTATAAAAAGTAAAATATTTACTTCAATTAAATGAATGATATTATTTACAAAAAATGTAAAAAAATTTCAACGTTGTACATATTTCAATACAGTAAGTGAAAGAGACTAACTAGATATATATAACTATATTTGAATCCACTAAAAAAAAAAACTATATTTAAGATTTTAAAAAATATTCAAGATATATACATTAAAAGAAATGTATTTGAAACAACTCTTAATGAGACCATCATGATAAATTTTAAAAATACGAAGACTCACAATAAAATGCTTTAATGATATTATATGCATTTTGTAAAATATGAATGTACTTATGATGTTTTGATGATATTATGATCTTGAATACAATATATAGTGTTTTTTATTGTGTTATTGACATTATAAAGTCTAAATTTATATATATATATATATATATATATATAAAAGTGATGACCCCGCCCCTACTTGCTCCTCCTTAGTTTAAAAGTCTAAAAGTCTAAAGAAAATTTTTGGGTCCACCATTGGTGGCCCCTACTTGCTCCTCCTTAGGCGCGCCCTAAATTCTGGCGTTTGTTTTCTTTCTATCCTGACAAGTAAAATTAATATAGAATGTCTATTTTATTTTCCAAAAAATAATTATTATTATTATTTAATTATTGTACGAACAGGCATAAAACAATTCTTATTGATTTGGATGGAAAGATCTGACATGCTTTTACCAGTTTCTTTAGCAAGAGTCAATTTTTTAAAGCATTGAAGATTTGAAAGTTTAAAACAAAATGAAAAACAATTTTTGAAATAAAAAAGGAGTAAAAAAGGTCATGCCAAGTAATGCCTACGTGTTCATCATAATTGGATTTATTCAAACATCAAAGTTGACCAGCTCTATCTTTGTGGACCGAGAAACGTTGGGAAAAAATATCTGAATAGATATATAGAAAAATAGCATAACTATTCAAAATTAACCAATCATGCATGAAAAATATAAATGAAAAATCACATAGGGATGTCTATATCATAAGGATTTATTTATTTTTTCAGGAATGATCTATCATGCCAGCTCTACTTGAAGCCATTATATGATCAAGTAGACCATATCCACTTGCTCTATCGAGACCAATACATGATTATCGACTGAACAAAACTACATCTCTACATAATTACATCAGATTTGATGAAACGCCGTTACAGAACATTCAGTGAAAAATAACATCCCTGTAACACGCGTATCAACTCAAATGCTCCTCTGAGTTGCTAAAACCAGAACTCTCCAATAAAGAATATAACCACAAAAGATGTAATGCATTCAATTTATTCAAGTATATACTTCACTATTTGTGAAAGCATGTACTTCTTCAGACAAATATATATTTCAAAGAAAAGTTTAAAAATGTGTTTGGTCTAACTGCAAGAATGACTGAGTATAACATTTTTCTAACCAGAATTAGCTAATTTTTCTCTTAACTCCTCTTACCCAATTTTTAGACCACTGCTATAAATTGATTAAATTCAATATGCAGATTCTGCTTAGAATCTGCAATTGCAAACTGATTCTGCAGGAAGCTCACTTTCTCAGCTTTCTGAAATCGCAGTTTTTTGGCACTATTTGCCTGAAATCTGTGTGCAGGAAGCTGCTACAGTAAAACTGTTTGGTTGCACGATTGTAAACGCAGCTTCCTGTAATCGCAATCGTAGCGCAATCGCGCAACCCCAAAAATTAACATAGTCATCTACCAAACTAATGGCAAAATGTATACAGTGTATCACTTGTTAAATGTATATATATGTTAGGGTTAAGGGTAGATTAGTCTTTTCCTTGCTTCCCTTTTTGTACTATAAATATTGGATACAAATCCTAATAAGATTTTTTATTCATTCTTTTCATATTCTAACATGGTATCAGAGCTTGAATCCAATTTTTTTCCTTGATTTTTTGTTGGCGATACTCTCCGTTCAGAGATCGTCGACGCTCCGCTGTCCGTCGTTCTGTTCGTGTCACCCGCGCGCAGCCCCGCGGCTGCCCCGCACTTATCCGCTGCCCCTGCTGCAGCCCCGTGCAGCCCCACGGCTGCCCCGCGCTGATCCACTGCCCTTGCAGCAGCCTCGCCGCTGCCCCGCGTAGATCCGCTGCCCCTGCCACAGTCCCGCAGCTGCCCCTGTCACAGCCTCCGCATCACCGCTGCTGTGCCGCCGCCCTGCCGCGCTGCCTCGTGCTGCCCTGCCACCCTGCTGCACCGTCCAGTGCCGCCCTGCCCCGCCCAGTCCCCCAAGCGCGCACAGTCCGCGCCATGCTGCCGGCTCCCTGCACGCGCCCCTTCCGCGCCCTGCCCGTCCGCGCGCCATGCCATGCCCGCACACCGTCCGCGCCCCGTCCGTGTCTGCCTGCGCGTCGTCTCGGAATTGCGTGATCAGCGCGGATCCGCGCCGATCAGCCCGGATTTCCTGGGATCCTGTTTTGGATTCGGTCCCGGACAGCATCCCGGATCTCCCGAAAATTTGTCCCGAGATCCCGTGCTTCGCGCCCACGCGCGCCCGGCCCAGCACCCGCTCGCGCCCGGCCCAGCTGCCCGACCCGGCTCCAGTGCTCGACCCGACCCAGTTCCAGCGCCAGCTGCCTGACCCGGATCCGTGACCCGACCCGGATCCGCGACCCGACCGTTTGTCGCTCCGTCATCGATCTTTCGGTATTTTCTTTATCCGGCCGCTACGGGCTCATTCAGACTCCAAATATAGTCATATTGGTACTCATTTTGATCAGCTTTTCGTGATCTACGCATTTGTGACTGTTTTGGATCTATCAGATACTGTTTATTTTGATCTATTGCTGTGAAAGTACTATGGATTGCAGATATTGTCACTCCTTTGGTCATGTGACCCTCGATTATCGCAAGTTGGCTAGAAAACGTGCTCGAGATGCCGCTTTCTCTTTATCAATCCAGTCGTCTACTCAATCTTCTCTTTGTCAGGATCAGATATGTACATCAATTGCACCTCGCGTTGCTTCTGCTCAGTCACAGTTTACCACAGCTCACCTTATTGCACATTTAAAGGGCTACAAGATCAATATCAACAGCTTTATGTTATGTTACGATCATTAATTGGTATAGATCTTTCCGGTTCTGTTCAGTCTGCTTCTACTCCCGTACCATGTATACCGATTACCTCATGGGTTCTTGATTCTGGGGCTTCCCATCACATGACATCGGATGCATCGATTCTTGTTAATTGTACACCACTCCGTTCTCCTTCACTTATTCGCACTGCTGATGGTTCTCCTATGTCTGTCTCGAGCTCTGGCATTCTTTCTGATCATTCTCATCGATTTAATGTGCCAAATGTTTTGCATGTTCCTAAACTTTCCATGAGTTTGTTTTCTGTCAGTCAACTTGCTGACCTTGGTTATACGATCACATTTGATTCATCATCTTGTTCTGTTCAGGATCGACTTACTGGGAGACGGATTGGGACTGGGCGACGACAAGGTGGACTCTATTACATGGATCAGCTTCATGTTCCTCTGCCTTCCGCTGCTTCTGTGCAGTTAGATACAAATTCCCCTTCCCCTTTCGATCTTTGGCATCGTCGTCTTGGTCATTTGTCTCAGCCTAGACTCCGATATCTTGTTAGCACCGGTGCATTAGGATCATTTTCTCGCACGGATCTTCAACCATGCGTGGGCTGTAAATTGGGTAAGACAGTGGCTCTTCCTTTCCCTTCCAGTTCGCATATTTCAGATTCTCCCTTTGATTTAGTTCATTCTGATATTTGGGGTCCGTCTCCTATTTTTTCAAAAGGGGGAAATCGATATTATGTCATTTTTATCGACGACTATTCTCGTTTCACTTGGATTTACCTTCTCTCTAGTCGTTCAGATTTATTGCGTATTTATACTTCTTTTGCTACCATGGTTGAGACTCAATTTTCTCGTCGTATTAAGGTGTTACGCTCTGATTGTGGTGGTGAATATTGTTCTAAGGCTTTTAGTGAATATTTGACATCCCAAGGCACCCTTCCTCAGTTTTCCACTCCTTATGCTCATCAACAAAATGGCGTTGCTGAGCGTAAACACCGTCACATCCTTGAGATGACTCGATCTTTACTTCTTTCTGCATCCGTCCCTGTTGAGTTTTGGGGTGAGGCAGTTCTCACAAGTGTGTATCTCATCAATCGCACTCCGTCATCTATTACTGGTGGTATCTCACCATCTGAGCGGCTTCACAATCAGCCACCTGATTATTCTCGTCTTCGTGTTTTTGGTTGCACATGTTTTGTTCTTCTTCCTCCCACTGAACGTACCAAGCTTTCTCCTCGTTCTGCTATGTGTGTTTTTCTTGGATACAGTATTCAACATAAGGGTTACAAGTGTTATGATCCTATTGCACGACGTCTTCGCATTTCTTGTCATGTCACATTTTGGGAGCATCATCCTTATTATGCTCTTCGCTCACCTCCGGCTCCACTTCCTCCGTCTACTGTTGATGACCTTATTTTTCTGGATTTCTACTCCTGAGTCATCCCCATCGTCTATCCCACCGGCTTCTATTCCTTCATCTGTCCCATCTACGACCTTGCCATCCCCTATATCTCCTTCTTCGGATGATTCATGTGAGCCGAGTCCCCCTGTTGTTGCTCCTGCGCCTGATGTTGTTCAACCAGTAGTCGACCATGCCCCAGCAGTCGACCCCGCATCAGCAGTCGACCATACACCAGCAGTCGACCCCGCACCGGTAGTCGATCCCGCACCAGTTGCTCGTCGCAATCCGCCTCGCGCTCGTCGACCTCCTCAACGACTTAGCTTGGTTGCCTCTGATTCTTTTTCTCCTAGTTTTCAGTGTTTTCTTTCAGCTGTTTCCACTCACTGGGAGCCCCAATCATATCGTGAGGCTGTCGGCATTCCAGAATGGGAAGGTGCTATGGCAGAGGAGCTTAGTGCATTACAACGCACTCATACGTGGAAAATTGTACCACTTCCTCCAGGGAAGACTCCTATCAGCTGTAAGTGGGTTTATAAGATCAAGACCAACTCTGATGGTTCGATTGAGCGTCACAAGGCTCGGTTGGTTGCCCGTGGTTTCACTCAGCAGCATGGTATTGATTATGATGAGACATTTGCTCCTGTAGCAAAGATGACGACTGTTCGTACTTTGATTTCTGTTGCTTCTGTTCGTCAATGGCCCATTTATCAGCTTGATGTCAAGAACGCTTTTCTTCATGGTGATTTATCAGAGGAGGTTTACATGACTCCTCCTCCGGGTCTTCCTCATTCATCTGGTCATGTATGCCATCTTCACCGCGCTCTCTATGGTCTCAAGCAGGCTCCTCGTGCTTGGTTCGCTCGATTCACTGATGCTATCTGTGCTGCTGGGTTTGTTCCGAGTTCCTCTGATCCAGCTTTATTTGTTCACACCTCTGGTCCTCATCGTACTATCCTGCTGCTTTATGTTGATGACATGATCATCACCGGCGATGATTCGTCTCATATACAGTCGGTCAAGCAACATCTTCAGCGTCAATTTGAGATGAAAGATCTTGGCAAACTTCGCTATTTTCTAGGCTTGGAAGTTGCTTCTGCTCCGCGTGGTTATCTTCTCTCAACGCAAGTATACTGCTGACTTGATCGACCGTGCCTGTCTGACTGATGATCGCATTTCTCCTACTCCTATTGAGCTTCATGCTAAGCTCCGGCCTGACGATGGAGAACCACTTTCTGATGTTACTCGTTATAGACAACTTGTTGGAAGCCTCGTCTATCTCACTGTCACTCGTCCTGACATTGCCTATGCTGTGCATATTGTCAGTCAGTTTGTCGCTGCCCCTCGTACTGTTCATTATGCAGCAGTTCTTCGGATTATACGCTATCTACGTGGCACTATATCTCGTGCTCTGCTGTTACCGTCTTCTTCTACTCTTGAACTTCGCGCTTATACTGATGCTGATTGGGCAGGAGATGTCACAGATCGAAAATCCACAACTGGTATATGTGTCTTTCTTGGGGACTCTCTTATATCTTGGAAGGCCAAGAAACAAGACATTGTTTCTCGTTCGAGTGCTGAGGCCGAATATCGTGCTATGGCATCTGCTACTGCTGAGGTTGTTTGGCTTCGTCGCCTCCTCTCTGACATGGGTGTCATTCTATCTGTGTCTACTCCCCTATATTGTGACAACAAGAGCGCCATTCAGATTGCTAGCAATCCAGTATTTCATGAACGTACGAAGCACATCGAGATCGATTGTCACTTCGTCCGTCATCATTTTCTTGCGGGCACTATATCACTCCCATATATTTCCTCTTCTCTTCAGTTATCAGACTTTTTCACAAAGTCTCATACACTTCAGCGGCATGGTTTCTTGTTGAGCAAACTCTCGGTGTATGATCCACCATGAGTTTGAGGGGGGGTGTTAAATGTATATATATGCTAGGGTTAAGGGTAGATTAGTCATTTCCCTGTTTCCCTTTTGTACTATAAATATTGGGTACAAACCCTAATAATATTTTGATTCATTCTTTTCATATTCTAACATCACTAACATTAATACTTTTCAGCCACTGATCTAGAAGGGAATAACCTGAGAAGAAAAGTTCACCAAGGACCACAGGCATATGACATCGAGGAATGCCACTTTAAAACACTGGTTTATACTGAGGCAATGAATGTAAAACCAAGAAAATTGAACATACCTCAAAAATAATTGGTACTTGAACATACCTCAAAAATAATTGGTACCAGGGGCCAACAGGATGACCACTGCCTGTCAAGAAGTGTCTTGAATCCAAACCGAGCAACATCCAAGCCAAGCTAGAAAAGGAGCCATGGCTACTATGGCTGGTACGCCAATCACTGGTCAAACTGCATACACAGCTAGAAACAGAGCAAACACATTGGAAGTCCATCGTAAAGAAGGCAGAGAACAAATATCCTTTGAGGCCCATTATAAGACCCATCATTTTGCACTAAACTGAAGATATGGTAGCTGCACGTGATTGGTGTCAAGCAGGAATGTAGCTAGACCTGCATAAAATACGGCATATGAAGCAACTGAAGCAATGATTTTTGGTCCTATGGTAAGCCACTATGATGACACGAGCTAGGCAACACCTACCATACATCAAAAGTTTACAGCTTCCCATTATCGGAAATACAAAAAATATGTTTAGAGTTGAAGTACATTGTTTTCAGGCCACTATCCAGAATACCACCTGATGCATTTTAGCAGATCAAATCCCTTGTAGGAGATCTATATGATTTTTAGACAGTGCCAATCATTGCATTGAGATGAAGAAGTGAAGACAAATCCTCGTACAAAGGCACTACAATTATTGGGGTCAGAATGAACCAGATGAGAGTTTCACGAAAGCCAACTAACTTTGGAATCCGATTGCCACATGAATTACATCTTGTCATACTGTATAACTATGTATCCTATGCTGCACAATAAGTAGAGTTTCACGAAAGGCAACTTTGGAGTCCGATTGCCACATGAATCACATCTTGTCATACTGTACAACTATGTATCCTATGCTGCACAATAAGTAGAGTTTCACGAAACCCAATTTTGGAGTCCGATTGCCACATGAATCACATCTTGTCATACTGTACAACTATGTATCCTATGCTGCACAATAAGTATTCCTTTCACATATTCTTATATGCAACTCTTTAAACAACATCTAAAAAAATCGCTCAGCACACAATGGATAACCTTCTTCATGGTACTTTGAGGAACATTTTCAGATGTTATAAATTTACTATTCTACAGCTTAGTTTATTTAGTTAGTAAAATAAGATAGACAAACAGACACAGAACCCCTGTGGCACACTATAGCAACATTTTAACTTTAAAAGCAAAGCCTTAAACATAAACCTAAAAGAAAGCCTCAAAATACATTTAGTAAGCATAGCCAAAGAGAGTTTTAAGCAATCTGAATGGAAACTCAAATGGGTCAAAAGCAATATTTTAACTTTATAATTGATCAAATCCCAACAAAGCCTTAAACATAAACCTAAAAGAAAGCCTCAAGATCCATTTTAAGTAAGCATACCCAAAGTGAGTTTTGAGCAATCTGAATGGAAACTTAAACAGGTCAAAAGCAATCCTTGCTGCAAAAATGGAAGATGCATAGTCCGGCCATTGAAAGCCTCAAGATCCATTAAGTAAGCATACCCAAAGTGAGTTTTGAGCAATCTGAATGGAAACTTAAACAGGTCAAAAGAAATCCTTGCTGCAAAAATGGAAGATGCATAGTCTGGCCATTGAATCACCACACTCCATCATATCATTTCCAACTAGGTAACAAAACTAAGACTTTTTTATCTGCCCAATTTGGATTTGGGGATCGCCGCTCATGGCGAGGACATGAGGGTCATTGAGCGGTAGCCATCAGATGTGAGGGTGTTTGATGGCGGAAAGGTCTTCCATTGAAAATCGGGCTTAGTTGATTGCTATAGTCTAGTTTCCACCATGTTTTCCTTCACTAGGTCATCACCTCTAGGATTCAAGCCAAAAACAATGCTATTTAGAAATCAAGGTGACGAGCTACAAAATTAAAGTTCTAAATCACTTTGAATGTACCACAACCATCATCCTCTGTGGCGCACTCAATGAGGAAAGTTGATGGCTATAGTCTGGTTTCCACCATGTTTTCCTTCACTAAGTCACCATCTCTAGGATTCAAGCTATAGACTAAAAAGTTGCTTTAAAATATAATGCTATTTAAAATGATAAAAGAAGTAGAAAACAATGCTATTTAGAAATCAAAGGTGATGAGTTACAAAATTAAAGTTCTAAATCACTTGGAATGTAACTGGAAAACACGATGCACAACCCTCATCCTCAACAGCACACTCAATGAGAAAAATTGATTAAGATAGTCTTGTTTCCACCATGTTTTCATTCACTAAGTTGCCACCTCTAGGATTCAAGCCACAAACCGAAAAGCTGCTTTAAAATATAATGCTATTTAAAGTGACAAAAGAAGCGCAAAACAATGCTATTTAGAAATTAAAGGTGATCATTTACAAAATTAAAGTTCTAAATCACTTGGAATGTAATAGGCAAACACAATCCACAACTGTCATCCTTAGTGGCACACTGAATAAGTAGAGTTGATGGCTAATGACTACAGTCTGGTTTCTACCACGCTTTCCTTCAGTAAGCCGCCACCTCTAGGATTCAAGCCACAGACCAGAAAGCTGCTTTAAAATATAATGCTATTTAAAATGACAAAAGAAGTACAAAACAAAATACTATTTAGAAATCAAAGGTGCAAAATTAAAGTTATAAATCACTTGGAATGTAATTGGAAAACACGATCCGCAACCGTCATCCTCAGCAGCACACTCAATGAGGAAAATTGATGGCTATAGTCTAGTTTCCACCATGTTTTCCTTCACTAAGTTGCCACCTCTAGGATTCAAGCCACAAACCGAAAAGCTGCTTTAAAAAAAATGCTATTTAAAGTGACAAAAGAAGCGCAAAACAATGCTATTTAGAAATTAAAGGTGATCATTTACAAAATTAAAGTTCTAAATCACTTGGAATGTAATAGACAAACACAATCCACAACCGTCATCCTCAGCAGCACACTCAACGAGGAAAATTGATGGCTAATGGCTACAGTCTGGTTTCTACCATTCTTTCCTTTAGTAAGCCGCCACCTCTAGGATTCAAGCCACAGACCAGAAAGCAGCTTTAAAATATAATGCTATTTAAAATGACAAAAGAAGTACAAAAAAAAATACTATTTAGAAATCAAAGGTGCAAAATTAAAGTTCTAAATCACTTGGAATGTAATTGGAAAACACGATCCGCAACCGTCATCCTCAGCAGCACACTCAATGAGAAGGAAAATTGATGGCTATAGTCTAGTTTCCACCATGTTTTCCTTCACCAAGTTGCCACCTCTAGGATTCAAGCCACAAACCGAAAAGCTGCTTTAAAAAAAATGCTATTTAAAGTGACAAAAGAAGCGCAAAACAATGCTATTTAGAAATTAAAGGTGATCATTTACAAAATTAAAGTTCTAAATCACTTGGAATGTAATAGACAAACACAATCAATCCACAACCATCATCCTGAGCGGCACACTCAATGAGGAAAATTGATGGCTAATGGCTACAGTTTGGTTTCTACCATTCTTTCCTTTAGTAAGCCGCCACCTCTAGGATTCAAGCCACAGACCAGAAAGCTGCTTTAAAATATAATGCTATTTAAAATGACAAAAGAAGTAGAAAACAATGCTATTTAGAAATCAAAGGTGATGAGTTACAAAATTAAAGTTCTAAATCACTTGGAATGTAACTGGAAAGCACGATCCACAACCGTCATCCTCAGCAGCACACTCAATGAGGAAAATTGATTAAGATAGTCTGGTTTCCGCCATGTTTTCATTCACTAAGTTGCCACCTCTAGGATTCAAGCCACAAACCGAAAAGCAGCTTTAAAATATAATGCTATTTAAAGTGACAAAAGAAGCGCAAAACAATGCTATTTAGAAATTAAAGGTGATCATTTACAAAATTAAAGTTCTAAATCACTTGGAATGTAATAGACAAACACAATCCACAACCGTCATCCTTAGCGGCACACTCAATAAGTAGAGTTGATGGCTAATGGCTACAGTCTGGTTTCTACCATGCTTTCCTTCAGTAAGCCGCCACCTCTAGGATTCAAGCCACAGACCAGAAAGTTGCTTTAAAATATAATACTATTTAAAATGACAAAAGAAGTACAAAAAAAATACTATTTAGAAATCAAAGGTGCAAAATTAAAGTTCTAAATCACTTGGAATGTAATTGGAAAACACGATCCGCAACCGTCATCCTCAGCAGCACACTCAATGAGGAAAATCTAGTTTCCACCATGTTTTCCTTCACTAAGTTGCCACCTCTAGGATTCAAGCCACAAACCGAAAAGCTGCTTTAAAAAAAAATGCTATTTAAAGTGACAAAAGAAGCGCAAAACAATGCTATTTAGAAATTAAAGGTGATCATTTACAAAATTAAAGTTCTAAATCACTTGGAATGTAATAGACAAACACAATCAATCCACAACCATCATCCTGAGCGGCACACTCAACGAGGAAAATTGATGGCTAATGGCTACAGTTTGGTTTCTACCATTCTTTCCTTTAGTAAGCCGCCACCTCTAGGATTCAAGCCACAGACCAGAAAGCTGCTTTAAAATATAATGCTATTTAAAATGACAAAAGAAGTAGAAAACAATGCTATTTAGAAATCAAAGGTGATGAGTTACAAAATTAAAGTTCTAAATCACTTGGAATGTAACTGGAAAACACGATCCACAACCGTCATCCTCAGCAGCACACTCAATGAGGAAAATTGATTAAGATAGTCTGGTTTCCACCATGTTTTCCTTCACTAAGTTGCCACCTCTAGGATTCAAGCCACAAACCGAAAAGCTGCTTTAAAATATAATGCTATTTAAAGTGACAAAAGAAGCGCAAAACAATGCTATTTAGAAATTAAAGGTGATCATTTACAAAATTAAAGTTTTAAATCACTTGGAATGTTAATCCACAACCGTCATCCTTAGCGGCACACTCAATAAGTAGAGTTGATGGCCAATGGCTACAGTCTGGTTTCTACCATGCTTTCCTTCAGTAAGCCGCCACCTCTAGGATTCAAGCCACAGACAAGAAAGTTGCTTTAAAATATAATACTATTTAAAATGACAAAAGAAGTACAAAAAAAATACTATTTAGAAATCAAAGGTGCAAAATTAAAGTTCTAAATCACTTGGAATGTAATTGGAAAACACGATCCGCAACCGTCATCCTCAGCAGCACACTCAATGAGGAAAATTGATGGATACAGTCTGGTTTCCACCATTTTTTCCTTCACTAAGTTGCCACCTCTAGGATTCAAGCCACAGACCCGAGAGTTACATTAAAAAGTAATGCTATTTAAAATGACAAAAAGAAGTGGAGAACAATGCCTACTTAAATCAAAGGTAATCAGCTGAAAAAAAGTAAAATAAATTTTAAATCACTTAAAATATATCATATAAACAAGATTTATGGCCCTTATCCCGAGTAACACATTCAAAGAGTGAAGTTCAATCTTTTACCAAACAGAAATAGGTATCAACAATCACCGCGGACTAATCAAAGTGCACATTAGCGTCTAGCGTCGGGTTCTTTCAATCAAACTGATTATGCGTCAACTAATTCTATTGTTGATTACCAAGAATGTCAGAGAATAACTGGTGAATGTTGTTGGATGAAGCAAATAAATCAATAAACCATATTCTAAATTCCTATATTATATGCATCCATTGGAGTAATGAAGTAAAATGAGAAGAAAAAAAACTCCGTAACAATACAATAATTCCATAACAACAAACAGACAATAATTCCAAAAGCAGGGACTCAACAGATCCATACATTAGCAAATCTCTAAGGACCGATGACCTCTTATAAATTAGTTTTTGAGAGGAGAGAAATGAAACAGCAACAAATCCCAGATATTAAAAGGAATTAATGTGAGGAACAAATCGCAGAAGAACTAATGAAATCCAACAAAATAATAAGACCCAAATGAAATCCAGATCTGAAATCCCAAAATTCAACAAGAATAACTCCCAAAAGAAAACGAAAAGCAAAACCCGAATGAGACTCGAATCTGAAATCGCAAAAACAAACCTCAAAATGAATTGTAAATCAATGAGACCTGAAAGGGATGAAGAGGTGACGCTCGAGAAGACATCAGAGGGGGAAGACTTCGGAGGAGGAGTGGGGAGTTGTCGGAGAAGACGATGCGGCGGAGGGTCTCGCTCACGTGGACTCGTATGAGATGTGCGAGTTGCACATGAGAAACATTTGTGTTTTATTAGGGTTTCTACAGATTCGATTGCGAACTATAAATCGCAACGGCAAAAAATAGAGCCGTTGTGACGGATCGTATATGGTGTAAATCAGGACCGTCCATTGGATTTGATCGGGCCGTTTAATGATATCGGTTTCTTGTAGACCAAGTAATATTTTTCTTTGTTTTCCATACAAAGATTTAATTTTTAAATGACAATATCAGCTGTCAGATTTATTTATTTATTTTATAGGATTTTTAATTTTAAGTCTCCACAAACTATTTATGGATATTTCCTTTTTTCGTATTTAGGTTTTAGTCCCTCGATTTAAAGGATAATTCATGGATAGGTCCCTCACAGGGACTAAAAAATAAATTAAATAATTTATGGATAAGTCCCTCTCAGGGACTAAAAAGAAACTATCATTTAAATATGGAGACTAAAACCTAAATACGAAGAAGGGAGGGATCGATCACTAAATATGATGGTTTGTAGGGACTTAAAACTAAAAATCCCTTATTTTATTTATTTTATTTTTATTTTGTGGCTACATGAACGTTTTGTATCTCGTACTCGTAATACTTCGCGTCTCGGAATATGTCATGATTTATAAGGAAAAAAATGGATCAACCCAACATAAACAATACCCACATTTCACATTGGCATTAATTCTTCAGACGATGCAGTTGTTCTACATCTTGCATTCAACAAAAAGAAAACGTGAATCACATAATTATGGAAAACCCAAATCAAGATCTCCTCCCGTTGATGAATACCTTGCTATCTAATTTGGAACGTTTATAAATAAAGAAATCATGGTGGATTTTGTAAGTCAATTGGATGAAAGGATGCTAAAGAGACTTCAAAAAAGAAAAAAAAAATGGTCTTTTGATAACAGTAGATTGAATGAGAGGTTCTTAAGTAACAAATTAAACAGTCTGCAAAAACAAAAAAATCCCTCTCATTGAGACATGAAACCATATTCTTCACATGGGTGGGTGGACAAGGAACATACCACCCTTGTTGAGTGTTTTTGATGGAATGAATGAGGTACTAAAATTTATACCTCAACATTCATATATGGAGGAAGGATCAGCTGACATTGAATTTTGAAAAATGTTATAACTTTCATTTTTACTATTTTACGATCAGATTGCACAGTATTCTGATTTTCTCTAAAATGCAGGCTTTTGTTAAAAAAAAATAAATGAAATACACATTATGTTTTCATAATAAAGTATTACCATAAAATATATACTGTTTTGGAAAAATTAATTAGAGGTCCCTGGAAACACTTCTGTTAATAAGAATAGGTTCATTGACTTTTTCTTGTTTTTTTTAGGTCCCTGAAGTACTGAATGTATTATGTTTGGATCCCTGGCACTAACTGCCATCCCATTTTTGGTCTATTCTCCCTGTTATGCCGTTCATTAAACCCATATTCTCTCTCCCATTGAAACCCAAAGGTTTTCTCCCAAAAACAACTCCATGTTCCTTCCCTACCATCTCCCAAACCCTAATCTCCCATCCACACGAAGACATCCTCCGATTCCCTCATTCTCATCGTCCACGCTGTGGAAATCCGGCTCCGAAGAGCATCGACGGAGAGATCCGGCTCCGAAGAGCATCGACGGCTTGGAAGGTATGTATGGGAGAGATTTATATGCTTATATGTACATTGTTCCTTTGGAGTTGAAGACAATGAAATCTATGTTTACTCTTTCTTGATTTGTATAAGAAGATTGTTCTGTGACTTCTCTCTGAAATATAGTTTTCATTGATAATCTTTCGAGGTACACTGATATTCTTCTTATGTACACCATAATTCATCGAATGTTTGCATTCTGATATTCTTTTCCTACCCTAATGAACTGATAAGTGCACTGTGTACACCCTTACACTTTGAAATTCTGAAAACTCTTTATTTATGGAACATTCATATAAACATCCCACATTACAACATCTAAAAAGAGGAATACAACATTGCATCAATATTTAATTAAAAAAACATACATTGATACCGCAAGGGGGTGAGATCGAGGCTCGGGGGAGGTCGGGATAGCGATGGGGTTGTTTGGGGGACGTGGGTGAGGGGCGCCGTGAGGGACGCGAGAGATGGTTGGGGGCGCGCGATCGGAGTTTTTTGGGGATGAGATCGGTGCAATGGGGGCTCGTGGAGGTGGTTTGATAGATTGTTGAGTTGTTTGGGGGAGAAAGAGAGAAGTTGGGGGAGAAAAAGAGGTTGGGAGAGAAAGAGAGAGGTTGGGAGGAGATAGAAAATTCATGTTCACTTGGGGATAAAAGAGGAAGAAAAATAACTAAAATGAATGGAAGTTAGATAGAAGGATCCAAACAAAATACCACCACTAACTTAGGGACCTAAAGAAAACAAGAAAAAATCAAGAGACCCATTGTTATTACAGCGATGTCTCCAGGAACCTTTAATTAATTTCTTCTGTTATTTTAAATGATTTTATATACTCTACTAGTGAATGACTTCATAAAAGTGACTCCAAGAAAAACTACGTGCATCATCAGCTTGAACAACATTGGATCGGTTAGATGACGCACCTTCATTCTCCACATAAGAATTATGGATCTTTAATTAAAAGAGAGGATCTCATCACCTTGAGTTGTGTGTGTGTGTGTGTGTTACACGAAGAAGAAATTGTGGATGCTGAACTGACGATATGATATTTTATTGATCCAACTCAATGAATGAAAACCTAAATTAAGATGATGATCAAATTTCAAGTCTCGAAACTTCTACACCAATATTGTTGACAAGAAATTATATTTTCAACAATGTATAACTGTGAAAATCACTGTAAGGGAGGCCTGCCATCTGCAGGTGACAAAAGGGTGTACATGTCCTCTGCACTTGTTCTTGTAGACCTCTGATCTACATTATCATTTGGACATATTAGTTTAGGATTTTTTAATTATTATTAATAGTGAACTAATAATGTTCGTTTCAGGATTCGGAACATGTTAATATACTTGCCTTGTCCAAAAAAATTAGGGTCAATTGCTAAATTACCCCTGTAGCCCAATCCTAATATTTTATGTGGCCCCACCTTTTAAAAAAAAAAATTTACTCATGCAGCAAACATTTAATTTTTTTTCTACCCTCCTCTCCTTTAATTCCTTCAGCACTACAAATCACAGTTTTGTCCTGTAAATGCATGTATATTTTCTGTAACTTATAGAATACAAAATGTAATTTCTGTAAATATTATTTGTAAATGCATTATTATGCATATCATGTAAAAATGATAACTTACAAAATACTAGAGAAACATATGTTAATGTATAACACCTGAAAATATTTTATCACAAACATCAAAGCACTTGAATTCATCGAATGTTTGCATTCCGATATTCTTTTCTTACCCTAATGAACTAAGATGTTATATTTCCTCGGATCATCTTCATGTCATTTTGGTTAAAATCGACTCTATTGTCACATATTCGAGTTAACAAGCGTACATCATTAGGAAGAAAACGCAATTTAAACCATATTAGAGATGCAACAATTAGTTAAACATCCAAATAAATCAAATACCAATAAGTGTGTACTTTATGACAATATAAGAACCACATATATATTAATGTTATGCATTAATGTATGTTTCTCTAATGTTTTGTAAGTTACGATTTATACATAACATAATAATGCATTTACAAATAATATTTACAAAAATTATATTTTGTGTTCTTCAAGTTACAGAAAACATATATGCACTTACACGGGAAAATTGCGATTTTGTGGGGCTGGGGGAATTAAAGGGATGAAGGTAAAAAAAAAAAATTAAGTGTTTTCTAGTAGAGGTAAAAAAAAAAATTGGGTGTTTGCTGCAGGGGTACAGAATTTTTTTTTTCAAAAGGTAGAGGACCCAGAAAATATTGGAGTTAGGCTGTAGAAGTATTTAAGCAATTGACCCAAAAAATTATCTGTGGTGTGCGCTATTGACTATGGTCACAATCAGTATTTACATTTTCTACTCTCAAGCCTATTTTGGCCAGAGGATAGGGCCATTTTCTACTCTCAGACCTATTTTGGCACGAGGATAAAGCGTAGAGATAAAAAAATATTTAAATTAAATCACATGTTATCTCATATGACAGAAGAAAAAAAAATGATAAAATATAGACAATTATCTACATTTTGAGAAAACAATGGAGATATTTTATTGGGTAAAATGTAGAACAAACTTTATCTCCATTTTTTAACTCTATTTTGTAAAATAGAAACAACTTTTATGACTGTTATTCCCCTTAAAAAAAAAAAAAAAAAAAAGCCTCTTTCAAACCAATAATATTTATGTCCAATTAATAGTAAGGGTAGACTTGATGTTTTTAATTTTTTTTAAGTTATCCTATATTTTAGATAATGTGATTCAAATACAAGATTAAGGATAAGAATAAAAAAAAAGATAATCAAATGTAAATGTGAATAAAAAAAAAGATAATCTTTTTATCTCTTTAAATTAAATTAACTTATCTAAAATATTTATTTTTTTATCAAATTAGGTCTCGAGGCATGGGTACTTTCAATTGCTTTAATGTATGGCACCTCGATCAGTGTACTGGGAAAAGATATTGTTGAATATTATTTTGTATGGTTGGTGAAACCTATTAATCATTTCACTGTTTTTCTTGGTGCATTTTTTTTTTAGCCAATGAAACTGGAGACATATTTCAACTCAATGTCCGGACGACCTAAAAAACGTCCGGACGTTCCGGTCCATCCCTACACTGATTCGTTCATATGAACGGAATTTCAATCAGAGCTCAAATTGATGGTTACAACAAAACAGACGATTGTTGAACCTCCACGTTTATGAAAATGCGTGTTTTTTACACAAGTGAAGAAATCATTGTATTCTGAATATTGTATTTTAATATTTAGTCAATATTTATTTATAAAAACCTGTTTAAAAACATTCAATTTTGTTGATTTTTAAAGCCCTTGCACTGATTCAGTCGTCTTCAATTGCCCCAAATTTTCAACACCTCACATTAAGGAACTACGTAAATCCTTCTATTTGATTGTTCTGTTTTTTTTTTTTTTGTGATCGTTTGTGTTCATTCATCTTGCGAATCATCGTGGTATAAATACATTCTCCGACGAGCATTAATTACACAACTGTTATGTAAGCGATTCCTATCGTCCTCAACACATGGTTTCCCTCCTTTTCTGTTGGAAAGATCACTTCATAAACTAAAAAGATGTGTGATGTGTAACTTAATTGAGTTCTGTGTTTCTAATCAAACCTTCCGCCACGTAAGTCCCCACTAAAGATCTCGCTTTCAAGACAGACCCTCAGAATCCACCCTTTTCTAATGTGGACAGAGGTGACACTCCACAGAGAGGATCTTCTTTAACTTTTTATATCGTTTTGGAGATTTCACTGAGGAAATATCTTCAGAGATAGAGACAGGACAGGATGGACCCGGGATTAATTAAATCTGAATTAGATGAATCTTCGGAAACCTAAATTCCTTTTGTTCCGTTTCTCTGTCTTCCTAACCAATGTTTAAAAACTCAAATAATTTGATTTGTTATGTAATTCTATTTTATTATTTGATTTGTTATATATAACTTTTTAATAGTTTTATAGATCAAATCTGATATGACCCGATTTAAACAGTGCGGGGTGAAGACTGGGTCCTATCAGGTCTTCTTTGTATCAGTGTGGACGATATCTGACACGTGGAGTGGATTTAAAACATAGACTACACATGAGCATATAAAATGAGTCTATTGGATAAATTGATTTAAATTTTTTTTTTCTTACATATAAGATAATCTTTTTAAAAATTAAAATTTAAATAAATCTACCAAAGCACAATCTTTTTAAATAATAACAAACACTGACAATTTACAAATAACGTATTCTGATTTTTCTTTTTTTACTCTAAAAAATATAGTAATTTTGTAGTGTTTCAAAGAAAGATGATCAAAGTCAGTAACGCTTACTATTACCGTCAACAAATCTGATTTGGGTCCGGATCCAGTCCAGCCCGGTTTAGATTTTGATCATTTTTTTTTCTCTTCCTTCATTAAACACTACATCATTTTTAGGAATTCGGATCCAATCAAGATTGACTTCGATCAATCATGTTAGTACTAAACTGTATAGCTAAGCCTATAAATCAAATTGTACAGTCAATTTTAAGTACATATTCACTCTTCTATTGATTACCAATGATACTTAAGAATCTATATTTTATCCATTAGCTGGCTAGATTCATTGAGAGAGTATAACATGTACCAATAATTGACTATGCAAATTGATTAATAGGTTGTGTAGTACGATTAATGTACTGTGCAGTTCAGTACTTACATGACTAATCGATACCAGATTGAATCCGGATTCTATTTTTAGGGTTTTTTTTTTTTTTTTTGTAATGTGTTGAATGGTAAAATTTTATTACCGGTGAGAATAAATGGAAGTTTTAAAGTGCTCAATCACAAAAAATTGTCATATTAGAAGGGTGAATGAAAGTTTCTGTATTGATAATGTGAATGTGTTAAATTGAGAATTTTGGCGTTAGGTTTTAATGTGTTGAATTACAAAATTTTATCAGGTTAGAAAAGAGAATGAAATTTTCTGTGTGTAAATAATGTGTATGTAGGCTGAATTGAAGAGTTATTAATTGGACTAAACAATTCAAGAATCGAACAGTAGTAATTATGATTCGAATTGAAAAATGCCTGCGAACTGAGGTACTTATAAATGAAACT
This sequence comes from Acorus gramineus, assembly GCA_030737835.1. Classification (NCBI taxonomy): domain Eukaryota; kingdom Viridiplantae; phylum Streptophyta; class Magnoliopsida; order Acorales; family Acoraceae; genus Acorus; species Acorus gramineus. The sequence goes on along the minus strand of CM060852.1, from coordinate 10,530,667 downwards.
AATCAATAAATGCATTGAACTGAATCACTCACAAAATCAAATTAAACAATGCATGAATTCAATTCACACGATGTTTAGTTTAATTCAATAATTATTCAACTCCTTACAAATAGTTTAGTTTGATTCATAAATACTTTAGTTCGATTTACACATTGTTCAATTCAATTCATTAGTATTTCAATTTGATTCCATAGTTGTTCTTTTGATTCATTAGTGCTTCAATTTGATTCATACATTTTTAAGTTTGTCTAAATAGTTGTTTAGTTCGATTCACTGATGCTTCAATTTCATTCATACATTATTTAGTTCATTGCAATAGCTGTACAAGTTCAATTGTATTCATGAGTGTTTTAACTTGATTCATACATTGTTCTTTCATTTCAATAGTTTTTCAATTACATTCATGCATTGCAAAATTCAATTCAATGTTTATGTAAAATTCATAATATCTTTAATTATATTTTTAAAATTATTTGTTAAAAGAACTTCACAATTTGTAACAAATATTCATAAAACATATTTTAAAAATCTTTTTAATCATAAAATCCTGTTAAAATTGGTAAGGTTTGTTGCATGAAGATTTGAATGGGTTGAGAAATTAGAATACTTGATAATGTTTGTTATTATTTTAAAAAGTATCTTTTTGTATATTTATTTAAATTAAAAATATATATCTTATATATAAGAAAAATAAAAAAAATTGAATGGATTTATCCAATAAACATTTATATAGAAGGAGAGGGGAAGGAAAGAAAAAAATATATATACAAGGGGTGGAGGGTTTTGCTGAAGAAAGAAGGGGAAAGGAGATTGAAGACAAATAAATAAAAATAAATAAAAGTGGAAAGAAAGAAAAAAATGTTCTCCGTTACCGTCCTGTTAGGAGTCCGGATCAAGTCAGGATTGGTTTTGATCAGTCTCATCAGTATCGAACTGCACAATCTATGAATCGAACTATACAGTATATGAATTAAACTGCATATAGCTCATTGTTATATACATCTTCCACTTTTTTATTGGATATTGATGGTATTTAGAAATCCTGATTTCATTTAATAGTTGACTGAATCTAGTAGAAGAGTAGAACATGTATCTAATAATTAATTGTGTAGTTCATTTAATAAATCGTGTAATTCGATTTATAAGATGTGTAATTCGATACAGATAAGAAATCAGTTCTAACCGGATGCAAACCCCACTTCCCCGTTAGGCTATTACCGTCAGCAGGCTTCATTTCATATGCTCACGTGTAGTGCAGTTTTAAATCTACGTGGGTTCTGGGATCGACTCACAATTTTCTTTTTTTTTTTAAAAAAGAAAAAACAAACAATGCTTGACTCACACGTGTAAAGGATTATCAATAGTTGCATATGCTTTTGAATGTTAGGCTAACCGTCCACAAATAAACATGGTGCATGGTGGGTCTTCCCTAACCGTCCACCAGTTCAGTTCACACACTCCTTCCTCTGGAGACTTTCAAATTTCAAGTTCATTAACATTAGAGATTTCGCATGGCCGACTAATTAGTCACCTTGTGCGTAATTCACACACATGCAGTCATGTGTGGCCTCACAAATTAAGAATACAAAAAAACAAAGTTTTCCAAAGAATATGACAAAATCATATTTTTTAAAAGACTATTTTTAAAATGTGTGTTTTTTTAACTCGTTTCAAATGCTATGGGATAGGCCATTGTGTCATTATCGTAGATTATTTAATTCACATTAAGATTTGAATTCATTCATTGAACAGCTCCATAGATATCATCACGTGTTGAAAGATTTAAAGATTTAATCAACTTTATTTTTTTTTGGTGTGAAAAATTTGATCAGCTTTGATACATGTCAAAATCAGCATGGAGAGCAAGGTAATCAATGTTACCTGGAACCATAACATTCTCAAACATTTAATATGGTACTGGAAAATTTATCCACAGTATGCATAATTGCTAGGCCTGTCAACGGGTCGGGTCCAGACCCGGACCCGACCCGACCCGGACCCGATTACACGTGTAATATACCCGATCCGATTTGGACCCGACCCGAGTTGGACCCGACCCGGCGGACCCGAACCAACAAACGGGTCGGGTCCGGGTCCACCCCGCCCCGACCCGTTGGACCCGACAGTTTTTTTTAATATATGCTCATATATTAATATTAGTAGACCCATAATTTTATTTTTATTTATGAAATTATTAGCATAGAATAGATCTTAACTCATTTTTCATCTAGAAGTCTAAACCCATTATCAACCAAACCCATCAAACCACAGTCCACAAATCATCCACCAAAAAAAAAAAGAAAAAATAAAGCCCACATGTTAATAAACCCAGCCCACCAAGTGACTCACTGTTTCACTGACTCATCAGTCATCACTAAAAAAAAAAAGAAAAATAAAGCCCTAAAGTAAAAATGTGCCCTAATTTACTCCGCCGCTCTGTCTTTCTCACGCACTGTGTCTTTCTCATCGGTCACTCGGCAGCCGTCCGTCAGCCACTCCGCGTGAGCGACAGCCATCCGTCAGCCGCGTCTGTCTTTCTCACTCTCATCGGCCACTCCGCGCGAGCGACAGCCATCCGGCGTCCGTCTCTGTCTCTTCTCTGTCCGAACCGCGCGAGCGACACCGTCCGTCGACCTCTGTTTCTCTCACTCGGCAGCCGTCCGGCGTCCGTCTCTGTCTCTTCTCTGTCCGAACCGCGCGAGCGACACCGTCCGGACCGCGCCTTCGTCTCCGACTCTCCGCCTACACCCGACATTTTTTTTAACTTCCTAGTCTGGTCGGGTCGGGTCGGACCCGGGTCCGACGGGTCCGGGTCCGGATCCACTTTTTCCTGGACCCGCCGGGTCCTGGATTGGACCCGGACCCGTCGGGTCCTGTCACGGGTCGGGTCCGGGTCCACCCCGACCCGGCCCGGACCCGACCCGTTGACACCCCTAATAATTCCCTAGTGAGAAATTCATGAAATTTGATCCCGTTGAGGAGCTGTCACATGAAATTATATATACAAGGGTTTAAATCTCACGTGATAAGTTTTTAATCATCAACACAAATCTCTGAATTAACGTATCATTTATTATAAATTATATATTATTATAAAAAAATAAAATATATGTCCATAAACAATAATATATTTTTTTTAAAAAACGACATCATCGCAGTGTATAATAAATGAGAATCGTTACTGGGTTATAGACGGAGAGGTGGGGATGGTACGAACTATTGTATAAAATAATTTTTTTTTTTTAGAAACGGATGGAAGCATCATTAAGAGATTCAATACCGTCCATTACAATAAAAGTAATGATTTTGATTAAATAAACCATCCCCAGAGTCCACCTATCGATCGATCCATTTGATGTACGAACAGGGATACAGGGAGGGACCAAGTTTCACACGTGTTGGTCCGGCCCACCTTTCACGACCGACGACATATACACATATAATATAATAGGGATTTTTAATTTTAAGTCTCTCCATACCATCATATTTAGTGATCGATCCCTCCCTTCTTCGTATTTAGGTTTTAATCCTCAGATTTAAATGATAGTTCCTTTTTAGTCCCTGAGAGGGACCTATCCATAAATTATTTAATTTACTTTTTAATCCCTGTGAGGGACCTATCCATGAATTATCCTTTAAATCGGAGGACTAAAACCTAAATACGAAGAAGGGAGGGATCGATCACTAAATATGATGGTATGTGGAGACTTAAAACTAAAAATCCCAATATAATAATATAAATATTGTAACACATGTCACACACACAAAAACACACTCAAATCACCCACCACTTCAAAGCCTCAACAAAATAAACAAATCTTTCAAAAAAAAAAAAAAAACCCCCACCATGGCTGCCGCCGCCGGAACCACCACCACCCTCAACCACCCCCCCAAACCCACACCACGACTTCACCGCAACCGTCCGATCACAATCAGATGCTCCGTATCAAACCTCCCAAAAACCTCCCACCAATCCCCACCGTCCGATCTCCCCCTCCGCAAGATCCCGGGCGATTACGGCCTCCCCCTCCTCGGCCAAATCCGCGACCGCTTCGACTACTTCTACAACCAAGGCCGCGACGACTTCCTCAAGTCCCGGATCCAGAAGCACGGATCAACGGTCTTCCGGGTCAACATGCCCCCGGGAAGGCCCGTCGCCAAAGACCCACGTGTCATAACCCTATTGGACGCCGCCAGCTTTCCCGTCCTCTTCGACCTCTCCAAGGTCGACAAGCGCGATCTCTTCACGGGGACTTTCATGCCCTCCACCGCCTTCACCGGGGGCTACCGCGTCCTCTCCTACCTCGACCCGTCCGAACCCAACCACGCCAAGCTCAAACGCTTCCTCTTCCACCTCCTCTCCTCCCGCCGCGACCACGTCGTCCCATCCTTCCAGTCCTGCTACTCCGACCTCTTCGCATCGCTCGAATCTGATCTAGCTTCGAAGGGGAAAGCCGACTTCAACGCCGCCAACGAACAGACCGCGTTTGACTTCCTGGGCCGGGCGCTTCTTGGGAAGAGCCCGCACGAGACGGCCCTCGGAACCGACGGTCCCGGGATCATCAACAAGTGGGTCGTGTTCCAGCTGGCGCCAATCCTCACCGTCGGACTGCCCAAGGTGGCGGAGGACGTCGTCCTCCACTCCTTCCGCCTCCCGCCCTCCCTCGTCAAGTCGGACTACGAGAGGCTCTACAGGTACTGGGCACTGTGACACTCAGTTCAAAGTATTGTTCAAGTACTGTTCAGTGTTTTAGACTGAGGAGTCTAATATTTTGCACAGGTACTTCTACGAGTGTGGGTCTTCCACCTACTTCGAGGCGGCGGAGAGAGAGGGGGTATCGAAAGACGAGGCATGCCACAACGTGGTCTTCGCCACCTGCTTCAACTCCTGGGGAGGGATGAAGATCTTCTTCCCCAACGTGTTGAAGTGGATCGGTCGGGCCGGGGCGGGACTGCACGCGAGGCTCGCGGAGGAGGTCAGGTCCGCTGTGAAGGCCAACGGGGGGAGGCTCTCGATGCGGGCAATCGAGTCGATGGAGCTCACGAAGTCGGTGGTCTACGAGTCGCTCCGCATCGACCCGCCCGTGCCGCTCCAGTACGGGCGCGCGAAGCGGGACTTCGTATTGAAGTCTCACGACGCGGCGTTCGAGGTCAAGGAGGGGGAGCTGCTGTTTGGGTACCAGCCCTTCGCGACGAAGGACCCGAGGGTCTTCGATCGGGCCGAGGAGTTTGTCGCGGACCGATTTGTTGGCGAGGAGGGGGAGAGGCTGTTGAAACACGTGTTGTGGTCGAACGGGCCGGAGGACCAGCATCCGACGGTGGAGAATAAACAGTGCGCGGGGAAGGACTTTGTTGTGCTGATCTCGAGGCTTCTCGTGGCCGAGCTCTTCCTCCGATACGATTCTTTCGAGATCGAGACGAGTAACTCGGTATTGGGATCGGCGATTACGGTCACCTCGCTCAAGCGGGCGAGTTTTTGATCCGGGGGTGTTTTGGGGATTTTACGTATAAAAAAAAAGTTTGGAGTGGATGTTCTTTTTTTTTATTCCGATAATGACACTGCTTTTTTTGTTATTCATAATTCCTGTGAGAATGGGTTATGGTGGGGTGGTGGTCCAGTATTACGTATAGGGCCTGTGAGCTTTGTAGAAGCATCTCTGGCTTTTTATCAGATATATATGACATGATATGAGCACGTTTTTCTAGTGGGAGAGACATTTTGAGATATATTATGATTCACTGAGCATCAATCCATTGGGGAAAATTATTCACTTAATATTCTTATCCTGTGGGCCCTCTTATTTTAAAGCCCGTTCGAAAGCATATTGAACTTGGTTGGGTAGTCAGATGGATTGTTTAGGCCCAAATCCATTTATTGGGTCCGCTTATTTTAAAGCCCGTTCGAAAGCATATTGAACTGGGCTTAGTACAATGTACATCTTAACAGGTTGACAGATCTTGGTTCGTGGCCCATCCCAAAGCACAGCCCATTGTCCTTCTTTCGTGTGATTTGAATATTTAGGGGAGTGTGACACACTCAATCCGTTTGCAGGCCGTCTCCTAATCAATTGTGCACTCCACTTGATAAATGTGTATGTTTGATTAAAAAAATTATTAAAAAATAAAAATAAAAATATGTATTAATTTATTTAGATACGTACTTTACTTTTTATAATAGTATGCATTTCATTATACGTGTACCTTTCGTACGGCTGAAAATAGCCGGTGCATTCTTTTAAAACATATGCATTGTATTTTTCTCATGTTAAAGAATTATTTTTCTGAGGATGGGAATCCCTTGGATGCGCATAATCAATCACGTACAAACCCTGTGCATTAGGTAAAGAATGTTAGAAATATTTTTAGAAATCATAAAAAAATGTTGTATATCAACAAATAATAATTTATAGAAATCAATATATTAAAATATTAATAGAATTAAAAGATAAAGTATTGGAATCGACTGATCGAGAGGCACATAGAAAATGTAATCATTTAAACGAATATGTTCTCCATACGTCACTAACATGATTCATTCAAAGATACAACTCAGTCCACGAGATTCCACTGACTCTTCAATATGAAGATCATGTGGAATCATTGAACTAAATTCTTGTATTGTCGATGCCCAAAATAGAAAGATAAGATTTAATCAAAATCTTTTATAAATCACAAGAGAAATTTTAACGGAAGTAATTCACATAGTAGAATTTGATGAATTTTCTGTCGTTCTCTTTCATCTCTCATATTTTCCTATACGCCTAAACACTAGCTTTAGAAGGTCATTATATATTATTATTATATAGATCAAATGGGAAACCATTAATTCCAGAATATGTAACCGGTCATTATATAGATGAAATGGAAACCATTAATTTCAGAATATGTAGCCACTGAAACGGAAAGAAATAAAATATATTGATGATTGCCATCAAATATTTCATTGAATAATGTGTAATAGCAAAAGACGGTAAGTTATAAAATATCTTTAAATTTGAATCATAATTAAAATATATCAAACAAAAACAATAATAATGATTATGATAATAATAATATCATTCAACTTTTCTATATTTGATGAAATTAAAACTCTTCTTTAATCTTCACATTGATTACCATTTAGACTAGAAATCCCCCATTTTAATGAAAGATTAATTCTAAAATTCTAAATCCCAAGAAATATCATATCCACGTTAATGAAAATTCAAGTTTCCAAAGATAGTGATCCAAATGAAATGTTTTATTATTGGGTTAAAAACATTCAAGTCCTCACAAACATGAGTAATCCCGTATAAGTCCTTATCAAAGTTGGGGCAAACACACAAGTCCTTGAAAACTCACAAAAACCTATATACATCCCTGGTTTCAACAAAAAATAATCTTAACCTAACCTAACCTATTTAACTTTAACCTATAACCATGAAATGATTAAATTATTATCAAATTTTTAATCATTTTCAATCAATACCTCAATGGAAATGAAGAAACGTAAAAAGTCTTACAAGAATAATTTGATCTTTGCATGGACTAATTTATTATTATGATTATTTATGAATATTATAATGTCTACACAATTACATGGTGATAAAATATTCTGTCAAATTTGAATGAAATTTTAATCTGAGGATGATAATTAGGTTTTTGTGAGTTTTTAGGGACTTATGTGTCTGCTCTAACTTTCACATAGACTTATATGAAATTATCTATGTTTGCAGGGATGCATATGTCTTTAATCCTTTATTATTTAAAAGTCTATAAAAACAAATCATGACTACATGTTCATTCTCTTTACTGCACTTCAAATATGAATTCGATTCGCATTGCTCTCTTGGCCTTTGTCCTCTTCAGTGTGGTTCCTCTCCATGAATGTAAGTTTTATAACCGATATGTAATGTCCCCCATTGATATTTGTTATTATCCACATGAAAGTTTTATTATTTTTCCCATTTGCATTATATTTGTTAGACAAGAAGGAATTTCAAACCACCCAAGTCTCCTACACAGCTGAGACTACAGGAATTCAAATTGCTTGGGGTGCTTTGACTGTTAGATTTAGGACTTGTTAACCCCCAAAAGAATATTTTATGCGTCTTTATGCATAGCGTAGTGATTTAATCCATTATTTTTCCAAATTTTTTTTTGTGAAATGTAGATTTCAAAAAAAAAAAAAAGATTTTTATCTTTCTAAACAATCACTCTTTTTCTCGAATATATATATATATATATATATAGAGAGAGAGAGAGAGACCAACCTGTGGAAGTATAAGAGAAATGATGTTTGCATCTCATCATTTCATGTAGTGCTTGTGTGTAATACTTTTTTTTTTTCATGAATAAATCTTCTCTCTCTAACTAATAATATTATATATGTTTTGGTTACATGCAACTGATAGGTCGTGACATTGCTGCCACGGATGATATAAAACCAAAGATAGTTCTGGTTTTCTGCCAGGCGGTGAGCTGCGATGGTGGTACATGTTACTGTTGCATTGACACCAGGAGGGACCCCTCCATCAATCTTTGCTTTAGTGGCATCCAAGCTTGCAGGAATGGTTGCCTGTAAGGATTTTCAATTTCCATGGATGTGTTGGTCCAAAAATACTGAGGAAATAATTTGATCTATCACGGAATTAAAAAAAATAAAAAAACCAACTTATCTCATTTATATACATGTATATATATATATATATATATGTACGTGGTGTATGCATGTGTTAACTGACTAGATTTCTTTGATCCAGCATCACATGTGACGTCAAAATTGAATCAACGTAACATGGACCTATCTTTCACCCTCCATGAACCTCATGCCTACGTAGGGTTTCTCTCAACCCACAATTACTCATTCTAATAAAAGTGGTCGACATCCCACCATCCACTGAAACAGCAAGTTGCCTGTCCACAAAAACTGCCATAACATCCCTCATTGAGTTCATAGCCTTACTAAGAAAAGTAATTCATTCCAATGATTATACATTGTAAAACATTTGAAGCGAATCGAACATTTGTAGAATCTGCTGCATAGTAGCTCGTCATAATGTTCCAACAACTCTTCTTCTATACCATCAAGATTTTCACACAATCTCATCGAACATAATAACAAGGTTCAGGATCTCCTATAATTTTCATATCCCAATTGCAAGCATCACCGATGGTGATTTGGCAGCAGACATCTCTCATCATGGCAAAGAAAACCTCACCTTACCAGAAACCATGTTAGAACATCGACATATCAGGTGGTGGACCATACACAGTCTTCCATGACAATGGAATGCACCATTCAATGTCCTTGTTGTCTGAACATATTCAACGAGAAGGGGATTAGAATGTGAATAACAGTATAATTGGGTTTCTATAAAGCATGGCATGGATTATATTGGTTTTTGCCAATGCACATGTTCATCATACATAGAAGATAACTAGTGGAGGATGTTATCACTAATTAACTCAAGCTATAAGTAACTAAATGTTCCACTCAACCATCAACAAAGGAAATTAACAGAGTAACAGTTTATCAAATAAAATGGCAAATTTTACTATAATCTCATTGAATTTGAAGGCATGGAATCAATTTTCTCCACTTGTCCTTTTATGATTGAAAAAAAAAACTATGTTAATTGTATCCTGAATTCAGGGAGTTTATACAAGTTCAACCTAGAATATAAAGCAGGTACTATTCACTACAGAAACCAAGAGATGATGAGAAGAGCTTGGGGAAAAGGAACATCAGCCATCGAATTCCAATTTCAAATTTGGTAAATCCCCTATTCATACAAAAATCAGAAGAATGTTCTAAATTTTTTTTTAAAATTTATCATACATGTCAACATTATACTTTCAATTTTCAGGTGTGCACAATCCCTCTGTTGCAACTCGCAAAGAGGTCTGAGCCACCTGTCCACATTAAGGCTTAATAGAAAATCATACAAAAATAAAGTGGTGAAGAATTACATCGTGCACGGGACACTATAAAGTTCATAATCGACCGAACAATGGAATATCTATCTTGTATGTTTAGATTTCATGGGACAGCAGCCCTTTCTAAATTAGCCTGGCTTGTAATGGCAATGACATATTTCGCATTTGTCCATGGCGACATTGGATCCCCTTACCTCAACCCTCAAATTGCATAATTTCATAAAGTCCTCATTTTTCCAATTCAATTGTTCAAAACCAACTGATCCAATATCTCACCTTAAACTGACTGTCTCTCACTCCCTTAGTTCCACATACAGAATGCTCCCAAGTTTTATAATTTTTCCACCACCACCACCACCACCACCACCACCACAATAGCATTGCTTGCTCATGCATCAATTTCGAAGGTCGGCATTTATTCACGCTTTGTATTCTCGATTATTTGCGGTGCTCATAACAGAATGTGTGAAGCAAAGAATGACCACAAAAGAGGAGATCCCAAATAATCTTGTTTTAATGTTTCCATATGTTGAGAGCTGAGATCACCTCTTTTTCATCAGATTTCATACCCGGCCAGGTTTCATCAGACTCTAGGGCTGATATGTGTCTACCTCACTCAATGAATATCCATATATGTAGATATGCACCCAATTTTCATATAGAAAAAGCAGAAAACAAAGAAAGAGAGAATACTCAAAAAATGACAAATATTCACAAAAATTATGGCTAGGAAAAGTCAATACAGGGGGAAAAAACTACAGATCAAAGTAAAAGAGCATTAAATGTAAATTTGTCAGTTAAAAATGATATCATTTCATCAAAAAATCTCAATCAAAAATTGAGGAAAAAAAAGCCACCTCCAAACTTAGTCGGGCAAAGCCCCAGATATTTGTATGCCGCCTCAGCCAATTTGAAAGAATCTGGTATGTTGTCTCCTTCCGAACAATAGCATAATATGCAGGTGACAGTCAACCCCTTTGCCTGGTTGAAAACCACAAAATGCAAAAATTAGAGAATCACAACTCTATTCAGGAAAATAAAGTTTAATATAACAGATTGCACTTAAAGAGATGTAAATGTTCCACCTTACAAGAAGAAAACAATGCAGCAAATGGTAAACCCGGGTAGTAATCATCATCTGTCAGTGTCAGTTCATCATCAAAGTTTTCTTGTCCAGTATTTCCTTCCGCCAAAGATTCTAAATACTTCCATCGCCTTTGGTTTGGGTCATATCCTTGCAACATTTTCCACCCGAGCTTTTCACATCGCCCTTCCGTCCCATCAACATTGGAGCTCGAAAGATAGTACACCTGAGTATCACTAAATTGAAAAATTGACTGTCAATAGGACAGACAGGACAGACAGAGATCCCACACGATACCGAAATATAATATCCTTTTTGATGAGAGACGAATGAGTCCAAGCACACCTCCAAATCTACCTTGATTCATCTATTCTTTTCCTCCTTCCGGAATCCAAACCCGAGAAGACAATCAGATGTTTCTTTCCACTGGAAGCCGCAAAGTCTGCCAAATTCTTTGCATACTCAAACATCATTCCCTGCATCATGTGAGTCCCAAATTTATATTGATCACCCAAAAATCATATCCACATCCGCATAGTCACTACTAACACTACCATTGCCCAATTAAATTTGCAATGGAAAGAATAATTTCTTGCTTTTTCTTTACTCTTTAATTTTCTAGAGAACTATAAAATGGGGATAATTTTCAGATAGCCTTGCATGCAACCCCATGTGCAGTCTCCACACGCTTTGATTTTGTATGAAGGTGTATACTTCATCTAACAATGTATACTTCATCTAACAAAACATCTACTTCATATAAATGAAATGTATACCCAAATGAATCGTATGAACCCACTTAATAGAAAAGGCAAAAATTTACATTCATCGTATAAAGAAAAATATACCACGTGAGGCTGCAAATAAGGATTGCATGTAATAGTACTCATAAAAAGAATATAAAATATATAAAAAATATTGATATACATCCAATTCAAATGAATTCGATCACATAATACCCATACAAGCAAGGAAAAAATAACAAAAACTTGCAAAGCCAAAAAATACCCCTAAAAAGAAGAAAGATAGACTGAATTAATACCTTAACCACTGGAGACCTCTGTTGTATGAGACTCAATCCATGATCGACGGATTCATAAACTATCACAAAACAACATAGAAAACAAAAACAACTCTTCAGTTCATTATTAAAAAAAAGATCAAATTTTGATCTTCCAAAAACAATGAATAACAAATCGAATCGAAGAACCTTCGAGTGGCAGAGCGAGATCTCCGACGGCGACCGGTCCGTAAGCGTCGTTACCAACACATGGGAGCACGGACGGATCGTCCAGATATCCAATCCGCTCGGCTTTCATGGAGGCGATCATCAGATCGATCGATAACTGTCCGACATTCCCGATCGACAAAGCGGGCTGAAGCGAAAGAAACCCAAAAATCACATACAACAACAAAAAAAAAACCCTAATTTTTTCCAGATTCGAAATACTGAGTGTTTTGGTGGAACAAAGAGAGAAAAGATTAAGAGGGGAGTACCAGAACGAGAGTCGAGCAGTCCCGGTGGGGGGGTTGGCCGTCGGCGACGACGAACTCCATCGACGGCTGAGAGAGGTTGATGCGGGCTTCAGTTTACCTACGCTCATTCGCGGGTGGGGTTTAAGGTGTTTATTTGATTTTTTTTTTTTTTTTCATTTTGGCAAACTACATATAAAGTCTCTGAAGAAATCTTTTCATTCAAAGAGACCCTTACACAAGTTAAATGGGCCACAAGGCCCACAACGTGTTGGCAAATAATTTCATAAAAATGGTAAGACTCTTGTCATATTCACCGACCAAAACTCATATCACAAATGATTTCATTTTTCTAAAAAATAGTAAACATCATCTAATGAGGTACATGTTTTGATAAAAAGTACATATCGCTCCATTTCAAGTTGAATAAACCTATTTTTAATAAGTGTAAGAAAATATTTTATGTGGTATATACAATCTAACGAGGTATGTACTTTACTGGATTTTCTAATATGATATATAGGATTGTGTTTTAAACTGAAAAAAAAAATTGAGTGTAACAGCACTCATAGTTTCTAAGTGCTAACTTGCCACTTTTTATATTCAATATATGCATCATTAGAAATCGTTAGATGAAGCGATATACATACTTTTATCAAAGCATATATGTCGTTAGATGATGTTTATTGTGTGTGTGTGGTCTAACATTTTCCATAATTTTGGGCTAGTTTTATGATGCTTGGTATTTTTTATAATCTCAAATACAGTTTTATATATTTTGTTGTCCTCTTTCACTCACTATATCAAAATATATACTTCGTTAGAAATTTTCTCATTTTTCTTTTATTAATAATATCATTCAACAAATTAGACAAGATATATAATTTTTTTTAAAATAAAAATATGTGTGATCTGCATTTTGAATTGTAAAATAAATTAACTATAACATTTTTCGCTACGACGGTCCATTTTGAGTCACGGAATCTCTATCACTGTTGCAGACTCATGTCTCCAATCAGATGTATACTTCCATAAACGAATCACATAATTTTTTTTCTCCTATAAGTGAGTCTGTATAATTTTTTATGTATATGTATTTTATTATTGTAAAGGTGTATTTTATAACTCGAAGTGTACAATTTCAAAGTCAAATTATGTGAGTATTGCGGGTTGTACAGAAATTAATTGTCCTTATTGCAATCCATTCTGCTCTGGTCATAATTTGTTCAGTGAAGGATCCTTGTTAAACGCCTTTGTATGCATAGTATCACCAATGAAGTTCCGTTTCGTTAACTAGTGTGTATGTACACTTTTAAGAAATCAAATAATATAATAACATCACACAAGGTTACTTACAGTGGAGACTCGAGGAATTTTTATAGATTGAATCATTCAAAAAAATAAATTTTATAAAAAATAAAAAATTATTATATAATTATAAAAAAATATAATTTTTTTCTTTTATAAATAGAACAATAACTTACATTAATAAAAAATAAACCATAAAAAAAGATGAAGGATTGCTAATTTATAAACTTTTACAATTTTAGGGTATTAGGATAATACTGTAACAGAGTAATTTAGAGGTTTTAAATATAAAATTTAAGCCGGACATGATCAACTTGTGGGCTGAGTTGTCATGATTTGAAAGGATGACATTAGTTTCAAATGTGATGAGGTCAATTGACCTTACCACATTATATTTATATGTGGCCCTGCCCCTAATTACATACACAGTTTCATATTTAGCTAGCTCCACGGGTAGTCATATTTTATCCAATAAGATATATACTTAACTAGATAACATATGTGATGGTTTTCTATAAAAAGATAATATATACAATTGTCTGATTTTTTTAACTAACACTAGTAATTCAAGGGAGATATGAAATAGATTTATCTTATTTCTATCAAGTTATTTGTGTGATGTAATATAATTATAAAAAAATACACTATTGAAATGTTTTTATACCATGTACGTATAAGTTAACATGCTATCTGGTTTGCCTTCACAGGTCCAATAAAGCAATAACCCATCTCCACTGGATATAGTAACATATACACTGTATTATACACACAACAATATTCATAAAACCAAATTATCCATTAATAAGTAGATTTCATGAAATTATCTATTCATTTAAGCCTTCGATTGGGTAGTGGAATATGTGAGGGATATGGTGGAATGAACCCAATAATAGATAAGATCCCAAGAGAAATTTCTATGTCAGACTAAATAAGATTAAGTTGATGTTAATATTTTAAATTCTTATAAAATTACATTATTTCACTCGATCTATACAAATGATATAAATGGACTTATATTTTAAATTACTTATATCAAATCTTATAAATCAAGACTCATGTGTTACAATCATTTTTTAACATTTTGTAAATCTTTATTCATATTTTATTCAAAATTTATCCACAATTAATAAAAAAAAAAAACTTTACTGTTACAATAAAAAATAATAATAAAAGCACACAACAAAATAAAAAAAAATTATTTATTTTTTATCCATGCTAAAATCACTATTTATCCCTAACAAAACATTCGTCCCATGCATTGTATTGTTGTTGATTTTGGTTGGAAAAGGCACAATAACCAACCTCATATACTTCCAATATAATGCAATGAAACTATAATAATGAATTTATAGCAATTCAACACATTCAAAAAAAAAAAAAAAAACTTTCTTAAAATAACTGCAGTCGAAGCAACTTCTATTGATATATAACGAAGTGAGTGAACACATTCAAAGATTATACATAAAAAAAAAAAAAAATCGAGAATCAAGTACGGCGATTCCCGAACCTCTTCAAGGGGAGGAGAAGGCGTCGTCGTCGAACCAGTCGAGCTGGTCGGAGACGAGGACCGACCGGAGCGCATCACGGACCGCGCCGATAAGCTTCCGTTGGCGAATGCGGCGGAGGACGACGTCCTTGTCGTTGGGGGACTCGCCGGGCTTCTTCAGATGGATGCAGCTCGTTATGGGCTCGGCCACATCCGCCGTTGGTTTTACTTGAGTGTATCCATCGGACGGTGGAGAATTATTGGAAGAATCCATTTTTAGAATGAACTGGCTTTTTTTTTTTTTTTCTGGGGAGGGCCAGAGGGGGTATTTATGGAGATTTTTGTTCTTGGGGATTTTGGTGGGCTATGGAAAGTGGTTTTGGAAGGGTTTGTGAAACTATGGATGATTTAAAACTGCTTTTGTTTTTTTGTACTTTTTGGGAGGTAGGGCTTTGGGAGACATTGTTTTCAGTTCTTCCCATTGTTTGTGATTCTATGGAGGGACTTGCAACCGTTGGATGGGGATGTCTTGCGATTATCAAGGGTTGGAAATGACTGTCTTTACTTGTATATCCATGTTTTGATGAATGTGTGTATTTGACTTATCCATATCCGAGTGGTTTGCCATGTTTTGGTTACCCATTTATGTGGGGATGATAGTATTGGGTGAGCTTTAAAGTTCATTAATGTATATGTCTATTATTAGTTTATATTATTACAATAAACAGTGTCCTTTGATATCAAAGTGGTCGCACCTTAAAAAAAAAAAAAAAAACCCTTCAAATTCTACCTAACATAGAATCCGGATCTAGGTAGGTAGACACCTAAATAAGTGAACTAAATCATATATCAAAGTAAATAATTGAAGAACATGAAATGAACTTTATTATGATTATATTAAAATGAAAAACCTCTTGCATTGAACCGAATGAGGCATTGTTTTTTGTTTTAAGACTCAATTCATGTAAGACTAAACTTAATAGAGTGAGTAGCGATGATAAAAGTACTCGGGTTAGAGAACCAAGTTCTAGTGTGAGATTGACTTGTACATACACCATTGTGCAATGTGATCATCTGTGTTTGTGTTTGAGACCGAGAAAAATCACATGTTTGTTATTGAAAAATTGTTGTATAAATAACACAAAACTCTCACTTGGATAACGATATAGGTTATTGTATGATAAATAATTATTATAATGTAGATAATTATATGAGTGGAATAAATAATTTTTCGTTAGGTTGCTTTTATATAGTTATTTTTATTGAAAAACGTAATAATAAAATTTTTGTTATTTAACTATGTATAAGATATAAATAAAAAATGAATACGATGTAATATATATTTTTATAAAATATATAAAAAATGATTTGACATGCATGTGTGCCCTCACGATTTATAAGATATGATATTCAGCGAATTGATATATGAACCTTATTACGTCATTGGAATAATTGAGTGAAAGACACAATTTATAAATCCTAAAAATATCAATATCAATTTATTCTTATTTATTTCTATATTATCAATATCAATTTATTCTTATTTATCTACTATTTAAACAAATCATTTTTTTAAAAACTTGTTAGTACACTATAATATTATATATTCACTCACTCTCCATAACGTTTTTTCTCAATATTGTTTTTCTATACATGAACCTGACAAAAGGGAACCACGAAAGCCGAAACTGCCAGGGCTTAATGGACACGTGTCGTGCAACGACGACAGTATGGGCTTTACCAAACAATGGGCACTTTGTTTTGGGGCCCCTCTATTTCTCTGTCTGTTTTTGGGATCTCATTGTTTGCGTTTCACTTTCACTTATCACGCCGAAACCATCGGCGTTTCTTTGATTGTTTTCATGTTCGGTTGGCGAACACAACATTAGAATTTTAGTAAAACATATGTACGTATTTATTAAAAATAATTTCATTCTATTCAAAATTGAATAATGTATATGTTTTTTATCTAAACATATACAGTGTTAATGATTTTTATTATTTAAAAAAAAAAATATATGATCTATGCTTTGAATTGTACAAGAGTCTGAGCCTAACATTTTCCTGATGAAAAATGAGCCTTTGTTGGCCTTCAAAATATTTGTTTAAGAGCGTTAGATTTTGAAATGGATATGATTGATTGAATTTCAAGGGTTATAGTTGTGCAGTTAATGACAGCATGTATAATATGAACATTGTTACACGTCTCTTTTTTGTCTAAATTCTATACCTATATACATAGTAAACATCATATTCAAATTAATGAAATATATAACCGGCTAAGCTTATGGACGGAGAGTTCCAGATTGATCGGGGCTAGATTGAGTTCGCTATTTTTCGTAGGTCTCAGGGAGGGTCATTTCAGGCTTTCCTCTCCTCTCTTTTAAGCATTTCGGGAGGTGATAATCTACACTACTTATGTGATTAACACGTGTGATTAACATGTTTCTTCTCTTTTTTTTTTTCTTATTCCAGTTCGAGTCTCTCCGCACTTTCTCTCCCCCCCCCTTACTTTTTTAGACAAATTCAGACTAACGTAACCTTCATTTGTCAAATTATATAGTCTACATTTTCTTTAAAAAAATATTTCACATTTTTTTTATAAACGAATTCATGCAATTTAGTAGAGTATATATGCTTATGTTTTTATAAAAACATGTATGACTATTGTTTAAGAAAAAAAATCAAACACATGTGATAAAAAAAAAAAAGCAGAAAAAAGTGTACGTAACATTTATCAATATAATATTGATATAAAAAATGAAATACATACCAGTAAAAGTTGAATGTCCTTGTTTTTTTTACCTCTTTTATTATATATATATATATATTGACATATAAAATGCATACTCTGTTATGTGATTTTATTAGTTTCTTCAAAAAAAAAAAAAAAAAAAGTAGCCGTAAAAAGAACTGAGTCCAATCTGATAACGTAGAACTAAAAGAACAAAATAGTTTCTCCAAACGTATTATTTCTGAGTGTTTTAACAAAAGAATCGAATAATGAAAATAAACGCGAGTGTATGGTTTGGGTCTAGTGGATAAAGGTCACCAAACTTGCCGCATTGACATGTCAAGGGATAGGTAGATAAACCTTGCAAAATTAATGATTCTGTCAGATTAAATTATCACTCAAGTGCCATATCTAACTACTTATGCCATGTCTAACTCAACAAGAATACATTGACTTACCATGTCTACAACTTATATCAACATATGCTACTCTCATGGATCAAACTTTAGCCGAGTCAGTAAACATCTTTCATCTATATAAAAGATATCAAAAGATTAAATCTTGAAAGCATCATTTTTAAAAAATAAAAATAAATAAATCAGTAAATGCAGCTCTACATTCATAGCATGCAACTGCAAAACTCACAAAAATAATAACATTTGATTGGTGATCTGGCAATTCTTTGTTGATCAGTAGCAAAAGAATTGGATTTCTAGCTGCTATCAATTGTAATATATATATATAATTAATTTTAAGTAGACCACGTACACAAATTTGGTTCTGACCCTGACAAAAAAAATGGATTAATTTTTTTATTTGATAAATTTTAAATCAATTAAAATAGAACATGACATTCTATCTTTTTTTGGTGGGTTCTAAAAAGATGAATCGGTCATGTTTTTATTAATTTAAATCAATTTTTGTTTATCTTACTTTATATTACTAGATTTTTATCAAAATGTCAATTGTACGAGATTAAGGACGCCTCAATTTATTGCATCTCATGGTGTGTTTCAAGTTCCAACAACCATGAAATTCTCCAGTTTACTTGATTGAGTAATTGGGTTGCTTGGTGAGATTTCCTGGCACAAAAACTAGATTGATTTTTCAGAATCTACACAAGATAACAGAGTAGATACAATTACATCAAGATAAAGGAAATAATCATGGTGTAACCATAATTATATTTCACACGTCAATTGCTAAGGAAGTGTATATACTAATTATATACTAATCAAGCTGTAGCAGGGGCAGTGTAAGATGGCAATTTCTAATTGGCGCCATATTGGGTATGTGCACATTAGGAATGGATAAATAGTATTTCTTGGTCTTAACAACTAATTTGGTAGGCACACTACAAAACATCAGTAAGAATTAACAAATTATAACAAGAAAAGATCCTTATAAAGAGAGTGATTTAATCAACCACTACTGAGAATGAATGATGCCACCCTCTTAATTTAATTTATTTATTTATTTTTGCTTGGTAAATAAACTTCTTTGATATAAATAATATACAATTTTACATCAGTTCAAAAAGAAGAGTTTAAGCAAATGATAGCTCAAATCTTTACACTGATGCTAATACATTTGAGATATACAAGACAAAAAGGAGAAAATGAGGAAGAATGCACCTCACGATTTTCTTATCTGCGGGATGCCTTCTTTGTCCTCCAACTTACACACATTATCCACATAAACAGAAGCTGCAGCAGCAGTTAGTTTAGTGTAGTGAAGATGTGGGTCTCTTGATGTATCAATGGTGAAACTTCAATTGTTACAAGGTAAAAAAGACTTCTACCAAATATAAGAAAAATTAAACCAAAATTTAAACCTCTGACCAAATAAAGATTATTACATCACTTGTAAGGAGTCCAGGCTATTTACTCAGACACCTTCCATAGCACAATGAAGACTTCTGTCCTTAATTCATCTGATAATCATTCTCAGAATATGACAACTTATCTTATAAAATGACAGCATTACAACTAAGTCATATTGATTAACAAACGTCCCCAACGTTTCAATCCTCTTCAATGACAAAAAGAGAGAAAGAAAGCTTTAAGTCATAATTGGCTGGTTATTGTGAGCTTGACTCACAATTTATGCTAGGGCCTGTGAGCCTTGTACTAGTCTTACCTTGTCGATGTCGCCCTATTCAAATATTTCTACAAAAAAAAAATAAAAAAAATATTGATTAACATTCACTGTCATTTAACCATTGAGGCTCTTGCATATATACCTCATATACTTGATATAAAAATAATGTTAGGGACAATCTGGGAACAATCCTATAGGCTATATACTTTTTAATTTTTTAAAAATAAATAAGATGTGTAATTCATCTAAAAAGATATATAACCCGTTGGATGATTATAAAGATATATAGAATGTTAGTGGGATTGTCTGAGCTTACATGTAACAACATTCTTTATATAAGTCCTCAGACTCGTCACGAAATTCTTAAATCCCCCTAAGATAGGCCCAAAATTGTCTCCACGGCTTTAGATCGGTGGATAAGGACGACGGCCCTTTGTTGGGCTTTCTGGGTTCAATTCTCGCTGTTGGTGAGAGTGGCCAACAAATGGTTACAGCCATGTTGGGCTTGGGTTAGTTGGGCTCTGGCCCATGTGTATCTTGGTGGACTCTTTCCACCCAGTTTGTAATCACCCTAGGAGGGCTATGTAACTCTGTTATGGTTATAGAGCCTTCCTACCAAAAAAATAAGAAAAATAGACCCAAAATTCTTTGGTCATGGGACGGCATGTTTGAGATTTGTTGTAATGGATCATGGTATAGGGAAAACAAAATATGAAATCATCATCAGATTTGTTTATCTCAAAACTCTTATACAATGGCTAAATACAAATAAAAGAGGTTGTCAATGATTTGGGATTTATGCCTTACATTTTGGTTTATGGATCATTAAAAAAGAATTGCAGCAATGAAGTTTTTTCATGATCAAGTACTATAATTTACCCTTACTACTGAAAACTTGAGTCGAGCTACGCAGTTAGCTCATTGGGTGGCGAAGGGGATAGCACCCACCCTAGGAAAAGAAAAGGTCACATGCATGTATTTATTCATGTGAAATGGCAATGTTGTAATTTTGTATTATACATGAGAGTATTATGGTTATGCATTGGCCTATATATATTTTTTTTGTGAGTTATGTTTTTTCAAACAATTGAGAGATGACCCAAGGGTTTAAGAAAGAGTTAGATTTATAATCTCATCACTCATGATATGTATTCTAAAAATTAATAAAAATTATCTCTTCCATTTTCATGGATGCTGGTAACTTTTGTCGAACCTTGAAAATCTTATCATGGTGTTTTTTTTTAATTTTTTGTTTTTCAGTAATTTGATCCACCACGCACATGTTTTTCAACAAATGATACTAGTTTGGATCTTTAAAAAACTGAAGTCCATGAAAGTCCAAATCTTAGTAGGTGAAATCATCATGACTTGCATGGAAAACTTTAGCTAAATTATAATCAATAATCATGTTTAGTGATTACGACGGGCGATTGATGAAGCTCCAGTCACCACTCCGATATATAGAGTAGCTGAATCATCAACCTAGCTAGGTTCGGATTCTGATTGGCCTCCATTTAGAAGCCAATAGAAACTTTAATTCGAATATCTGTTACACAAATTGGATCTCATTAAACATGAATGAAACATGAGATATAATAGGATAGGGTGACTGTGGTGCACATGAAATTTAAATGAACAGATCAAGATATTTTCCCTTGCTATGTTATTTTCATTGCAACACCATATATAATTCTTTGCTGGCATCTGAAAAAAAAAAAGTCCTCTTTCTTTTTTTGTCCCTCTTGAATTTTTTTTAATATGATTGGATCAAAATGTAGGTCATCAGTATCATTTAATGCATTGACTTTGAAACTCCAAATAATTCAATTTCAGATTTCTTGTGCGTTTGTATCTCTTTTCTTTTTCTTTTTCTCTTTCACACATTATTTGGATGGCTTCAGGGACAGGATCTGGTCATTGGGTCCCATAAAATTTAATTGATCTTTAATAAATGATTGACATATGTTATCTTACATCATTAACATGTAAATTTTGTAATAATTTTAATAATACATATAAGTGATAATCATTTATTTGATTCCATTTCATGACTTTATTTAATTAATTTATTTTGACCATTTATCGGTTAAAATAAGTTTGAGTTCCACTAATTTTTTATAGTGAAACACATTGGATTGTGTTCCTCTCGTTGAGGAGATGAACGTAGTATATTTACATTCTAAAATTCATTTATGTGTAAATGAGAAAATTGTATCCAAAGTTCTTCCAATAACATGGTGAAAGCGGTTGGTGGTTGGGGAAGAAACAGTTTTAGTTCCGTAGTTGATAAAAAGTTTTGAGGATTTATAAGACGGGTTTTTTGTACTATAGTAAATTGTTTTCGATGGACACCCTATGACGTATTGAGCGTTTCAGAAGCACACTTACACTTGGCCGTCTTAGATTTGACAGCATTTGGTTGTACGATTGCACAGTTTTTGCTATTGCAGGAAGCTGGTTTTGCAATCGTACAACTAAATAGTTTTGCAATCGTATTTTTCTATAAACAAATTTCAGGCAATGGCGTCCAGAAGTTGCGATTTGAAAAAGTTGGGGGGAGACAACTTCCTGCAGAATCAGTTTAAAATCCAACGATCGCAAAAAATCAGTTTTACAATTATGTTATCAAACGCTACCTCTATCTCTGGGAGGAACATGATCCACACAACGTATGACACGTGGCATGTCCAATACAAAAATCTATAAAGTGACATGGGGTGTGACTTTCATTCATGAGGCCGTTAGATTTCTGCAGCCCATCCCTTTTGACTTAATTTGATGTTCTAAAATTCTACATGAAGAAGCTTCACATGCAAACAGTAGTACGTATTTTCAATCTTGTCTTTTTACGTGACTTTTGAACGTCAACGACTCAACGGATCGAAAGATAGCAGAAGAAAACAAGACACTCCTCTGTTCTCACTGTGAACAAAACATAACGGGGGCGTTTATTTCCACCCCTTCAAGTATTCAACCCACCCTTAAAAAGTAAAAAAAATTATTTCTTTTGTTACAGAGGAACCCACCTCGACCAGAGAGCCCCTTTTACCGTCGGAAACTCCTCGATGTCGTGAGCTGCGGAAGTCGCCTCCGCCGCTTCCAACGATCAATAGGCCGTGAAGCCCTTCCTTTCTCGCACAAAAAACATAGACATTTCATGTCTTCTTCTTAATTAATCATATCTTCTTCCCTTTACAAACCTTAAAAAAAATTGACATACAACAACAACAACAACAACAGGAGACGAAGCACCCCATATGGGACTGTGAAAAGCTCCCTTTACGACGAGTTCGAGCTCAACTCGTTCAAGCGTGCGCTCGACTCCGCGGTGATCACCTTGCGCACCTAGTCCATGCCGAGCATGCCTTCTGAGGTGCCCGTGCCGCCGCCGCAGCAGCTGTCACCGAAACAACAACGCCGGCTCCGTCGCACGTCGAAGTTGTCTCGGTCGCTAAACAAACTTGTGCGCATGGTGTTCCGGCCGAAACCCGCGCCAGAGGGGCGACACCTTTCCTGTTCGACCAACACCACGAGAGACGGCAGAGAAGGGGGAACCTTGCGACGATACTGGAGGTGGCGGAGAAGAGGGAATCGACGAGTCGGTGGGCGCGTCGTCGGAGCTCGACGTGTTGCTCAGGAGGACCGCGTTGGAGCGGTTCGCTGGGGTATAGGTGGAGGCGGCAGTAGAAGGGGCTCGGGGTCGGGGTGGGTTGCTCTGTAATAAAAAAAAAAAAATTTAAATGTTTGAGGTTGAGATGAATATTTGATGGGGTGGAAATAAACACCCCCTAACATAAAACATCCACCACTTGGGGGGAGGGGACAGAAAGAAGGAGAGAGATTGTTAATTGTTTTTAAAATAAAATAAAAAAATATAATTGTTCTTGTATCAAAGTTTTATGAAAATTTAATTTACTTGGGACTTATATACTATTCTACGTTAATTTTTAGATATATATATGCATGATCAGGAATGATCATGTTGGGTCATAATTATTAAGATATAATATAAATTTAGATATAATACTACTGGTAGTCTAATTTGTCATAAGTGATGAACTTTGTAGTTTAATTATCAGATCGTTGTATGAAATATTTTTTTATTAGTGTTAGATTATTGTAGTCAAGCTTAAATAATATTTGTATTTGCATATTAATATTTGTGCCTGCAAAATGTGGTATAAGAAGTTCAAGCCACTAAGGCAAAAACTGACCATCAATGTGTGGCAGCGGCATGCATGCATTCGACACGGAGAAAATGATTGATGTATGAGGAAGCTTATAGAGCTAATGAGTGTTGGACAGTGTCAATTGCAGTACAGTGATTTCAATGTGTTCCAGAACTGTGTAAGTGATACGCAAAGTTTCAACATTATTTTTTGAATGACACACACAAAGATCCAAATTAACATGTCACGTTGAGCAGCAACATGTGGCGTCCATTTAAATAGAATTTGTTTTTAGCCACCCATGTATTTAATATTGTGCGGAAATAATCCATCATATATTGTCGTGTAATCCAGATTCTCTTACAGCATTGTGTTTGAATTCTCTCTCTCTTTTTTTTTTTTTGGCTTTTTTTTATGCCTATCATTGTCATCCACTCGTGATTTAATTTGTTTGGCTTAAGAGTACACTAATAATCATTGGCACATAAAAATTAAAATGGTGCATATCAAGTCTTGAACAGCGTGTTCTTGATGTTTGGGATGGTTTCATGGTCCTGTTTCTCCTGTTGGACTATCATCTCGAGGTGTTTGAAATTTACTATTTTGTAGTTATTTTTAAGGTATGTTTAAAAATACTTATTGGAAAGTTATTTTTGACAATAAATTTATTTTTTAAGATACTTTTTGATTAAATATTTTTGTAGACTGTTTTTCTTTTAATCCAAAAATCACGTTTGTTGCTGGTAAGTAAAGTTGTTTATTTGCATTTAATAAATTGGTCATGTTTGGTTATAAATCAAGTTTTTAATAAAGTTCATATGCCATTTTACCGATATAACCCCGTCTTCATTGTTCTCAAGCACAGAGGACCCGTCTTCATCAATTTCCCTCTGCATTCCCTACCCGATTTGGTATGTTTTTTCCCATTTTGCATTTTTAACTAGATTGATTGGATAACCTTCAGATAACATACAAGCTTTTATCAGCATCGTTTGAATGGATCGATTTTGTGTAGGCATATCATCCCAATTTGATTTGCTGAACAGATTTTTCCCTCATTGAAGCCCAAGTTGTTCATCAATGTCACATTTTAAAATCATTTCATACATGCATAATAATATGACATTTGGTTGGATCTATTCATTTATAATTGTTAAAGAGTCATTATTAGGAGAATATTATATCTTTATTGTCATTATTGTGATATTATTAGTTTCCTAGTTTTCCTAGTTTCCTTTTCTGGTATTTTAGGTTTTTCTCTATGTATTTATAAATAGAGCATTTGACTCATCTAATACAATAACAAGAATTCCCTTTTCTTTATTCTAACAATAACCATTACATGATATTGGAGATATGGATTCAGTTTTTTAGAAGACACTGACACTATTTGACCGGAGATCTCATCGGAGGTGAATTTTTTGACCTGCTGGAACACCTTCACCTCTCTCTCTCAGACGACAGCTACACATTCAGTGGTGACATTTTAGGGTTTCGAAAAGGGGGAGAAAAAAAATGCTCCACGAGAGGAGCTAGAGATATGAATGGCAGGTGAGTAATTGGTGGGTTTAATTAGGATAAAAATGTCATTTGGCCAAGACAGGTGGATTTCAAAAATACGGATTCCCCGAGAAGCAGACATTTTTCATTTTGAAAAACACGACTTTCAATATAATTTTTTATCCAAATCATCTGGTTGATTTTCAATTAAGCTTGAGTGTTTGGCAAGCTATTTTTGATTTTTTAACTGATTCAAAAATAAAATCGATCACAAATTTGATTGTCAAACGGATCATTAGACGATATATACAAAAATCTATTGATTCTTCTTTCATATGAATCTATTGAAATTAATTTTTTTTGTGAAACGAGAATTTTTTTTTCATCTAAAATTATCAAATCAATATTTAATAATGACAATATAAATGTAATATGGGACCACCGAGATGATCGTACAAAACCAACTATCAGTCAGGTGTATGACCGATTTACGAATAATTTTCAATCAAAATTTCTTTCTAAGTTTGTCAGTTCCCCGAGTCACACAATCTGAAGTTAGGTGAAGATATTCAGAATATTTTTAGTTAACCTTGAAAAGTAAACTCCAATAATTATTATATAGACCACGTATCCAAATATAAAACGAGACGTGGCATTCTAATTAAAATCGTAATGTGTCTCCATGGTTTGCCTAATCATTGCAATCCATGCATGGTGCATGCATGTTTGTTGATCTCAAACAGTACTACAACCAAGGCTTATGTTTGGCAAATTAAAGCTACTTATAGTTTAATTAGAGATCATGATATCCAATGAGCACCGCTGTCGAAGCCTAGGAGACTTAATAATCCTATAATTAGTTATAACTTTTTATAAGGTGCATGTGATTAATTAAATCAAAGTTTATGTCTACAAGACCACGTATCCACATACAACATGAGACGTGGCGGCTATCTTTATTTTGATTTGATACGCTGACTGACCAGCCAAGTAAATTATATGTTAGCTTAATAGGATGTATAAACATAATTAAGTTGGGGGTGCAGCTAGAAGATGTCTCCGTTATTCCAACTTCCTCTAAATTAAAACACCTCCCCTAATAAATTTTTTAAGAATTTTTTAGTCGCTGTCGTGAACCTGTATATAACTTTTAATTATGGAAAGAGGAGTAGAAATAATTTTTTCCAGCAAGGGAATAAGATACAATTTAAAATTCATTAATATATGTGCATACATTTCACCCCAATCAAATATTGATACAGTGAATCAGACAAAAATAGAAAAAAAACTTATCAAATAAAATTCAGAATCAACATCTTCAATGAACCAATGTAATCGACTTTTTATAAATTCTTGATCACCCTTAAAACACTAATTCAGTAAAAAAAAATAATCACATCCATAGATCAAGTAATGGATCACTGATCAAATTAATAATGTAATGGAAAAGGAAAACATACAGTAGAAACATGAAACTTGTTATAAATCATTCATTTAAATTACTTTAATTTTACGAAATATAAAATCACTTTTTGATAGATTGAGAGAAATACCTTGTTTTACACGAGGATAATGTGATATTATGATTGACATAAAAAAATACTTAACTAAAAAAAATCACTTTCAAAGAAATACTAATGTGATTTTATTTATCTTATCTTACTTGACACAACTAGACATGTCATGTCTAGTTGCATGTTTCATGATTTGATTTGGATTAAAAAAAAACAAATGCATTTCCATGGCCAAAGATAGGAGATAAAACTACAACACAAGTGTCCTATGAAGACAGTTTAGCTGTTCTTTTGAGTCATCCCAGTGAAGTCTGAATAAGTTCGTTATGTAAACATCAAATCCCCCATTCTAATAAGAATGATATTGTCCTTTCTTTAATAGTAATTATCAACTTGCTACGTGTCAGACAATAATCTGATCTTAGGCCTGCCTAATCTGTGACCTGGCAGAATGAAAAATAAATCGACCTACGTGGAAATATAAAGAAGAGAACCTTTGACCACAAACCCTGCAAACGTGTTATGAGGTTGTTGGAGTTAGGTAAAAGCTTGACATGGTGACTTCTTTTACTAAACAAGGGAACTTCAACTTTCATATACTTTGAAAACATTTTGAACCTGTGATTTATATGTGGATAATGATAAAAGAAAACCACTTGTTTAAATTGTGCCATTAATAGAGTGTATTTGATGTTTTTTTTTTCTGAGGGTATTGTTATTTGTTGTGCATTTGTGGTTAATTAGTGGGCCACTTTTGATGTACGTTTACATAACAATGGCGGACCATTATTCAAGAGCTATCTAGTATTCATGACAATGGAAAAAAATTAGGTGGAAAATGAGAGACCTAATTGATGTGAATATCATATTTTAGTGACTTAAAAAAAGGAAAATTATTTTTTTGATTGTTGATTTAGTGATCCAATTTCTGGCCAAATTTTTAATCAAACTTAGTTTATCATTGATTTGGATCATTTTTTGTTTAAATTCTTGGTTATGGAAACTCATTTGAGGAACATAGCAAGATTATATTTAACCAAATATATAGTTGTCTGATCAATTAATTGATGTAGGATAGGTTCGAAGATAAACCAAATGATATTTGATTCTGAATCAATCTTCAATATATAATTTTTATGATAATTTTTAATTTATATTAATTTATTGTTTTATTGATCACATTTTATTAGTTAATTAAACCGTGAATTTAGATTTTTTGGGTTCTTATTTCAGATTTTGAAATTTTTTAATACTTATTTTAAATTAATTATCATTAAAAATGTCTTTTATTATGTTAGCATGAGTTTGTATTTAGTGGCATACAAATTTTTTAATAATTGTGTTATTAAATTTTTGTCTGTTTTTAAAAGCGTCTCTATTTAGTACTTGTGGTCTTGTGGTGCACCATTTTTGCATGAGAATAACTTTTGAATAGACAAAAAAATATCATTTACATTTTTTTTTCTTTATTCATCAGCCACATTAATCTTTCCACATTTGTACAGTGGTCTTCATTAAAAGTGTGCATGGATTTCATCCTAACATAATTGTTAGCAATATGTATACAAAGCTTGATTTACAATCAAATACATATTTTAAAAAATGAAATACATAAGTGTATTCATTTTTATTTTTTGAAAACAGAATATATATACTGACATTCTTGTTGTATTAGCGCACTCTTGTTGTATTAAAGCTGAAACACCAAATAAATAAAAGATAAATATGAAATCCATCATTCCAATAATAATATAAAAAAAACCCAATCGAAAAATGAAAATAAAAAAAGAAAAAAAAACAGAGACGCCAAAAGGAGCAAAAATCGGTTTAACCGACCAAAAGACCTTCCCATGGCCGTACGCATTCCCCGGACCCTCACTTTCCATTCCCTCTTCCACACGATTCCTCCGTCCAGACACGTGTCACCACCTCCATCTCTCTCGCCCCTCTATTTATACACCCTCTTCGTCCCCCTTCAAAGTCCTTTATTTCCTCTCCTCCCCACAATCCTCCCTCCATTCATTCTCTTCTTCTTCTTCTTCATCTCCTCCAAATCTTTTCTCTCAAACTTCCCATTCTACCCCTCCCATGTGGAACGACAGAGGCGGCACTATGTTCGACTCCTCCTCCGGCCTCGGCCATCCCTCCTCCAAGTTCGCCAACCTCCTCCACTCGGACCCAAACCTCTCCTCCACCTCCGCCGCCTCCGCCACCGCCTCCAACCCCAACCTTGACGACGACTTCCCCAACCGCAACAGCAGCGCCTCCGCCACCGCCAGCCCCGGCAACGGCTACTACTCCGGCGGCAGCTCCCCCTACAACATGTCCCCCTGGAACGTCGGCTCCCCCTTCATCAAGTCCCCCTGGTCCCACTCCACCCCCCTCATGAACCCCTTCTCCGATGACTCCTTCACCTCCACCACCACCCCAAACCCACACATACCCAACTCCTCCTCCGCCTCCTCCGCCCCTCCCACCGGCCTCATCGGCTCCCTCGTCCGAGAAGAAGGCCACATCTACTCCCTCGCCGCCTCCGGCGACCTCCTCTACACGGGCTCCGACAGCAAGAACATCCGCGTGTGGAGGCATCAAAAAGAGTACTCGGGTTTCAAGTCCAACAGCGGCCTCGTCAAAGCCATCGTCATCTCCGGCGAGCGCATCTTCACCGGCCACCAAGACGGGAAGATCCGGGTCTGGCGCGTCTCCTCCAAGAACCCCTCCGTCCACAAACGCTCAGGTACCCTCCCCAAGTTCAAAGACTTCCTCAAGAGCTCCATCAAGCCCAGCAACTACGTCGAGGTCCGCCGCAACCGCAACCATCTCTGGATCAAACACTTCGACGCGGTTTCCTGTCTCAGCCTCAGCGAGGACCAGGGGCTCCTCTACTCGGGCTCCTGGGACAAGACGTTGAAGGTCTGGAGACTCGCAGACTCCAAATGTCTCGAGTCGGTCAACGCGCACGACGACGCGGTCAACTCGGTCGTGGCCGGGTTTGACGGGCTGGTTTTTACGGGGTCCGCGGACGGGACGGTGAAGGTGTGGCGGCGCGAACAGCAGGGGAAGAAGGGCACGACGCGGCACGCGCACGTGCAGACGCTGCTCAAGCAGGAGTGCGCGGTGACAGCGCTCTCGGTCAACCCGACCGCGTCGGTGGTCTACTGCGGGTCTTCGGATGGGCTGGTGAACTTCTGGGAGAGGGAGAAGCAGCTCTCGCACGGTGGGGTGCTTCGCGGGCACAAGCTCGCGGTGCTCTGTCTCGCGGCGCGGGGCGCGCTCGTGTTCAGTGGGTCCGCGGACAAGACGATTTGCGTGTGGCGGAGGGAGGGTGGCGCGCACGCGTGCCTTTCGGTGCTGACCGGGCATACTGGGCCTGTGAAGTGCTTGGCGGTGGAGGGGGATGGGGAGGCGGTGGAGGCGGAGGACCCAAGGTGGATCGTTTACAGCGGGAGCCTCGACAAGTCGGTGAAGGTGTGGAGGGTGTCGGAGCAGGCGCCGACGAATTCGATGATCATGGATGATCACCGTGGAGGCGGCGGCGCGGTGGAGGCGGTTTATGATGAGTATGTCTCGCCGGGGAGGGGTGGGCATAAGAGCAGGCGTTAAGAGAGGTTTTAAATGAGGTTTGTGTATATAGGAGGGGGGGGGGGGGGGGTTTGCTTTGGTAATGCATAGATTGGGTGGGGTTTTCATATACAACAAAATGGGGGTTTGTTTTTGGTTGTAATGAGACAAATTAATTGACACAATATAAGCTCAAGTTGGATTTGGGTTGTGTGTGTTTGATAACTAAAAAACAAGGGACATCACTTTGTTGGACTACAAAACCACAAATTTTGTATCCGAGGTTCCCCTGTACGGAGGGCATTTGCCTCGTCTTTACATTTTTTTGGGGTCCCATGCAAAGTGGACATGTTCTTTTGTAGGAAATCCTTTTGGGATGTCAACATTAGGTCTTGCTTGGCTTTGATATGGTTTGGTAGCTGTTATGCTTTTTTTTTTTTTTTTGGTATTTCTGCTGTATTATTTATGATGCTCCTCATCTTGAGCGGGTCTTGAGTTCAATAAACAAGAACAAATCATAACCACACATGGAGCTCAAATGCTAGAGATGATGATCAACTATAATATAATTGAGATACAATCATTTGAAACTCATTTTCCATGCAGGGATTTGAAATCACTATCGTGTGATTGTTTTGTCCCTTGAAATCATCATTATTAATCAACCATGGATATGGCTCGGAAAAATTATTACAAGAGTGTAAGACAATTGCAGTCATTAACAAAATAATTATTTATCAAAAAATAGAATTTGATTTTAATCTTTTAATCTTTTTTTTATTTTATACGAGAGCCAGCCTTGGGCCACAAAGTCATGAACGTAAAAGAGTTTAAAATATGATAATGTTACAGTCAATTTATTTTTCAACCTTAAATTCAATTTACAAGTGTTTTAAATTTTTTAATAATAGTATAAATTTTTTTTTATCGAAACATAGATCTTGTTGAGATGAATATATGCTCTCATAATTTTTTATATGAGATTGAAATAAAAATCATGTGTAACAATATTTTTTAAAATATCATGATTTCAATCAAATTGTGAACCAAGGCATATAAAGATACCTCCCCCCCCCCCCCAAAACAGTAGGACCTGCACCACGATAAATCCCAAGGAGAGGAAGTGTACCATCACAAGTCATAAGGTTTTAATCCTTTCATTGTCCCAACATTGACTTTAAATCCATGCAAGGCGGCTACAATGAATCCAAGCCATTAATCCAATAAAATGTTCCATGATACCCATACATGCTTTGATGTAGTAGCGGAACGAGGATTTTTTTCAAGGAGAGGCCTAACATAACTTATGTAAATATTTTTTAAAGTTGTATCATTATATATATTTTTTTCAATTTCAATAGTATAGTTTAAAAAATGAATATGTATAAAATAAAATAAAAATACTCACATAAAACATATCTCTGGATAAATTTAAAAGATAATTATAAAATTTTAAAAAGATTTGTCAAATTTCATATTGATGATTTATATAAAAAAAAATGTCAAAATCTAAATTTAAAAAGTAATACATACCTTTAAATTTGACCTCAATGAAAGTATACCATACACGTGGATGTTTCAAATGGATGTGTTTGATTGTTTTTGTTTGAGGAATTATATATGTTGATAGGATCCATGACTTATAATCCTAATTAAAATAATTTTGTCATTCAAAAAAATAAAAGAGTTTAAAAGTAAATAAAAAAAATTTCATGGGTCATGTGTCCCCCCTGGCCCCTACGTGGCTCCGCCACTGCATCGATCGGATAAGTCATTTCATGTGAACACGAAAACATGAATCAGAACATGCCAAGCTTCATTTATATTTCTCTGTTTGATAGACCCTAAGATGGTGTTCGATGTTCAAGGTAAATTGATCCATCAAATTTTTTTATTACGATGGAACAGAAAACTATTATTCAAATTTTTACTCATAAAAAATCACTCAAACTGTATTGCATCTCAATTGTGGTACTGAAAACATGCAACCGAATACGGCAAGATTCAGTGCAGGCCAATAATATGACTGCATTTTTTCATGGTGGTAGTGAAAGCATGCAACCAAAATTTTCATATAAGTACATATTTATAAAATTTTCATTAATACTTATCTAGATGAGTAACAAGTGTTAAGTAAAAAGTTAAAAATATTTAATTAATTTTAAAATCATTGATAAAAATTCTGTTAATGCATTTTGATGAATACGTGTCGCTCATCTAAATACATATCAGTGAAAATCCTATTAGTATATATTGAGAAAAATGTTAAACTCAGTTATTTTTATCAATAAAAACTTAAACTACATATGTTTTTATTTATTTTTTAAATAGTAAACATCATCTAATAAGATAAATATTTTGATTAAAAAAATGTACATAGCTCCATTTTGAATTAAATAAATTTATTTTTAATAAATATAAAAAAAAATATTTAACAATACACATACATAATTTCGTGTCTGTATATGTCTCAAAACAGCCAGCATATATTGGTATGCTAATTTTCTATGCATGGGTTGTAAATGGGCCGGGTTGGCACGGGTTCCAACCCTGTCTGTTTTACACATCCCACGTATGCGCACGCTTACAATGTTACCGTTTTGAGTTTGATACGTTGGTCTCACGCATCCCAAGAACATCAGACCACTACATATATAGCATGTACCCGCCCAAATTAGGGCAAAACCTCTCTCCGACGACGCGTGGTGGGGACGACGCGGGGTGGGTCTCCGGTGATTTGATTTCGTCTCCGGAGATTCATGTGGGATGCGTCACTCCCTCTCTGTAGGTCACTCTTAATTTTTTTTTTTTTAATTTTTTCATCAAAAGATTCAAATTTTAATCGTGGTTTCTAATGCAGTCCGAACCCTATCCGCCGCTCCAGGTCCAGTGGCGGGACCGAAAATCCCCAAAACCCCAACCCCGTAGAAGAATCCGCATAAACCCTAGAATCCGCTTCAGGTCGAAAGACGTCGATGGGGAAGCAGCGGAGACGCCCCTTCCAATCGCGGTTGTCCGTCGGTCCGGCGGTGTCAGCCGCTACGTCTGTGACGGCGGGGCCCGCCTGCGTCTGGTGGAGGTCGACCGTGGAGAGGCTGATGAGCCGGGGACGGATGGGGGGTTCCGGAGGTTCTTGCGGATGTCGAAATCGGCGGTGCGGGAGCTGTTCGTGCCTCGGCGGGTGAGGGATAACTACATGGACTACGTCAAGTGGAAGCTCCTTCACCGGGTGTTCAGTTCCGCCCTCCAAGTTCTTGCTACTCAGGTTTCTCTTTTTTGCTGTTCCATTTGAAACAACTGTTCAAGTCAAAATTTTATTTTGAGTGATTAGGATTTTTGGGTTTTTGAATTGACAGTCTTTCGAGAGTGCCCTGCTTTGCTTTCTATAAGAACAGACTATGTACAATATCATATTGAAATTCACGTGTTGAGATGATAGAACGCCGAATGTGGGTTACGGAGGAGGATTGTTATTTGTGGGTCCTGTATAGTGAGAATGACATGTTTCAACCTCCTTTTCACAACCTGCCCCCTACTCACTCCAAAACCCTTTCACGAGCTATACAAGCCCATTTCACAACCAGCAAATGTAAAATACTTGTGAAATCTATAATCAAGCTATTGAGATGATCCCTTCCATCATGTCAGAGACTTCCCGAACATTGTTAATATGCTCTGTAGGATTGGTATTGGTTCCATATTTGTATAACGAACCGGGCATAGTCGGTGCTCTATGGGATTTTTTTTATATAAAATGTGACCATGACATCTAAGTTTAATTAACTTGGATCAATTTTATGGTTGTAGATATGTAGCAACTCATGAAGAGGCCCCTAAATGAGGAGAAATTTTATGTGTTGGGGGGAGGGGGGCGAGTTGACCTCCGTTCTTTGGCTTGCCCTCTCTCTCCCTCTCTCCATGTATGTATATGATTGGAAATGCATCATTTGATTGCTTTTTTATTTCATGATTCCGACCCTTTGGTTGAGTAATCCCTTACCAACTTCTACCCGAAGGAGAGCAAATGGTCTATTGAAAGTTTCTCAAATTTTCTTTAAACATTTATTTTGGTTTTATTTGTCCTATATATGAATTCCCGGTGCATAGCTCTATATTAATATCTTATAGAAGTAGCGGATTGGTTGATGCCAGGCAATGTTTCGTGCAATAGGGATCGGATCATCTCAAAGCCTTTCTTCAGCAGCTGCATTAAATTGGTTGTTGAAAGACGGGCTTGGACGGCTCAGTCGCTGCATATATACTGCTAGTGTAGGATCGGCTTTTGACACCAACTTGAAGGTGTGGCTTTTTTTTTATATTTATATTCTATGATAGCCTTCATTTGTAGTTACGTTACTGAAATTGAGGATGTGTGTTTTGTACTTCTTTTTTTTTTTCCTGCAGAGGGTTCGATTTTCGACATCAATTTTGTTTAGCTTAAGCATTGGGATTGAGTTGATGACTCCTGCATTCCCACAATACTTTTTGCTTCTTGCAACCGTAGCAAATATAGCTAAGTCAATAAGTCTTGCTGCTTATATAGTTACTGGAGTAAGTCTCCGACTCATTCAGCTTTTGTATGGTTTAATTTCTCTACCTTTTTATATTTATTCCATGTTCAAATCTTATGTAAGTTTTTCAATATAGCTAAGTCAATAAGTCTCGCTGCTTATATAGTTACAGGAGTAAGTCTCTGACTCATTCAGCTTTTGTATGGTTTAACTTCTCTACCTTTTTATATTTATTCCATGTTCAAATCCTATGTAAGTTCTTCAATGTTGAAGATGGTGAGATTTGAAATATATCTATAATCAAATTCGATATTGCATCACAATGATTGTTTGATATATCTTTTTATGATAATATGAAATTTCTTTAAAATGGGTTGAAGTAGAGTTCTCGGATTAAAAAATTCAAGATTAGTCTTATCATTGTGCGAGGTAAGATTGATATATGACCATAAATACTGATTCATTTTCTTGAAAAACAATATAAGCATAAATACTTGCTCTTCAAAATTTCTGGTTTTCAATATGTTAAATGGTATTTGTGGTTTTCTTCTTTCTTACCTGTGTATTTTTATATTTTTTTTCAGAAGAACTTCCAAATTCTTTGGATTTTCCACGGGCTTCTGAACTTTAAATTGAAAATGTCAGTCCATAACATTGTTTCCATCGATGTGTTCCACTTAGAATATGTCAAATTTATTTTATAATCAGGATTGGATTTGTTTGTCCCTGTTTCATGGTTGTGCAGTGGTTTACGATTTTGGTGTCTCTTTATTTGTCTCCTTTGCACATCTTCATGTCTGAAATGTTGATATGCATGTTTGGACCATAAATAACAGAGCTGGTCACTGTTTGTATTTTTGTTTTCCAGACTCTAATGTGAGCACTGTCTTAGCAGTCTGCGATACACCGGAGCTTTGCCATTGCAGATAATCTGGGTGAAGTTTCTGCAAAATCTCAGGCTAGTTATCTTTTTTTTAATCTTTTATTTTATGTTTTGAAAATTGGATTTGCTTTCCCACTGGTTGGAAGCTTTTTTCGGGCTTTCTTTCAGGTCCAGACAGTTTGTTTTGATAACGTGGGATTGATGCTTGCTGCACTCATGAATATGTTGTGCAAGAACAATCAAAGGTGTTCTCCATCTGCATGTTATAATTCATTACTTTTTCCAAAAATTCAAGATTTTATTTGTTATCTTTGAGGACTAATTCAGTTTTTTTTTTTCCTTCACATCAAATTTGTAAATGTCTTTGAAAAATCAACCACATTTCTTTTTTATACCGTTGGGAAACATTTATTAAAAAAGCAGTCTAGGTGTCTGCTTAGGCGTTCTACCTGGCACACCACCTCGCTTTGACCCTAGGCCACTCAGGCGGATCTGAGCTTATGTGGCTATGGAGCCCACCTAGGTAGATATTGGCCGTTAGCTCTTATTCCTAAAGAACCATTTAAGCTTAAACATCTTTTTCTTCCCCTATTGGGCACTCGTTTTTTATTGCCCTTTCGCCAGCTAGCCCCATCTCTCATTTCCCCCATTCCATCTGAATGACCTATAACACTTTCCCTCCTCTGGTAGGAATATGTACTCTTCCTTCCCTCTTTCCTCTGCCAACACCATCTCTTCCCATTTTGTGAATCAACCGATGCGCGTGGATGATAGGCTCCTCTGGCTACCTTGATGCAATGTGGTGTCCTTTAAAATTTTGTTAGGAAAAGTATGCTTTTTCAGTGCATATTTCAAGTTATGCTAACCATTAAACCAAAATTATGAAGTACGTAAAATATTTCCATATTAGAGAACTAATGAATTTGTTTTTTCTATGTATTTATAAACCACTATATGTGATCGAGGGCATCTTTACTCCTATATCATTTGTCATGCTCCTTACCACCAAAAACTGATGTTATTATGTTTTTAGCATCATCGATGACCGATGAGGATACAGGATTGGTATCTTCATTTCTTACACAAACATAACTGGTGCAGAACAAAAGAATGGAAGAGCAAGGAGAACAAATGAAGATTTCATATTCTTAAATAATCATCAAAATAAGTTGAAACCTTCCCATATGTTGATCATAGAGTTAAATAGTTTTCTCCAAATAAATTGACCATAAGACCACAGGAACTTAATAAATCCTAACAACTCTCCTAACAATTTAACATCATAAATTTAATGGCTGCTGGACTTGTTAGTTCTCTATGTGGGCATATAGTCTCTGAAAATGATCATGTAATGAGATATATTCTAACAATTTTTTTTTTTTGTGGGTGCATGAAGATTACAAGCAACGCTTCCCCTTTTCATATATCCTATATTTTCTACAATCGACTTGTTTTCAATATATCAAGGTCTGAAACATGTGCATCTGCAAACATTAACCAAGGTTGGTGACTTCAGTATCTCTCTCATAACTTGATTAAATTTCAAACGGCCTGCCGAAATGCATTTCATCTGATTTATTTTTTTTAACACATGATATTACTCTAAATTCTATTAATAAATTGTACACATCACCTCATATATTGTATTTGATATTCAGGATAGGCTAGAAATAATACTAGATACATGGATCCACTTGGGATGTATTCCTTCACCAGCAGTGGTTAGCAACAAAGAAGGTATTGGTCTTTTGAGGAGGCAAGGTAAGGAGATATCAATTTGGAAATTTCCTTTTTGATTTCATTGGTGTTATTGAATAACATGAAATCTAAAGGAAAACAAATGATGGGCATGATTATTGGTTTTTTTAACCAGACAGCAAGACATGGCCTATCAGAATTGGGTTCATTGACACTAAAAAGCCACCATCAAGGGTTTCGATGTTGACTTTGCGGTCGTTGTCTGAAAGTGAATTCTATCTTATCAGCATGGAGACCTCTTACAGGGGTTTAACAAGAACACAACAGGTGACAGAAAAATCAAATTTCTCGAATTTGTTTTTGTTTCTGAAATTTATGTTGGGTCATTTACTTTATTTGTGGAGTTCTTCTAATCAATCTTTACATTTATCCATGGTCATCTAGCACGTGATACTTCTCTACCTGGGGGAGAGCGCTGGAACAACGGATATCATCACTGGTTTGTTGCAGGTAAATTGATTAAATGAACAAAGATATGCAATGGTCATACTCAAATATTTTAAGCTGAAGATGCCCAATTCTTCCATGATGTTTAAAATGGTGCATGCTCATGAAATGCTAATTGAGGCACATAGTTGTATTTCTTTTTTCATTACTTCCTCGTTGTTTATAGGATGGACAGTGAAAACAGACTTGGAAAAGAAGGGTAAACTTTTGACATTCTCATGTAACCATCAGCAACAGTCTTAAAGGCACTACACACACAATTATTATTCTGTGACCAGCTCTGCGCGTTGTAACATATACTAAGTATAAATTGTAACACCAGTGATGATATAAATGTTTATATATACTCCCTCAATTTAATAATCTTGAATGCCTACTGCTAATGATTTGCATGCAATCGAACTAAGGGGAAAACTATGCATGACATGGAAAAGTAAAGTATCAAGAAAATCATTGTGGTTTCAACACATCATTCTCGTGATTTCATCAGCTAGAGTTGGGTAAACTCATTCATAGGCAGCAGTTTGTGATCTGTTATACCATGAAAATTATATATAATGTCATCTTTGCTGAAATCAATGTTCTTTTAATGTATTGTTCTCAGTGACTCTGCCACCAGATAGACTAGAAGGCCTCATTTGGAACCGATTAAGAGAATTCGATTTTGCAAGTTATTTCCATACAAGTTTTATATCTAAATCTCGTGACAAAATCATCAAAGAACTTTTTGGAACTGAGATGCAATAACCACATTCTTGAATTTGCTCCATTTTGTTCAAATTCGATTTTTGTTGCTTCTTTTTGCTTACTATGTATTACTGTGATCTATGCTAGGCATGCTACATCCGCAAGAAACTTCTGCAGGACGAGGGAAATTGGAATCGTCTCGTCTTGGAAGATCCAACGCTCCAAGAGTGGTTTAAGATGGTAGAAGCCAGTAAGAGATGCGCAGAAGAAGAGATTCCGGTTTTGATGGAGGAAATCAAACGATCGGGTTGGGGCGTGCAAAACGTGTTGTTGAACGCGCAAGAACAGATGAGGTATACCTACATCGATGAATAGAGCTACAATTTTGACAGTTTTTACCTCAGGCTTTCATTCTTTGTCTGAGGCTTCAATTGAGGGATTCTCCACCATCTATAGAAACTCAGATCAGAAATGGTTATGTCAATGCTTTGATAAAGTAGGTTTCCAGTGAACTTTAATACTCATTTTTTTTAAGATACAAAAAAGTTGATCATGTACCAATGATTCTATATTAAAATACAAACCAGGCTAGTTAGCTTACAAAACCACCAACCAGATCCAAAAGGCCCTGTCAAACAGTTTTAAAAAAGGAACACCTGAGGTATACGTTTCATTAGATTAGATGAAACATTAAATTTTTATTAAGTTAGTTCTATAGTTTATTTTCATGAAGTTATGTGTGTTATTTCATGGTTACATGAAGTATAAGCCTTCAAAAGAAATTTAAATTAAACTATTTGCAAAATGTACTTGTGGGGTGGGGTTGTATGCTGAACTGTCCCCAACTATTATCCCAAAAATTAGGGATAATTTTATATGTAATTTATTTACAGTTTTCAAATGATGAAACATGTGATTTGATGAAAAAAATGAAAATTCTTTCCAACGGGAGACTTCACATGTTTGTTTATCATTCATTGGAAATTGACAGAGACCTAATAAGCCTAGAGTCATCACATCCTTTCGGTAGGAGAATTTCATTTTACATATATTTTAGGTTTTTTGTACATATTTATATCTCTGATAAATTTTAATTTTGTCATAATACTTTGCTTAAATTGATCCATCCAAAATACCTCTAAAATTTCATAACTTGTGCATCGGTGTTTCTCTGTCACACAGTGTTAATATCCAATACCCAACCCTGATTAACAAGTTTACCATGGGTTGTGCTACTACTAGTTTACTCTCTTTAACAAAACATTTCATTCTATTTTCGTCCCCTCATTCAATTTACAAAATTTGAAAAACCTAAATCAAAATCTGAAAAACGTAACTACACTAGTTGAATGCCTTTCCTTTGGAGTTTCTTTTGTAAGATGTCCACTCTTTGCATGACAATCCAATGTAGATGTCCACTCTTCCGGGTAAATAGTGATTCGGGCAAGCAATGTGAAATGAGATGTGTGCTTTTTAATATTTCATCCCAGCTCACAAAAATTTACCGCAGGGGCACCGATGTACCAGTTATGAAAATTTGTATGAATAATTTTGGATAGATCAATTTACTTATTTTGATAAAATCAAAATTTATTAGGAGTACATATGAAAAAAAAAAAAACCTATATTTTAATATATTTAACAACCTGATAAGCCTCAAAGTCATCACATGTTTTAGTTTTGCTATTTTCTTTTGGTTGCTTTGGTTAGTGTTTGTATTTTTTTTTTCCATATTTCTCTTTTATATCATTGTAACTTCAGTTTATATAATATTAAAATAGCAATTGCCTCACCTTTTCTTAAAAAGAAAAAAGAAAAATTCAAATCTTCTTGGCAAATGGGAACTAGATCTGATGGGTAGGAGATCTATGATACAAAATCTAAAAAGTTGCATTATGACAAACCATCATAAGATTTATCATAAATCGTATTACAGGGAAACATATTTCACATATTTCGTATCCACGAAAAAAAAAAAAAAAAAAAAAAACATCAAATCAGAGTTTAAAACCTATCCTGAAACGAGGACCTCTACATCTCCATCGGACGGCCGTCCTCCTCCTCTCTCTCTCTCTCTCTCTCTCTCTCAATAGGGAGCGAACCGATCCATCACCATGAAAAGCGTGGCCTCCGACACGGTCACCCGTGAAGTCGGCTTGTTACGGACGGCTCGATTCTCAGCCGGCGCCTCTTCCTTAGCGGCTTCAGACTCGGCCTTCTTTGGGCTCGGACGGCTCAAGCGACGGGCCGACTCGGCCAGCTTAGCCAACTCGTTCACCCAAATTTCTACCAAACTCGACATTCTCTCTTCCTCTTCTTTAGAAAACCTTTGTGTTTTTTTTTTTTTTTTTTTGGTTGTGCGGGTTTGTTATGATTCACAGTGAATGTGAAGGGATGTGTATTTATATGGGAAGTGAAATCCTTGTGAATTGGGTATTCTGGAATAAGCAGAGAAAACAGGAGGAGAAGATATTCAAGACCATGTGAGGTCTTGGGAAATCGGTGTATTTGTGTTTGGGGGCCGCAAAATTACAAATACAGGGCAGGCGCCCCCCGGAATGCGGGGGATATATTTGTAATTATGGGACTTCTCTTTATTGAATGGATGATGGCGTCGGGTGTTTCCATGTAACCCCCTTACTTTTACTCAATTACATGTATATCCAAATAACTTCTCTGAGTTAAATTTTTATTTGGTTAATCTTGATCGAGAACATAGTTTATCAAAAATTATTTATAATGTGTTAAAATGTAAAACATTCTGTAAATGATGATTTTACCCTTTCGCATATATTTTTATAATTCACTCAAATAGGTAAAATTGTCATTTATTAGAGAGGTTTTCATATTTTAAACATATTATAAGAAGTTTTTGATATACTGAATTTTTAA
Organism: Acorus gramineus; assembly: GCA_030737835.1. Classification (NCBI taxonomy): domain Eukaryota; kingdom Viridiplantae; phylum Streptophyta; class Magnoliopsida; order Acorales; family Acoraceae; genus Acorus; species Acorus gramineus. The sequence continues at coordinate 10,488,642 of CM060852.1, read as the reverse complement.
TCATGGTTAACTAATCAACTGTCAATTTAATTTAAGGTACTATTTGAATTTATATATGTGTGTTTTCAAATGCTATATGAATTTCAAAAAAAGTGAAGGGTTTCACATAGATTTTGGACAGTTTAGGGGGTTATTTGATTTGATTTTTTTTTTGTTCCGATCTGCCCACGGATATTTTGTGTGCAACGACCGAACGTAACCTCTCTTGGCAGCTGGCAAAGTGACAGAATTTTCATAATAGACTAGAGATTTTTTTTTATTGGTATATAGAAGAAGAGATAAGATTAGGTGAATCATTTTAAATTCTCACACATGTTAAATCAATTAATAAAATGGGTGTGATTTGACAATGACGGAGTTGTTATGCTTTTAATAACTTTGGGTTATCGTTAAAAATAAACACTTATTTTTTATGTGAGTGTTTGTTTTAAGTGTTTATTGTAAATATTTATCAATGAATAAATATTTTTTTATAAGTAAACAGTTTAATGTTTATTTAAAAATTATTTTACTTATTGATTGTTGAAAGATCATTTTATCCATGATTCTTTCATTTTATAAAAAGCGGTGAATCAAATATCAATAAAAAAATATATTTCATGAAATAGACATAAATATCTTTCTGTAAGTACTACAAATATAAATTTATTTTTCTTGTCGAATCAAACAGTTTAATCAACATTTAAAATCAACAATTCACCGAACCAAACGCCACTTTGAGAGTCAAAGTTTTAGCCATATTGTTAATTAAATCAAGAGTCCCCTTTGATCAGTACATATAAATGGATGGTTGTTAATATAAAAACGATTCATTGATGAAATTTGTGTTCACCAAAAAAAACTTTTTTTTAGAAAGTAGGATAATTTTTTTTATATATAAAGCATAGATGGATGATTTGTGTTCATTGAATAGTCAACAGAAATTTCATATTATTTATTGATGAACATATTAATTGATGGTATTTCTATTGAGATACATACTGATATGATATTTTTTTTTTTACTTTAAGACACAAAATTCTTCCTTTTTAATCCCATTTTCTCTATATAATGGTCTATGTATTTATATGAGGTTCAATTTATTATGGCATGTATTTCAAATGAAGATATACAAATTTTCTAGCAATAGACCATTTTATTTCCTAGAAATATACCAACTTTCGACATAACTGATAAGTGGGTTGCATGCATCAATTATTATTTAGAATTTACTTAGCGTTAAGGGGATTATAATCTAGATTTAAATAGCCTAGCCAAACAACTGATCATGATCAGTATAAATGACAATCAGTTTATGCTCACCTGTTTATCGAAGAAATTTTTACATGTGTTTTGATATACAGGTCTTAACATGCTATAAAGGTATCAATAGTCATTAGTACTTTAAAAACTTGGATGTGATATCTTCCAAGAAAGGTGTATCTTGTGCACCACCAAGCCATTGGTATGAAGGACTAGCCTCTCCATCTTCATTTAATAACTCTTCCCAATTAAAAACCCAAACATTGAACCATAACTGATAAAATAATATCTGAATGTAGCTTTTTCAACTTACCTATAATTTTAGTCACGAAAAATCCCCCAAACAAAAAAAAATGATAAAATAACTCCACTTATCCACCAGCCTCTGATTCTCATTTATTTTATAGAATGACACCAATTTATAGGGGATTATATAAAAAACCATCTCCAACATGATGGATCACATCCGGTCAATTTATGGGACCCCAGCAGATAAAGCAAACACTTTAGTCAGTCATGTTTATGCTTATCATAGCTCATTCTAGTACCTTCATGAACTGTGAATGAGATGATGTAGGCCAGCTTATTTGCCTTGTTAACTCAATCATGCATCAACAATTATTTAATATCATATCCTTTATGCATACTTATCCATAACAGTGGTGTATCCATTGGGAAAAAAACATATAGAAGGCCGTACCCAATTGGAAATAGATTTTGGGACCACGCACATTGGAATATTAAATCTAAATCTCCAGAAACTCCGTGAGCATTACATTCAGTCCTTTTCATATTTTCAAATACAATATCCCTTTCATTTATTGTAATAAGATATACATATCTAGTTGATTTTTTTTTCAATAAATCATTTAATTTATTGAAATATGTAACTCATACAAATTTTTTTTAAAAAAAACTGATAATACAAGTGAATTATTTTTAAGATCGTAAAAAAAACGGTATATAACATTTTTCCTTTTAAAAAGTTGTTGTCCGATCACACATGCATGAATAAGATATGTTTAATTCATTATAATTAGACCCAACGTATGGGTATTTTAACATCGATATTGCACATTAAGAGGCCCATTAAATTAAAAAATTTTATGAGTAGATGGTCATAAATATAAAAAGATGTATAAAATTGGAATTCAACTTCTTAACCCACGGAAGTTAAAAGAGGTAAATTGAAATTCATATTAATATACAAGCCAAAACTTGGCAGAGATTCAACTAATTTTACAAGGTCAGGAACATACCATCATAATCATACATAACGCCATTTTCATTTAAAGATTAATGGTACTAATAGATCACAAGCACACTTTATCAGTGGTCTTCGTAAAACCAGTACCTAATTCTCAATATATATATAATACATAATATAAAGAAAGACCACATAAGGCTCACTCTGTAGTCTGTACATGAAAATCTAAACCCTCATATAACATACCAATGACTCTCTTATGAAAAGCCAACCAAGACCCATCAAGGACTAAAACACTCAACAAGCATGGACACAGCAGTCTCCGAATACGGCGGCGCCTTGGGCTCGGCTCGCATGGCCTGGTTCAGCCCCGCCATCCCAAGAGGAGCCTCCCTGGGCGTCCCTGGCTCGGACCCCGGGTCGCTTCCGCCGCTGCCGCTCCCGCCACTCAACATGGTTCGACCCTTCTCGCGCAGCTTCGCGACCTGACTAGTCCACATGTCCACCAAGCTCGACATGGTGATGTATTGTATTGATGGGAACAGCCTAAATTCAGATGAAGAAATGTTGTTTGCAAGTGTTGTTTTTTTGTTCGCAAATGTTGGAGGTACAAATAGGGGGATTCGGGGACCAGAAAACAAGGGGAGATGTATTATTTGGTTTTGGAGTTATTGTTGGGGGTAAGTGTTTGATATGTATCTGTGTGCGTCTAAAAGAAATCAGAGGGTAGAGAAGGCCCATTGAAACGGCCCCGCCCATCGATTGTAGAGCTGGGGGGACATAATCATTTCATAAAGTATTTATGGTCCTGGGATTTGAAAGGAAAAATGCCTATAAACCCCCCCCCCCCCCTTTTTCATTTGCAAAATCCATATAATATGAAAGTAAAAAAATTGGACTGTTTAGGAAGAGTATTCTTGAAATAAATACATGTATTGACCTTTTATTTTTCAGAATATTCATATAACTTTTTAAAATTACGCGTTTAATTCAAATCACTGCTTATCATTATCTAGGTAAACTTGTGTGTGGTTAATCTAATAATAAACAATAATTTAATCTTAACATATTGAAAAAGAAATACAATGAGGTAATTTTTTTTACGGAGGAGATTTGATCATTTAAATGGATTATATTGAATTTTTTTAAAAATCTTATTAAATTATTTAGATGAATGCATTTGCAATATTTTTAGATGGATAGAATATATCCAAAATATTTTTTAAAATTTGATAGAAAATAAATTTACCCATAATATTCATTAAATTTTGATTAAAAAAAAATTCAGAGGCCTAAATATTTATTTATGAAAAAATATAAGCGATTATATGCATATTCAGAAGATTGAGAGGTCAATATAGATATTCACAAACTTTTAGGGGGTTATATATATTTTTTCATTAAGTGTAGGTGAAAGTGACGAGGTTAAAAAAACAATTTAACCGTGTATGACTAAATTAACCACACTTTAATTTAAAAATATTAATGATAAAGGATATATCAATATGACCCAAACAATTAGGAGTTATTTGGATTTTCAAAAAACAGAGGGGTTGATATAGAATCATAGATATAAGCTATATATATTTTACTCTTTTTTAAAATATTAAAGAAAAATTAATATCAGGTTCCTATCACACAAGGATTTGGAAATTTTTTAAAAATAATCTTTATTAAATAAATTGTTTTCACAATTAACCTTCACCCAATTTTTTTTTAAAATCTAATCCAAAACCCGTTCGATTAACATTAACCAAGGTTAATGTGTCTACGTCAACGCGTAAGGCCTTAAAATAAAAAATAATAATCAGGGTCATGAGTCATGACCATTGCAATATTATTCCAGATCAAAGATTATGGTCGAAGGTTAGTTTTACAAATTTTTTTAAAAAAACCTTAATTTTAAAATTAATTATTAAATTAAGATTAATTTCAAAAAATTCACTTTAATTTTTAAACCCAAGGGCTAATAGTATAATATGGGTTGTGTTGTGGATCTAATAATCAGTCAATCACTAATTAGAAGATTTAACAGTTCCTAAATTTACGAGCTCCACCAAAGAACAATCAATCCCATCTAGGCCTGTCAACGGGTCGGGTCCAGACCCGGACCCGACCCGATCCGGACCCGATTACACGTGTAATATACCCGACCCGATTTGGACCCGACCCGAGTTGGACCCGACCCGGCGGACCCGAACAAACAAACGGGTCGGGTCCGGGTCCACCCCGCCCCGACCCGTTGGACCCGTTGGACCCGACTGTTTTTTTTAATATATGTTCATATATTACAAGATCATTAGTATTAGTTGATACATAATTTTATTTCTTACTTAACTTATTTTTGTATCTACAAGTTCATAAATCATAATCATAACAAGCCTATAAATCGGTTTGTTTTGAACAATTAACTTATTAGCTTTTGAATTTGTATGATTAATTAGTTTGTTGCATGATTTATGTTTATTATTTAGGTTAATATGTTAGTGTTTATTGTTTTGAATGTTGTTTAGGTTAGTTATGTTTATTATTTAGGTTAATATGTTTTTTATGTTAGTGATTATTGTTTTAGATGTTGTTAAATAATTCATTTAATTTTTTTGAATTGTATAAAATTATATTCAAACATAGTCTCATTAACAATAATGTTTTATTACAAAAAATTTCAAATAGAATGATAAGACAAACAAATATATGAGTTCTTCTCTCTCTCTTTTTTTTTTTTTTTTTTACCCAACCATCCGGGTCGGGTCGGACCCGGACCCGACCCGGGTCCGACGGGTCCGGGTCCGCATTCCCCCAGACCCGCCGGATCCTGGGTTGGACCCGGACCCGCCGGGTCCTGTCACGGGTCGGGCCCGGGTCCACCCCGACCCGATCCGGACCCGACCAGTTGACAGGCCTAATCCCATATGACTTTTTTTTTTTGTTTATATTAAAAGTATACCATTAACAATAAGGTTTACGTCTTACCTTCCAGAATTTTGGCTATCAAGAAAGAACTCAACAACAAAAAAAATTTCAATGTTGAAATATAATTTGTTTTCAAGTTGAGCTACGTGATTAACTTGCTGGGAAGCAAAGGGGGACATCGCTCTCGGTACGAATATTTGATATGTAATAATAATAATAATAATAATGTCATTCTTGGAGATATTATCTTAATGTATCAAGCATCTAAAGTTACGACCTTAAATTTGAAAAGAAATAAATAAATTTATTAATACCATCACTCAGAGTCTCTATCCAATTCCGGATGCAAACAAATTTTTTCATCATAACTGATGATTATATTTTTATCTTCAGTCCACGTGGCGGTTTCGGCTGACGTGGACGTTCGGCTCTTGTTTGGCCTTCTTTAGTATTCGCGAGTTGTTTAAAATGTGGGCTACAGCCCATAGGGTGACAACCGTTGCATCCGTTCCACTCAAGCCTGTATGAGTTTGTGTCAGCGGCGGCCCATGTTAGGGGACCACCACTTAGGGGTCTGCAACGGCCCGGCCCGGCTCGGACCGTTGAAATAGGGCCCAGGCCCGCGGGCCTGCCTGGTCAGCTGGTCCGAGCCGGGCGGGACTGGGTTCGAGTCCACTGGCCGGCCTACGGGCTTAAATTCTAAACATATTATTTCTTTTAATTTTTTAATTTTAAGCTGTTCTTTTGTATATAATGTTAAAATTTAAAGTATAATGTTAAAAAAATATTTATATTTATTGAATTTTTAAAATAAAAATATTAAATGAATTAATTATTTGAAAAAATAAATAACTACATGTACTTAACTAGGTTTGCACCTACATAAATGTCAATAATTTGTATAATTCAACCACAATTCAAATAAAAATTACATATTACTTATTTATTGGATTGCCCTCCACTGATCTATGGGTTGGGCCAACCGAATGGGCCCACTTCTGGCGGGCCGCGAATGGGCCCAGGCAGGGCGGGCAGGGCTTTCAGGCTGCGGGCTTTTTGATGACCCTTACCACCACTACAGCTTTTGATCTAATCTCATTTTTAGGCAAATCTATATTTAATGGGAAAATATAATAAATTATGCATTCAATTTATTTAAGTATATATGTTATGTTTATTTTTTTTTGTGTATTTAATTAAAGATATATATCTTAGAAAATTTAAAATATGTTGGGATTACAAAAATGCTATAAGAAATTGTTCCCAAATTTTTCTCTTGGGTCATCATCTTTTCACTCTTTCATATTATAAAAATGACATCTGATAAATATAAATTATCTATGACGATGAATTTAGATTATATAATGTTGGGGACAATATTATGACTCCATGGCAATTTTAGCTTCTATTTTTTATTTGTATTTTTTATGAATGTGTATATTTCATATGACGTGGTTGTAGATTCATAATATAAAATATACATACTGTAATAAATTGTGTGAATCCATTTGTAATTTTTTATATAAATAAAAATTAAAGTTACATCTAATGAAGTATGTAACTTGTTGGGGATGTTAGAATAAGTGGAACAATTGCGATTTTGAGAAAACTATAATAGAACATGTAACCACCATTTGGCTGGCGACATAAGCTATTTTGGGATAGATAATTATTTCAATATGAATAAAGAATAAATTGGTTTTTGTTTGGTTGTAATTTATTTATTGTTGATAATTAGTAAATGAAATAATAAAATTTTTGTTGTTTGATTGATAATAAAAATGTTGTGCATAAAAGTATAAAAGTGATATGTAAATAAGAATTTACAAAAAAATAAAAAATTGATTTGATATGTAGATCAATCAAGTATATTCACATGTGGGCTTTTTTTATACTAGGAAAATAAATTGAGAAGAATAACGCAATTTCATGGAGACCTAAAATATAAATACCAGTTTATTCTCACCTATTCTGATGTAACTATACCCTCATATTCCTTACAAATTAAATAATAAAACTTTTTGTTTTTATTCTCCCATGCTTCCCTCTACTTCTCCCTTATTCTCCCATCCAAACAAATATGGGTTATGAGATTCTAATTCCAAGTGTATATGTAAATCCTATTGGGAAATTGTAATTCTTGAATAGGTATTGGCAAGCGTAAATCATCATATTATTTTAAAAAGAAGCTGTTTATTAATTGGTATCGTTGTTTGAAACAATTTTTCTTAATTCTCTTTTGCAACGTGGAGGGAGGCATGCAATTTTTTTTTTTTTTTTTTAAAAAAGATAAGAGTTTGCTACCATCACTGTTATATAAAATCAAAAGTGAGTATTTACAAGTCTGAATGGGGTATATACTAGAGAAGTTGCCTTGATAATTTTGTCTGGGTGGTTTATCCTCCATGCATGGCCGTCAATTCTCCTCCGGCGACGGTACTCCGACCATATTGTCAAAGAGTGAGCCCGGCTCCGCCTCCGTGTCTTCGTTTTTTTGTACGGAAGATTGAAAAAATGAATGATTCTTATGTAATCTTGTGATGCTTTTCATTTTTTTAAAATTATGTAATCATAAATTTTTTCTATTGATTTAAGAGTAGATTTTTTAGAATTAAAGTGTTTAGGTTAACTTAGTTTTGAGAATTAAATTATTAAGAGATTTATGACTATTCTAATTATAAATAAGGATAAAATGATTTTGTATTTTATTGTGTTTTTAATTATTTTTATTAAAAAATGTAATAATAATTTTTTTTTTGTCTGGATAAAATGTAAATAAAGTGTGGATAAATATTTATAAAAGGTTAAAATATGATGACAGTTGATTTGACAGTTGGATCTACATATTTTTTTAATTTAAATAACATTGAATAACTTAATTCTAATAGGTGGATGGAATCCATATACCATCTTATACTAATTAATTATGATATACAGATTCCTATTTATTTCAGACATTCAAACATCTATAATAGGGTTATTCTGACTAATTCCAATTTATTTCGGATTTATTCTTGAATCAAATACGAGCTTAAAGTTTTTTATGCATTGGGTAGCACGCTGGCCAATTGAAAGTGTTGTGGGCCGGAATAGTCAGAAGGCCTAATAAAGAATTAAAATAGATCTACGGGGGGTGAGGACGAGAGTGAAGTGAATTCATACACCATGAGTTTAGTCTTACATCATGAAAGATAATAAGTGTTTATCCATGGCCACAATTCTTATACACATCAGTCATCAAATAGTGAATAATCATTTCTTTCCACAACTTTTTAACCTTTCGACATTCTCCCATATATCAAACCAATATGTAGTTTAGGTAACTCAAAAACAAACACGAACACCAAGGGGGGGACCTGTTTTGTCCCCCAAATTCTTTGGTTGCCATGGAAAGCATAGTTGTTTCTTTTTAGCATTTGAGGAGGGTTAGTTCCTTTGAGGACTTAACACACTCTATTTGCGAGCCCTGTCTCCCTAAGGTGATCTCTAGATTGGGCAGCTTGTAAAGCAGTCTGGAATTCTTATGTGGAGACTCCAAATCACTTCTTCGGTGCAAATCGATCGCGTTCACATCTTGCGATGCGTAGAGAGCTTCCTCGTGATCTTCTGTGGCCTACACACAAGGAAGGAAAAAAATAATAATACTAATTATGGACTAATGTACATTAATTAAATTAAATCTTAAGGTGGAATAAAAGAATTTCATGAGCTTTTGATCAGTAGATTCAAAAATGAAACACTGATTAGGTACCTTGCTTTCTTTATTTATATAATTGTTGTAGGAGAGGGTCCTTGAACTTTCAGGAATTATCAAATTTTGAGTGTTCTCCTCCATTGAAGACAGTGATCGGCCTCCTCTACATTTGCGTTCAAAATGGAAATTAGAGAGCTGACCATATAGAGATAATTAAATTTTGAAAAGAAAATTTTAAGAGTTTGATGGAATTATGTGAATAATAATAACAAAATAATTATTTGTACAACTTATAAATTTGGATTGACGAATAAATTAAAAGATTAGCATATCGCTCCAGTGCAAGGATGACTTGAGAAATGAACCACATTTCTATCAACTAAAAAAATGAACTAACTATTTCAATATGGTATATATTTATATTTTATAATTAAATATAGATAGAGTACTCTATTCTAGGTTTTTGAGTATTAATTCTTAATGACAATGTTTCGCAATATAATTAAAACATAATGTTAAGAGTGACAGCTCTTTCTGGTTTTTGTCATGTGAAAAGAGTCTGAAACCACATGCATATCACCTTTAAATATGTATTCAATTCATAATAAATCTTTAACTGACTAACTCAAATGGATCCAAAAGTTTGACTAATTACCTGGCTGATATTATCAAGGTCAGATGTCTAAGACTAACCTCCAAGTTGGAAATGTTGAATTTCAGACAACATTTTGAGGAAGAACCTAATAATATCGATCACTTCTGTTCTTAAATGGGTGTTTTAATACCTTCTGCCTAGTTTAATTAGCGAATAATTAAGAAAATATTTTAGTTTCGATCTTGAAAGAAAACCATGTTTAATAGTCTGAAAAAACTTTAATAGTTAAGCTCTAGATATATCTAAGGGTAGATACATATTATTCATGTTCATCAATTCAAAATTCTAATTATATTTTAATAACACAAGCATAAAAGACAAAACATTATATACATAAACAAAAGAAAAACAAATCAAATAAAAAAACATCAAATTCTTGTTTTTTCATATCTAAATAAATATTGTTCGAATTGAATAAAATACCCGCGGAGCAAAAGGAGGTCCAAGCTTTCTTGAAGACAAAAATGTAAATCAGACATGTTTCATAAGTACTGGAATATCTTAATACAATATGCCAAGGACATGTATACCTAAACCCTGTTTTATCTTATGTGATGAAACATATCAAAATCAACTGGATCCCCTAAAATGTGCCATCTGGATCATGTTTGATATGTGAGACAATACAATAAAAACCAACCCACAAAAACATTAAAAAATATTTTTGAATAAAAGACCATAATATATATTTTTTTTTCAAAGAAAATAATGCATTCCTGGCCCTATAAATACAAATCGATCCCATATAGGAGCCATAGAGGTAAAAACAAAAATCAAGACATTCAAGCAATGAAGCACTGTCAGTCAGGGCTTAAAGTCTCCCCATACAGACTCTGCATCCTCATCGGAAATCGATGCGCATTGATTGTCTCCTTCACCCAAAGCTCACTTGACTTTCAGAACTCCTACTTCACACACACACACACACACACACTCTCTCTCTCTCTCTCTCTTTAGAAGTCCATCCATCATCAATGGCTATATAATTAGTTATAAAACTATATATGCTAAACCAACACACACAAGAACACTTGTCAGCTAAAAGGTTTGCACAAACCTAGATGACTTGGGTGGTGGAGGTGGTGTTGGTGGGTTGGGAGAGTGAGATGTGCTGAAGACATCCTCAGAAAACTCACATGGAGATATGCCCTCCACTATCCCCATCTCCATGTCTTCTGCTGCTGCTGTGGCTTTCACTGTCCTTCCACTAGACCCCATCCCTTTATGTACTTGACCTAAAAGAAAGAGAAAAACCAAAACCCCAAAAAGGTTTTGATATCAATGAAGGGATGGAGGAGATGGAAAAAGGATTGGATTTGGATGATGATCAGAGGGAATCCCTACACAAAGAACATAAGACATGGATATATTAAGTCTAGGGTATACCTGTCCCTCTGTCAGTGCCCTTCACTGTTCTGTACATCTGCACAAACAATGAAAATACTAAGACTATAATATGCACAACTAATAATAATAATAATAAAAAACCTCACAAATTAAAATAGATTGGGAACCATCACCTGCAAATGACTCTTGACATGGGCTAGTGTTAGATCCTTCACGTTCATAAGCTCCAAAACCGACTTTGGTGTCGCTCCTTCAATGAATATATCATTCACAAATTAACATAAAAATCAAACCCAAATTTATATATTGTTAGATCATCTAAAGAGGCTCACTTTCATGGCCGCCAAGAAGCTTGACTGCGCGAACGAAGTGCGCATGGAGAGACGTTGTCCACCGCATCCTCGGCGACCGGATGATCCTCTTCGGCCCGCGGGCCGTCGGGCCGACGACGACCCTCTTCACCTCTCGGACGACGTAGCCAGGCGGGCCGCGGGCCGTCGTGTCGGGCCCAAGACTCAGCTTGGGGTGATTGCAAGTGCTGTCGTCCCAGCTGCAGCTGCTACCGGAGTCTGTGGTGACTGTGGGGTTGAAGTCTCCGCCATGGAAGGGTGGGCTGATGTGTAGGGAGAGATCGGGAAGGTCTGGTGAGGCCTCCATTAGTGGTGGTAGAGCTTTGTTAGGGTTTGGTGGAGGAAAACCAGATTAGGTCATTTGTTGAGAATCTACTCTGAGGGAAGGCATGGGAGTTGAGTGTGGATTTTTGGGGAAGGAGAGGTTTTTATAGAGAGAGAGAGAGAGAGAGAGGGAGAGATATGGGTAATATATGAAGGGGTGGTGATTATGTAATGAGTGGCTTATGATTTTTATGGGTTGCTTTTCATTTTTTTAGAGGATCACAGGAGGGGCTAGAGAGAAAGGTTTTAGCATGGAAAGTAGAGAGAGAAAGGGGGGCAGAAAGAAATGCGTATTAAATGGGATATGAGAGGGAAATGGGAAACTGAGAGAACGAAATAAAACTGTTGAACATAGAACATTCACTGTGTGCTTTGTTTCATGCGTCTTGTGATTAAATTATATATCCTTGCATCCAGGTTGTGACACTGATATATTGATATATAAAAATAATAGAGGCTCATGGAGATTCTTTTATTCATCATGAATAGGAAGATTGTGACAAAATTGAATTTTGACAATGTCGGCTAGCATCCCTTCTCTATAATGAAAAATCAATAGATTAACCCTTTGGAGGCATCAATCTTTTTTTTAAAAAAAGTTGTGATAGATAATATTCTTTTGAGAATTTTTTTGTTTAATTAGTAATTTCTTTTTAATATTCCACTACTAAAATATAAAAGTTATTCTTTGTATTATTTATTTCACATTAAATAAATTACAAATAAATGCTAAATGAAAATTTGATAAGAAGCGATAAATCTTTATCCTTCTATTTATTTTGTGTTTGAAAATATTTAAAATATGTGTAAAAGCGTCACGTTACTTATTTCTGACTTAAAATTCATGTGTGTTAATTTATCCACATGCATAATTGTGAGATTTTCCTATGATCAAGTAAAACAATACTTTTATTTATTTATTTCGAGTTCAGATCTTATTCGACATGCATAGTTTACATAAGTAGGATATTTGACTTTCATAGCTCCAATTTAAGATTTATAAAATTCAAAACTCTCGATTTGAGGAAATGTACCTTAAAAACGAGTTTATTAAACAATTTTTGAAGTTTTATTTTTTAAAATGAAAATATTTTATTGAGATTCATTTCCACATAACCCCATTAGTCCTAGTTTTTGCAAAATTAAGCCCTCTTTTGCATGTGGAATAAGAGTGTGGATATTTTTGGAATAAAGCGGAATAACTAATTTTGGTTGTTTGGGAGGATTAGATATCCAGAGATAACCTATGCTTGGATAGCTTGTCATGAAGATGGATTTCCATTTCATATAAGTGCAATTAATTAAAGTTATTACACCCAAAGAATATGTGGACCCACTGTCAAATCCATTGTCATCACTTCTTATAAATCACCTGTTAAATCAACTATCATCATTTTTTCATCTTTTCTAAATCATTATCCACATTCTATCAAAATATCAAAAAAAAATTTATTACGTTTTTCAACAGAATAATTTAAAACACAATCAAACAGAAAATCACTTATTATACTGTTATATTCACTTATACTGGTATAATTGTATACTCTGAAATAAATCTTATTTTGTATCTGAAGCCATAAATGTAAAAAGAAACAGAGAAAACCTAGTTTAAAGTGAGAGGACCTAAAAGAGGGAGAGAATGAGAGGGAAAAACCATAATTCGGGTGGATTTGAGAAACCCTAGAAGGTTAGAGAGAGAGAGATTTATCGGGGTGAAATCGATCGAATCTGTTTTTTCTGGTCCTCGCTTTCGCTTCGGATTTTCTCCTGTCAATCACTCGAAGTCGGAGAGTCTGAGTGGTGGGCATAAGCGGTGGCTACCTATAATTGTGAATATGGGGTCACCGCCGGCATCACCCGATGTCTTACGGATCTTCTTCTTGTCGACAACGAGCATAGTTGAATAGGGATTTGTTGCTTGAGCCAAAATGATTCGGTTTTTGCATGAGGTTGTCGAGCGGTAGAGATAGTCGACGTGATCCATAACTGTCGCCTCTACACGCCCCCACAGCCTCGTCGTGGTGGCGGTGGTTGATGGACGCCATGGATGGGGACGAGAGAGAGAGTGTGTGTGCGAGGAGTAAGATTCAGTGAATTAAGGGGCTCGGGGTGGGTTTCTCCCTGTTTTTTTAAAAATAGAATTCTTGATATTTGTGGGGTGGGTAAAGTAACTAAAGGAGTGGGAGTAAAGTTCCCCTTTAGTTACCGCAATATTTCACACACTTGTTTAACGTACGTTTGATCCGAGTCACGTTGCATTCGTGGAGGTATATGTGGAGGGTGTCCATTGGTGGGGTTGGGGAGGTCCGGACCCGCAATGCCGGGATAAACATGTCAATCGGAACATATATGATAGACTCATATTCATATTCGTATCTAACTTGAAAATTGATATTCAGATACAGATAATTATATGAAATATTCAAAAATTCAAAATGAATATAGAATGATTAAAATATTCATAGATCCAATATCCAAAAATAAAAATCATATATCTAATATTTAAAATGTGCAAAAAAAATCTAATAATTACCTAATATAAAAAATGAAATTATAAGTATATACATAAAACATTACATATTATAGAATAAAAATAAAAATAAAAATTTGAATTAATCTTAAAACATAAATATATAATTAAATAAATAATAATATAAGTTTTTTAAATATTTTTTAAATTTTCAGATAGAGATTCAGAATATATAAATATATCTTTTTAGATAATCAATAAGTTTAGCGAGGGTAGGCCCATCATTGTGGGGCCCATTTTTTACCATTCACGGCCTCGAACAGGGGACGGTGAAAAATTTTCCAATACACGTGCGACTCACGTGGATCGTATATATTATTCGTACGTCTTCACTGCTCCTCGAGCCCCGAGAACCGCGGATGCAAGCATCAGACGGTCAAAGCGGGCCCCACGTGGCATCACGTGACTCTCCTTCTCCCGCTGTGCCGTTATATACATTTTATTTATTTATTTATTCTAAGTTTATAAATGTTTTTAATAGAATATATATTAAGGTTTCTAACATATAAGTGATCGGGATAGACTACTAATGATATCATCATATCAGATGTAATCAGATCATTAAAACAAGCCCAAATCAGATCATTTAAAGTCTGAGTTACCCCTGAAGGATTGAACCGTTATTAATCTTGTGACATTTTAAGTTGCTTTAAAGGATATTGATAGACGATTACAATTTATATGAATGCAACTAAAATAAAAACATTGACAAGTTCCTTGTTAGGATTAGATTTCAAAAGGACAAATGGATGTACGAAGGAGAAGATTATAAAATTCTCAGTTTTTTTCTCTCATTAGAAACTTCTCCTTTTTTAAAAAAACCGACGACTGCTATCTCTTCGAAAAATTTAATCTATTTTAACTCTAATAAGAAAAAGATAATAAAATAAAAATTTATCAAAATACCACTAAAAAAATTAATTTATAAATTTATCAAAACGTTTGATCCTAAACCTTGGCCAACATGACATCTCACAATAGTTTATTTCACAATTTAGTTATTCAGCATTTAGCATTTGTAGAGTTTCTTTTACAACCTTTTTTTTAAACAGGGGATGGTATTTTGTGGGTATATTCATTTATTATGCTTTAGCTTTAATCTGTAATAATATTTTTAAAATTGATTTCTTACATGTTTGGTTTTAGAATAGCCTAGAATAAGTTAGAATTAGTTAGAATAGACGCATTATAAATGTTTGGATGACTGGATAAATAAGAATCTGTATATCATAATTAATTGGTATAAAATGGTACGTGTATTCAAACCAACTCTAAGAATTACGTTAATCCATGTCATTTAACATAAAAGAATATATGGGTCTACTGTCAAATTAATTGTCATCACCTTTTATATATCAACTGTCATCATTTTTTCACATTTTACAAATTTTTATCCACGCTTTATTTATATTTTATTCAACAAGAAGAATTCAAAACATAACCGAACAATTTTTTTTATCGTTATTTATACTAGAATAGTCATAAACCTAATAATAACTTAATGCTCGAATCAAACATAAACTTAGAATGGAGCATTCGAAAAAAAAAATTCTCATGAAAATTTTCTTTTATTGTTTTATTAAGGTTAATGAATTACTGATATTCAGTCTTAAATTAAATAATGTTCATAAATATGAACCCTACTAGTACTAACCTCTCCTCTTTCAATTCTATTTTTACTTTCATACCTTCACATGGTTTTGTCATTCTCTATTATATTCCTTCTCTTTGTTTTTTCTTTCTTAAAATAGAGGATCAATCAATATTTTTTTGGGGTCAAACTTCATTCAGAAGATCCGGACAACTGAGTATAGATCAAAATTAACACATCTTCAATGACTTTTAAAACTTGTAACGGTCACCAACTTCAATTAATTTTATTATTTCTGAGTACACATTTTGTGAATATTTGATGGACGCTTATATACCCAACATTATTTTAGTCAATTCTGTTTTTGTTATTGATGTATATACTATAATTTTTTAAATAAAAATATATGTATATCATATTAGAGAGTATAAAGTTGAAGGCATGAATATGTGCTAAACTTTAGGCTTGGATGGGAGATTATTCAATGTTTGATGGTTTTCTTGATTTGCTAAATTGATTAATTTGTTTCGTAAATGTTTTTTTTCTTTTTGGAGGAAGGTAAGTATGATAGGAGAGTCAAATTGGAAATAATGGGAAAATGTTGTGGATTCCACCACACATGACAACTGGGTATCTACAGACTTATAGATAAAGGAGGAGTATATTAATATATGGTGCTTTTATATTGTAATTTAGATTAATAAGATATTTGTTTAAGCAAAGAATAAATTCTAAAAGACATTAATATAACCAATTTATTTTGCAGTCTTATTGAAATAATATATAAAATATTTTAATCAGGTACATGTCCTCCATTATCTCAATTGAAAAACATAAAAATTTATATATATATGCAACTCGCTCGTATAAATATGCACAAAATATATTATTTTTAAAAAATTAAAATGCATGTGTGTAAATTATAATAAAAAAAGAAAAAGAAAAAAGAATTACCATACATTGGTGAGGAGATTTAGCAATCTCAGACGATCACAACATTAACTCGGACCCTTATCCACGCCAACATTTATAATGACTCACAAGATTATTCACTTGGATGAATACCAAATGAGTGAATGTATATCCTTCATTAATGCCAAGGGCATACATAAAACCCCACCAAGAGCTATGTATAGCTCTCTAAAATATCACCAATGAGACAAAGTAGTACTCCACAAAACCCACCCCCCACACGCACACACACACACACAAAAATTCGAGCCCATTTAATTCCATGCAAAATAAGTCTATGGTCAAAACCCACATCATGCATGTCTTAAAAACATCCAAGTTTTTTCAAAATCAATTATTGAAAGCTTGAATAAAAAAAAAAGCTCATTCACTTTTCTTTGTCCCTTCTTTTTCACTTACACCTGCCCCAATTTTCATTCTTTTATAAAAGTGGCATTGATGAAGTCACACTTCCATTTTTTTTTTATATATATATAAACAATCTCTCACAAAAAGCTCACAAACCTTAACCACTCTTTTATTTTTCTTTTCATTTCATTCTCCTCCTCTATCTGCCGCCTCGTAATTCGCGACATCTGCAATAGAGTTTCAGAGGTGGGGGCCTCAACTTGGCTGCTTTTGTTCTTCTGTTTTTTTAATAGTCTTTAGTCTTCTTTTTGTATGGTTAGTAGGGATGAGTGATGACCCTACAAGGGAAAGTGTGACCTCATTTTGATTTAATTGTTTTTTGATAATGTTGGTACAAAAGGCTATGGAGACAATTTAAGTGGCCTTTCTAATCGCGTTTTTTCCATTGAAAAAGTGCATTTGTATTGATGCCTGGATTCCCTGTTTTTTCAAACAAGCTCGATAAAAGTTTATTATTTTTTCCATTCATCGTAAATGATTAGTTAGAAAAAAGGAATCTTTGATGTCCCGTTTAGATATGAGAATAGAAGGGAATAAGATGAAATAAAGAAGAATAAACTTACATCGTGATCTTGATTGTTTTTATCTCTGCGTGTAATTAATTCTTTATATTAAATGTGTAAAGATAACACTAGTAAAATGTAGAATATATGTTCAACATTGTCCTGCATTTAAATTCCTAAAACTACCTTGAGAGAAGTTATAAACTTATTAGAACCACATATTTTCTCACCAATGACCTGTGAAAATACATGTCACATGAACTTGGATAGTGAAATATGTGTAAATCAAGACTACATGTAAAAATTGGGTGCCTTTTTTTTTTTTTATGAAACTAAAAAGTAGGAGTCTTAAATCACAACCTATAGTAGGTGAGAGGTCCCAATCTGTAGATGTGCTGTTGGTTTGATGGATTTAATTGGAACCTGTTACACGTTGGTTATCTTTGGAGAATTAGGTCCCATGGCTACACTACCTGACATTCCATCTATTTTTAGTTGGTGTAATACATTCAACACTAAGAGAAACTTAGGGTTATTTTCTGCATCCATACATATAAACACAAATAACTTTTATTCCCATGTTGCCTCACATAGGTTTCATATATAGAAAATGAAGAACAGGAGGCATAAAAATCCATAACTGATGTATGTTTCCAAGATGAAACTAGAGTTTTTGTTACAAAAAAGAAGAAGAAGATGATGAAATTAGAGATTCACTAGGGTTTATTAATTAGTCGTTTTGGTGAAAATATTTGACCAAACAAGCTACTGGATAGTGAGCACTGCTTTTGGTGGAAGATGTTTTCAATAATATTTTAGATCACCTGATACTTAATAATCTCTATTCTACACAAATATTATTTTTCATCATAATGCATATGACCACATTAAAGACCCAATCTCACTCTCTACACTTAGCTCATTTGGGTACACATATCAATAAATTAATTGATTTTCAGTGAAGAAGAAAAAACTTAGGATTTACATCTTTTACATTCAAATTAATAAATAATAAATGCTACCTAAGATAGTACTGATGTTCCCTCTCGGGGAAACTCATAAATATTATGGTGACACTGTCACACACCTTTTTTTCCAAGCTGTCATATGAACCACCACAACCTATTTAGGTGCTACAAAATAATTTATATCTCACAAAGCCACATATCTCCAATGCTAATATACACTTAACATACACATATATCATATGTAGTTCTTTATATTTAGTACCCACATGTTTATTTTTCTTTTTTCTAAGTCATATATTTCAAATTACTAAACACATACCTTTATAAAAGAAAAGAACATGAAAGTTTTTTTCAAATAAATTAAAATCACATTTTTTATCTAATAAAACATATACGTGATTAATTGCACTATACAATGCATTTAATGTATAAAAAAATTTCCCTCTTTTGGGGCTGTCATTTGATTACTTAAATAGAATAACAAACTGGAATGAGAGAACAAAGGAACAAGCTAAGGCCTATCAACATCTAAGGTTATATATTAAGGTATATACCTTTCTCCTTTTCTTAAGGAAAGTATTGGATTTTTCCCCATGACTTGTGCGTCAGAGTTTATACTCCTCATTATGTACTAAGCTGTTATCCACATATTATATATATATGCTTGATTGTGATGTGGGGGTGATCTTTAGAAAGGGTCTATTCTGGTGAAAGTATAATGTGATGTTGTTGGGGGGGAATCAAAATTGTGAGAATGATTTATAGAAGAAGCAAGTGTAACATAGTTCAATTTTTGATTATCCGGTCAATTTTCAGAAAAGTGGACCACCATTCAACCAACACTAATTCCTATTCATGCGCACACTTTTGGAAGGAATACATATAGACTTTTTTATTATTTTATTATCTTAAATGTCATGAGTGAGGACTGATGATCATATATGTAGATCAAGTAGATCAATTGAGAAGGCTAGAATAATAAGGAAAAACCATATGATGTCAAAGAGAAAAAAATAAAAACAAACCTTTGTTTGTTCCATGAATAAGAAAATGGATAAAGAGAGTATTATTGATCATGAAGAAAAGTATATTTGTTTTTAGTGCGGATAAACTGCAATATATATTTAATTAAACCTCATAAGTTAGAATAAAATTTAATAATTTTACTTGACCGTAATAATTTAGAGTGCGATAATAATTTACAATCCAAGGTCATTTAATTTAGAATAGTTTTAGTGCGGATAATAATAATCTAAAATCCAAATCTAATAATTATTTATAATAATAATAAATAAAATAATAGTTATAATACTATCTCTTGTGGTATGGATGGAAGCATCTTGTCATGTAAAAGATCTATTTTTAGAAGGGGTTTTTGTTTTGAACTTCACCTAAAAAATCCCATGCACTCCTAGAAGCTATTGTACAATCATCCAAAGCATTGACAAATGGGCAAAGCATATTTTGAAAGAGAGATACCAAAAGAAACAGCTAATAGTGTGGGGATGATAGAGGCTTGTCCAGACTTGTGATAATCTTAATTGTGATAGTTTTTAACAATTTTGGTATATAAGTAATTCTCGAATGACAAACGTGGAATTATGTCCCGATTGGGTTCCATCTCAATCGAGGGAAAAAGCATCTGTCTTTGCTTTTGATGTGCTTTCATGGAGTATAAATCACACTAAGCAAAAGCTTTTTTTTGCATATGTTGATGAAAAAATTTGGAGTAAGCAACGAAGAGTCGAAATCGATGACTTTGAAGCACGTAATAAGTACGCTTTCTTTAAAGCGTGATTTGCTCCCACTAAAAAAAGAGTTGCTGTAGGAATTCGATGCAAACCGCTTCGAATACAACAAAGCCTCGTGGAACTGCGTTCCGCAAAACGAAGAATCCACAAAGAACTTCTTGTAGTACTTGACCTTTGGCACAAAGTGGAAGTATTGTATGAATGGAGAAGAGTTTGTGTAAGAAGAGGGCTTGTCAATACTTAGAATTTTTTTTTCGGATGGTTTAGAGAGAATTGGGAGAAGAGAGGATAGGATGACCAAAGAGGACTTTGGAGAGAGAGAGGATTTTTTGTGTTTGCTCCAATGATCACAAACTTCCCAACTACCACTCTTACACCCCCCTTTTTTTTATTTTAAAGTACCCTAAGTGACAAAAAGTAGTATCTCGATTAAATAGGCCCAATAGCCCAGGCCCATTAACAAATGGATCTTGATAAGCCCATTTCTAACAGATCAGTTTAGGATAGCTGTAAAGGCTATTAAATACTATTTTCTATTCTTTTATTTTTCCGATACGGGACTAAAGGTGCCCCACACAAAGTATCATATTAAACTATATTTAATAAACACCCAGTTGATTTCTCAACATATGTTTATAATAAGAAATCAACATATGTGACCACCATTGATCGTTGAACTCTTCTAGTATTAGCTCTTTAATTGTGCCCCATTGGGTGACACTCATCAGTTACCGTGATCTTAATTTCACTGTATATGGTCAAATCCTTCAAGTAAAATTCAAATATTTTGATGCAGAATGGGTGGCCGACGCGTTCCTGGAGCGATGGATCCAAAAAGGTCAACTTTGAGATTTTCAAGTATTTGAAGAAAAACCGGTTAGTAGAAATAAAAAACGCCCTGAATTCGTAATTGTTTCAAATTTTTATTGGAGCTAGATATTGAGGAGATCTTCACAAGTTATCGCTATGCCAAAACGCGCGTGTATTTTTCCATTTTTTCTATTTTTAAACCCTCAAAATGACATTTTTGTTATTTTTAATAATTTTTACGATTTTGAATATCTTTATTTATCATAACAATTCGGATTTGATTTCTATCAAACCCAAGGATCTCCTAGGATCATCTAAATTTAGTTACAATAAACTTCTATTTTTACTATTTTAGTAATTTTCAATTAGTATAAAAGAGAGACATGTAATTTAGGGTTTGCAATTTTGATTAATATATTTTTTAGTTTTATTTCTCTTTTAAAAATTGTGGGTTTTTCAAAAAATCTTAATGTTTGCTAAATCTTTTCTATCATTTTTCACTGTATTACATTTGACAATTGGTTTTAGCAAAACAAAATCCATTTGACAATGGGTTTCAAATGGAACATCATATGATTGAAGCTCAAACCCTCAAATTACATAATGGGAGAAAGAATATTATATACATCGAACACGTCTAGGTTATATATGACACTTGTGAAAGTCTGAAACATAGAAACAATGTAATTTGGCATTCATGGTGGGACTTGAGATATTCATATTGCATGTCACTTTAATTATAATCCCTTATAATCTATACTGAAGAAATTGCAAAAAACAACAATTTTGGGTCAGCATACATTTTGATCTATAATACTGATGTTGAGAAGGCTATTATTTTGGATATATACATTTTGGATCAGTATATCTTGTAATCTATAATACTGATCCAAGGGTATTAATCTCTGATTATTCAGATTCTACAACCACTGGAAAATAGATTATGTATAATAAATCAGTCATCTAAATTATGCTTCATGTCATAATAACTCAGTAAGTGGTTAATAAGTTAGAAACTTAGAATTACTAAACCATTCAATAATTATTGGATAATGTTACGTCCAACCTTATTTCCAATTCCAGACTATATGTGTTTTGAATTTTTTTTAAAATAGTATACCTCATCTAATGATGTATATATTTTTATAAAAAATAAAACATATACTCCATAGATACATTTATAGAAAATATAATTTTTTTTTTTTTTGAAACATATGCCTTGCTAACGTGAGTATATACATCATTATCGACATAATAGAGTTAGAATTGGGGTTCAAAATAGATCTGAGTGTAACAGCGCCCATAATTATTTGTGTCATCCAATTCACCATCTCATCGACCCGAATCTAAATGCTAGGTTCTGGCCCGAATATGAAAGTGGGCCAATCCACGGCCCGACTGCCAGAGCTGAACCGACCCAGATCATTCCTTCATCATGACTTGGGTTTTAGGCACATCATTAACCCTTTATAGATTAATTTTTAAAAAAATCCTGGATTTATGAACCGTTTATCAACGGACAAAAGTAACTTCTTTTAAAGAACCAAAATTTAATACAGAGTCTAAGGTAACGTTTGAAAACACAGTTTGAAAAACAGTTTTTAACTTTTGCAGTTTTATGCACACCTTTTGAGAGTGTAATGATGATGATTTGAAGGTGTAATGATAATGGCTGCTTTATAAAACACAGATTTCGAGTTACAGTTTAGAGATAAAATCTAGTAATGATGATGTATTTAAGTTGACATGTTTGATAACAGCTTTTAACTTTTAAATGATGATGTATTTAAATTGATGTGACCTCAAAAGCTAAAAGCTGCTTTTGAAAACTGTTGTCAAACATGGCCTAAAATGAGAAAAGGGCTTACTGTGTCAAGAATTTATGGATTTAGGTTCAAAATAAAAAGATTAAATTATAAATATGTACAATGACAGAAAAAATGCTAAACTATGAGATCCATGGCACTAGTGCATCCTAGGGAGAAAGTGGATTAAGTGATCTTTTATTTTTAAATTAAAAGAATATATCCAATTTATACTTCATATTTTATTAAGTTATAAATACTCCAGTACAAAAAATACATATATTAAAGCACGAGGAACTATAAAATATTGTAGGTAACATTATACATGGTATATGTACATTGGTGGATCCAAGTTTTTTTTTTCAAAGAGGACTTCAATGAAAATTATTCATTATACAAAACAAAATTGCATTATTATGCATTGCATTATATCATTGGTATAAAATTATTTTTTAAAAAAATATTCATTAAAGAAAATGCATTATATCATTTACAAAAAAGTAATTTTTAGAGATACTAATCGTTATTGAAAGCCAAAATCATTGAAAAATGGAGGGCTCAAACACACCCACCTTTTGATGGAGAGTGAAATTTAAAAGCTCGTAGTTACACTCACTCTTATTATAGTTCCAATACAGTCCCCTATACTCTATTGATCCTATCCACTTACTATAATGAGGTATATATATCTCGTTGGAAAGGTTTCACATTTTTTTTATATAAATGATATCATTCAATTAATTAAACTATGTACTTCACATTTTATAAAAGTGCATACATCATTAGATGAGGTATATGATTTTAGAAAAATAAAAACATGAACAAACTCTATTTGGCACTGTGAAAATAAAGTATGATTTATCTAGTCTTTTTTTCTCCTGTTTTTTTCTAGCTCCAATTCCAATCCCCGTATGTTTTGTAAATTTTAAAAATAGTATACATTATCTAATTAGGTATATGTTTTTATTGAAAAAATAATGTTTATACTTTAATGAATTGTATGAATATATTTATACAAAATGTAAAAAAAATTCTAACTAGGTACGTACCTCATTAATGTGAGTATATGATGCTATCGAGATATATGAAACTGGAATTAAGACTAAAAAAAGGATTGCATGTAACAAAGCTATTTTTCAATTTTGCATGGGATAATGTTATGTCTAACCCATTTTCTGGCCCTAAATCCAGTCTTTATGTGTTTTGAATTTTTAAAAAATAGTATACCATATCTGATGAGATACATGATTTTTTATAAAATGAAGCATATACTCTAATGAATTATATGGATGCATTTATAAAAAATGTGAAATTTTTTTATTAAAACATATAATTTATTAAGATGAGTATATGCTCTGATAATCTTCTATCGGATATATATGATACTGGAATTGGATCAAAATAAGGATCGGGTGTAACAACACACTTTTGAATGTCGTAAGGCCCATGATAGGTGAGAAATAATCATCCAGTTGTTATTATTTTTCTCCTCTAATTTTATTATTACTTTATGGTTGAGATTTTATTAATAGTTTTTTTTATTCAGTTAAGGGGGGTTAAACACACCCGCCTTTGAATATAGTGCCGTTTATTGACTGGGACTTGATAGCACTGTTTTTTTCAATTTTCAATGGGGGTTAAACATACCCCACCTTTGAATATAGTACTGTTTAATGGCTCACACTTGAGAGCATTTACTTTTTTAAAACGTATTTATAAAATCTTTCAAATTTTTTAATATTTTGTCAAACAATGCTCTTTCAACATGACTTTTTTTTTTTTTTTTGTCAAAAAATCCCTAAAGGCTTCAATTACCTGATTAAACTAGGCTTACTGGTCTATGACCCAGGCCCAACCAGAACATACCACTATTTTTATTATATTGCTTCTAGCAAGATTAGAACTTGCGCCTCAGGCGAGCCTATGCTCAGAGGACTTATTCAACGTGACATTGGGAGAGCATCCACTACGCAACTATAAAACTAATAATTCACACAATAAATTAAGCCATTCCTCCGTGAACATGAGTGGAGGCAAAAGTGTCACGTGATCCGGCCATTTGAAAATTTGAATCTTAAAAATGTCCAAAATATTCAGAGCAGTATCCGTCATTCAAAATATTCAAACCAAACCAACAAATCTAATATAACATTATAATAACAGCCAATGTTCCAAATACTTCACAGCCCACTCAAGGTAGAACAAACCCATCATTTTCAAAGTTTCTTGGTGTCCCAATAAACGAAAAAATTAATAGTACTAAAATACTTGAAATATTATTGATGGAGATTGGAGATGGATGAGTATATCCCATAAAATCTGCTCACATGAAATAAAATTCCAAATCCACATGCACCCATTGTAGCGGCCAATAGGGACACAATTGCAAGAGACAAAACCTGAACTAGGCATCAAAACCACCGATGACTAAGTCCAAGCCTTCTTTTTAGATCTTTATAGCACAATCAAACATTGCATTGATCAAAAGAGGATGGATACATGAACAGCCAATTAAAGGAAAGTCTTAAAAATGTCTGAATTTACTGGATTCAAATTATTAAATAGACAGACATTCAGCTCAATGGTATTTATTATGTTGCAATCACTACTTTTGCATGTCAATATAAGTATGCATTCAATTTGTGTGTGTGTGTGTATACATTAATCAAATATATACATTAAAAAAATTAAAAAACGTGCATGATATGCATGTAAAAGTAATTAACTACAAAAAAAGACTAACATTTTCCTTAATGATGATATAGTGATCTTCAAGTAAAATGATAGATGCAGTTACCATTCCCCTTCACTAATATGCGGTCTATCCTCATCATCATCCAATTAAATGGAATTTAATCATATGGTTAAAAAATTCACTCTATAAATTCACATATATCACCATATATGGTGGTATTTATTTATTTTTTTACTAATTTTACATTGATTACAAAATGACCATATATATTAAGAGAGGGTATGATGTTCATATATACCATATCACCACTCTGAGTTTTCAAGTCGCATATAGTATGATTAGGTTTGATATCATGAAAGATTACCTCCACTTGTCATTCTATTCAGATGCATAACCTTATAATTGATTTTTTTTTTTTATAGCAAAACCTGTTATATATTGTGGAGCCAGATGATGTGCACAGAGGATTGTTGGCGCTACGCAGGGTCGGACGGGGGTCGAGCTCCAGCTCCTGAACCTCCTCCACTCAGGAGATCCATCCGTCCACATGTTCCGAACAGAAGATACATGAATTATTTATTACTGACTGATGCAGGTGAACCTGAATGCTATTTTGAGGCATGTCAAGGAGAGGATGCTAGCAAGTGAGAGTTTGCTATGGAAGATGAGATGAAGTCACTCATCTCCAACGAGACATGGGAGCTAGCTGAGTTACCCATGGAGAAGAAGGCTCTTCACAACAAATGGGTGTATCGAGTCAAAGAGGAGCAGGATGGCTCTAAGAGATACAAGGCGAGATTAGTGGTCAAAGGCTTTCAGCAGAAAGAGGGGATTGACTACACCGACATTTTCTCACCAGTTGTGAAACTGACTACCATTCGGTCAGTTTTGAGTATCGTTGCATCTGAGGGTCTGCATCTTGAGCAGTTAGATGTCAAAACTGCTTTTTTGCATGGTGACTTAGAGGAGATATACATGCAACAACCAGAGGGTTTCATAGTGAAGGGCAAGGAGAAACTCGTTTGCAAGTTGAAGAGGAGCTTGTATGGCTTAAAACAGGCTCCAAGACAGTGGTACAAGAAATTCGATAGCTTCATGCAACGAACTGGCTACCACAAGTGCAACGCTGATCATTGCTGCTACTTCAAGAGGTTTGATTCCAGTTATATTATTTTGCTACTTTATGTTGATGACATGTTAGTGGCTGGTTCAGATATGGATGAAATAAGGAACTTGAAGAAGCAATTATCAACTGAGTTTGATATGAAAGATCTGGGTCCAGCAAAGAAGATCCTTGGGATGAGGATTACGAGGGACAAGCAGAGAGGTACTTTGCAGTTGTCTCAAGCTGAATACATTAATCGTGTTTTGCAAAGGTTTAGCATGTCTGATGCTAAGGCAGTTAGCACACCCTTGGCTAGTCATTTCAAACTGTCCAAAGATCAAAGTCCCAAAACGGAGGAGGAGAGAAACTTCATGGCTAATGTTCCATATGCCTCAGCGATTGGAAGTTTGATGTATGCCATGGTTAGCACAAGACCAGATATAGCCTATGCAGTGGGAGCTGTGAGCAGATTCATGTCAGATCCTTGCGAGGTACGACTAATAGATGCTTATATTTCAGCAGGGGCGAGTTGAGGCTACAGGGTTTTGTAGATGCAGACTTTGCTGGCGAGGTTGATCATAGGAGGAGCACTACTGGTTATGTCTTTACAGTAGGTACTACTGCTGTTAGTTGGATTTCACAAATACAGAAGATTGTTGCTTTATCCACTACAGAGGCAGAGTATATAGCTGTGACAGAGGCTAGTAAAGAGATGATATGGTTACAGGGCTTGCTGACAGAGTTGGGATTCAGATAGACGAAGAATGTTTTGCACGGTGATAGTCAGAGCGCTATCCACTTGGCAAAAAATTCAGCATTTCATTCGAGGACTAAGCACATAGGACTTCGTTATCGTTTCATCAGGACACTTTTGGATGATGGGAGTCTAATGCTTGAGAAGATCCAGGGAAGCAAGAATCCAGCTGACATGTTGACTAAGACAGTGACTACAGAGAAACTGGAGCTGTGCGCAGCTTCAGTTGGTCTTCTAGCTTGAGGACAGGGATGAGCACACCAGATTATAGATCAATCATTTGATAGAAGTTATTTACTCTTAGTTCAGTCTCCAAGTGGGAGATTGTTATATATTGTGGAGCCTGATGATGTGCGCAGAGGATTGTTGGCGCTACGCAGGGTCGGACGGGGGTCGAGCTCCCCGCAGAGCTCGCAGGGATCGAGTTGCTCGGTCAGCTCGCAGGGTCTGGGGGCAGCGCCCCGAGAAAATTTTTTTGAGGTGTCTTTCGTGTATTGACTTTTTTGCCCTTAATGAGATGTCAGTATAAAAGGGCATCTCATATTTTTCATTAGGCTCTAGGGTTTTTATCTTCGGTGTGACCATTGTAAAAACTTCTCATTGATAGTGGATTGATCTCTGGTGTACTCCGTGGACGTAGGCAAGATTTGCCGAACCACGTAAAATTTTTGTGTCTTTGCTTCGATTTGTTTGTTTATTTTTTTTTATTGATTGCATCTCAAAATCTGAAATCGTAACGACTTAAATGATCAGATCAATCATGAGAAGACATATCACAATGTCACTTTTTGATATAGGTGATATCATTTCTGTCATTACGTCGAAGGACCAAATTTGTCAATGATTATTAGATCACTTTCTTAAATACTTTGAAGAAAACATTGGGAGGAATTCTACGATTACACCCATGTATAAATTGTATACATTATATTATATTATACAAAATAACAATGTTTATGTTAGAAAGAATTTTGAGGGACCCAATGTTAAAACCCTTTTATTTTTTTCTGCTACCAAGTTTCTTTATTGGGAATATCAATAAGAGACCAACATATGGTATCCCATATAAACTCTCCACTTTTAAATTATGAATTGGACAGTAACTACTAATCAGTAATCACTGTACTCTTAATGGAGCACATAAATTTTTTTATTGTGTGTATAAACTCAATTAAATGAACACACACACACCTGTGTGTGTAGTATATGTTCGGAAAAAAAAAATGAATTCATTGAAAAACATGTATTTCACTACATTTATTTTTAAAAAAAATTAAAAATTTTAGGAATGTAAAAGCGACCATAATAACACATGAAGAAGTGAGATCTTTTTCTATCTTATCATTTTATGTGAGAATATAACTTCTGATTATTTTAAAAATTATTAATATTTTATTAAGAAGTAACAAAACTGATGGAATCTAAGAAGCGCTCTCATGAATGAATGAAAATTATTTATTTAATGAGATTGAAGGAAGCCATGTGCATCTATAGCTGTGAAAACACTGTGAAGTGTGAACCCCAACTTTTGAAATGTTGATGTCAGATAGGTTGAGTGGGTGGAGTACCACAACCAATAGTCAACAAACAAGCTGAGAAAACCAATTCAACCAACCAGAGATTTTTTGTTCATTTTTCAAACGAATTTACAGGGTTTTGAGACAGGTTGTTGGACTGAAAATAAGAAGACATAATATCCTAGCTAGTAGTGTACATGAATCATTTTTTTTTAACCTACAGTGGATTACATAACTCCGAAGATACAGTGTCAGATTATCGTTAATAATAAAATGTTTTAACGTATACAAGTCCACAAGAATCAGCCAGAGAGTATTACTTATTTTTTCAAAATAAACCTCTAAAAGGGGAGGGATCGGGTTAGGTTGAAACATTTGTTGAACAATTTAATGTTGATATGATCATGTCGGGCCGGTTTGGTCCAATTTTTTAATATTACACGTCAATCATTTGTTTTTGAAGAAATGTTGAAATTGCTATTATAATTTTATTAAGATCTTGAAGTATCATTTTGAAAAAGATGGGAGAGTAGAAAAAAGAAGCAAGAGAAACTATAATCACACATGCAAGAAAAGACTAACGAAGTCCAAGTTAAAAGAGTTCTTTAACCAAGACGGCAGAGCCCACCTCCCCCTCCTACGTCATCATCAAAAGAAACATTATCACACATACAACATGACACATCATATATATCTTAATATATACTTTTTTTTAAAAAAAAAAAAATATCATAATATATAGCTATAAAACAAGACACATCATCAGAAATACAACATCACACATGAATTATGTATCATAATATATACTTACTTTAATACATCATATTCATACATATATCAAACACAAGACACAATTCATCAACACCTCCCCAAACAAAGCCATGGATCTTCCTCTCCCACTGCAAGCTCTACTTGCATGCCTTCTCCCACTCATTCTCATCTACTACTACTCATGCAATTCAAAATCCAATACCATGAACAACCACCACCACAAAAGCCCACCCGAACCATCCGGAGCCTGGCCCATCATCGGCCACCTCCCCCTCCTCAGCCGCCCCGGCCCACTCTGCCGCACCCTCGCCGCCCTCGCTGACGAGCACGGGCCCATCTTCTCTCTCCGCCTCGGCGCGCGCCGCACTGTCGTCGTGAGCGGCCTCGCTGAGGCCAAAGAATGCTTCAGCTCCAACGACCGGGCCCTCGCGGGCCGGCCCGACAGCGCCGCCTCCCGCATAATGGGCTACGACTGCGCCATGATCGGGTTATCCCCGTATGGCCCGTACTGGCGCGAGGTCCGCAAGATCGCGATCGTCAAGCTCCTCTCGAACGCGCGCCTCGATGCGCTCGCGCACGTGCGACGCGCGGAGGTCGACGAGTCCGTCAAGGCGTTGCGCGCGCTGTGCGCGGAGGGAGGCCGGACCTCCTCGGCGACGGTCGAGATGAAGCGGTGGCTCGGGGAGCTCACGTTCAACGCGCTCGTCAAGATGGTCGTGGGGAGGAGGTGCTTCGACAGCACGAGGAACGGCGACGCGGACGTGCCGGGGAGGTTCCGCAAGGCGGCGGCGGACTTATTCGTGCTCTTCGGAGTGTTCGTGCCGTCAGACGTGTTGCCTATCTTTAAATGGGCGGACTTGAAAGGGTACAAGGCCGCGATGAGGAGGACGGCGAATGAGATGGATGCTTTGCTCGTCGGATGGCTCAAGGAGCACCGAAAACGTCGGGCGGGCAGCGGCGAGGTGGAGGGGGACTTCATGGATGTGATGTTGTCGATCATCGATAAAGATAAAGCGGAGTTCTCAACGTATGATCCTGATACGATCATCAAGGCGACATCCCTGGTATGTTGTTTTTATATCATGAACTCAACTAATGCGATATGACAATTTTGTTCAATCAACTGATTTAATGTTGATATGATCACATCTGAATCTAAACAGGCGATGATCCTGGGAGGGACAGACACGACCACCCTCTCATTAACCTGGGCGATTGCGCTACTCGTCAACGACCGTCGGGTGCTAATGAAGGCCCAAGAAGAGCTCGACATCCACGTAGGCCCGGACCGCAACGTCGACGAGTCAGACATCAAGAGCTTGACGTACCTGCACGCGATAGTGAAAGAAGTGATGCGCCTCTACCCAGCGGCGCCGCTACTCGTGCCGCACCAGGCGATCGAGGACTGCCGCATCAGCGGGTACCACGTGCGGGCCGGCACGCAGGTGATGGTCAACGTGTGGAAGATCCAGCACGACCCGCTGGTGTGGCCCGACCCGGACGTGTTCAGGCCCGAGAGGTTCGTGGGCTCGAACGTGGACGTCAGAGGACAGCATTACGGGCTGTTGCCATTCGGGACGGGGAGGAGGTCGTGCCCTGGCATATCTTTCGCGCTACAGATGATGTACCTGATACTGGCACGGCTGATACATGGGTTCGACATGGAGATGTTCTCGGCGGCGCCGGTTGACTTTGAGGAGGGGGTTGGCTTGACGATACCCAAGGCGGCGCCACTGCATGTGGTGTTCACCCCCCGCCTGGCGCCGCCCCTTTATGAATGAAATGAAATAATTAATATATTACTACTGTGTGATTGGTGTGGAATTATGTACATATATTCGAAAAACATTATTTCACTTGTTTCCCGAACACCAAATTTTCTTCTCTGTAAAGATAATACCATAATGAATATATAGATTGAAAAATCTTAATATCGAAGACCGTTTAGATTGGTGAATTAGATTTTTTTTTTTATTTTTTAACCCAAAAATAGTCCCATCACATATTCAAACCATACATGGAGTGTGAGATCGATCAATTTTTATTTAAAATAATGGATGACATGTGAACAATACAATAATTTAATGGAATGGTGGACTTTAAAACTTATAATAAATTTGGATTTCGCCATCTACAATTTCCACACTTGACAGGAGTTTCTGGTCCATGTCGTTGTTGTCTTTAACTTTCTTGTTGAACAGATATCAAGTTTGTTTCAGACTACGTTTGGCAGAACTACTGCATAGAAGATTTTCAATTTTGGACAGATTTTTCTCACAAAAATGTGGTCATGTGTATTTCACATTACAATTGACAGAACTTATTAATTATAGAGTTTGAAATTAAGTAAAAATAGAGATTTTTCCTTACAAAGAGTTTTTCTCTTCTATTGCAACACCGGAAAACTTGGTTTGAAAATCTTACATTTCTGTATTCATTACTGTACATGACGTGTAAAATTTATCATTTTATAGAATCTATCAAATTGAGTTCTAAGAAAAATGAAATTTTCTTTTGGATCGGAATTATCAAATTAATTAATAAAATCAATTTTACAAACAACACACATTTTCACTTTTTCAAAAATTTATTAAATTAATGAAATGCATTCTTTATAATAAAAAAATTATATATTTGTATGAATTGAACAGTGTATATTTATTTTTTTATAATAAATTATATATATTAATATAATAAAATATATATTGCACTACACAATTTTTTATAGCGTTTAAGTAACATACTTGTTGCTGACAAAAATGCCTGTAAAAGTGTCGTGTGATCCGGCCATTTTAAATTTTAGTTCTACTCTTAAAAATATCTTCATGTGTTATTCAATGCAATATTGAATATCCAGCATTCAAAATATTTAAACTATTAAATCTAATAATATGACATCATAATAACAGCCAATGTTCCAAATGCTTCGACTGTTCCACACCCCACTATGGTACAAACCCATCATTTTAAAAGTTTCTTGGTGTCCCGACTAATAAATCTCTTACAGTGTTTATTTAGTACTTATAAATATTTGAAATGCTATAGATGGAGATGGATAAGTGTATCCCATAGAATCTTCTCACATGAAATAAAAACCCAAATCCACAAGCACCCATTGAAGCGGCCAAAAGGGACACAATTGCAAGAGACAAAACCTAAATAATGAACTATGCATCAAAACCACCAATGACCATGTCCAAGCCGGCAAGCCCTAGTTCTTTTTGTATCTTTATAGCATAATCAAAAGATGTATTGATCAAAAGATGCTGGATACATGAATAGCTCATTAAAAGAAAGTTTTAAAAATGTTTTAACTTTTCTGGATTCGAATTATTGAATAGACAGTCATGCATCTCTACGATATTAATTGTGTTACAATCACTTTTGCATGTCACCGATACAACATAAGTATGATTCAATTCATATGCATGTATATATATTTTTTATAATAAAATGTATATATTTCATTAATCAAATGTATATATCAAAAAAAAATTAAAACGTGTGTGACATGCAAAAGTAACTAAAAAAGACTAAGCTTAACATTTTTCCATAATGATGATTTGGCATATATATATATATATATAGTATGATTAGGTTTGATATCATGAAAAATGATCTCACATTCTCACCTATATTTTAAATCAATTCTTATTTATTATCAAATTTTTTAGTATTAACCATATCAAAACAAATAAACCATCAACAATTTTAGTCAGCCACAAGAGCTAGCCTATTGGATTAGTATATTATATATGCATTGAGTTCTAGTGTTTGTGTTAGAGTGATTCTTCTTGGCCTGGAGTACTTGTTCTTATTATTTTATTATGATACGTTATTCCCCCTGGTAAAAGAGATAATTATGTAAGAGATCTAAACCAACGGTGTAAGTGAACTCTCTTAACTGAATGTTAAAAGATATCATTTTATTTAATCCTAGTCAGATTGAACGAGCCGGTTCGGTCCAATTTTTCAATAATACACATCAATCTTTGTTTATTTTATTTTAAAAAAAAGAGACATTGCTAAGAGATACAATTCTGAAAAGGGTCACAGGGTAGAAAAAAAAAGGTTAAAAAAATGAAAATAACGTATACAAGAAAAGATCAACAAAAAATTCTAGTTATAAGAGATAATTAACCAGGACTGAGCCCGTAGCCCCCTCCCACATTATCACAAGACACATCATCACATATACAACATCACACATCAATCACATATCATAATATATGCTTGCTATAAAACCTATGCACTTACATCATTTTCATTTTTTTTTGTGGATAATTTTTTTTTCATCAATTAAATTTTTTTTAATCGGTAAACGATAAGCCTCGAACTTAAATCATCTTACTAAAAGAAAGTATCTCTCACATCCTACTCAATGAAGGTTATGTGCATTCACATTATATTCATATACATATCAAACACGAAGCACAATTCATCACCACCTCCCCACAATAAGCCATGGATCCTCCTCTCCCACTCCAAGCTCTACTCGCATGCCTTCTCCCCACTCATTCTCATCAACTACTACTACTTCTACCACTCATGCAATTAAAAATCCAACATCAAGAACAACCACCACCACAAGACCCAACCCGAACCCTCCGGAGCATGGCCCATCATCGGCCACCTCCCCCTCCTCAGCCGCCCCGGCCCACTGTGCTGCACCCTCGCCGCCCTCGGTGACGAGCACGGGCCCGTCTTCTCTCTCTGCCTCGGCGCGCGACGCACCGTTGTCGTGAGCGGCCTCGCCGAGGCCAAAGAATGCTTCACCTCCAACGACCGGGCCCTCACGGGCCGGCCCGACAGCGCCGCCTCCCGCATAATGGGCCACGACTGCGCCATGATCGGGTTCTCCCCTTACGGCCCGTACTGGCGTGAGGTCAACAAGATCGTCATCGACGAGCTCCACTCGAACGCGCGCCTCGACGCGCTCGCGCACGTGCGCCGCGCGGAGGTCGACGAGTCCATCAAGGCGTTGCGCGCGAGGTGCGCGCAGGGCGGCGCGAACTCCTTGGCGACGGTTGAGATGAAACGGTGGCTCGGGGAGCTCATGTTCAACGCAGTCGTCAAGATGGTCGCGGGGAGGCGGTGCTTCGAGAGCACAAGGAACGGCGACGCGTACGTGCTGGGGAGGTTCCGCAAGGCGGCGGCAGATTGGTTCGTGCTCTTCGGGGAGTTCGTGCCGTCGGATGTGTTGCCGATCTTTAAATGGGTGGACTTTAAAGGCTACAAGGCCGCAATGAGGAGGATGGCAGAGGAGATCGACACGGTGCTCGTCAGGTCGCTCAAGGAGCACCAAAACCATCGGGCTGGCGGCGGCAAGGTGGAGAGGGACTTCATGGATGTGATGTTGTCGATCATCAATAAGGCAGAGCTCTCAATGTATAATCGATCATCATGGCGACGTCCACGATACGTTTGTTTTTAAGTTATTCAATTAACTGATGTGATATTAATATGACATTTAAAACTTAATAAGTCATGATTTTGAAAGAGACTGACACGACCACCCTCTCGTTAAAGCGGGCGATCCAACTCATCAACCACTGCCGGGTGCTAAAGAAGGCCCAAGAAGAGCTCGACATCCACGTTGTCAGCCCGGACCGCAACGTCGGTGAGCTCTAATTTGATGAAATATAAATAATAAAAAGATAATTTCAAATTAAATATCAATTTTAACATTGGATCACATTCATCTTCGAATAATCATTTTCAAGAAAAGTCTATCACAATTATAAATATATATCAAAATCTCTTTTCAACGAGTTATCCATCATCCAATATGAGTTATACTTAAAAAGTCATAAATTTTTTAATAATTTCAAGAATAATGTAATTCTTGAGGTTTTTTTTTATTTATATATAAATTGAATAATATCATCCATATCCACCAAATAATAATGGTTCTTTTGTATATATAGCTCTAAAAAATCACATTTTAACAAAAAAAAAATATTATGATTTAATTTGTTATTTATAATATTATCATTGTAAAGATGGATGCAACTTGGACGGGTTGGGTTGGGTTGGGTTAGAGCTCAACCTGAACCCAACCCGTTAGGTTTAGTTCAGTTTCTGGTTAGGCTCGAGTTTGATTTGGGTTGGATTGGGTTTGGGTTGGACTTGGTTTTGGGATGAGTTAGAGTTTGACTTTAAAAATGTATTATTTTAAATAATTAAAATTTTACAAGAGTCAATTTTTCGCATAACAAAAAAAAAGAAAAAAAATGATTATCATTTTTATTTATAGAATATATGGAAACTATAGAAGTGAAAAATTCTACATAAAAACAAATTGTACAATTCAAATTTTATTATACACATTAAAAAATTAAAATTTTCGAGTTCGGATTGGTTTGGGTTACCTGAATCTTCAATCCAAACCCAACCCAAATTAGGCTCGGGTCACTTGGTTGAACCCAGACGCTAAAACTCTAACTCAAATCCGTCCATATTTCGGGTTAAGTCGGGCTTAATCTGTCCAAGTTGCACCCTAATTCTAAAGGATTTAAATCGTATATAAATGTTTTTTTTTTATTTATTCGAGCAATATTATTGGTTTTAGAGTGTCAAATGAGATATTTTTACAATATAAGATTGGTGGAGGGGTATATATGTAAAAAAACTTGTTTTTAGTTGTAACATGTCTTTTATGTTTCATTTTAAATTTTATAAATAATTTATTTAATCATTATTACAATTTTTATTATATCATTTATGTATATATAACATGATATATTATATTATATATAAATGAATTGAAAAAAATTGAAGACATTAGTTGAGGGTAACCTTTTTAAATTATTTTTTATTTATATGCACACCGTGTTTAAAGGAAGACCAATAATTATTGTTCTCGGAGAGTTTGTGTAGTATGAAGTGCAGTGGTAACTCGATAAGTCAAAAAATCCAAGTCAAAAAATATTTTAAAATTAAAAATACATGAAAAATAATATAATGATGGGTTTTGGAGTTGGATGGGTGATCATGATGCATTTAACATCAGTCAATCTACTCAGTTCAACTATTGTTTATTCATTAAATGTAAAAAAGTAAAATATCTTTTGGAAGAGATCCAAACACCCGCGTTCAAATCAACGGTTTAAACCAATGTTTAACAAAATTTTTTTTTTTTTTTTTACTTTTTAGATTGAGGATGAAAAATTTGAAGATTCTCTGATGCAAAATCCACCCATCACAAATTTGAATATGACTGGTTGAAGTTCTCTGATGCAAAATCCACCAATCACAAATTTGAATATGACTAGTGTCTGATATTCAAATCTAATGAAAACAATGGTTGACATGGATGTTTAACTGAATAATGGACTAATATAACTTACGAGTAGGAATTGGCCTTTTGAGTTAGCTTTCCAAATTTAAAAGTGAGCGTTGATACACATAATTCATTTTATAGTTTATTTTATAATCTTATATAATATGATAGTATAGTATATAAAATGTGATTATAGTATATGGACCAAAAAAAATTTAGATAAAAAATATATATTATTATATTTTAATACATATTTTTTTCATATAATAATATAAACTTTAATTAAAAAAAATATAATTTAAAAAAAAATAGATCTCAACTGGGACTATACAGAAAAACTAGGATGTATCTTTTTCCAACTTTAGAACTTGTGATAAACTTGAAATTTATTCGAATGGACTTATCCGTTTGTCATCTTCTAAAATTTTCACATAGGACAGGAGTTTCGGCTACATGCCGTGTTTTTTTTTCTTTCTTTCACTGTCATTTCGAACAGTCCAAATAGAATAGGCGTGTTGCCCACAACACTTGGCAGAACACGGCAGAGAAAATTTCTTATTTTGAACAAATTTTTCTGCGGTGAGAGATATTTCCCATTATCCATCTTAATTTTTCCACGGCCCCATATTTATTTAAAAAATGATTCCTAAGCTCCAATTTCACATGTCTCATCAAAAGTCTCACGAGGTGGCATGTGTCTAATACTTGTTATACCCTTAGTTAATTATTTTATTTTTTTTTATAACTGATCCCCACAAAATAAGGAGACAATTATGATTGATTAAATAAAAAATAAAAAAAATCTTTAAATAAAAAAAAAGTGAAGGTGAGTCTGGACGGACACAACTTTCTTTCGAATAAAAAAAAATTTAGATAAAAAATATATTATTATATTTTAATACATATTTTTTTCATATAATAATATAAATTTTAATAAAAAAAAATATAATTTAATAAAAAATAGATCTCAATTGGGACTACACAGAAAAATGGGATGTATCTTTTCCAACTTTAGAACTTGTGATAAACTTGAAATTATTAGAATGGACTTATCCGTTTGTCATCTTCTAAAATTTTCACATAGGACAGGAGTTTCGGGTACATGCCATTTTTTTCTTCTTTCTTTCACTGTCATTTCGAACAGTCCAAATAGAACAGGCGTGTTGCCCACTACACTTGGCAGAACACGGCAGAGAAAATTTCTTATTTTGAACAAATTTTTCTGCGGTGAGAGATATTTCCCATTATCCATCTTAATTTTTCCACGGCCCCATATTTATTTAAAAAATCAGTTTTTTTTTTGTTTACATCATTAATATCACTGTCCAGTTCAATAAGGATTTAATTGAAATCTTTCTTATATGAAACATTTGTTAACCTCGTTGAACAAGATATGATAAGATCACAGTCAAAATATATTTTATTAAGACCACAGAAGGTTCATCCATTTATGCATATTTTTATCGCATTTTGACTTTGGTAAAAATTTTATGCATTTGAAGTTTGAATTAGAAATTACGAAATGTTGATGTTATATTTTAGTTAATTTGTTTAGTCTAAAATACTGTGTTTCAAGTATTAACTTTAAATGATTGCTGATTTTCTATTTTTAAATTATTTTTATTGTTTCAAATTTTTCCAGTCTCTTATCTGATTTTTTTTCAAATTTTACCGTATTGAGAATTATTGCATCTACCATATTATTCCCAAATTCCATAGTAGTGACAAGGATTACAAGGAATAAAAATGCTAAGCAAACAATCATTAATTAAGCCAAATAAACATAAAACATTATGTATACATAAGAAACATTGTTTTATTTTCTAAACATGTGGTCTCATTCAAAATAAAATGTTAAACAACCCCATAAACATAAACCATTTCATTTTGAATGTGACTATGCATATTCGGAAAACAAAATAATTAATGTTTCTTGTATATATGGAATGCTTATTGTTTATTTTGCTTAAATGACTATTTGTTAAATATTTTTGTTCTTTGTAAGTACTTAAATTACTGTACATGTGATTGATTTTCAGAAGAAAGCTGTTGTTTTGAAGGGATCGACACCGGTGTCGAATTCTACATTACTCATTCGACAAACTTCCTATCAACATTTGCTAGACAGATTGATAGACCTTATGTCGATCATCTCAGTAAGGTAGACTTCAACGGTGGCTCTGTCAACTCATCTCAGTAAGGTAGACTTCAACGGTGGCTCTGTCAACTCTTTTTCAGCGAGGGAGTCAGACCTTCCGTCGTCCCAATAAAGAAGATTTCGACTAAAGCCTTGTCGAACTGGGTAGTGGGGTTAATGGACTAAAAAAAATTAAAAAACTGGTTTTTGATAAATACGAGGTTGTGGAAAAATTAAGTTGGGTGGTAGGAATATCTTTGCCCATTTTTTTTTCCTAAACCTGTGATCAGGTGTGTTTCACATCACAATTCACAATATTTATTAAATATAGGGTTTTGAAATAAGGATTTTAATAAGTTTCAACAAGAACCCAACATTTCAGTAGGTAAAATCAGTGAATAATAGAAAAAGAAATATTTTTTTTTAAAAAAATACTATAAGTAAAACAAAAAAAATTATGGCATATGAAAGACACATCATACCAAATGAAGATTCTATATCTACCGCTATCAAAATGAATTTGCAATCACTTTACAACATGCTCCTACAATTATATATATTAAAAACAACTCTCACTAGATATGAGATCTAGGCAATGCAATCTTCTAGTCTACCATACACTCGACTATAGGTTTTCTTAAACACATACACCCATTACATCAAAACACACTATCATAATTGTAGTCCTCCAACAATTTTAACTCAGTATAAAAAAAATCTTTTACTCTTAGATTAAAAATTTTAAAAATATATGTTCAGTTCATATATGTATTTCATTTTTTTTTTATGGTGTTCTATGTTCATTAATAAAATATATATATTTCAAACAATAACGCAAAATGTGTTTAAACTTCAAGGATCTATTTGGACAGAGACATAAACTATTATGAAGTTTATACATATTTTAGGAATTATTGACTTTATCAGTAGAATAAATAATTTTCCGTTTGGTTGTGTTTTAAATTATTCTCATTGGAAAACGTAATAATAAAGGTTGGAGTGTTTGGTTGATGAAGAATAAAATGTGAATAAAGTATAAAAAGTTAATTTGACATGTAGACCCTATTGATGTATAAAAAAAAAAATCGTGTGACCCACTTATGATTGTTGTTGGAATAGACTAATTCCATGGGAAATGAGATATTATTATACCCCTTCATTCTTTGTTATTCCGGCATTCAAATACCACCTTATTCTCCTCACCCAAACACTTTTTTTTCTCCTATTCCATGCTTATTCTTACCTATTCCCCTCTTGTTACTCCACCCAAACAGCCCCCAAATAATTGGTTCACCTATTCTTTAACCTCCCGTATGGGGTGTGACTTAGGTTATTCGCTCCCGATAGTTATACTGGCATAGATAACAATTCAGGCTGAATAAACAACTTTTTGTTTGTTTTGTTATTCGCATATACTTGCCTTGTATATCAAACCCACTCACATCATATATCAAACACAAGACAATTCATCCCGACCTCCACAGACAGCCATATATGGATTCTCCTCTCCCACTCCAAGCACTAGTTGCATGCCTTCTCCCACTCATTCTCATCTACTGCTATTACTCATGCAATTCAAAATCCAATACCAAGAAAATCAATCACCTCAAGACCCCACCCGAACCATCCGGAGCCTGGCCAATCATCGGCCACCTCCCTCTCCTCAGCCGCCCCGGCCCACTCTGCCGCACCCTCGCCGCCCTCGCCGACAAGCACGGGCCCATCTTCTCTCTCCACCTCGGCGCGCGCTGCACCGTCGTCGTAAGCGGCCTCCCTGAGGCCAAAGAATGCTTCACCTCCAATGACCGGGCCCTTGCGGGCCGGACCGACAGCGCCGCCTCCCGCATAATGGCCTACGACTACGCCGTGTTGGGGTTCTCCACCTACGGCCCGTACTGGCGCGAGATCCGCAAGATCGCCATCATCGAGCTCCTCTCGAACGCGCGCCTCGACGCGCTCGCGCACGTGCAACGCGGGGAGGTCGACGAGTCCGTCAAGGCGCTGCGCGCGCGGTGCGCGGAGGGCGGCGGGACCTCGGCCACGGTCGAGATGAGGGAGTGGTTCGGGGAGCTCACGTTCAATTCGGTCGTCAAGATGGTCGCGGGGAGGCAGTGCTTGGAGAGCACGAGAAACGACAAAGGGGACCTGCCGGGGAGGTTCCGCAAGGCGACGACGGACTTTTTCATGCTCTTCGGGATGCTCGTGCCGTCGGATATGGTGCCAGTCTTTAAATGGGTGGATTGGAAAGGCTATAAGGCTGCGATGAGGAGAACAGCGGAGGAGATAGATGCGGTGCTCGTTCGGTGGCTCGAGGATCACCGAAGGCGTCGGTCGGGCGGCGACGAGGTGGAGGGGGATTTCATGGATGTGATGTTGTCGATCATCGATAAAGCGGAGCTCTCAAGATACGACCCTGATACAATCATTAAGGCGACATGCCTGGTACGTTGTCCTGTAACTTAATTAATGTGATGTTCAACATGAGATATGAATTTGAACATGCCATGTTGTCTTAATGTCCTTCAACTTAACTTAACTAATGGAATGTAATTAACATGAGATACGAACTTTAAAATAAGCTTGAGCGATCAAATAGAATAAGAAGAAGAGATTTTTTCTCGGTCCAAACCCTTTGCCCCTCATTCTTCGAGAATCCGAAAGATCCTTTTCGAGTTTGAATTTGTTCATTTGGAATCTGGGTCCTTCTACTTATTTAGTTACTTATTTATTTTGACACTATCTTTTCTTTTTATTTCCTTCCAAACAGGCGTTGGTCCTGGGAGGGATAGACACGACCACCATCACGTTAACGTGGGCGATCACACTACTCGTCAACGACTGCCGGGTGCTAAAGAAGGCCCAAGAAGAGCTCAGCATCCACGTCGGCCAAAACCGCAAAGTCGACGCGTCCGACATCAAGAGCTTGACGTACTTGCACGCCATAGTGAAAGAAGTGATGCGCCTCTACCCCGCGCTGCCGCTCCTTGTGTCGCACCAGGCGATCGAGGACTGCTGCATCGGCGGGTACCACGTGCGGGCCGGCACGGAGGTGATGGTCAACGTTTGGAAGATCCAGCACAACCCGATGGTGTGGCCCGACCCGTACGTGTTCAAGCCCGAGAGGTTCATGGGCTCGGACGTGGACGTGAGGGGAAAGCATTTCGGCCTGCTGCCATTCGGGGCCGGGAGGAGATCGTGCCCGGGCACATCGATGGCGCTGCAGATGATACACCTGGTACTGGCACGGCTGATACATGGGTTTGACATGGAGAGGTCTGCGGCGATGCCGGACGACTTCGAGGAGGGGGACGGCATGACAATGCCCAAGGCGGCGCCTCTGCATGTGGTGTTCACGCCCCGCCTGGCATCCCATCTTTATGAATGAAATGAAATGAAATGAATATAGAATTATGTGTAGGTACCGTTTGTTAATGGTCCCACACGTGCTTGGCACAGTGGTGAGGACAACACTTCCTTTGGTAAGGGGTTGGGTCGATTCCTGCTTTCAGAAAGAGATAAAAAGTGGAACCAGCCCACATGGTTGAGTGTACTCGTGGACTCTATCAACCTAAGTTGGTTAAGAAGTCTTAATTAGGGATGGGAACCTCTGTTTTGAGAGAACAGAGAAACTCTGTTCCCACCATTAGGAAGACGACACGTGGACGAAATAACCCTTTATTTTCTCACGTGTTCTCACTAACAGACCTCCGTTTCCTTCATGTTTTCCTCCGTCTCGCCCATCTTCCGTCTCCTTCCGTTTTCATTTCAACACAGGGTCTCTCGCCTCCCACAAAGTAAATCAAGAAACCCTAACCCCTCTTTCAAAACCACCGTGCAGCAACCATCGACCGCCCGTCCGACGACCACCGAGCAGCGACAACTGATCGCCCCTGTCCGACGACCACCAAGTAGAAACCACCGACCGCCGTCGAGCAGCAAAACCACCGTGCAGCAACCATCGACCGCCCCTGTCCGACGACCACCGAGCAGCGACAACTGATCGCCCTTGTCCGACGACCACCAGGTAGCAACCACCGACCGCTGTCGAGCAGCAACCACCGACCGCCCTTGTCCCCCTTCCGAACCCTACGATCAAAATCTGAGGTATTCTTATTGGGTTTTTCCAACTTACTTTGAAACATTATTTTAATAGATGGGTCAACTATGTATAAAATATATATATGAAAATATTTCAAATTGAAAAAAAATGTGATGTTTGGGAAGGAAGGGGATTGATTTCTCCATCTGGTTGTCAAAATTTTTTAAGACAAGTGTATGGAATTGAATGGGACTGATTTTTATTTTTTTACAAATTTTTTTTTGCAAGTTGGATGTTCATTTAAATTGACATGAATTGGTTTTTCTAGGACGACTGTATGGAATTGAAAATTTGGATGAGCAAACTTTTCTACGTTGGAATTTTTTTTGGTGATAGAGATGCTCATTCTTTAAGAGAAAAAAAAATCAAGATTTGATTATGTTTTTGTTTACAAAGATGGTTCTGTGTGTTTGCTATTTGGAATTTGATTACATATTGATATAGCCAATTTTTATGTCTATTGCTGGGTTAGTTTTTATGGTAGAAAATATTAACAAATGGTTTGTAGTGTTGCTGTTCTAATTTTCAATGCGATGCTCTTGATTTCTCGAAGCTGCCTTTTTTTTTAGATGATATATATTATTTGTGGATTAATTTTTATATTTTTGTGGTTTCTAGACCCAATGTGGATCTTACCATTTTAATTTTTTGTAAAAATTGTTAGAGATGCTTATGTTGTTGGGAAGGGGATTTGAATCATGTACTAATTTTTGGAATGATATGAGATGAATGATATGTTTTATTGTAGGTTAATGGCAAAATTTAAGTATTACGCAGTTGCAATAGGCAGGACCCCAGGCGTGTATACGAATTGGCCTGAATGCAAAGCACAAATACATGAGTTTCGAGAGCCAATATTCAGGGGCTTTCAAAATCTTGAGGA
The DNA here is from genome assembly GCA_030737835.1 of Acorus gramineus. Taxonomy (NCBI): domain Eukaryota; kingdom Viridiplantae; phylum Streptophyta; class Magnoliopsida; order Acorales; family Acoraceae; genus Acorus; species Acorus gramineus. The sequence goes on along the minus strand of CM060852.1, from coordinate 10,444,329 downwards.
GGCCAATGAATTTGTTACCAAGCATGCCGTCCACTCCACTACTGACCATTCCACTCCATTGTTGACCTCTTCAAAGAGAGGTAGTTCAAGCTCAGCACCTACATGCATGATTTCCCAAACTGATCCACTGCAAAGAGAGGTAGTACAAACTCAGCATCCACATGAATGCCCACCTACATCAGTTGTTTTGCCTATCACTCATATCATACTTGCCATGTTCGGTTGTACTATTTTCTTGTTGGTCCTGATTCTCACAATTCTCATCCTCATTTTTTATCACATGTAATTTTGGTTGGTTTTGATGCCTTGGAGTTGTAATTTTGATTTGGGACAATAGGTTATGGTTTTGGACATCTGTGTTTGAAGGAATGTGTATGGTTATGAAAGTTTGTATTTGAATTAGTATTTGAATGAATGTTTCATTTTCATGTTTCTGGAAGCATAACAGAGGAAGCTATGTGTTGGTGATGATGTGATGCATATTTCTGGAAGCATAACAGAGGAAGCTATATGTTGGTAATGATGTGATGCATATTTCTGGAAGTATAATTCTTTGGGAAGATGTTTTATGTGGATGTGTGAAGGAAGGAATTTCAAAACTTGCAGTTAAAATGAAAACAAATAAACCAATTGTGAACTGTTTATCATTCCACCACCATCAGTATAGACCTTTGAATATATTTGGGGGATAAAAATGCCAGTCACTGTTGCTAGAGGCTACCCACCACCTATATAGATTTTTAAAATCTCTATCTTATAGACAAGAAAACTTAGGTGGCAATGTGGCATCATCACACCTCTATCAAAGCATAATTGTTGTCCATGAGTGGATCAATTATGAAAGCTGGAGTTATTCCCCTTTGCATGTACTTTGTCATTGGGCTCTTACATCTCTTTATAAAATTGGGGTAGGAAACCTACCCTTTTTTTCAACAAGGATAGAGATCCATGTAAATGAACCAGTTGAACTCTCACCAGATTTTCCTTTAAAAAAAGCCAGCCAATTGGTTTCATTTTTCTTTTTTCCAGTTTTCTTTTTACTTAGTTTTTTATTATTGGTACTGTACCCCAAGCTTTTTGGTTAGTATTATTCCTACCAGTTTTCTTTAACAAAAAGACTGGGATAGAGATCCATGCTATATACTTTAACAGAAAGCCACAGCATTGAGGACTGAAATAAATGCATTAAACTTAAACTCACTAGTCGCTAAAGCAACTAACCTCCAGAACATGCATCATGAAATCATCAAAGCCCTTTCTTGCTAGTGAGCTGGGAAATGCTTTTCATAAACATAAAAGTTTTGGTGTATTATTCTCTTTCATACAACTTAATACCAGGAACATCAGTTTTGTCTTGGACACATAGTTGTCTGGGCAACCTTAGTCCGTAGATCACTGAAGCTTTCCAATTCTCTGGTGACAGCTGCTAATTTCAGACATTAGATGTGGGTGTGTCAAGGAAGGAATTTCAAAACTTGCAGTTGCATATTTCTGGAAGCATAATTCTTTGGGAAGATGAACCTTAAAATTCTTCACCTCAAATTCAACACATTACATTTTGAAATTCAACACACTACATTCAGAATTCTACAATACATAATATAATCAGAATTCCACAATACATAATTAAATCGCAAAATGCAAAACTCTACTCCACTGAATATGGAAATAGATGCAACTCCAACAGACAAAAGCAGTCCAGACAACCTTGAATTGTGTAAGACTCCAAACTCCATCTAGCACCTGTAATATAAATTTACCTAAGTTATTTTTTGTCATGAACTCATTAAATGAAATCAAGTATACTAGTGTATTTTAAAAATTAACATTACACATGACAATCAAAAATCTGTGCTCCTCCATTCTTCAGAAAAATTTGATGTTTCACTCATTTGAGTAGGATAAAAAAGGGACTCCTGTGCCTGCGATAGAATTGATTTAACATCATTGAAGTATATATGAAATATAAATTCCATCCACGACAAAAAAAAAAATGAAATGTACCTGAAGCAATTGAGTCATTGAAGTCATTCCTTGACTGCTATCGTAGTTCCCAACTATGGGGGCTCTCATTCCTTGCGCAAATGTTTGAGAGCTCTCAATCGCAATATGGGACGCATGTTGGGACACATGTTGAGTTTGAGAGCTTTGACCTCGTGATCCCTTTTCCAACGCGCCGATCCATCTTTTTTGAGGCTTCCCTCCCACAGTCTTCTTTCCTCTTCTTTTAAAGCCTTTAGCAATCTCATTGTTCAGATTGCTTTCCACCTCATGTTGCTCATTGTCATCTTGCAAATTTTGAGATGATGTCCGCAAATCTATCTCAACCTCCTCCATTATCTCTTTTGTGCGACGTTTAAGTAGCTCTGTTGAATGATCTGTTTCAGATGCCTTGGATGCCACTTGAATGAGACCATGACTTAATTGTTGAAATCGTCTTCCCAAATCAGAAATAGCATCAACTTGTACTGAAGAAGAACACATATCATGCACAACACCAGATTTTGCATATCTTGTCCACCTCTTCAAGATATACTGTTGTGGAAGCTCCTTAATATTTCTGTGATCAAGAACTTTTAGAACATGACAGCACTGGATACCCATAAATTCAAATTTTTTACAGCTACAAGTGACCATCTCATTAGATGAATTATAAAGAATGGTTCTTTCACTGCCACAATCTCTACGAACTTTGTACTCTATCATATGTCCCACCTCCCGATGAATATAGATAGAACAATTCAAAAATTTTCCATACTCTGCTTGAAATAACTCAAATATCTCTGGCGTGTAAACCTTTATGACACATGTCATCATCAAAGCATGAAATGGAATTACCGGTACTGTATTCATCATCTTGAAATCAGCACTCAATTCACTTTCACGCCGATCATCCATAACCCTATCAAAATGCTGAAAGAAACGCAATGGATCATGCTTTGAGTTCAGGTAGCGTCTCAGAAGAGCATTGAAGCTTTCACTACGTTGTGTACTCTTCATATCCGCGCAGAATGTGTCTCTCCCATACACTAGAGCCCATTTCTCCTTCTCAACAAAAGTTTGTTGAAGCCATTTATTATCTCGAAGATTGTATTTCTCAAGCATGTTATCCCAAGCATATAGAAATTCATCCTCCGTCTCGTACCCATAAATACAAGCATAGAAGGAACTTCTGAAGCCTTCGATAGCATAAAGATGTCCAAGATGTTTTGTTGCATTTTGGGCAAGTGCCACAGACATAGCCGATGATGAGTCTCTGGTAGGACAACTAAAATAGCTTTGGCCATCGCCGCTGATTGATCTGTTAGAATAGTCTTCGGACGTCTCCCTGACATTGCTTGAAGAAAAGTTTCAAATAACCAAATAAATGAGTCGGCTGTCTCATCATAAAGCAATGCACCACCAAAAATAATTGTTTGTCTATGATTATTCACTCCAACGAATGGTGCAAATGGCCTCCCATGATTATTTGTGCGATAGGTCGTGTCGAAACAAATTACATCACCATAATGTGCATAATCGACAATAGACCTAGAATCGGCCCAAAACACATTAGTTATTTGTTCATCGGCATCAAGTTGCATTGAGTAAAAGAATGATGGATCTTGCTGTTGCTTGTTGTTGAAATACTGAAAAAGAGCACCCGCAATACCATTTTCCATTCTACTTTCTCTTTTAGTGCGCAAGTAAGACTTCACATCATTTAAGACAAAACCAAGATTCCTTCTGCCTCCAACTTGTCCACTCATCAAATCCATAACGGTTTTGGTGCCAATCCTGACCCATCTATAATATCAACCTGAGCAGCTTGAGCCTTTTCAATTTTTCTGTGAGACCTCAAATTGTGACGCAAAGGGGTTGTTACAAGATCATGATTGTGGTTTTGTTCAAATTTAGTGACACAATAAGCACCAGAAGACTGATAAATGATAACTATATGTGCCTCACATCCTGTTCTTGTATCCGGCTGCGGGTGCAAGACTTTTCGCTTATCAACCCCTTTCATCCCTTCTTTAGAACAACAAAATTTTCGCTTTGTCACTATACCATTGGACTTCGATACGCCACTTCTTCGGATGCTAAATCCAACTGATCTGGCATATGCATTGTAAAATTGATATGCACTCTCTTCGGAATCGAATGCCATACCAACTTCAGGCACACCATTATCATTACATTCGTCAATACACTCATTGTCACCTTCCATATTGATATCAATAATCACCTTTTAAGAAATAAAAGCCACAAAAATATAAAAATCAAATCACAAAAAATCTATATCATCTACAACAAATTAAAATAACTCCACAAAAAATAATCTCCAAATACGCACACACACATAGACACATGGATACTTGAAAAATCAAACAAGATCGAAGAATGTACAACAATAGATATCATGTAATTGATATATAAACATTTTCAATGAAAATTTCCCTAACAAAAGGCAATTGTTAGACACCCATAAATAATCATCCCCCTCTTCAAATCCCCTTCCCAACAACATAAGCATCTCTAACAGTTCTTACACACACCAACAAACACAATTACTTCACAACTACATCTTTAAATAACATGACCTGCTGAAAATTCTCTTACATGATAGTTTACAGGGTTGGCTGTTCTTTAAGGAGCATATAAATGCACTTTTGATACAAGAAAACAATAAAAAGTTTTAAATGGTCTTTTGGATACTTGTAGACCCCTTGATTCAACATTATCATTCATTATACTAACAGATCTACCAAACTGTTTATTCAACATGTACAAGTCTCTCCAATGGATAAGTAGAGGAATAGACCATTTTTAAACAACTAGCGTACCAAGTTATTCTCTAGGAGTGCAATCTTCATTTTTCTAACTAGGATGCACTTTTAAATTCCCCAATGGATGATCTCATGCAGCCCCAAATATTCATTAAAATTAAGCATCTCCCCAAAACATCTCCCCAAATATTCATTAAAATTAAGCATCTCCCCAAAAATTACAAATAGATCAAATCTACAAACACACAAACATATAAATAAATCCACAAAAAACCAAAACATATTAGATCTAGAAACCACAATATATATATATATATATATATATCCACAAAAAATCTATATCATCCAAAAAAAAAAAAACTAGGTCTCACCGGAAGGGGGTAGTCGGACAATGCCGACGACGTCGGACTTGAGGGGCGTCGGGGAGGTCGAGAGGAGGAGGGGCTTTGGCGTCGGGGAGGCTGAGAGGAGGAGGGGCTTTGGCGTCGGGGAGGAGGGGATGTGAAGATGGGTTTTCTGAAGGGGTGAGGAAACAGAGAAGAAGAAGTGGGGATCAGTTGTCGCTGCTCGGTGGTCGTCGGACAGGGGCGGTCGATGGTTGCTGCACGGTGGTTTTGCTGCTCGACGGCGGTCGGTGGTTGCTACTTGGTGGTCGTCGGACAGGGGCGATCAGTTGTCGCTGCTCGGTGGTCGTCGGACGGGCGGTCGATGGTTGCTGCACGGTGGTTTTGAAAGAGGGGTTAGGGTTTCTTGATTTACTTTGTGGGAGGCGAGAGACCCTGTGTTGAAATGAAAACGGAAGGAGACGGAAATGAGAAGTGGAAGATGGGCGAGACGGAGGAAAACGGAAGCAAACGGAGGTCTGTTAGTGAGAAGACGTGAGAAAATAAAGGGTTATTTCGTCCACGTGTCGTCTCCCTAATGGTGGAAACAGAGTTTCTCTGTTCTCTCAAAACAGAGGTTCCCATCCCTCTTAATTAGAAGCATTGTTTGGTTATGATAGTGTTTCATAATAGTGTTCTTGCAGTGTTTGTGTTGTAATAGTCCAAACCCTTTTATGCTAAATTATGCTAATATTTTCATGTTTGAATTACATGATAGCATATGTTTATACTAAATATGTGTAATATCTTTTTATCCCTAAAGTTGTGCATTCGATTTAATTTTGGTTAAGCACTTTGGAGACATATTTGGGATTTGATGTAAACATATAAAGTCTTTAATTTTAAGTTACCTTTCATATAAAATTAGTTTTGCATCACTTGGAGCTGTATTAGAAAAGTTATGTTTGTTTTACCGTTTCTACCCTTAGAAGAAGAAATCACAAGGTCTTCTGTTCGTTACTATTTTTAATATAGTTGGAAGCTTTTTCTGATCTTGGCCTAAACATAGAACCTGTAGATATTTTTGTTATCTTTCCAACAGAAGTTGTATCATCTAAAGTGGACTTTTCTACAAGAAGTTATGGTAGCTTGAGTCAGGGCTGCGCGGAATTCTAAAGAAGGGTAATTTGGTAATTTTCCAGGAATTCTCCATTACATTTGAGTTGAACAGGGGAGTCGGTGGGGGCTGTTTAAACGCGTTAGAGAGAGACCGAGACTAATTTTCAGCCGTGAAGAGATGGAAAAAATTAGGAAAAATTAGAAAAAGCTTTGTGGAGTATTTCTTGTGTTGTATTGGATAAAGATTATTGTTCTTTTCATTATTATTTTTTGTATTGGGTTGTTCTATTTTAGTTTTGAAACAAAATTATATTTTGGGGCTGAAATTTGAATATGTTTTTTGGGCTAGATAAATAATAATTATAAAGTTATTTTTATTGTGTTAACTTAGGGTTTGTAATGGGGACATCGAATTTATTTAGGGGGAACTGAGAATTTCTTGATTATTAGGATTATATTTTAGTATCTAATTGATATTATATTTTTATCAGTAGATTTCTCTCTGCCTGTTTTAAGAGTTGGAATAAGGTGAGTCCAGTTTGAGGTTGTGAATTGCGAGGTAAATAACCCGATCGACATTCGTTTGTTCCATTTTATTGCACATGGTATTGTTATAAGTGACCCAATATTGTGTTTGTTCTTTCCAATTTCGTGCTTCATCGTTGTTTCTTATCATCCCTAATATTGTTTGAGATTCAGAGCTGTTTCGATCACTATTTATTCATGACATTTACTATGTTGGTTATTCTATTATATTATTGAGACTCAGAGTTATTCGTATCACTTTTACTAGTTATAATTATTTTTTATTGAGACTTGTTTCAAATTTATTCATTATTATTCAGTTATCATTCAAAATTGTGGTTTATATTATCCTGATTCAAATGAGTCCTTGATGTGTCATCTTTGAGGTTTGTTTGTTCCATCTTTCATGTGTCATCATTATTATTCAATCATTGTCATCTATCATTGTTTTAGATAGTTTTCGAGAGTGCCCATTGTTGATAATTCTAAATCTAGAGTTGATCTGTAAGCATATTGTGAGTCTTCCTTTAAGCCTGATGAATCTATCCCAGTGTCTTTCAAAATTGACCTATGATCTGCATGGTCGTGCTGTCCGACCATGAAGTCTTGTAGTGTGTTTGGTCAGCTGCTTTTATATTACCTCTTGTGTACTTGGAGTTGGATGACCACAGACCTTGCAGTGAGGGTTGAAGATTACTCCCCCAGTGCGCATGAGTACGTACAGTCCAGCGAGGGGGACTTGAGAATACCCTACCATGCCTGGACGTTTCGAAGGCCAGGTAGCGATTCTGCGGTGGACATTTCGAGGGCCACGCGCGAGAGGTATAGATGTTGTGGATATCTTGGATATAGGGGCCAAGATGGGGTCATGTAGATGGTCTATCCAGCATTTCGGACATTTAGGGGCCAGAGTTATGATTTCCTTATCATTCTTGTAGCATTGTGACATCTCGAGGGCCATCAATGATTTAATTGACATTCTTCGATTGATGGATAATTTCATAGTATATGCTTTCAGTCCAGTTGTGTTGCTTCTTGATGATATTTATTGGTCCTATCAGTTGTGATGTGTTAGTTGAGCTATTCATTCCTATTTTTATATATCAGTGGTGTTATTGTTCTCAACTAATGATCATACAGTGCTTTCATTTGTTATTATGCTTTGATCTGGTGTTTACAAAGCTTGACTTTGATGTCATCCCTGTTTTCCTTATGCGTGGAATGTCTGAATTACTTACTGGGCATCTTTCGCTCATTCCATTCTATTTTTTCTATTTTTGCATAGTAGAGGTGGGGGTTTCTGGGCGTAGAATTTGTCTTCTTTTGGTGTCACGTCCAGTTGGTGATAGGTATATATATCTATATAAATAGATGTGGATATTATTGATGTTTTGGATCTGTATATGATTATTTTGGTAGAGGTTGGTGCGTATGTTATAATGCTCAGTATATATGGATGATGGTATATGAGGTGTGTTAGAGGCTCTGTTGACTGCTTAAACTTTCGTGGGTGAGCTTATATAGATGATTATATATATCTTGATGATTATATATTATTCCAGGGTTGTTATCATATGAGAAATGAAGATCAATTTATTGTAAAATCTTTAAATTTTGCTTCTTTGACTTTGGAATTGTTGAAATTTGAAAGAATGAGAGAGAGAGGGGGAGAGATTACGAGAATCCCTTATCCCCGTTTGGAATGGGGATAAATTTTATTCTTGTGTATACATTTATCCGAGCATAAGTGAGTATAAATATGGATAAAGTGATTTTGTGTTTGGTTGTGTTTTGAATTATTCTCGTTGATAAACGTAAGAATAAATGTTTTGTTGTTTGGGTAAAATATGAATAAAGTATGGATAATGATTTAAAAAGGTAAAAAAATAATGATAGTTGATTTGACAGGTAATTTATAAGAAGTAATGACAGTTGATTTGACAATGGGCCCACATATTTTTTGGGTGGTATAACCTAGGATAACTTTAATTCCAGGGGTTGATTGAAATTCATATACCACTTTATACTAGTTTATTCTGACATACTTTATCAGGGGTTTCCGGGGCAAACAAACACACCAAAATTCTTGTCCGGGGTTATGTAGAGGCTTACACCCAAAACAAATAGGGGCTAAAGGGGAGGATAAAAAAAGCGTTAGGCTAGAGAGAGTGACTATTGACATTTCAAATGAGATTTTAAAATTTTAATTAGGTATATTTTTTTTATGACCATTGGATAGTTGTAATTGATTACATTTATTCTTTCCATTTGGGGCCTTGGATGGATTTTTTTTTTTTCTTTTTTTGGATGGTTGAGATTGTTGGATTAATTGCATTCTTACCATTGGATAGGGCTTTGAATGAGTTCAAATAACTATACTTTGTAGTGGCCCATCGGAGGCCCATAACACAAAACCACATAAATAACACTTTCTGGGGGGCCTTCCTGGGTGGGGCCCTAGACAGCTGCCTATTGGGCCTACACCGAGTATTGTGCTATCATATCTATCATAATATATGAATAAAAAAATTTAATTAAACAAAATATTATTATATCTCTATATTTATTTTATGTAATAACATGAATTTTAATGAATTTTAATGTGATAGTGTATGATTTGAAAACTAACAAGTGTGATTACACAATGAAAAAGATATATCTTTTTCCAACTTTAAAACATGAAACAAACATGTAATCTATTACAAGATTCGGAATGGACTGATCTGTTTGTCATCTTCTACAATTTCCATAGGGCCCGTATGGGGAGTGAAATTGGGTTATTCGCTCCCGATAGCTATACTGGGATAGATAACAATCTAGGCTGAATAAGCAATTTTTTGTTTGGTTGTTTTTTTTGTTATTCTCATTGGGAAACGTAAAAATGACTTTTTTGTTGTTTGGTTCACCTTGGATAAGTGATGATAAATGGTTGATAAGGGATGAATAAGAGTTTATGATTTTTTAAATGACAATTATACCCCCAGGGAATAGTGTGAGAGATATATGATTGATTTGATAGATGTGACAGTTTTTGAAATCTGTGTGAGTCTGTTAGGTGAGATAAATTTTTTAAAATGACAGAGAAGGGTATTTTTATCCATTGGTATAGATAAGCCTTGATAAGCAATTCCACAATTTTCTGAGAATAGTTATCAGGCCTTATCCTAACTTATCCAGACATAACTATCGGGGTTTATTCTGTCAAAACAAACAGCTTTTTTTTACTATTCTCTTGTATTCTTCCTTATTTTGGGTTTATGTCTCTAGGCATACGGGGGGATAAAGGACAGGAGTTTCGTGTCCGTGCCACTTTTTTTTTGAAGTGGAATATGGGGTCCATGCCATTGTTGTCTTTCACTGATCATTCATTTCGGGCAGATTTTTTTTCCCATGAAATTGTGATCATGCACGGTACATGTGGCGGAAAGGCATTGAAGGCTTTTAATTTTAAACAGATTTTTTTATTCGAAAAAAATATATATATATAAAGAAAAAAAATTACAATCAGTCTATTTTATATAATTAAAAAAAAAAAACAGTTCCCCTCGTATTTTATTTTTTAAAAAAATCATATTCTTTTTTTTTTTATCGAAGAAATCTAGTAGCTAATCTTACAGTCGAATTAGAAAGACTACCTCTGTCTGTTTATTTCGGTCCTATAAAAAATTCTTTATCAGTAACACCGTTAAACCATGAACTGCTGTACTATAATCATTGGAGTCAAAAATCATATGCATCATTTAATAAAATATGCATTTTTATAAAAGGTGAAATGTATAATAAATCGAATGATATTGGTTATAGAAAATGTGAAAAAAAATTTAACGAGGTATAAAACTCGTTATAGAAATTGGGAGGGGCTAAATAAGTATATTAGCATGTATTTGAGATTGTAAAAAATATTCAATCTAATAGCACTCTCGTAAAAATATGTGATAATGGAATGTTCTATTTCTAATACCTTCATTAATTGGTTAGAAAAACAAAGAACCTTCCTGAACAACCACCATTTTCACCCTTTTTTTTATTTTTATGGTGGCTTGATTAAGCCAAATCCAGATTGAGCCCGCATCTTTATGAATGAAGTGAAATATATTACCATGTGTGTGTCAAGTTAGTCGGTGAGTCTATTAATTTTTACAGAACTTACCCAAATGTTTCAATGGCACTTTTTGGCCAAATAAGTGAAGGGAGTTTTTAATCAAATTGTTAGAATAAGTTTGAGTAAGCTAAGGAAGAGATATGACCTACACCTACAACAACTTTCATGTACTTGCAATCATTTTAAGACATGCACCTAAGATGTAAATAGTGAAAGCAGCTCTCGATGGGATCTAACCAACGAGCTCTTCTAGTTGACTATACATTCCACTAATAGATTATATATTGTTCTAGTGTAATATATACTTCAATAATGCAGTATATCATTGATTATAATTTTTTATGTTTTTAAAAAATAAAATTTTTTATTGACTTATTAAATGATATATTATATTTTTCATAATTGTATGTATTTCATTAATAAGCAAATGTCAATTTATATGGGTGGTAATTAATGCTCGTTTGGACTCATTCGATTACACAAGTAAGTCGAGTTTGAACATTTTTTAAAGTTCGGTTTGTAAAAAGTCAAGCTCGAGCAAAGCTCTTAACATAAAAAGGAGGAAACAAAAAATCCGAACAGAGCCTGAGCCTAAGCTTATGTCATTTTCACATGTATAAGGTGTTGTGATTGTAAAAGATGATTTCTCAAATGTTAAATAAGTTTTTTTTTTAGCTAGACGAGCTTGAGCCAAGCCTTGGTTCAAGTTCCAGTCTGGCTTGTTTAACAAATGAACCGAGCACGAGTTTTAACCCAGCTTTTCATGAGCCAAATGAGCAAAACTTGAACATGTAATTATGCTCAGTCCCGAGCAGAACCAAGACTGAAAAGGTCAAAACTCGACTCGTTCAGCTCGTTGACCACCCCCTACCATTTTGGTGATGGTTCCCGGATACAAAAGCCCAATTGAGCCCGGACGGGTCAAAATGGTCCGGCCGATATCCGCCATCAGCCCATAAGTCAATATGGGGATGCGAATCCGGCCCGTATTCGGCCCAGGTATATGCAAGCAAACCCTTCTCTTCTCTTCCTCCCAGGGGGGGAGAGAGAGAGAGAGAGAGACGAAGGAGAGAGAGAGATGACGGGGTTCCACTTCGTAAACTGCGCAATCCTCACCTTCGGACCTCACGCCGTCTACTACTTAGCTACCCCTCTGTGAGTTCCTATCCATATCTACGGATCTTGCCACACACACCAAACACCAACACTAAACAACCCCATTTGAGCACACCCTGTTTGATTCCGTTATCGACATCTTTCGGGTTCGTCGATTCACTCAAAAAGTTCGAATCTTTTCGCTTCCTGTAACGAATGTGTTTGTCTTAAATGTGAATTTGTTCGAATTTTGTTGTTTTCGTTGGGTTTATGATAGGTTTTATTCATTTTTATGTTTTGGGTATTGGTTGTTTTGTTGTTTTTATGAAGTGGGTCGTGTTTCATTGCAGTGAAATCTTACTGGAAAATATCATGTTTGATTTTGCTGGTTGGATTTCATTTTTTTAGGTTCTGAACTGCCCTGATGAAAATTTGCATTGGCTATTCTGTTCATGATGTGTTGTTGAACTTTGTCGCTGCTCGGTTGAAGTGCGTTTTGTGAATCTTATGTATCATTTTGATTTACCTGTGTTCAGATCAGAGTATGACACAGTGGGGACATCTGTTAAAGCTGCTCTTGTGTATCTGGGAACAGCCTTGGTGAAGGTCAGAAAACCAAATCTCCCCCCCCCCCCCCCCCCCTTCTTTTAGCAGTGTTGATGTGTCATGTGTTTGTAGTGAGGTTTGTATCAGCTTTCAATTCTTGAAAACCCCTACTGTTTACAATTACGTGTGATGCCCTTGCCTACCTTGGATTCTCGCACGTCTGATTATTCTTGTGCAATGCTAATGAACTGAACTGCATCTCACTTGGATTTTTTAACGACATCAAGCTGTTCTTCATTGACTAATTGAGGAGTTGTACCAATTGCAGACACCAGTATCTTTGTATGTAAAACAGTGGTTGTAATTCCCATTAAAATGTAATATTGACATAGTATGTATTAGTCATACACTTCTTATGTTTTGTGATCATGTGGAATTGACCTTTGATGAGCAAGAATCATGGGGAAAAAGAAAAATCTGTAAAAAGAGAAGTTTTGCTGACTTTTCGGGACTGTCTTCACATGGACACAATTTTTTGTTTAACTTCTTGTGGTCCACTAGAATATCAGATAATGGATCATTTCCCCTTTTCTTGTTCAATTGCTACGTTAATACTAGTTTTTAGCAATCTACACCAACTATTAGCTGCATGTTTGGCGAGAGAATACAGTTAAGCTAATTATCCTGCACTTTCTAATATACTGAATAAGATGTGAAGTTGTTATCTACATGGTGTTATATTGAATGGCATTGTTCCTGGATGTTTATTTTTTTAGTTGGTGGGCCTTGTTGATTTTCTGCTCCTAATGAATACTCTTAACATACCTTTTATTTTTTATTATTAGTTATATATTCATCCTATTCTGACTTCATATTTGATAATGCTCTTGAACATACTTTTTGTACTTGGGCAGCTCGTTTGCCTTGCAACCTTTCTCAAGGTACCAGAGAATGATGGTTTTGACCCATATCAGGTATCTTTCATCCATATTCTGTGCAGTGACATCATTAGTTTTCGTATTGACAAACATCCAAACTAAAAATAACTTATTGTTGTACTCAAATATTATCGAGTTCAATACATTTCATTGCCCACATGACTGTGTGTATCTCTCTGCTCTGTTACCAAAGTAATTCTATTTGTTATGCATGTTATAATAACCATTATTCTTTAAAGTAATTTCCTTGTCGTGCAGGAATCATTGAAAGCACTAATTGGGTTTATAGATGTTGCCGGGCTCTACTTTGCATTGACACAGTTGACTCATCGGAACATTTCTCAAAATCATAAATTTCAAGCTGTTGGACTTGGTAATCTCTTGTATCTCAAAAAGCTTATCATTTCTTTCAGTTAGATGCAAGAAATAGTTCTTTTATCTGTTTGATATTGTTCTCAATCTTTACATTTGTGTTAATTTGCAAGTCAATACTTGTGATCAATAATATCAACTTTACTAGACGCAGTCATTCCAACAACTCGAATGACCTTCATAGGCTTTACCAACAATTTTAAATGTATTATCTTAGACTACTGTTTGACTCTTATAAATGGCATATATGATATATTAAAAATGGAGTCGGACAATTTTGTACATTATATGTCCATGAGACTCTGACCTTCATAGGTTGTACCAACAACTTCAAATTCGAACTTTGACGCTCTCTGAGAACATTTCGAACAACTGGAGACATCAAGAATGATGGACATATAATCTATGGATCTATATTATATTAAACCAGATATGAAATTCAACTACATAAAACAAACAACTGTAATAGTTCCTCATTGATTCCGATTACTTCAATCTGATCCTATTTCAAGATACATCCTAAAATGGAGGTAGAACTTTCCATTTAATTATGCATCCCGTAGTTTCTGATTCCTCAGCTCAGCTAGCATTCTCCACTGTTCTATCTCCAAGTCCAGTGGAAGAGTGTCCTCATCCATCTCGTGATTTAGCATGGGGTACATCACCCATATGATGCTATTGTCACAATATGTGTTTTTATGCTAATTCCATTTTCTTGCAGGTTGGGCTTTTGCAGATTCTGTGCTGCACAGGTTGGCTCCTCTTTGGGTAGGAGCTAGGGGGTTGGAGTTTACTTGGGAACACATACTGCAAGGCATTGAAGCAAATGCAAATTTGGTTAGGAAGTTCCCTTTCCTTTTCTAAACCTACTAAATTTTTGTCTCACAATGAGTGACAGTCATAGATTCTGGTCCAGTTTGAACAAAGTTAAAATATATTCTGATGCTTAAAACAACAGCCTTAGATACTCCCTCTCATTTATTAAAATGGTGATCTTGAAAATTCTGTCTGGAGAGCTGGAACATGATCATTAAAAAGTTTGTAATATCATTTCTAATGTATCATTAGGATAATATTTTGTCTCACTGACGATTTTATGTCTCTGGAGATCTTAATTTGATTAAAAAATTTATTTATTGATATAGGTGCTATACGTGTCTTTGGCTTCATTGGGATCTTTGATTTGGATCCGGAAGAACAAACCGAAGACTCTAATTCCGATAATTTATATGTGTGCATTGATTCTTGCAACAATGCCATCTATCACCAGGTTTGTTTCTGATTTCTATTCTTCCCTCTTTTGCAATAGTGAAACTAAGGAAATTGTAATAGACATTTATCAATTACTATCTTAATGGAAAAGTTGTAAGCCTCTTGTTTTAAGCTCTCCCATACTTCTGACCCCTGAGTAAAGTACCAGGAAGCAAAATCTTGAAAGTGTAAGGGATGTTTATGTTAATTTGGCCGTTGGTCGTGTATCTTTTTTTTTTTCAAATTTATCAGAGATCGTATGAATATCGTCAAGTTGACAAAACCACTTATTTGGTCAGTCGCCTACTATTGACAGAGTAGCAGTTGATCAAGAGTGGACTTTGATTACAATGAAGTCTAATTTAGACTTTTGATTATGTTGGATTCGAGGAAAGATTTTTCCATACATCACACATCAGATATGTGCTTTTATAACTAGTGTCCTTCATGTGAATCTGGAACAAGAGGGAGTGACAAGATGAACTTTACTGTTATTAATACTAGATATGCAAATGCGAACATACAAGAAAATTAGGAAAAATATTGATTGTCAACCTCCCTTAACTAATTATTTTCCTCCCACATAGTTACATGACGTGACAATTCAATTAAAACAGTTTATCCTTAGTATATTCTGTCCCATTATCCCTACATGTAATATTTCTGTTCACTTGTTTCATAAATTTTCTTAAAAGAATCATGTTCTCTCATCGTGCAGTTATCTGAGACGAGGGCTCAGGTGGCATCTCTCCAAAGTGGTTGGCTTTGAACTCTTATCATCACTGGTGATGGCTTTTATCTGTTGGCAACTCTTCTATGCATGTCAGAGACCCTCAAACTAAGGCTTCTGCTACCCAGTTTTTGATATCTCGATTTAATTTACATGTATGGAACAAATTTTACAGCTTCTGTACTACTACAATACTTTGCACGCACCAATTCAATTGGCTCGAACCGGCAAATCAGACCATAATTTTTGTTGCTTAATATTTTTTGGTGGACCTTTTCTTTCTTATTATCCAGGTCACTGTTTCATTTCCTATCTACCCAATTTTTTTATTGCCTTTCTATCTTGTTGAATTCAAGATCGAGAGAACTTGTCTTATCAAAAAAGGATCCAGATAACTAGTGTGCTCTATGAATTTGAAATAACTGGTATATCAGTTTACATACCCACTTTGGTTTGAATTTTTTTAATATTATTTGTTTAGGGAAGTACATGCCTTTGAAAAAATGAAGAGTATACTCGAATGAGTTGAATGTGTATATTTTTATGTTTTTTGTAATATGGTATATACAAAGTATATATATGATTTCGTATAACCATGTTTAGATAAGGATACATGGGTAGTGCTGAATCACACTCAAATCTTTTGCCAACTTCATCCAAAGTTTTAGCTATCCAGACATCAAGAATTCATAGAAAATTCATTACCACTTTATATGTGTATAAAACTATAAATAACCCAATGAAGTTACACATGAAGAAGAAACCAATAAAATCTTTCCCATTCACTCGTTCTCCTCCACTGCCGCCTCTATTCGGAGAAGCACGAAACCAACGGCGACACCGACGAGGACGAGCCCATTCATGATGGCTGCGATCTTGAATATCTCACCCACCGCATTGCACGTTGAAGACAGAGCTCCGCCTCCCCCTCTCTTTCCCTTCTTTGTAGGGGTTCTGGACCTCAGGGAGTCCAGAACTAATGCGAATGACTGATTGGTGCACACAGAGATGCCTAAAGAGGTCACGTTGTTGTGTGCCTTAAGACCTCCAAAGCAGTTTAACCCACCAATATAGTTCACTCTGGGTCGACCTTTCGATGAGGTGTTGTGGCTCGATGTTGCTACTACAGTTGTCGGCGGGAAAGCTGCAACTGATGCTGTCGCCATATCTGAAGAATACAAGAGTTGGTTAACAGAAGATGCCTTGCATGGGAAGAGAGAAACTGAAAGAGAATTAGTAGTCTGTAGATAAGGTGAGGTTGAGATGGTTGGCTGGAATGAGAGAGCTTTATATCTACACTTTATGGAATATATAAAGATAGGAAGACTTTAAATTGTGGCCAATGAAAATCAAACAAGGTGATGTAGAGCCACAATTGTCTATAATTGTACAGGGTTTGGATTATTATTGAACCATCTGGTGATCATGACCATTAAATCTGAGTATTATTGATCAGATGGTCCTGATCAGTGGTCTGGGTTACCCTTTGTTAGATATTCAATAAATTGACCATCCAAACCTGCAACTTAGACAGGTTAGATACGGTTGAAGTTCAAATTGAATCTCAATGAAGGTGGAGGAGACTAACTTGAACCCAACCCGACGAGTCCTGAGAAGGTCAACCCAAAGAACCATGAGGTTGTGGTCAGGGTAATTTCAGAGTTTGTGTTGATCTAATCATATTAGAGTTTAATATATAAAATGTCAAAATGTTATCATTTTAAATTGTTCAGTTGGGTCTTGGGGACCTAACCACTAAATCCCTCAACCCAAACTTGTCTCCTTCAGTGGTTGGGTCATATTCAATCCATCCAAATTGCACCTCTAGCTCTTGCTCGATAGACACCTGTTAACATAATCACTTCACTGAAGACATCAAGGTAGGTGAAAGAAAACGATCAAAATAATGAAGACCACTGCTAAGTAATATTTACAACGAACCTAAATTACAAAGATATTACATACTAGCAATAATGCTGATTTTGAGAAAAGTATTGCAAGATGGATGTCTTATTTTATTTTATTTTTTTGGCAAGTTGGTTGTATTTCAGCAGCTATAAATGTACGTGTGGGACACAATTACAAAGATTACAAACAAAAATTAGGGATCCATATAGCGTCAAGAGACCACTAAAAGGTAAACAAAAAGAATCCTGATATCAAACCAGTCATTTGGAACATCAGGTTGATCAAGGGAAGGGTCATGCATGGCACGAGTATGTGCTGCCCCTCCTTATCTCTGCTGAGGGCTGATTCCAATTCAGGCCAAACTAAAAGGGGAGAGATGAGAGAACTTCCCAGGGAGGACCTACGGGCTGCCAGGAGGTCCGCCGGAGCGTTGGCTTCCCGAAAATGGATGTCTTATTTACATCATATAACAAGCATCATTTCACATACTAACACAACTGGTTATAAAGTAAAGACATCTCAACCAGGTTTTAACAAAAATGATGACCCATAACTACACATCACATAAAAGCAAATACTGCTGAAGCATGGGACATCTAAGCTGTCTAACAAAAACAGATGTCCTATGATCAAAATTTCACCAGTAATCATCATTTTTGATGTACTTACAAGGTGATGACGCAAAAAATTAGTGGTTCACCCCCAAAATGCCAAAATGATCTGCTTCATGGCTCAAAAGATCCAATCTTACTTCCGAGGTTTGATCACTCGAAAGATAGAAACCTTGAGCTCAAGTTTTTTCTTTTTAACAAGCTCGAAAACACACACATCGTCTTCTTCCAATTTATTCTCCTCAACAAACACTGACCAGCCTCTACCAAGTCCTGCTGCAGCTCCTCTGACTCGGCATTTCACTGACCATTTCCTCCTGTTTGAATCACTCAGAATGATGTCCTGTGTTTCGCTGGAGATGTATTTCTTGACAAAGTTGAATGGAATGTACTGCAACACATGGAAGAATAGTATCCATCAATTCTGAAAGCATATATACAATTTTGTATCAACACAAACAACATACAGGAATTTGCCATCACAGAGTGGATACAAATATAAAATATAGAGGGTGGACTGACTATAAAGTCCTGCAATATATGCAGGATGATTTTCTCTGCACCGTGTTATGTCCATATTTGATATAGACATGACACATGTCCTTGTTATATCAAAGTATCACCGAGTGTACATTCAAAGCATCCAACAACCTGTTTCAATGTCAAGTTTTTAGTTAATGGTGATTTTAAGCTAACCTCACTGCCACATTGTATACTATTTATATGTGCAGTCTTATTGCTTCATTTTGGCTTTACTTTGATGGATCATATGATTATGTGACACTCTTTTATAATTTATTATGTGGATGGCAAAAATGTATCCAGATTCTCAAATATTCTATATTTGAGTTGGGTGGAGACAATTATGTCTAAAAATCAATTCTTCAAGGAAATAAGTTACGCTATCATAATATAATGAACAGCCAAATTCAGAATTAACAAGATAAGGAAAGTTCAAAAACCAAATAGCATATATGCATATATGACGACATGTTCAACATTGATTTCCATAAAAAAAAAAAAATCATGTAACCCTGTCATAATAAACTCACCATGAAAAATGCCTTGTATACGTAAGATGGTCTCATAACAACTGTGAAAAAAGGCTTCTTTGATGTAAAGTTTGTAGCTTTCCGAAGAGCCCTGTCCTTTTCTTTACTGGTCACGGATCTTCTTTGTGACACTAAAACTTTGGAATATGATAGTTTTTTCGCGACCGGTACACTGACAATAACAGGTTCATCTTCTACATGAGAATGTATATTCCCTGCAGATGAAATTTGTTTAGCTTTATCAACAGGGGAAAAAAAACATTTTTAGAAAGAAAAAAAAAAGGGTTCAATATAGCCTATGGCATGGCAGGATTTGGACACAGGTTTGGGTAGCTTTTGGAGATTATGATTTTGCATGAATTATATACTATCCAAACTCGTTTCCAAGTGCCCGTAGTGGTCCCACCTTTGCAAAAAAAAAAGAGTTACAAGAAACAGTTCTTCATAAATCTAACAAAAATATGCTTCCTAAAAAGCTACTTTCAAAAGTTGTTATAAGTGAAAAGTTGTTCAAATCTCTCTTTCTCTCTCTCTCTTCAAGCCACCTGGAATGATCGACGCAATAACTTTGTCCACACGAGAAAATGAAAATATAGTGGAAAAGGAGAGTAGTAGACTAAAATGGTCCACTCTTTATTACTGGCTCTATGTGATCAAGCTCCATACCATCATCTTGTTCTAGCAATTTCCCATCTTGAATTGATTTTAGACGAAGTGAGCGACGCAACGCTGTCTTCTCCTCTAGTGGTTGTTGGTACTCAATTAACATAAGTTGCTTATCTGCATTTCCAAACAGATATAATCCATAAAAGGGATTTAACCCATGCACACAGAAAGGAAACATCAATGTAAGGAGTACATGAAACCAAAAGAATCATGAGAATAGGTTTCAGTATGGACAATTGTCATTTCAGTCGATATCATTTGATGAGGTGATATCATAACTTTCATCTGGGCAGGGACATAAAAGAAAGTGAGCTCCTTTTGTTGGGTTGCAAAGGAAACATCCTGCTTTTTGTCTTCATATATATGTGTTCTGCTTCGAGTTCCTTGGCTGTTATCATACCTTGTACATTAGTTTGAACTGCGTTAAGGCGAGGTGATCTCCGGAGTACTTTCTCTTCCTTGAGTGGGTGTTGTTGGTCCTCGTTGTCAATCATTTGTTCACCTGTTTCTTCAACCATTAAATTTTTTTTAAAAAAAAAGCCCTCAGGAAAGATCAAAGAAAGACCAATCGAATGCTCACTCAACACAGACAATAAAAAGATACTAAAATTTGAGCTCAAAACAATGAGAATGAGCTCACTTTCCAAAAAAGTCTCTGAACAAGGAGTATTTGACACCAAAGGAACTATGAAAATAAATATACAAATTTCAGTAGGGGCCATTTTCATTCTACTCATAGATTTTGACGAGGTGATATCACAAATTTCATCCAGCGAGACGTGGTATTTCATGTGTTGGGTTAAGAGGCAAAGTTCCTACTTTTTGTCTTCGGATCTTTGTGATTTTTCTTGATTGGCTCGGTCTTATTGTGCACACTAGTTTGATTGGAGCGAAGGCGAAGTGATCTTCGGGGACCTTTCTCTTCCTCAAGCGGTTGTTCATCCTTATTGGAAGTCATTAGTTCATCTGCATCTTCATCCAGAATATATCCAGTAAGCCCCAGAAAAAAATAGAGAGAAAACAAAGAACATTCTCAGCCCTCATGGACGGCCGACAACACAAAGAGTGAGCTTAAGATCCATGTGAAGATATGAGATTCAGGTAGACCATAAGCTTTGTTGTTTTCAAATGGAAATATTGTATATACTAATCTCAGTGAAGATACATATATACACATAGCACATAGTAGTAGGCTTACCCTTTTTTGAGTTGATACAATGTGATTTGATCACCTCAGCTTGTTCTGATGTTTTAATCACATCATTTTGAACTGGTTTATGATCACGCTCAGAAGCAACAATAGCCAAAGTAGCACTTCTAACATCATCAGCAAGAGAGGAATGTGGTTCAGAAATCATACCACCTGATTGGATGGGACTGACTTCCTCATTGTATATATTCAGTTTCGAACTTTTCAATCTACAAGTGGTCATGATATGATTAGATTCCTGCAGAACTAACAAATTATCCCCCCTCATCAACGGTGGACATATGCTTTGATCCTTCTTTGGTTTGTGGGGTCCAGAATCTCCAGATTTGATTGACATATGCCACACCTTTTTTTCCTTCTTAAAATTTATCGTGTGTTGAATGCTTTTACCCTCTGCCAAGCTTTGTTTCTTTCTTCCTGTGCGTAATGTATGAGCATCAACTTCATTTTCCAAACTTTCTTCATTCTGGTGTCCTTTCAGTTTGATCTTCGGCAGAGATTCTTGAGGTGATTTTGGAGCATGTCCATTAAAACAAACTGCTCGGAGCATGTCATCCTTTGCTCTGGCATCAGTGTGATTATTCACTTCTTTTTCTGCGATACATTCATCGTCATCACTTTTGATATCTATCAGAGCAAAGTTATCAACATTTGGAGTCTTTGAACTCCAAGACTTCAGTTTAAGACGAGGAGAACGCCGGGATGCCATCATGGCAAATCAAGTTTATGCCCACAAGTTCAAAAGATGGGAACTGTATCACAACTATAGGAATCTGATTCACACTGGCTCAGACATGAACACCACATGTATGGTTTTCGAAAATTGTCTTCCTCCAACCAACTTTCTCAAACTACAACCAGCATTGCGACATGTTAATAGATCACATATTCACAATTCTCAGATTGTGTGGATACGGTGCCTCGCATTTCATACAACTTAATATGTGTAACTGCAAACTCGCTTCATCTACAAGAGCACAACACAAACAGTATCAACTCCGAATGCCATCAATGAAGTAAAAATGAAATTTCAAAATCGCTCTGACATGTTTTTATTATTAAATACACAAAACCAACATAAAACAAAAATTCCAAAGGAACCCATAATTACCCAAAATGATTCCAATTGATACAATGATAAAAACAAAATAACATCGACAGGAATTGATGCAACAAAAGACATGTTCAGCATTTATAGTACACCATCAAACACAGAAAGTTCTGAATTTTCTATATGAATTGATAATTAAAACTATAGCATTTAAATATAAACTTTATCAATCAAAGGCACACACAAAAAAGTCCACATTGAGAGACAGATTTATAAAGGAATGATCCATTGATCAAAATTGTTCTTTTTTCTTTAAAAATCCACCAAGCTATCATGCTATAAGTTCAAGAAAGTGGGTTCTACCAAAATAAATCAAAATAAAGACAAATTGAAGGGGGGAAAACCTCAAAAGTTCTAAACAAGTCAAACTAATAAATGGGTCCCTCAAAACTGATACAAAAACCTCAAAGACCAAACCCCCATGAACAACCCAAACTAAAAAAATGTGTTTGTCCCCTTCAAGGCCAGAACTTTCATTACCACATACAAACAAAATTAGTACATGATTCATACATGCACCAACTCGAATACTGAATCCAAATGAGCATGCATAAAAAAAACCCCAATGAACCAAACTATCAGAATTTACAGACCCACTAAAGATTTCAGTGGAAAATGAGAAATAAAGGCAAACAATAACAAATTTGATAATAAAAAAAACAGCAGATTGGAGAAATCAAGAACAACCCACTTCATTTTTTCCTACTTTGTATCCAAGACCGACCACCACGTCTCAGATTGCTTCGAATAGTTTTTTTTTTTTCCTCTTTTATTAGAGTTTAAAGAGAGAACCTTGAAATTCCATATATATATATATATATATATATATAATACGAATTACGAGAAACCTAAATATGACAAGACAATGAATATCTGATTTTTTTTTATTTTTTTATTTTTATAGAGTTTGCATTTGGAAGCCATGCATTGTATAGAGAGCACGGTGTGGGAGAGAGATCCACTGAATCAACGGTTTTGATCGAAGAACAATGATTATAAATCGGGCCGGAGGTGGAATGTGGTCTGACACGGTGGGTTTCGGGCCGGCCCGAGTTCACTCGGACGCGGTTGACTACTTGACCGTCTTCACCATTCCCACTAATCTTTGACTAGTCCCACCACTGTATTTACTCCCCCCAACCAAATATTAATAGATTTTTTAAATTTTTTATTTCACCACCTCCGTTAATGTTTTTTTTCTCTTCTCTCTATCTTTCTCTCACTCCTCATATCGACAGAAATAAATGCGAAGCTAGGCATGATTGTTAGACTCTAAAAGAAAAATGATTCACAGCCCATTTTTATAAGTCTCAATCAAGCCTCGTATGCATGATATCTATTTTATCTTTTTATAATTTTTTTCATTTATTCATTCACTATTTCCATAATCAAGGAGACAGTTATAATTACTCTTTTTCATCTATATAAAATTAATGACAGTGACAATAAATCATTTTCATTTATAATTCACATTTCTTGTTTTGTTTTTTAATTCATTCCAATTGAATTATTTATACATCCATAATCAATAATTTATTTTCTTTTTAAAACGCCATTATTGTTTTTAAAAATACATAGCACCAGATCAAAAATGATTTATGTTTATGCTGTTGTGTTGTAATTACTTGATTTTACATATTTATAGTTGTTGAATCTGGTCTCTATTGGTATGTTCTTTCATTTTAGATGATCTAACACAAATCTTCTAAATTCATTTAAAATTTTCTTTTTTGTTTGAATTCAAATTCATATTTAAATGTGTAATAACACTTTCTTTTTTTTTTCTTTGAAAGTGAGTTACATGTCACTTGTCATGTAATTCACATTTCAATTGTCATATACATGTGTAGTAACACTCAAATTCTATATTATATACAAAGAAACATACATTTGATTTTGTCAGTTACATTTAATAATCAAATGTAAATTCAATTATAAAAATGTCAGTTACATTTATCAAACAACGAATTACTTTTATTTTGTTTAGTTACATATAAAAACATATGAAAAGTCATATACGAATAATCAGTTACATTTAACAATAGTGAGTTACATTCAGCCATTTATTCAGTTTCATTGTTACCATACTCTGTTACAATTCCCAGTTACATTTTGTTACTAGTAAGTTCCATTTTCAAATAGTCAGATATATTTACATTTTGAAGGTCAGATACATATAGTCAGTTACATTTATCAAAACTTAAGATAACATTATATGTTATATTCTAAAATACTCAGTTACATTATCAAGTAGTTGATTTCATTCATTATTATTCTCAATTACATTTTAAAGGTCAAATACAAATAGTCAATTACAAATACCATTTATTCAGATACATTCTTATTATACTCTGTTACATTTGTATATATATAAAAAAATTAAACAAATATTTTGTATATGAATCATCAAAATCCACGAACATTGAATAGTTTGTCAAATAGTCAGTTACATTTCAACATTACGAAGTACTCAAAAATCATAAAATCAATTCATACAATCAATTTACATTAGTATATACAATCGCAGATCATATATAGGAACAAAATCAATATAAGAATTGTAAAACTTGTTTCATATGATTGCATTACGAAAATCGTCAATACAATGTGTGATTTGAAAAATTGAAAAAAAAAAATCATCGCTTACCTACATTTTTGCAAATGAAAAGCAACCGGACAAAGAAATTTGAAAAGCAGAGTCAACCCTGAGAATTAAATGTTTTGATTGGACCCTAGACAAACTTTTAAAGTGGGGCTCCAAATAATTTTTTTTAAAATATAAATTATTTAAATATTACACATAATTTGATTCTTAGCTACAGATAATATAAAATAGATACAAAATATTATAAAATCATTAAATTACAACCTTGTTTATTATCATATGCACATAAAAAGTAATAAAAAATAATAAATTTTTATTGTAACGAGAAAATTATAATAATAAAAAAAATAAGAGAGATTTGGATAGAGGAGAGATTTTAGAATTGATTTTAGGGATATATATTAAAGTAAGAAAATGTTTTGAGAATGAATAATTCATGTATAAAATTACATCCTAAAAAATCATGTATAAAATTCAAAACTGTATTTCCAAACGCACCTTAAAAATCATATTCCATTTCAAAAGACTAGACTATATTTTGAAGGACCATTGAATGTACTACTCCAAAGTCCAACCCCTAATACTCAATCTCCATATATATTTTATTTTTAATATAATATATATCTACTAAAATTAAACATCTCATGTTCTACTATATAAAATATTCATGCAATAAAAAACTAAATAAATATAATTAAATATTTATTAAATCATATCAATATTAACTAATATTATATAAATATTAGTTAACTATATCTTAAAAATCATTTTTAAATATAAAGTAAATATATTAAATATTGATCTCATTTTAAACAGCTCAACGATATATTTTCAAATATACTAATTTGTAATAATTAGATTTATGTAACAAAAGTTAGATTGTATTTTGAATTTTTTAAAAGCCACGTCATCAAATTTAGTAAGAATTTATGGGGCCTCCAAAATAAAATAAAGATACACACGTATCGTTCATCTAAACATGTGTTAATGTAATTTTTTTTTTTTTTTTTATTGGTTATTAATGTGATTCTTATCAATACTTACCTACTGATATGAAATTTTTCCCCGAGTATGTATGATTGGTTTGCATGCATATAAAGTAAACATGAGAGAGAGAGAGAGAGAGTTGAAGAAAGCCAAGCCAAGAAGCACCACTTTGTGCTGGTCCATGGCCTCTGTCACGGCGCATGGTGTTGGTACAAGCTGACCACCCTATTGAGGTCCGCCGGCCATCGACCTCTCCGCGTCCGGCGTCCACCCGATGAGCCTCCGCGACGGGCGTGGCTTCGCCGAGTACTCCAAGCCATTGATGGACTTCTTAGGCTCCCTTGCGCATGAGGAGCAAGTCATTCTTGTTGGTCACAGCTTTGGAGGGTTGAGCTTGGCCTTGACCATGGACAAGCTTCCCAACGAGGTGTCCTTGGCCGTCTTCGTCGCCGCATTCATGCCGGATGTGTCTTCCAAGCCGGCTCATGTGATCAACGAGGTAAAAATCAAAATCATGGAAGCGTTTTACGTGATATTGTACAGGCATGCAATGCTGGATCGAATAAGGTTTTCAATGAAGAACTGATACATGTCAGTCTCTTATTGAAAACTAACCATCCATTGATTGGATTTTTAACACCTTTGGAGGTGGCAGAGCTATTAAGATCATGTAATTTACTGTTTGTTTAACAGTACTTCAAAAGGAAGATTATGAAGTCATTGATGGACACTGAGTTCACCTACGATCAAGGACCCGATAAACCCGACTTCGATATTATTCGGGCCTGAGCTCTTGGCATCCAATTTGTATCAAAATTGTCCCATGGAGGTAACAAACAAATTAAGCTAGCTAATCACAATCACTCCTTGTTCAAGTAATTGGGATCAGTCATTCCTACAATCATAACTTAGTATATATATTAATTAGGTTAAAAAAATGTTAGAATGTGTGCATACAATTCATTCGAGTATCTTTCTGAAAACTGAAAATATGTACTTCATTAAATAAGTATATACATTCAAAATAAATTGTCCCTATAGGACTACACATTGGTTACGAGCCTACGATGTTAGTGAGGGTTGGATCATTGTTCCAAGAAGAGTTGACAAACTCGCCGGCGTTTTCGAGGGAGGGATACGGGTTGGTCAACCGAGCTTATATTATCTGTGGTGAGGATAAGACTATCCCAAAAGTTTACCAGAATTGGATGGTGGAAAACTATCCAGTGAAGCAGGTGAAGGAGATTGGAGGAGCTGATCATATGGCAATGATGTCAAAGCCAAGGGAGCTGTTTGATTTATTACTAGACATTGCTCATTGATTAATTTGGACATGTTGATCACATGATATATACATGTTTTATACCGTGTTTGATTTTGTTTTGATTTTATACCCTCACATATGTTTGTTTGTTTGTTTTTTTTTGTGCAATATTTAGGTATCATTATACATCATAGAAAAAAGGAAGTCATGCATGTGACCTTCAAAATCAAATCTCTTATTTACATGTATGCCTTTTTAAAAAAAAAAAACTTTGGTCATTTCTATTCCATAGCGAATATAAATCAAGAATCCACAAACTGACCCTAAAATGAAAAGAAAAGTGAGTTTTACAAGATCCAGGATTCACAGTTTTCATGGCGATTAAAATAGCGGAGTGACCATCTAATGAAACTTCACTAAACAGACCATAATTTTACAATTTACACACACACAGACCACCTGTTACCTCATATTTTGTTAGTCAACATTCAATAATCTCCATTGCATAAAACTTTCATAAAGTTGACAAATATCAGCATGGACTGTATCCTAATACATACATAACTTCTTCGAAATCCAAGAACTAAAGCACGTTGTATTCGAGTGCAACCGAACGCCAGTGGTGAACCGATGCCAAACCATCTCAGTTGTTGTGTGGAAGGGATTGGAAGAACCACTAAGAACACCATTTTTTGGGTGAAAGAAGAGATCCTGTAAAAAACACTCTGATGCTTACTATAACTTCATCTCAAGAATAATAACATGGTAAGAAAAGAAGAAATGGAGAAGTACAATTTCAGGAGGGAGAGGTGATACCTAAGGGAGGTTGATCAACAGTGAGTTTGTTGGGTTGATGTTTTTTCCTGTGGAGATCTGCTTCCTTGAGCAAGTTCGATGCACCATGACTTCCATGCCTCCATGTAATGCTGAAATAGATCACCCAAAGCTGCACGATTTGAAAATATATATATATATATATATTAGTTGCAGTATAAATCAGATGCGGGAAAAGCAAGACTGAACAGCTTAAATCTCACACAGTGAAAATAATGATGTCAAACTCAGAATAATTTTAGATTCAACACTAATTTTGACCAAGCAAGTTTTTATTAAGGATGGCTCCCACTCTTGGCCAGGGGTTGTTACAGTAGAAAAGTTATGATACCAGATGTAATAGTCTGGTCAAGTGTACTGGAGTTCAGAATCCAAGAAATGATGGACCGTGTCTAATGAAGGACAGTGATCCGTGTGGACTCAAGACAGGCATGTGCACTTGTGCGTACTTAAACATGCATCTGTGCTGGGAAGTCATGCAGAATTTAAGAATTGCTTCATAGACAAGATTATATTTTATTGCACTTACAACATTTCTAAGCTTGATATCACAATAAAGTCTATGTACAAATCCTCAAAAAAGAAAAAGAATTGGAATGGAACCAAACCATTTGGCATACATTTTCATGCAGAATAATGAATCAAGAATTGGGAAGACAAGTTGTGAAATGTGAGTATGAACAATCTTTAGAAAATGTCAACTTTCAACAAAGCCAGACTAGACAAGACTTCTCTACATCTATCATTGCAAGATACAAGAAAAATGAATTAGAGACCCAGTGAGCAGAACAGCATCAACCACCAACTTCCCAAAAGAAACATAATGACACAGTATAAAGATTAAAAACCTTTGTTATGAAAAAATAAAGCATTGAAACACCAATAAAAGGTACAAATGAGAGCTTGGACCCGTAGCTCAATGGTTGACAATGGAAACTTGCAACCATGAGGTCATTAGTTTGAGTCCGACGATATACATAAAAAAAATAAAAAATAAAAATAAACAAACAAATAAATAACTAAAAGGAAGAATCTCGAAATAAACATCAAACTGTTCCTTCATTTCAAAGAAGAAATTTGTAACACATGCATGAATTATATGCTAAAATATGTGTATCTGATATAAAACAACTCGATACAACATGAGTTTATGAGTCATTTTGAAGCACTCAGGCATCACAGGAAGAAAAAATGAAAACCTAACACCACACCCTATTCCAACATCTGTCTAGTGTTTTTCACCATTATTTCAAGTTTTCAACATGAATCTCAAATGAGTACATTATGAAAAAACCTTCAGAGGAATGGCAGGGACTATCTTTTCTAAAAGCAAAGTCAACAAACGATGGCAAGATCATTAATGCATAATCAAAAGAAAATACATATTCCTGATTCAATCAGGTGACTCAATCAAAGGAAAGACGCAGCAAATTTGGGGAGATCAAATAAAGGCCTTCTTCAATAATTAGATGGTAATTCATGGACCTTTCCCCTTTATATAATATGGTGTGAATAAAGATAAGCTTGTAGTTTGGAAAAAATTATGAATATCTCATAGGTGGTTCTGCCAGAAAAAATACAGATCAAAGGCAAGAATCATATTTTTACCTTGATTTTGATAACGGGGTTGAAATGAGACAGCCCATTTCTCCCAGTCTTGATGCCTTTTGTCGACACCATTATTCTCCTCTTGTTTTATCACCTTTACTGGTTCAAAAGGCCCAAAAACATGGCCCTTGGACCCCAGCTGTCTCTCTGCTGTACGGTTGCACTCTGTCAATTCATCAAGCTTGGTCTTCATTTTGCTCGGCTTGCTATCCACCGAAGAAACCGGTTTGCTTCTTTTAATGCTGACATTGTTTGTTATATCTGTCCCAAATGCTCTCTTCATGGGCTGTTTAGGGCTTAGTGGTCTAGCACAAACAACACCGCTGGAACTAAGGTCTGACCTGTTGAACTGGTTTGGACCAAGAGGCTTCGCAGGCATTGCCACTTCCGTGTTTTTTTCAGGTATTCCATTGAAACCCAACCATCTAAATGCAGGCTTCCTGGTGTCTGATTGATGGGTCTGCGTGATAAATAAAATAAAAGTTCAATATTGGTTACCAAAAGGGGCATCAAATTGCCATTGTTTGGTGTGTAAATGATAATATGATATTACTCAATTTTGTCAGCTTCAGTAGAATATTGTTCAAATGTTAGAAGGCAAATTTTATAATGATTCCATTGATCTCTACCACAATTATGCTTCCACCTTTAGTGAGAGCAAGACACCCAAACTTAAAAACTAAATTAACTTCAGTTGATCTACTTCATTAATTCATCCACCCAAATGTTTTGGCATGGTTAAAAATCACTGAGCGATATTTTTACCATGGTATTCAATTTGCCACCAATGCATGACAATCAAAATTATCAGCCAAAAACAAACATCAGATATAATGTCAAAATTTCAATATACAAGCTAACACAGAGTCCTATCTGTTGAAATATCAGTTTCATTATTTTGTATCATAATTTTCAATAACGTTCTAGTCCTAGTCTCCATATCAGCCAACTGCATGACATATCAGTATTTAATTTACAACATCAAGAAAATTTGTCTGCCACTCACCAGTAAGTCTAATATAACAAGGTGCAAACCTTCAGAGAGGTGGCTTACCTTTTCAATGAGATTCATGGAAGACAGTACATTTGCAATATCATATAACCGTCGGACCTTGGCTGCAGAGTTGTCTAAAGTAAGATGAGTCATATAATTTTTTGTTCTACTAGGCATTTTGAAACTAATCAAAGATAACCAAAAAAACAGCAAAGAAAAGCATTGCCATACTTCTCATCTGTGATGGGTTATTAATATCTCCAAGCAAGATACTTGCAGCATCATCAAGAGAAATGGTATCCACCTGAAAAATATAAAATGAGTCCACTTCACAGAAAAACACGTGAAGATGTAATTCTATATAAAGCTCTTCGTAAAGCAGGGAAACTTACATCAGAAACAAGGAAGAGTTTGACAAAGTTCCGTGTCAGCTGACCGAGCGACTTCTCTCTTCGTTGATCAGTAGCTAACAAGATCAGAAACACAAGTAAGCAAAGCCATACCATTTAATAACTTTATTTTAAACCAAACACAACATCTCAAACATCATATAAGTTTCAATCAATGAAATGGAATGCCAAACAAAGTTTTAGATCATCAGATCAAGAAAATAAACTAATTACATTATTTTTTCAAAAAAAAAAATATGGGTATTCTTCCTTTCTCAAAACTCTTACCAGTCTTGGGCTTGAAACTCAGAATTGAAGTCGACGAAGAAGAAGCAATGGGTAAAGCGGTAGATCCACTCTCTGACAAATTAATTGGTTTTTCATCTTCCTCACTATCAAAAACCTAAAACAAAAGAGATCAAGCCATCATATTCCATAGACCCAATAAAACAACCATCAAGTCAAAAAATCTGAACATATATTCAACAAATAACCTACTTCTGTTTCTGCATTCAATGAAGGGTTTGTTTTTTCATTCAATGCCTCTTCCTACAAACCCATAAAATAAAAAATAAATTAATAAATAAATAAATAACACACACGCGTGCACACACACACAAATTTCAGTAACAAAAAACATACTTTAAGATCTCGCAATGAGTGAGGAATCCCTTTGTGCCCGATCCACGAGTACCGATTCTTCGCCTTCCTAGCAAGAACCTAAAATCCCACAAAACCAAAAAAAAAAAAAAAAATTTTGAGAAACCCATTAACATATCTTTGAGAAAACAAAAACCCAACAAAAAAAAAATATCCACTTTTCCTCTCTACATACTCCAATGCTTTCAAGAACATTGACGATATCATAGATCCGGCGTCTCTCAACCCCCAATTTGCTCGCGGTGTCGTCGAGCCCCACCGTATCAATTCCATCCCGATCATAAAGACCTAAAAAACTGATTTTTTTGGACCCAGAGAAAGATCAGATCAAAAAAAGAGAAACCCACATTAATTTTTTTTATTTTTTTTTAGATCTGTGAAGAAAAGAAGGATCGGATGGCTCTCACTTGGTGCATAAGAGCCCTAAAGACTTCTGCTTCCGACTGTAGCCGTAGTGAAGACTCCCGGAGTCAACCATTGTTGGAGGCGGCGCGGATTTGGAGAGAGATTTTTTGAAATAGTGGGGGACTCGGCGGCAGAATCTATATATCTAGATTTGGATTTTGTTGAGGTCGTTTTTTTATTTCGATTTCACGCGCCCGCGGGCGTTGTTTCAAAATGCAGGGTTTGGCGCGGGTTGACAGGGATCTGGGGATTTTCAATATCGGGCTGGGCCGGGCTCGGCCCGAACATGATGGGTTGAATACTTGATCGGGCTGGGTCGGCCAATTGTTACAAGAGTGACATGGGCGAATCACACGAAGAGACTGGAACAAAGAGGGAAAAAGAAAATGAAATCCTAGGCCTCATTTAGATGGGCTGGGTCAGAGGTTGATATGTATGGCTCATAAAATCATAGATCCACATATATGGATCATTTTTTTTTTTTTTTATATCGGGTGGGTCTATCAGATCTATGGATTGGGTCGGGGTGGACCTAGACTCATTTGGATGATCGGATCCATATCAAATCTTGGGTCTTATGGGCATAGCAAATAAGCTCAATAGTTTCATTTTGTTCCAAAAAAGATTTAAAAAATATACTAAATACATTTATGTGTATATTTCAATTTGTATGTCAATATATATTTTAGTAGGCACACATAGCAGAACATATCATTTTCATTTTTTCTCTAGTCACATTTTCATCATAACAACAAAGCTAGGGAAAACGCAAAAAGGTTGGAGTATGCATATTATAATTATTTTTTTACAAATATAATGTACTTTAAACCAGGTAACCAAGTTTTAATAATTACTCGTATCTTATTTATTCAAAATTTAAGATTTTAAATTAAATTTAGATGAATCTTAAATATATTTTAATATTTCAAAATCAGATTAAGAAAAATCATATCAATATTAATTCAAATTTTTAAATAATATTTTTTTTTAAAATTAAGCAATATATTTTTAAAAAAATTAAAATATATTAAAGACTATAAAAGAAATTGAAGGAGCAAATGTCCATAGTTTTCTTTTTCCAAATTATTTAGCATAAATCTGTATCCCTAATTGCTACCATTACTCTTTATGTGTTCTAATATCTATCCAATAGAGCCACTCCAAATGGAATCTATCTATACAAATTTTTAATTTTAAATAAAGTTCGTTATATTTTTTTGCACGTGCATTAAATAAAAAAATCTAATAGAATGGAGAAAAAAAACAAAAACGATATTGGAGAACGGCTCAATCTTAACATCTAAAAACAACTTTACCATCAAATCTGCGCTAAAAATTTTACCAAAAAATAAAAAAAGATTAAAATAAAATCAAGCACTCAAAATTTTGGGACCGGATCCAGTCATTACTAAACTGGACAACGTAAAAATTAAACTGCACTACTTATACATCAAACTGTACAATTAATTGTTGAGTATATATTTCACTCTTTATTGTATTCAATCAACTACTGAAAAAAATATAAATTCCTAAATATCATCAGTATCCAATAGAAAAGTAAAATATATACCCAACAATTAATTGTGCAGTTCAATTTATAAGTGATACAGTTTGATTTTCATTTCGTCCGGTTCGATGCTGACCGAACTCCAAAATTTTAGGCTCCTCATCTTACAAACTTGCATGGAAATTCTCGTATTTAAAATAGATTTAGAAATCAAATCAGGAAAAAAAAAACAAACACACACAAAACTAGATTTACATGCTTCAGTTGGCCCGTTCAGTCAATTGAACCATTCTACAAAAATATATGTACATTACGAACCACTTCACAACCATCAGTTCAACAAACATCTACTACATAAAGCCACCCAAAATAAAAAGCATCCAACCATACAAGACCAAAAATACATCCATGGTTGATCAAGATAACCATGCATTATGAGTGAACTCATAATCATGTTTGATCCAAAGAACCCTTGTCTCTAGATCTCCCCATCACAACAAATGCTCTGATGGGGGGGTTAATTAGGGAATATTGATCACAGAGGGTACATCCACAGGTGCAGGTGACTCCGTGGCTGCAACATATTTTACATTAGCTTGGACACTTCATTGAAGCAAAAGTCCTACTTTCCTTGATTGGATGCCTTTCTTGGATCATAGGAGGGTCATCGAGCTGCAGAGCACACTCTTCAGGCCAACTTTCTCCGACGGGTGATGGCAATGGAGTTCCTAATGGAGCAAGATCAAATGTGAACTCACTTTCCAGTCATACTTATGGTTCACTCAGGTGCTATGGAACATG
The DNA here is from genome assembly GCA_030737835.1 of Acorus gramineus. Taxonomy (NCBI): domain Eukaryota; kingdom Viridiplantae; phylum Streptophyta; class Magnoliopsida; order Acorales; family Acoraceae; genus Acorus; species Acorus gramineus. Next base: position 10,409,950 of record CM060852.1, on the reverse strand, counting down.
GACACAAACGCAGGACAATGACTCAATATGAAAATGGTGACACGATAAATCTTGAAAACTAGGACACATACACAATAAAGATATGGCAAAGAATGAATAAATAAATAATATGTTCTATCATGAATATTTAAGATTATTTGAAAAGAATGTGCACCCATGATATTAAATAGTTGATATTACTAATATGGTGTGGCAACTACCAACTCCATCAAGATTTTAATATCATTGGTTTGTGTGAGCATAAACTACAATAGTTACCAAAAAAATGTTGCAGCATCATGCAGCATAATTGTCATGTGTTTATGTCATGCCCATTCCGTATTAAAGGCATGTCCAAATTCAGAAAATTATATCTAAAATCTGGACATGTATAGGAGCTGTCTGATTGTCGTGTTCCGTGTCCGATACGTTTCAGAAACGGATACGGACATGGATGTTCATTGAAGTCATCGTGCTTCCCACCTCTGACATCCAGGGAACCGATTGAAATCTCATCTATTTTTGGATTCTTAACGTTTATTTTTTTAAGGCAAAAATACGAAGGGGATATGGAAATGCCTGTTCAGAACTGACACTAGGCAAAATCAATTCTCATAAAATTAAAATCTACCCAGAATCAGTTCCAAATGACACCTTAGCTCGTCAGTTGTTTCTTTTCACTTAAGCACAGTCTGACCTACACATGATCATTTTGATTTAACAAGAATGAAATTTAATAGTTAGAAAAACTAACTTACCTTTTGAATTATCTGCAGAATGTTCATCTGTAATGCCCTCAATTTTGCAGCTGCTAGTGCTGTTTTGACATGCATCAGACTGGTTCTTGATGATGCATACATCCATAACATCGTCTCCATCAGAGATCTGCTTGAACATACAGGTATCTCCTGCTTTCAAGCCATTAGCTATCACAAATTGGCGCCATTCCCCACAAAAGTGACTCACATTCTTTCCCTGACAGTGAAATATCTGAATCTCCCATGGCCTCCCGACGGGATCCCTCAGCATGACTCTGTTTCTGTTCTGGAAGCCATTTGAAGCTGCAAACTTAGCTGGGATATACTGCAGATATGAAATAATCAGAGAGCAGTTACCGAGAAAAAATAATCAAAAAGCATGCCAATAGGCACATATGCATGCTGCTTGAATATTTTTAAACTTTGCAAGTTCTGAAGAGTTTAAAATATAAATTTACATGCATGTCAAACATCACAGTCTAACTGTCTTCATTGCGAGCCCCCGTTTGTGTAGCATCATATAATCCCCGACAGCTCAAAAAAAACGTTAGTTCATCACCTCAATAATTTAAGATAAAAGTATGATAAATATTCTAAAGGGAGACTGAAATTGTTTATCAGGGTTATGTTGATTAAAATACTTTCCCATGTCATTATGTAAAAAGTTATCTCATCAAACACTATCACACATCCCAAAACATGACAATCTGTCACAACTCTCACATACCTCTCACACATTCCCAAACACAGATAATTAATGTAGGATAGAGTTGTCATTTAGAAGTTATAAACCCTAATCAACCACTTAGCTTTTATTCATCAAAAGTAAACCTGATAAAAAAAAATACTTTTACTTGTCCCAATGAGAAAAACAAAAAAAGACAACCAAAACAAATTTTGTGTAGATGATTACTTTTCCCGGTATAGCTATCTCAAGGGTGAATATCTCTATGATGAATCCCAAATGAGGGCTTAAATAATAACTAGACAAACAAACCTCACCATGTAGGTCTTATGGATATTGTATTGCTTCATAGAGGTCGTGAACCAACCATTCATTTCAATGGCATCATTTCTTCGAGGATATTTTGCTGCTTCTATTTGCAGCTTCATCCCTTCTAAACTTTCAAATCCTGAACAGTTATTCACGGAAACTTTTATTTCACTGAGATGGAAAAATCAAGAATTAAATACTTACCGTTTGGACAGTTTCCAGAAAGCTTGCCGACTTCACTCTGAGTTTTGCATAGTGCTGAGTCATTCTGAATTGGAGGGAATTCTCTTGTAACTGGCTGTCCTTTTAAGATGGAGACATCAAATATGTCCTTGTTATCACCAATGATGAGTTTGAAGACACAAATGTCACCTATTTGCAAACCATTAGCTATGACAAATTGATGCCACTTCCCCCGCAACTGGCTCCCGGCTTTGTTTCTAAACCAGTGATAAATCTGGACTTCCCATAAACTTCCTTTTGGATCTCTGAGCATCACTTGGGATCCATTTTGAAGTCCATTCAGTTCTACGAACTCACCAGGAATGGACTGCACTCATTAAATTTTGTTTAAAAGCATCACCAAAGGAGGGAAAGTAATTGAAGAGAACGTTCAAATTATTATATGTGACAAACTGAAGCAAAATTTAGTCAGTGTTGCTTGAGAAGGCCTCACCATATAGGACTTGACAAGGTTGGAGGGCTTGATGGAGATCTCAAAAGATGGAAGATGTTTCGAACAGACCGACCCACTTCTTTGAATAGATATTAACTCAACCTCACTTTGTCCAAAAGATGCTTGTTGTTTCAAACAGGTTGACACACACACAAACACAAAAAAAAAAAAGATTCAATGGAATGCAATTTAAACACACCCCCCCCCCCCCCAAAAAAAAAAAAAAAAGGAGTTCAACACATACACAGAAACTTACCATTTTGAATCGGGTTTTCAAATTTAGTCCCAATTTCGCACTTTTCAGTCTTCCTCTGAGCTGGATAAGGCGTTTCTTCTTCACAAGGTTTGGGTTCCGACTGTTTTTTGACAATGTGAACATCCATAATGTTCTTCTCTCTATAAGGGTTGTATTCAAAGACACAGACATCCCCCACTTCTAGGCCATTAACTTGGGTAAATTTTAGCCACCCCCCATAAAAACTTCTCTCATTCCTTCGATTGCGATGACAAATTTTCATATGCCACAGCCTAGATCTTGGATCTCGTATCATGATTTCTCGTATGTTTCGGAAGCCATTCAAATCTGCAAACTTAGGAGGGATCCACTGCATTCACAAAAACGGTCAAATAGCACTGACAGATAACAATGTGTAAACGAAAATACATGTGAAGCATCAGTTCTCTTCCCAATGGTCTCTTCCGTTTTTCTCTCAGTCCATGAAATATCTTTCAAGCAAATAAAAACTTTACCATATAAGGATAAGATATATTGGCCGGCTTGATTGTGGACTCGAAGAACGAAATTCCATTTTGCCGATAGACACCATTGGTGTTCCTTTTTCGAGTGCGCTTTTTCTTTTTGCTAGACTTTATTTTACACTCGCTATCAGATGATCCTTGTGTAGAACAACCTAACCAGAAAATTAATTTGATGAAGCTCAATATAAAGACACATAAAATTTTAACAAACACAATCTCACTTAAAAAACATGCCAGTTTCACTCAGAATTTTGCATTTTTCGGAGCCATAAAGTGGAGAGAAGATTCTTTTTATAGCCGATAGTCCGTTTATGATGCAGACATCCAAAATGCGATTCTTTTCACCAATGATGAGTTTGAAGACACAAATGTCTCCCGATCGCAATCCATTAGCAATCACAAATTCATGCCACTGCCCCTGGAGCTGGCTCCAGTATTTGTTTCTAAACCCGTGATAAAGCTTAACTTGCCATAACCTTCCTTTTGGATCTCTGAGCATCACACAGGATCCGTTTTGAAGCCCATTCAATTCCACAAAGTCACCAGGAATGGACTGCGTTCATTAAAAAATGTTAGTAGCATCACCAAAAGAGGGAAGATAATCAAAGATCACACTTGAATTATTAAATGCCACAAAAGGAGGCCTTACCACATAGGACTCGATAAGTTTGGAGGACGTGATGGAGATTTTGAAAGATGGAAATCGGCTCAAACAGGCTGATCCACTACTCTGACTAGAATTTCTCATCCGTTTCTTCAATGTAACCTCACTTTCTTCATAAGATGCTTGTCGTTTCAAACATGCTGTCCCATAAAATTTTAATTAAGTGAAGTCAAATTTAATCCAAAAAAGCTCGACAAATATAAAACAGAAGCGTACTACTTGGAATCTGCTTTACTTCAGTCTTTGGAACTGAAAGAGGGATTTCTTTCCTGCAAAGGTATGATTCAGACTGTTTTTTGACCATGTGGACATCAATGACATCTTTTCTGTTGGGGTTAAACTCAAAAATACAGACATCTCCTACTTCCAGGGCATTAACTCGCACCAGATTGCGCCACTCCCCACAAAATTCGTCATGTTTTTCTCGTGTTCCATGGTGGAAAACCTTCATCTGCCACTCCCTCCCTCTTGGATCCCGCATCGTGATTTCTTGTCTGTATTGGAACCCACTTATAGCGGAAAACTTTGGAGGGATCCACTGCATTCATAAAACATGAAAGTATTACGAACCATGTGACCAACAATGCATGTGAAGCATTAGTACCATAGAAAAACTAGTTAAAAGGATAGCACACATTCTTCTCTGACTGGTTGCCTCTTCTTCGAATTCACTGAAATATTTTTAAGTAATAAAAAAAAATTACCATATAAGAACGAGATATATTGATCGGCCTGATTGTAGTCTTGAAGAATGAGATTCCATTACGTGAATAGACATGAAAGTTCTCTGTAGTCCATTTGTTCAACTTTAATCTATGCTCGTCATTGAGCAATCCTTGTTTAGTACAACCTGAACGGAAAATTCGTTCGATGGAATTCGATGTAACAAAGCACAAAAAAATTCAAATAACATGAGCATAGTCATACCACTTGGACTATTTGTTGAAGGCTCAAATATTTCAATCATAGATTCGCACTCTTCAACACCATTTAGAATAGAAGGCGGGTATTCTTTCTCACACGCACAACTGTCGAACAATTTAACACTGAATCGCAGACAACCTTCATATTCAAACACAAGCAAGTCTTTGCTGCACAGTTCATGATCCTGGGCGAATCTCCGCCAACCCTTTTTGAAAAAGTAGCCTTCCTCGTTAACATGAACATATACATTCCATGATTTTCCAAGGGGACTCTTTATGATCGCTCTGTTTCTGTTGCGATTCACATGCGCTAAGTGTTTTCTAGCAAACTTTGGAGGGATTGACTGCAAGAGAGATCAACATATAAAATAAAAATACTCGGTGGGTACTCATTAAATTGACTGTTAACGTGAAACCATTGGATTTCAGATCATCCAAAATTTCATCATAAATTTTTTAAGGGGGATTAATGACCCGTCTAAAAATCTAATTTTGCTAGGTGGATATTTATTTATATAAAAATACTAATCTGATAGGAAAGTATTTAAGATCTCAAACACCAGTCTCCATCAGATTTTGGAGGAGTTGACAAGTGAGATTAATAACCCATGAAATATATCCAAAATCACTATCTGGGTAATTGTAAAAATTATGATTTTTATCGTGATCTGCAACATGTGAAGCATATAAAACAACAAAGACGAGTGAAAACCGAGTAAAACAAGAAAACCCAGTTCAGAAAGAAAGTTGGGGAGGTGGCCTTACTAGTCTTCTGCGAAATCCAGGAAGCAACACCTTGAAAAAGAGTGGGTTTGCAGTAGCAGAAAAAGATCTGCATTTTGTTTGGTCGATTGAGTGATTCATCGTGGACCCTTTGAAGAGCAATTCAATGTACAGAGACAAGTAATGGGTAACATTCACTCCAAACCAAAAGGAACAGTTTTTGTTCCCCCATTTATAGATCCTTTGTTCTTTAGTGCCACGTAAGACACAAAGGAACACCCGTTGAATTGCTTTTGACACGAGGCACTCAAACCCTAATGGAGAGGGGAACGTCTATTCCCTCCCTTTCTCTCTCTCACCCCCACCATGAAACCCTAAAACTAGGGCATCGACACTCCTCCTTCTCCTCGTCTTCTTCTTCTATATCTTCACCTTCTCTGCTCTTCCAAGTCTTCAATTGCTATGCCTATTTCAACAAAATAACCACATTGAACAACCATGTCTCTATTATCTAACCTTCCCACTTTCGGATTATCATTGTACAATTTTCTTTTTTTTTTTTTTTTTGGCCTTTTCCGTTTCACGAATCCATAAATGCTTGTACACATGATAGGCTACTTGGTCGAGAGTTTCTCCGCTTTTTGATGATAAAGTTGTTATAGTTTTTAAGGAATAAAAAGTTAATTAATATTGTTTATATTCACATATACTGAAATTTTATTTTTATTTTAACTTATTATTTTTTGTATCACGATAAATTGTCATCTCTTTTATTTATTCTTACAATTACCTTTTATCTAATAACTTATTATTTTCAAACTAGTTCAAAAGAAAAGGAAGGATATTTGCTAATTTTTTCATATTAAATAACTCCACATGTTTACCTTGATTCCATATAAAATTCTTTTAAATAATCATTAACAAACAAGTGGATAAGTCAGCGTTAAAATTCAAACTCATTGCTTAACTAACAATACATTAATAGCTACCATTGAAGATTCAGTGTGCTTCCCTGCATATAAATAAACACTTAACAGTCATCCTGTTGTTTATACTGGAACAACAAACATAAAACATTCTACTCAATGACCAAATAAGAACAGCTCCTACAGGGGAAACATAGATGCCCATTAAAAGGAGACTAACATTTAAACTAACACCACATTTTTGTCAATTTCGACCTATATGATATCCTTGTCATCAGGGTCGATTTCAAAGACGAGAACTTCTCCAACTCCGAAGCCATTACTATCAATGAACTTCTGCCACCCTCCGGTGAACCGACTGCGATCGTTCTGCCTGTGAAGAATACTGACCTCCCAAGACCTCCCATTTGCATTTGTCATCCTCACTTTGCATGTATGTTGAAGACCATTGGACTCTATAAACTCATGAGGTATGTTCTGCATTCATTAACAAAAATGTGGATCTTATAGCCTCACCAAAGAAAGTATATCTGTTTATGATATGAGCAGAACTGATTTTTGGATTTACCATGTAAGGCAGCAGAAGATTAAACGGGTTGATAGAGACCTTAAAACATCTGCGCGTGCTTTGTGGAAGCACATTCTCTTCTTTTGTTGCATCCTTTTGTTGGAGACACCTTGCAACTTGTTTCTTTAACTTAATTTCACAATCTTCAACCACAAATGATGAATGCAATGGAGTTTGATTAAACAAGTATGAAAAACTCTTCAATCTTATAAAAACTAAACATGACCAGTTTGATAACTCTGATCTAGAAGAAAATTTTCTGGAAGCATGAGGAGAATGAGAAAGGTTACCAAATTGGTGCTCAAAACTTACCATATGAGTGTGTGGAAGCTTCAACCTTGGTTTTGAATTCTTCAGAGTCATTGTTCTTAACAGATTGACCATTTAAGATGCGGACATTCAGAACATCCTTTTCACCACAACCGATGAGTTCGAAGACACAAACATCCCCTGATTGCAATCCAATAGCGATCACAAATTCGTGCCACTGCCCCCGGAACTGGCTCCAGTTTTTGTTTCTGCACCTGTAATAAATCTGAAATTCCCATAACCTTTCTTTTGGATATCTGAGCATCATTTGGGTTCCATTTTCAAATCCATTCGATTCAACAAACTCAACAGGGATGTACTGCATTCATAAAACAGAATTTTTTAATCATAAAATGCCACAAAATGAAGTGATGTTTTTTTTTCTAAATTCAGATGTGTTGATTGAGAAGGCTTTGCCATATAGGGCTCGACGAGGTTGGAAGGCTCGATGGAAATCTTGAAAGATAGAATCTGATTCAAACATGGTGACCCATTGCTCTGATTAGAAATTCTCATCTGTTTCTTGAACTCAACCTCACTTTCTTCATGTGATGCGCGTTGTTTCAAACAGGCTGATCCAATTGGGTCTGTTGTTAGTTTGACAGACTTCGTTTTAGATTCTTCATTAGATGATCCTTGTTTAACACAACCTGACCAAAAATTAAAAACAACTTCATGAACTTTGATATAACAATAGTGAAAGAAAATCAGCAAACATGAGCAGAGCCATTCTACTTGGACTAGTTGTGGGAGGCTTATCAATTTTAGTCCAATCTGTGTGCTCTTCGCTCCTGTTTCGAGCTGAAGGAGGGTATTCTTTCTCGCATCCGCTGCTGTCGAACAACTTGACATTAAAATCTAGGCACCCTTTGTACTTGAACACAAGGAAGTCGCCCATGTGCAGATCATGATCGCGCACGAATACACACCAACCATCTTCAAAAAAGTGGCCTTCCTTGTTAACATGAACACACACATCCCATGATCTTCCAAGGGGACTCTTTATGGTTGCTCTGTTTTTGCTGAGATTCACATGGGATAAGTGTTTTCTCACAAACTTTGGAGGGACTGACTGCAACACAGATCAACCCATTAAAATATGACCAGATTATTATGCATTAGACATCACACCTGGGCACTGTGACAAATTTTGGAGATTGATAACAGGGATTGATGACTCATCTTCATGAGGCAACCAAATTTACTAACTAGGTATTCGTAAACATCAAACTCATCATTAAAAAAATTGTGATATATAAATCACAAAACATCAAACTCATCATTAAAAATTTCCCTGATGCAGTTGATTTGTAGGTGATGTGAACTTTTCCAAGTTTTCTCAACTGACTTTGGGGTTCCTCATCATTAAAAAAAAAAAAAAAAAAACTAAGTGTGAATATCAAGATTCAAAGAAAACCTAGCTAAAGGAGATAGAAGAGGGGACCCAGCTAAAAAAAATAACTTTTATGAAGTGGGTACTCACCAAATTGCCTTTTTTAACATGATTTGTGACATATTGAAGCATGTAGAACACCAAATACAAGTGAAAACTAGAAATCCAGGGACACCCAATTGAAGAAAAAAAAAACAGAGTGATTAGGAGAACTTACAAGCTTTTTGAGGGAACCTGGAAGCAAAACCTTGAAAAAGAGAGGCTTTGAAGGAGGAGGAGGAGAAGAAAAACCCATGGTGGACGAGAAGGTCTGAATGTTGAGCAAGTTATACTATATATGAGCTTCTCAACAATGGTTAAAAGACAACTGAGAGGGTAAGATCAGACTTGAAAATTTTCAGTGGTTGAAAAAGGCACTGTTTCATTGTCCTTGGGAACTAGACAGGCTCCCCAGAATTTTGACCAACCAAAAACGCGCGGGCAATTAGATGTATAATAATTAATAGGGAAAAATCAAAACCCTGCACGCTGTCTAAAATCCATATAACCGCTTAAAAATGCATATGTAAATTTAAATAATCCTTTTAATTAAATTTTTATTAACATATTAAAATTATTATATAAATATTATGTCTGATTAATACTAATTGAAAACATTGTATGTCCAAAAAATCCTATAATGTATTAAAAATGTAAAAAAATCTTCTATGAATGATGATATCTTCCATCTGAATAGAGTTTTATAATCTATCCATAGAAGTAAAATCGGTAAAATCATTATGTATAAAAGATTATTTGCATTTTTAATAAATTGTGAGATTTTTTGAATGTACTGTATTTTCCATTAGGATTAGCAAAATAGAATATTCGCATAATATTCTTCATTTATCAATAAAAATTTATCTCAAGGATTATTTTTTAGATTTACATAGGTATATTCCGGAGTTATATGAATTTTTAAAAAAGCCAAAGGATTATATGGATTTCAGATAATTTACAAAGGGATATTTAGATTTTTTTTCTAATTAATAATAATAATATCATTATTTTTAAATTTAACTTGATATCCTCGTAACTATGGGGTTCTGTTACCAAAAAAGAAAAACAAACTTCCACCAATATTTTTCCTATCACCACCTACATTTCATAAAATCCAAATAAGAATTGGGGTCACGAGGAAGATTTGGGGAGGGGGTGGCGGGGATATGATTTTCATAATAGAAAAACTTATAAATCTGAATTTTTTAGTATGGTAAGTTTAATAAACTGATTGGTGGGGATAACAGTACTCGTTAAAAAATTGTTTGTATGCATTACACGAGCGATCCAATATTTACGCTAAAAATTCCATACGTTTGTATCATGGTAGCAAATTACGATTGCGATCAGACCTGCTTTCCATTAGATCAATGTGTTAATTAAAATGCTCTATTTAGACATAATCATATTGAAAATGCTTTTAAAATAAAAAAAAAATTTTTTTTAGGCAAATCGATATGTATATCTATTCTATTTTAAAAAATACAATAGAGGATGTCTAAATTGATGATGATGAGATAAGAAGAGAGTAACATGAAAGAATTGTCGAGACATGGTAGTAAAGAATTCTACCACATTTCAACCTAAAACAATCATATATCATATCATACGATCACACCACACGCAAAAGACGTGTAAAAATGAATTTTTGTGTAGGTTCGATTTAAGGGAGTGAGTGAAAACTTAAGTTTTAAAAGTTTAAAACCGAGTTTATGTGAGACCGAGACAAATAAACAAAAATAGTTTTTTTATCTTGACAATAAGGTCAATCACGAGAGGTCCCCTAATATTAATATATATATATATATAAACAAACTGAGTTTGAACTGAGTTTGGATATTTAAATTATACAAGAGAAACATAGATTATATATCCTATAGAAGAGACTCTTCAACAATTAAACCAACACGACATTCTTGTCCATCTTGACATCGATGATATCCTTCACATCCGGGTCGAATTCGAATACAAGAACATCTCCGATTTTGAAGCCATTACCGTGGACGAACTGCAACCACCCTCTGGTGAACTGACTGCGTTGGTGATGCCAGACCTGCCTGTGATGAATACTGACCTCCCAAGACCTTCCGTTTGTATTTCTCATCCTCACCTTGCATGTATGTTGAAGGCCATTTGACTCTATAAACTCACGGGGTATGTTCTGCATTCATATAGAAAAACATAGGATCATATAGCCTCACTAAAGAAAGTAAATAACATGTACAGAACTGATGTTGGATTTACCATGTAAGAAAGTTTAAGATTAGATGGCTTGATAGAGGCCTTGAAACACCTGCGCCTGCTCTGTGGAAGCGCATTCTCCTCTTTTATTGGATGACTCCTTGTCAATTGTTTCTTTAACTTAATTTTGCAATCTTCACCTACAAATGATGAGTTCAGAGGAGTTTGATTTAACAAGGATGAAAAATTCTGTTGTCTTAAAAAAAAAAAACTAAACACGTACGACCAGTTTGATAATTCCAACATAGAAGAATCTAGTTATGATAGATTATGCAAGAGGAAATGGTTACACAAATGGATGTCTTTAAACTTACCATCTGGAAGTGTGGAAGTTTCAAACTTGGTTTTGAATTCATCAGAGCTATTGTTCTTAATCGATTGTCCTTTTATGATGCGAACATCCATAACATCCTTTTCTCCACCACCCATGAGTTCGAAGACACAAACATCTCCCGATCGCAATCCATTAGCGATCACAAATTCATGCCACTGCCCCCGTAACTGGCTCCAGTTTTTATTTCTGTGCCTGTGATAAATCTGAACCTCCCATGACCTTCCTTTTGGATCTCTCAGCATCACTTGGGATCCGTTTTCAAATCCATTGGATTCTACAAACTCGCCAGGGATGTACTGCATTCATTAAACAGATTGTTTAAATTAACAAATTCAACAAAATGAAGTTATTTTTTTTACATAACTTTGATGTGTTGATTGAGAAGGCCTTGCCAGATAGGGATCAACAAGGTTGGAAGGCTTGATGGAATGCTTGAAAGATGGAAACTGATCATTCAAACATGGTGACCCATTTATTTGACTATAAATTCTTGTCTGTCTCTTGAAATCAACCTCACTTTCGTCACAAGATGCTCGTCGTTTCAAAGAGGCTGATCCATTTGGATTTGTTGTTAGTTTGACTGACATTTTACAATCTTCATTAGATGATCCTCGCTTAACACAACCTAACCAGAAAAAAAAAAATTAAATTCATGGAATTCCATACAAGAAGATTTAAAAACAGAAAATATGAGTAGAGACATACCACTTGGACTAGTTGTGGAAGGTTTACTAATTTTAGCCGAAGGAGTGTATTCTCTCTCGCATGCGCTGTGGTCGAACAACTTGACATTGAAATCTAGGCGTCCTTCGTATTCAAACACAAGTAAGTCGCCGGCGCTCAGATCATGATCGCGCGCAAACACGCACCAACCATCTTCGAAAAAGTGGCCTTCCTTGTTAACATGAACACACACATCCCATGATCTTCCAAGGGGACTCTTTATGGTGGCTCTGTTTTTGTTGCAATTCGCATGGGCTAAGTGTTTCCTCACAAACTTTGGAGGGATTGACTGTCACACAGATCAACTCATTAAAAAATAATATTGATGGGGGCTCTGAAATATGAGTATTGACAAATTTTGGAGGATTGGACAAGAGAGAACCAAATTTACTAACTAGGTGTTCATAAACATATAAATTTGAAATGCCATTTGTGATGTATTAAGCATATTAAACATTAAACAAACCCATTATGGATTGGTTTTTTTGGCTCTCGTCAAAACAAACTCACCACCACATCTTAAAAAGAACAAACTTTTAATAAGTGGGTACTCATCAAAACGCGATTTTTAACATGAATTGCAACATACAAAAGTCCATAGAACACCTAATACAAGTGAAAACTTGAAATCCAAGAAAACCCAACTGAGGAAAACAGAGTGATTAGGAGATCTTACAAGTCTTTTGTGGAAATCCAGAAGCAAGATCTTGAAAAAAAGTGGGTTTGAAGGAGGAGGAGGAGGAGGAGGAGAAAAACCCATTTTGAGAGCAAATAATTCCGTTGAGCTTCTCAACAATGGTTAATAAGAAAATTATGAGTGAGTGAAAATGTTGGGTTTCAAGTTTGATTGATTGGCTTTGCTGATTCCATTTATGAAAAAGCACTGACTGAGAGTGTCCTTGGAGAACCGGACGACTCATCAGTTTTTTGACCAACCAAATGTGCGGGACAATTTAATGTATGATAATAATATTCTTGTTTAAATTTATAATAATGAATATCCTTGTGTAAATTTATTTTAATACCCTCATAAATGTTCTTGTCAGAGCTGGTTACGTGCATTTACAAAAGAAAAACACAGTGTTGGGTCTAAACTCTAACCCAACCTCGAGTTTAAGGTTGAATCATGGATTATATTGTTTTATTTTTTAAAGTTTAATAATAATAATGATGATAATGATAAATAGGATTTCTAACCCTTTTTTTTATTCTTTTTATTTAAATTTTTTCATATCAACAAGCAATACTCAATTTAGAATCTCTTCACAATAAAATAAGAAGATCGAATTATCATAAAAGCGATGGATCTAACTTAATCCCAAAAAGAAACCCATAGAACTATGGGTTTTCCGGGATGGGCCTGGGCTGGTTGAGGCACAGACTAAGGCACCGTCCAGTCTACCATTGGGCTGGTAGTTACAACCAGCAGACTAGGGAAATCCGTCAAATTAAAGCATGAAAAGCGGAGAGGGAAAGATTAAAAAAGGAAATAAAAAATTTGTAATTGAATCAATGATGTATATGTTATTCATAACACTTATTTGTCAACCAGTCTATATCTCATTGACTTAGGTTCATAATGTTTATGACTGAAGACACCCCCTCGCGTTTCTTAAGAGATATCACGATCTCCATCGTATGAAACAATGATTGTGAAGTCGAAGAGACAGCCTAACAATCAAACATTTGGAAGAGTCATACTGTAAGAATGATTTGAGTGTATCATTATGGATGGAAAGAAAGGTATCCAATAGGATTAGGTCCCTGAACAATTTGATTATCCAACAACCGTCCCATTTTATATTTTTTAGATGCACAAGTTAATTGAATATTAAAAATGAAACTTTAGATTTTAATTACATTCTAAATTTAGTTTTGAAATCTTATAAAAAATCATAATCACAATAAAATAAGAAGATTGAACTGTTATGAACGCGATAGATCTAACCCGTTCCCAAAAAAAAAGCCCATGTAACTATGGGTTTTCCGGGATGGGCCTGGGCTGGTTGGGGCACATTGAGTCACTGAGTCGCCTGGTGCACAAGTTCCATGAACGATTGCCTACGTGTATGCGATCCAAACGAACCAAATTCAAAATTTCGGCGATTCCGTTTATCGTTATCCGGTTCCGCCGAATCAACCAGTGAACCATAAAATCCTTCGAAAACCCTCGCAAGCCTTCGCCAGCGACGGACACTAAATGGTGCGATTTCGGCCCTTACGAGCCGCCACGATCGCCGTCCGACGCGCCCACTTCAGGGCCCCGAGACCCCCCTTGCCGCCTCCGGTCACGCCCCCTGACCCGCCCCGCCCACCTCGGCCGCCGCAGAAGCCCGTGCCGGTGACGGCGCACGGGGTGACGTGGCACGACCCCTACCGGTGGATGTCGGACCTCGAAAATCCGACGGCGATGCGGCACATGAACGTGTTGATGGAGGCGGAGAGGAGGTACACGGGGGCCGTGATGGACGGCTCCGATCGTCTCCAGCGGAAGCTCCTCTCCGAGCTCTCCGGGCGGATGTTGGCCGATCTCTGCACGCCGCCCGTACGGTGGGGCCCATGGTGAGTATGAATTGGTTGCGCGTGTGTTTGTCTTCTTGATCGTGTGGTTGTGATTGATTTGGTTTGTGTGTGTTCAGGTTGTATTATAGGAGGGTGGAGGAGGGGAAGGAGTATCCGGTGTTGTGTAGGCGGTCGGCGTTGTTGAATGAGGAGTTCGTGTCGTATAGCACGAGATCGACGGGGTTTGATTACGTGTCTGGGAGGAAGATCGAGCAGAGGTTGCTTGATTACAATAGGGAGGCCGAGAGATTCGGAGGTATATAAGTTTCATTTGCATTGCAAATTTTGAAAAGACATAGAATGAATTAAAATCCATTTACGGGGTCTTGAACAGGTGTTGATTAATTAGAAAAAAAATGTATTTTTGAGGGGTTGGGATCAAGATACTATTAAAAAAGTCTTTTTTCCCAGTGCTCTTGTTCGCTTTGTAATTTTAAAAGTAAAGATAGGAAATCCTTTTTAGGGTTGTTAAATGTTGAGTTGTCACTGATTGAAAAGAAATGTTTTTTAGCGTCTGGGATCAGGTTACTATTAGAAATACTTGAATTTTTGCTGCATTGGTCATATTATTTGCATGTTTGACTGAGTATAAGCGGTTGTTATTTTAAAAAGGAACCATAACACATCTGTATTAAAAAAATAAAAATATCCTTTTTTGAGGGCTTATGATCAAGATACTACCAAAAAGATTTTTTTCTCAGTGTTTTTGTAAAAATGTATAACTTTGTTTGCATTGCATTTTTAAAAGGAAAAAAGAAATCATTTTTGGGGTTTTGTTAAGATGTTTCTGATTGAAAAAATGGTTTTTAATCTGGGATGGGTACTTCTTTCTTTTTTTTTTGTTGTTAAGGTTTTTTTTTTTTAATGAGAAGAAATGTCACATCTGCACTTTTAGTATGGAAAGGTTCGAATGGCCCAGATTGCATTGAAAAGGTGTATAATTTTTTTAAAAAAAATTTAGAAGGAAAACATGTGTCTTATGCATTCTCAAAGCTTAATATATCCATTCATACTGCTTTGGTCATATTATTCGCATGTTTAACTGGCAGTCTGACAGGTTCTTATTGCGAGCAACACTCTGAAGTGTCCCCTGATCATCGATTCCTTGCATATACTATGTATGACAAGGACAAAGATACATTCGTCTTGTCTGTAAGGGATTTGATTGCTGGGACATTGTGCAATAAACCACAAGCAGAACGAGTTTCGAGCTTGGCTTGGGCCATGAATGGGAAGGCATTGCTCTACACCATAACAAATAAGGACAAGAGGCCCTATAGGTGCATAGGTTCACATATCAATCTGCTGTTTGTGAACAATTACACTGATATTTTCTTGTGTAGAAGTGAATTTCATCTAATATTTCTTTTCATAGCAGGATATATTGTAGCATCATTGGATCGAATAAAGAGGACACTTTGATATTAGAAGAGCCTGATGAAAATGTAAATGTCCATATTAGAAGCACCAAGGATTTCCACTTTGTCACCGTTAATACTTTTTCAGATGATTTTTCAAAGGTATAACACAAGTCAATCAAACTCTCTGAAATGGTTGTCCATATTAATGCTTTACTTCCGTAGCTGGAGAATTTTATTTGTAGGTGTACTTGATAAATGCAGCCGATCCCCTGTCTGGCGTGAAACTGCTATGGGAATGTGGATCAAAAGCCCACTGCGTAGTCGAACATCATCGAGGATATCTTTATCTATTTACTGATGCTTCTAGAGAGGGTTCTTCTGTTGACTCCCATTATCTTCTCCGTTGTCCTGTTGAGTCTTCTGGTTCAAGGACCTGGGAGGTTTGTTTTCTAGACAAGTTCTTTTAAATTGGGCCCGTGATCTTCAAATTTTCAAAAACTTTGGAGGAAATAATTATGTGGCAGATTATCCATCTTGGGATCCATATCCTAGAATGGATAACTTCATCTATAGAATGTCAATGCAAATGAGAGCTGGAAATATAATAGTTGTAGTATTTCTTTGTTTTTGTTTGAACTTATAACTTATACTATACTGCATTTCAAGTAAGAACATTACATGTAATGTTACTTATTCATATTTTAGTACGTTAATATATTGTGTTGGGAATGTAGGGAAAGGGTTTGCATTGGAAGTCTAAAAAGATTTAGGGCGCAGGGTTTACCATTCTAAGGTCAGGGATAGGGTTTCTATGTAAAAGGATGAAACGGATCAGTATTTTATTACAGATTCTAGGATTGTTAGATTTGAGAAGAATTGCCATCGGGAATAATTGGGGGAAGATTTCCAGAGTGTACTAACCACTAAGTGTTTATTAGTGCGTTCCAACTTAGTATATTAACCAAATGAATTAAATCTGATATGTCTAAAATGATTTGAATATTCAAAACTCAGACTTTGATGTCCTAAAAATGCATCTTAGGATGAACCAATTTTCCGTACATGTGAATATAGCTATTCAGATAGCAGTAAAAAAGGTTCAAATCATGAAATTTTTACCCCTCGAATTTATTTTGCATTGAAATACTTTCTGTGGTATATCAATATGAAGATCAAAATTTAGTCGCTTGCACACTGACAAACATCTGGTCATTAACATGCTGACCAGCATTTTTTCCTAGTATGGAGAGACTGGGGTTTGTTAGGGTGAGGCTGGATGCACATTTTTATTTTTATTTTTTTATTTGGGGGGGGGGGGGGTGCAGGGTTGGTATTTACTTCTTAATTCCGTAGAGGTATGGAAAAGTGATATGGAAAATTGGTTGGTTACAGTTGGAAAAGTAGTGAGAGAAGCGTGAATTGTGATGAAAGAGAGAAGAACAAAGATAGAAGAGAAATTTTTTTTTATCAAAGCCCAAAATCTGATATTTTCTTCTAGAAGAATCTTTAATACATAGATAACATAATTATAGACTCCATGGCCTAAGACTCTAGATTTATAGAACTCTTAAGAGTGATGGAATTTTATTTAAGATTTCTATCAAACCCAAGTACCTCTAAATATAGGCATTTAATACCAAAACATGAAAACTAAGAACAAAGTAAAAAGCTTCTTCCGGTGCATGTTTGATTTAATTTGATTTTTTTAAAACGTTTAAGGGGGCACTAACTGTTTTGAAATATGTACATAAAATCTAGTATTAAATATATTGAATGATTCTTGCATCACAGGGATTGATTGCATCATAGGAGAGGTTGATTGCTTCTGTACAAATTCCATGTCAGTATTAATGGTTAACAAGTACTGTTGATGGTGTCTCTATATGTACTAGTTTTCTTGTACCAATGCTTTCTTCTTTTTTTGTTGCTTAGCTTTATTCTCTGCCTGACCTATTGCTTTTCTCTATGATATTTTTTATAACAATTCATTTATTTCTTTTTTCTCTTTCCATAGAATGTATTTATTGATGAGCGTAATATGTGCATCGAGGATGTCGAATTCTGTGATACGCATCTAGCCCTCATTTTAAGAGAGGATCAAAAGCTCAGAATTTGCTCTGTTCCTCTCCCGTTACCTGTAAATGAGAAGGTAAGCCTTTCATTTGCACTTTCAAATCTTAGTATTGTAAGAACAGCACATTCGAGGTTGGCTTTATGCTTTTATACAGCGACTTGTTTCAATGTGTTTAATTCTCCTGCTCATGTGCAAATTTTTGACATGAAGTTATCAGTTGTTGGTAATAGAGGTGATAGAGGCATATAGTTTATTTTCATTTTCACTTGATTCTGAAATGAATATATAGTGTGTATATATATATATGCTTGTTGATGGAGTATATAAGGGACTCTTTTCTGCTACGTATTTTTGCCTACGTATTTATGATCATTGTAGCCTTTGTCTCCACAGTTACTGCACAGTCTTGTCTTTTGCCTTCTTATCACTGTGGATATTAAATTACAATTTTTTTTTGTCTTTTCATTACTGTTGATTACCAAGATTATCAGTTTAATTATGTTTATTGTTTTACAGGATTAATCATCTTATCTTATTTGGACATTCTTTGTGCAGATAAAAAGTCCTGATTTATGTTTTCTACCTCTTCCAAAGCATGTTTGTCAGATCTCATCCGAAACAAATTATGACTACTATTCTTCAACCATGCGATTTTTGGTATCCTCACCTGTGGTATGATCTCCTTATGGACATATAATCATCAAGTAGATACTTGTTTTGTCATGCTCTGAGACTTCATGGAGCATGCATCCATGTCAAATGTGAAATGCCAGTTGTTAGTGAAGCTCATCAAGTAAACTTCAATTTTCATCTCAAATCCTTTAACCAATCTGATCTTTCAAATATTTCTTGATGGACTGGACCTGTCTATTATCTTATTAAATGAATTTAATATTTTCAGGGACCATGCTGTTTCTCATATGATGCCATATCATTAAGATTTGTGCTATTAAATCTTAGTGTTATAAAGAGTAAATTGACATGTTTCATGCTCCAAAACTAATTTTTACCTTTTGCGAGGAAAGCTAACTTCAAATTCACAATATAGGCACCTGATCTTTAGTGGCGTGAATGAATTCTTTTTACTGTTTTTTTTCATTCTGGGTCCTGAAGGTTTACTTCTTCTGGGACTTTGAATTGTGTTTCTGTTTATCTTATTTTACATTTGTTGTGTTACCATTACTTCTTACAGATGCCTGATGCTGTTGTTGACTATGATTTGTTGAATGGAAAGTGGGTTATTGTTCAGCAACAAAATGTGTTGCATGAAAGGACACGGACTCTGTATGGGACAGCTTCTCCTTCTGCCAAGGACATGGAAAATTCGCATCTTAAAAAGAGCTTGGACACTGTGATGGAAATTGATATTGTCGATGATGGCATGTGGAATGATCTCTCTGAGTTTTATGCTTGCGAGTATTTTAATGTTTCCTCCAAAGATGGAGTATTGGTTCCTTTGACTATTGTTTACTCGCGCAAAATGAAGCAAGATAGTAGTCCATGTTTGCTTCATGGTGATGGGGCTTATGGCAAGCTGTTAGATAAGCGCTGGCGCAGCGAATTAAAAAGTCTGCTCGACAGGGGCTGGGTAGTTGCATATGCTGATGTCAGGTGTGTCAGTGATATTTCTTTAGTTGATTTCTATATTATTGAGATGTCCTATAGTGATTTTTGTTTTTTTTCCCTACATAACAAGGGCCACTGATTTTCTCCTCTTTGTTGAACGGTTATGCCTACAATGCACACTGAACAAAAATAAAATAAAATAAAATAGAACCTTAATCCTCAAGTGCCTCTTTCAGTGTCTTTAATTTTCATTTTATCATCATCTCTCAAGGTTATTTTCTGCTACTCATGCCCTCTCAGAGTTTTTCTCTCTCCCATTTATTGGAGTTGCACCCCAAAGATTAATGAAGCTGAGTGGTAGGATTGCTACCAGTTCCTAAAAAAAAGGTTTCAGAAGCTTTTGTTGGATCAGTGACAGTGGAGCTCACAAAACAAATGGCCCCAAGGTTGTCATTTTTTTGTAGTGAGAACCTTTTGAAACAGTACAGTTTTGTGATAATGATCAAGTTCCTTCTTTCGAAATAGTATGGACGTGATGATGAAGTTCCTTCTCTTTATTCTCATTTTTAAAGATCGTGGTGTAAGTTTCAAAAGATTTATTGCTTGCATTGCACCTACATAAATTGATTTTGCCTCTGCATTGAGAACATTCTTTAAGACTTGAAGTAATTTAGATGAATTATACAGTGAAACCTGGTTCATACTAAACTTATCTTCAGTTGTGGATTCAATGTTGACGTGTTAATTAGTATAATTTCTTTTACATCTCGTAGTTGGAGATTAATGTATTTGCTCTATATGGTGCTAATTTATAGGGGAGGGGGTGGTAAAGGTAAGAAATGGCATCATGATGGCACATGTGAGAAAAAGCTCAATTCCATTATTGATTACATCACTTGTGCTGAGTACCTGATAGATAAGGGTGTTGTACCAAATAATAAGCTTGCTGGTTGGGGATATGATGCTGGTGGACTTCTTGTTGCTTCAGCAATTAATATTCGTCCAGATCTTTTTCGTGCTGCGATTTTGAAGGTATCCCTTCCTCTTATCTTAGTTATAAGCTCAACTTGTGTTTTTCTATGTGTTTTGTTTTTCTCTGGCAGGCATGATGGCAAATGCATCTTTGTACAATGATAACTGGTTCCCATGCACATGCCGTGCGATAGAATCCATATGGGAGAGAGGAGTGTGGGCACAGTCATTGGGGTGCTCCTTGTTTATTTCCCTGTTGGTGTCCATGCCATAGATCATTGGGGGTGTTCCTTCTCTCTTAGTGCTAGTAGATGTGTTGACCGTGAGAGTCATCATCTCAAATACCATTACCTTGTGACTTATTAAACTCAAGATTGATAAATACATTAATAAACCTTCAATTTGATTATATTTTTGCTAATATTTGGGTTATGCATGTTTTCTTCTTGTGCTGTACACAAGTGGATCCAGTTTAGGTTGGATCTTCAACACTTTTAAGGTACCAAGCTATCTATTGAAACACTAATTTTGAAGCTTATATATGAAAGTTCCCTAAAGTATGTATTAATAGTTCCATAAAGGCTGCATATAGAGATACTCATCAAGTCTAAAAATTGTTCTCTGCCCACAAAATTCACCATGTGTCTTATTTATATGTATCTTAAGTCTAGTTAGTTGTCTACTGCATTTTAAATTCGTTTTTAATTTTCACTTGCAGGCTCCCTTCCTGGATCCCTGCAACACTCTTCTTTCTCCAACTATTCCTCTCACGCAAGTTGATTATGAAGAGTTTGGAAATCCCTCCGATGTTGAAGACTTTCACGCCATTCAGAAGTATTCACCATATGACAACATTAAGGAAGGTGTTCCCTATCCAGCTGTACTGGTGACATCACATTTAAATGCTAGGTACATTCTTCTACATTCGTATCTCTCGGATCTTATCTATTCCTGCTGCATTAATTTTTCCTGATACATGGACATTTAATTGTTTGTCCCATTGCATATGGTTAAAATCCTTGAGTCAGAGAGCACTTCCTTTCTTGTTATATCAGTCAATCAGGTAAATTTTTTGTCAAAAAATTATATATTTTTTTCACTGAGCAGGAGTCCAATATGGCAGAATCTCTTGTCATTCATAGTTTTGAGCAATTGGTTAAAGAGGTAATTATCCGAAAAATCAAAAGATAATTCACCAAAAATCTAAGTTAAGCGTATAAGATTAAGTGCACGTATGGAAACTTGCTCAAACTTTTGCGGGTGTATAATATTTCTTAACTCCTCTCTTGCCATCTCTATGTTGTGACATTTGTTTGGTTAGGACTGAATCCTCTGGGACAGGATACTGCATCTGTACCCACTTTTCTTATATAATTTAGCATACTTGACGCAATGACAGTTCCATATGTTTTGAACAAATCACAGGTTTGGAGTTTGGGAAGCTTTAAAATGGGCAGCAAGGGTCCGTGAAAAGGCCGTATATGATCCACGGCGCCCAATACTGCTGAATCTAACACAAGACACAATGGAGGGCAACAGATATGCACTTTGCAAGGCATTGGCATTAGAGCTTGCCTTTCTTATTGAGATAATGTCTGATCCCTAGATTCTTCTGCGCTTACACCTCTATCAATCTTTGCGGGCGTGGAATGACATGTCTCTGTGAGCTCTGGAAAGGCTTCATGTGTCAGTGCATGTTCCCTCTAACGTGGTGTACTTCAAGGTGTTGAAAAGAAACACCAAAATTGAAGTTCTTGCAGACTACATGCTGCAGTGACATCGTGAGAAGCTACTATTTTGCGACGCTGTAACAATTTGAGAGTTTGTTTCTCTCTCTCATTTTCTCGTATTCTAATAAGTTAATTTTATCCAGTAGGGATGTTCTCATAGATATTTATTCAGGACAATTTGACCATGGACTAAATGAGGTTCTCTTCTTTGAGATCTCTGGTTTTTTTTGAAGTTCCATGTTGAGCACACTACAGTGGCATTTTGACAGTCTCCAATATCCAAATGCTTAACCAAATGTGATGGTGATGATATTGATGATGCAAACAAGCAAGTTGGTAGTCTTTATTTATTTATTTATTATTATTATTTATTTTTTTAACATACCATCACTGTCTTCACCCACCACATATAAAAAAATGGTCTACGTAGTGGGGTGACTCATCAAGCCAGGCTTCACCTATATGTTTTTTTTTTCCTTTCCTGTTTCTTCATTTTTTTTATATTGAGAATTCCATTTAATTCCTCTAAATGAAGAAATTTAAGAAATCTTGGTGACCCAACACTTTGATTTGGCTTTAGATTTGCTAAACAAGTAGGTAATAGAAGATTGACAAATGGGCAGATGAGGGTGTGACCTTTCGTTATCGGGTATTGCAAATTCATAACCTATGGTCATAACTTGTTTTGCAGTGTAAACCTATGTTTTCTAAAATAAGGAATCTGAAATTGATGCTTTCTGTCACACCCATCTTTTCTTGCTAAGAGGGGAATGGAAGATG
The DNA here is from genome assembly GCA_030737835.1 of Acorus gramineus. Lineage (NCBI taxonomy): Eukaryota > Viridiplantae > Streptophyta > Magnoliopsida > Acorales > Acoraceae > Acorus > Acorus gramineus. The sequence goes on along the minus strand of CM060852.1, from coordinate 10,386,896 downwards.
GATGGGTGTTCACATTTGGTGGACAAATAAAAATAAAAAAATAAAAAAAATCAATTGTTTGGTGGAGATTATTGGGACATTATAGCATCCAATGCAAGTAAAAATAATTCATTTGATAGATTCGCAATGAAGCATCATCATTTTATTTTTCTCCTCAATTTCAGCCTTTTATTTTTTTAATTTTTTTTAAATTGACCCTTCACCAGACTTTTCCCCTGGAAATGGGGAGAACACTAAAAAAAAATGGACCCACCACCACAGCACAAGATCATCCAAATTAAAATTTAAATGACTCGTTAGAAAATTCAATGTTTGTCTCTCACACACAGCCTTTGATTTATGAAAAATCAACAGATTCAGATCAGCAATGGATGTTTTGGCTGTTATTCACATGCCTTGTTGACCCAATAGTTCAGCTGAGTCCAGAAAATTCACCTAATTGGTTAATGTGTATTTGTTAATTTCATAAAAAAATATGCAGCAAATCATTCAAGACAAGGAGTACCAAATGATAAGCACAATTGCACTTATAACCTACTGACAGATACATTTTACAAAGCTTTCACGTTTCATCAACCACCATAGCTAGCAAGAGTGGAAAAAATGAAGGAAAAAAGATAAAATGGTAGATGAAGACTCATAATAATCCAAAACCATGTTGATTAATTTAAGAAAAGTTCCAGCTTGGCTGCCCCTTGCTGGAATATGCATTTTATATATTTCAGTATTTGCATGAATCTGTGCCACATTGAACCTTGACTTTACATTAATATATAAAAAAAATTTGGACAGGTAAGGCAAGGATTTTTTGGACTCATGTTATTAGTTATCAATACTAAATCGATTATTATGAAAGGTAATGTCTAATAAGCAAAGTCAATGTCTATTACATACCACATCGGACCTGAGAAAGAAAAAAAAAAGTCAGGGATCCAAACAAACAAGCAGTCCTCTGAGGAGACCAACTAATATTATGCAGAGAAAGGAAAGATGTTCGGGACAAACCCTTTTGCAGCCCCTTTTACAGCCCCAAATATATTTAAGGTATACATACACTTGTCTAATGAAATACATACATTTATAAGAAACAAAGTATATGTTCGAATGAAATGAATTTTATAGCTTTATTTTTGTTTCATTAACCTAGTAGTACATACCTGCACAACTTAATATATAATAGGTTAGGAGAAAGTGGAGGCTATAAAAGAGACTGCAGGAATGATTGTGTGCATTAATGTCCTTCAACAAATTCATGTTAAGAACAAACAGAGGACAAAAAAAACAAAAATAAAACAACAACAGATCATAGATAATATAGAAAGAAATCTCATGAGATTTGCAGATCATTCTGTTATTATTAAGTGATAATCTTACCTGAAATTTTCTTCTTTACTTGATGCTGCTGTTGCTCTGCTTATATGCTGAATGGCACATTAGATGAGCATGAAAACCATACAGCAGATTCCAAGATAAAAAAATTCAAAAAAAAATACTAAGAGAGAGATATTGTTAAGCAATGAGAATTTAAGATACTGTTAGAAATAAAGAACATGAATCTAACAAGACAAGATAGTTACCCTATAAGCCTTTCACAGAAGCAGAACAGAATAGCAGTGACTGCCTGTTTCATGGTTTCATTTGAACAAAGAACAGCTTACAAAAATATTATAAGAGAACTGAATCTCCTGCCCATCTAATCTTTCACTTTACAAACAGAAGATCAACAAAACGAAGGCGCACCCCCCCTTAAAACCAATATCATATCATCTCGAGCGAACTCTACATGAAAAATCCCGGATACCACAAAAGAAATAAAACAATAAGAAACAAATTTGTCCGAAGAATCAAAAATATATATCCACCTTCGCTTCTGATGGGAAGGGAGTACCGAAGAAGACGAACATTAGAAACAGAACCGAAACCATACTTTCTGTTTCTACTCTTCTTCCTCTCTCTCTCTTTTGTTCTTAGCATGTTATCTTCACAGACCATGAATTTTCATAGTCACGTCTCCGAAGCCTCTTCAACAAATGCAGGATTTAGAAACTTAGCGATGAACGCCCACATCTTATACACATCCTCAAAGTTTGTGAGGAAGCCAAGCGAAGCAGTGACAACTTCAACACGAACGTTCGAATTCTTACTGTCATGCCTCCCATTCGCGATCGATCTGCACAGCGATGTGTCATCCAAGAGATGTTTCTGACCCTCCGCAACACGAATGTGGCTTAAAAATCCGATACCAAGAGAGATGCCATCCTTCTCAGCGAGCTTTAGAACCACTTCAGGCTGAACAATCTCTCCAACGCCGTCCTTCACATTGAAAGCAACAGCTGCTCCCCTCTCATACTTGATTTTTGGGCCGTAGATTTGAACAAGCGGAGTCCCACCACCTTCCCCGTCCTCACCAGGCAATCTCAGCTGCAACAGCGAAGTCACAAGCCAATTGATCAGGTACCGGAGCCGAAACGTTGTTTTATTCAGACCCATCATGTTCACATGGTCGAGATGTCTGCATACGATCTCGGGTTCTCTCCGGTTCCAGCCATGACCATCCCCATCGTCTTCTCCATCGCTCACATCATCATCATCACCCAGAGAAGCCGCGGATGCTTCACCGGCATCCAAAACTGTTAGGTCTCTACGGTTGTTATCGTCCTCCATCGTGAAGGACACCCGGCGACCCATACTCAAGACGCGCTCGCTCTCATCCACCCCAAAGAACCGACTCCGATGGCCTTCTCTCCGGTCCAACAGCCTGAACTCACCCTCTGTTTCCCTCCTTATCGCGCTCTCTTTCGTTTCCGACCCATTCGCAAGGATCGATTTCGCACTGTTCGAATTCGATTGCTCCTCAGGAAACTCTGGCTCTTCTTCTATCTCTCCAATACCCCCATTTCGATCACGGATAACCTCGCATTCCTCTTCGGGTATCTCTTTCACTCTATCCAGCTCTTGTGAGACCGACATTACTGCCGCATCGAATGACAGGTTCGTCGGCCCCTCATCGTAAATCGGGCTCCTCGACGGAAGCTTCGGAGACGTCAATGTCCGCTGCTTCTGGTTCTTCCTCCCCCCACCCCCAGTGAACCACGGGGGAGGCACCGGGGACCCGAGCCTGGCCCGCCCGAGCTGCCCCGAGGTGTCCGACCCCCCAAACGGGCTCTGCCCGAGGTCGATCCAGAATGAGTTCTCCGACGACTCGTCCTCGCTGAACACGGGGCTCTTCATCACCTCCCCCACCGACACGCTCTCCGCCTCCTCGAATATCGTGCTCGCCCCGTCCCGGTCTGAACTGTTCTCGTGCTCCATCATCTCCGCCTCGAACACGTCCCGCACCTGCGCGGACGTGTACGCCCCCGAAAACACCGGCAAATGCGACACCTTTCGTGCGCCCTCCGGCGTCGCCCCCTCCCCCGACTCGACCTCCCGGTCCTCAAACCCGTCAAAACCGTCGACAGAGTCGCTCAAGTACTGCGGAAACACCGGGACGATCCTCACCATCCCCGACCCGGTCGATCCGCCATGGCTCTGGAGGCTGGCCATCACTGATTTCTTGATCAAGAGGCACCCAAACCCGGTCGGGTCGGAACCAAACACGCGATAGAACGACGTGATGATGAAATCCGGCCGAAACAGTGACAGCCCGAGAGAGTCCATGTCCTTCGGACTCAGAGCGCCCGCGTCGAGCAACACGTGCCAGTGGTTCTGCTGCGCCAATGCCATCCATTGATACGAGTACTTCGCGCCCGTCACGCGCGACTGCACGGGGAAGACGAAGAGCCCGGTCGCGGAGTCTTTCTTCCGCCTCTTCTTGTTCGACATCCGCTTCCGGAGCTCCGTCGAGCAGAGCTTCAGAGTGGGCCACCGAAACCAGGCGCTGTAGGTCTTCGCGCCCTTCTCTTTCGCGCTCTGCGCCATCCAATTCACCGACTGAGACTCGTAGTCGAACATCGTCAGGAGCTTTTTGTTCGTCTGAAACGGGTATGACTCGGCGAGGAGCTTGAACGCGGACCCCCGGCTGACGGTGAAGACCAGCCCGTACTCGCTTTCAGGGATGTTCAGGTAGTCCAAGATTCGGGTTTTGATGTCGTGCTCGCCTGTGCCGGTTTCGGCGCCGCCGTATAAGGCGTGGTTGCACAGATTGGCTGTGATTTCGGAGAGGCTAAACGCGCAGGACTCATAATTTTGGTAGCTTTGAAGGCTGGAGAAGAGGCCAAAGCCGCAGTAGTCGAGGCATACCTTCGGCGGGGCCGCCTCCGAGAGGTGCCCGTACTCGTCGGAGCGGAGCCGGTCGATATCCCCGGAGGCCTCGTACTTCGGGTACATCGTGACGAACTTCGCGTATGACGTCTCGAGGTCCGGGACGGGGTCGCCGGGCCCGAACGCGCGCTCGGCAGCCATGGCGGTCGCGCGGAGGAACTCGCGCTGCGCGTGGAGCCTCGCGAGCGACCGCGACCGCCCCAAGCCGCCGCCGCCGGGGACGCCGTCTGGGTCTTCGTTGTTGTCGTCGTCGTCGGCGATGATGTCGTGGGATTTCGCGAGGGACCCGTCCTCCGAGGCCTCCTCGAGCGCCTCCCGGAGCTTGTGCTCCTGCAATCGCCGGAGGATCGAAGGCTTCTTCTTCGAGTCTTCGTTGTGGGTCGACTTCTTGTTGAGGAGCAGAGCCGCGCAGTGGGTGATGGGCTTCCACAGAGAGAGATGCATTGTGTGGAGTGTAAAAGGAGTTCGATTTGGATCAACCCATGTGAGGGGGGAGTCGAATTGAGGAACCCAAACCCTAAAATTTGGGAAAGGTGGGATCTTTTGTGGAGAAACTTCGAGTGGGTGAGGAGGGAAGGGAAAGAGAGGGGTCTTTTCAATGGAATTCTCAAGTGGGCTGGTCTTGGCTTTTTTGGGGAGGGCATTCAAAACCTAAGACCAAGAGATTCCCATTTCAAAGATCTCAACTTTCTGAAGAATTCAAAGAGAGATCCATCTCATCCAAATTAAAGAGAAGAAAGGAAAAGAAGATCAAATAAAGGGAGAAATGTTGAAGATTAGATTCCCAAAAATCCAAACTTTATTGGATCAAACATTAGTCTCTCTCCCAAATCTCCCAAGAAGATTCAGCGATTCAAAGCTGAAAAGTCAGTGGATCTCATCAATGAAAACTCAAAGAAGATTAATGGGGCGAAGGGACAAAAAAAAAGGGAAAAAAACAAAGACCAATTTTTCAAGACCACCAACCAAATGAATCACCCAAGATCCCAAAAAGACCCCAAATGAAAAATATAATCACAAATTCAACAAAGCCCAGATCAGTAAAACCCCTGTTTAACTATTAGAGAGAGAGAGAGATTCATGAAGGAACCCAGGGACAGCTAAAGAAAAGCTTCAATTTTTGGGGAAAGTTTGGTTTTATTTGTTTATTTATTTATTTTTATTTGTTGAGATACTCACACACACCAACCCTCACTGAGTCTGGCAAGCCAAGATTAAAAGCAAACCCATCTTCCCCATCATCTCTATCTCTACCAGTGGTCAATCCAAACATGTCTGCATTTAATTGTCTTGCCCCTCACATTTAATGCTGAAAAAACTAATCCTCCTTTCTTTTTTAACCCAATAATAACAATAATAATAATAGACATTGGAATAACATCAAATGGAGGAGCAAAAACAACCCCCCATTGACTTTCACATCCTCCAACACCCACAAGGGTCTACTAATCTTTCGTTTCTTTTTCTTTTTGGTTTTTTTTTAACTTTCATGTGTTTTAATTGTGAAAAATGTTAATAAAAAAGCGTGCACCTTCAATTTTTTATACTTTATAAAATTTAAAAATATATATTTAATAAATTATATAAGAATCAAACTAAAATAAAAAATAAAAAAATTATATGTTTTGAATTATTGAAAAAGGGTGAACATATGAGACTATAAATAGAAGGGATTTTTATTTTTAAGTTTCTATAAACTATATGATTTAGTTATCGATTCTTCAATTTGTCATATTTTGGTTTTAATCTTTAAATTTAAAGGATATGTTCATTTTTAATCTCTAAGAGAGACCTATCCCTAAATTATTTTATTTTATTTTTAGTCTTTGGAAAGGATAAAAAATGAACATATCCTTTAAATCTGAAAAATAAAACTAAAATAAGAAAAACTGAGAGATCAATCCTTAAATAGATATGTTTACAGAGACTGAAAACTAAAAAACCCTAAATAGAATCACTGTAATAGTGCCCTTTACCTAATGATTTTATTATATCAAATATATTTCCTGCACAATCTTGCTTGCACTTTTGCATATTTCTCATGAAAATATATGCATATCTTTAACAAAAATTAAAATAAATATTTGGTACATCTATTTAACATAAAATAAAAAAATTACACGGAAACATCACTTTCTTTTTTTTTTTTTTGAAAAAATCATTCGATAACCTAAAATTTGACCAAAATTTTGATTCAAATCAATAAAAAATGACAATTCACACATTCAAAAACGATAATACACATTTCAAAAATAACATAATGACATGTCATTTTCTCATTGACTTAAAATACATTTGATTAAAAATTGATCAGAACTCTTTTATATATATATATGTCAGTGTTAACTCATCAATTAATTGGTTTTTTTTTTTTGGTCATGTAAGCCTCACCATCCCACTGAGTGTTGGGGACCTACCCACAGAACGCATACCCTTTTGTGTGCGTGGCTATAATGAAGTCAAGTCACCCGAACCTTTTACTTTGTAAAGCTCTCCCCTGTCCTTAGCTTCATGCAATGCGTGCTTAATCCACTTGGGAATTGCTGTGGAATAAGTAGTAGGAAGAATTACATTACACCGCATTAACACCTTGCCAATAACACATTTTTTTTTTTTTTTTTTTATATGGGATGGAACTTCCCAACCAAGCTGGAAAGGTTATTTCATAAAATTCTTTTAAATTTTTTTAAACAAACAGACGGGTAACCTAATGCCAAGACTCAAATTTAAGACCTACTCTTAACACATATAAACCCTGAACCAATATGTTATGATCACTGGGGATAACAAAAAACACATGTTAATTATCAGAACAATCTGAATCGAAAGGATATTTGAATACAGATTCAAATACTTGAGTAACATTAAGAAGCCTTTTCTACCCGGCCCGGCGCGTTCTTGTTTTGGTTTTTAGTTTCTTTCATTATGGTTTCTCTTTTCTATTTATTCCTCCCCCATTCCGTTTAGAATTTGTAATTTGATATTCAGTAATGAAATCGGGTAGCAAATATCTACTTTTCTTTCAAAAAAAAAAAAAAAACATTTATAAAATAAAAATATTTTTATGATACATATGTACATACATACTTATATATACATATGTATATAATATTTTAAGAATATTATTTTTTATAAAATATATTTAAAAATGTAATAAATTAGATAATTCATGTTATTATTCGAGATGGGGGAGGGGGCTTGTTCAGTGGGTAGTCAATGTCAAAATAAGAGTCGTTATATATATATATCATATTTTTTTAGGAATCACATACATTTATATTACTTTCTTCTTCTTATTTTTTACATTTGAGTTGTTTTTACTTATAATTTTTTTAAACTCCCTTGTTCTTCTTAAAACTCCCTATTGAAAGTAGACAAAAATTCTGATTACGTCAATGTATCCGAGTTAGTTATCTGCTCGCCGAAGAACAAGAAAAATGTATATAATTTTTATATATATACATATACAAAGGTGTACATATAAGTTAGATTTTTTAAAATAGGTGTGCACATAAAAGTCTTTAGAAAAAAAAAATCATAACTCGGCCGGTTAGAGGGGTTTGACAACTACAGCACGTGCAGTCAAATGAATTTCACAACATGAGACTCTCTTTTTTTTTACTTTCTCTACATGGACTTCCAATAAAAAAAAATCTCTAGTTTTTTATTCAGTTTTTTCTTTCCTTGTAGCATTACCTCTGCATTCGTGGGTAATGTTTGAAAACTGAGTCTAGAAAATAACTTTTGAAAAATAGTTTTTTCTTCATATTTTTTTTATGTTTTAAACGAAAACATTTTATGTTGATCAATAAAGATCATCATATAGATAATATAAAAATTTAAAATGCGCATGTCTTTTTTTTATAAATAACTTAAAAGATGGCTATTTCATTAATTTATTTTTTTTACTTATGCGACATGTTGTAGTTGATCATATAAAATATTCTTTGCATTTGTTACACAGAGTATTTGCACCCATTTTTATGAGGTATTTGAAAACGAGTTTAACTGAGGTATGATTTTAGCAAAATCAAAAATATTTAAACTGGTTTTCAAATGCTACATCAATCTATTACAAAAAAATCATGGAGTAGGATCAAATCAGTCTTGTCAATCTCATATTGAAGTTTAACACACGACATTAACTGAAAATAATTATGAAGTCTTATATATTTTATATGCAAAATTATCATATGTTAATCTTCAAACAATTTCTTATGCACACAGTACCAACAGGATCCCATCCTCGAAATCACACCAAAAACCTAATAAATTCTTGTTTTTCCTCCAAACAAAGGGGCATTTTGGGAAACAGATGGAATAACACAAATAGGGCATGTGATTATTACATGTGAGGAGCAAAGTGGGTACACAACCAATTTAAATACATTGACGATCAGTGGGTGAAACTTTTGGGGGGACAAATGTCATTACTTGCAGAAATGGTGAATGTACTTTAAAGCGATGTTAGGGACAGTATTGCAGTTGTTTTTGTGATCATAAAACGTTTTTTTTAAAGTTTTTTTTAACAAATTATATGTTTATCAATAAATTACATGTTTAAAAAAAATAAATAGAAAAATTAATTTCAGGGGGAATCCTTGAATTGTTAAGTCCCTGGAACATTTAGATTTAATTTTAGGTTCCAATACCGCATTCATTGTCTATTATTTTCATATTCCATCGTTATCATTTTTATTTTTACATTTCTCCTTCACTGACTGTATATATTGTTCATAGATCTCGATACATTGTTAACAAGTTTAGGTACACTGTTAACATGTCTGGATACATTATTAAGATGAGAGAGAGAGAGATAATGGAAGGAGAGAGAGTCACCAGAGTGAGGGGTGAAGGGAGGCAGCGGGCGGAGGGGTTGTCGTAGGTGTGGATAGGAGAGAGAGAAGGGAACACAAATAAAAGATAAAAATAGGAACAAATTTTTTTTTAAAAAAAAAAGAATAAAAGATAATCTCCATTGAATGGAAGGACCTAAAAATAATACCCAACTAATCAAGAAACTTAAAAATAAATTCAGATGTTCCAGGGACCTAAAAATCATTCAAAAGTTCCTTAGTGGACCCGAAATTAATTTCTCTAAAAAATCATAATATACTATTCTACCATAATATATCACCAACCAAACAAGTCTTTTTTGGGCAGCAATGATTCAACATTACCATGCATTTTCATGAAAGTTCATTTTTGATGTGGACATCAACCTAATCAGTCCAAATAACAATCAACCATTCAAGAACACACTTTTTTTTTTTTTTCGTGGTACTTCATTGTCAGTCTTTTTTTATTATGCCTTGTCAATAAAAAATAAAAAAGAGAGTCAACACATAATTTTTTTTCCTTGTTGGCTTTGTCAGCTGTTATGTAACCTACTTCGAAAAATTCCAATAATCCAAGTTTTTGTCATCTGGTAAGAACTAAATATCCATTGAACTTCACATTTTTTTTTGTTTGTTTTACACGATTTACAAGTGTGGTTTATTTGGCCCTTTTTGAGGACGTATTGTTTGTTGAAAATTAGGATAATGGAAGGAGACAGAACCGATGCGAGTGCTTCAAGGATCAATACACACGTGCAAAGTGTCAAGTGCGTCTCTAAAATGTTCAATACACGCGCGTGCGCGCGACACACGTACCGCATTAAAGGTCCACCAAAAGGGATTCACTAAAATAGAATAAGTTCTTATTATAAACACTCAAAACATTTTTCAAACAACCGATGCTGGACTAACTAAAAGAATAAGATCATTTTTCATCCTCCCATAAAAACCACTCAAACCCAACTTTTAAATGATATTTTGAAAATACTCAAAATACCCAACATTGCTTTTAAGTTGTCTAACATTTTTTTTATGCAAAAATATTGGATAGAGTGGATATTCCAACTTTGACTCATTCTCCATGAACATCAGATTTTGGCAGTTATCTGTATTTCTTTATATGTATCTCTAAATTTTGAATCACATACACTTATTAATTCCCTCTATTTTATTTTCTCCTTTTTTTTATTAACTTTTCTAGAGTTCACATATAACATAATAATACATATATAATTTGAAGGACCGTATTAGACTCTTCAGACACTTGCTAAAAAAATGCTATTGTTTGGTGCTGGTTGGATTTAATGAATTATAATAAGGGTTGTAATTCTAATTATTATTATTATTATTATTTTCAAATAGGTTCCTTTTAAAATTTAATCATCATGCTGAGAACTTAAGATATCAATCAAAAATGTGTTTTTTCTAAAATATATCACTCTCTGAGATAAGCACTGTGAAGTGTGTCATCTGTCCAAACCCATGTATATTTTATATAAATGTCAAATAAAAATGTGTCATTTGGTAACATTAGTTTATATGGGTGGACTTTCCCAAACCCTAGATTCAAAGCAAGCTACGTTTTGCGGGTCACTTGTTTCTTAAATGGTGGGTATGTCGGACAAAAAAGTTGTCATGGATTGAAATACAAAAAAATTCTTTAATTGGTTTTGTCAAACATTTGATTTGCATGTCATGTGGGGAGAGCCTTTGAGTATCTTTTGAATTTAGGAAGGCATATGTATATAGTCAACTCATGAGTTATCTTATCCACCACGTTTATTTAAATTAAAAAATTATATCAAACCCAAATCTGAATTCGACATAAACGATGTCTTATATCTTTAAAACGGTTCGATACGGATCATGTCGATCAGAAATCAAAAACCTTATTTTTAATTTAACATAAACAATGTTTCGTGTGTTTAATGTGATTCGACAGGAATCTTGTCGATCGGGAACAAAGTCAAGCGAAATAGTTTATGGCCATTGGTTAGAATATATCAACAACGTGTCTTACTTTTATTTTTTAGATTCATGAGATAAATATGTTAGTAATTGGATCACAAACATTATTATTCAAGCAGATTTAATTATATTAAGGGTTTTAATATTTTATCATAAAAGTAAATCCAAGTCGTCAATTTAAGAGTCGACGTGGTATAAATTTGACGACAATAACTATGTCGGTCACATATCAAAAATTGAAACACAATCTTTTGGTCCCAGTTCGAGATGATTCATATAAAATCAACTTAAACACAAAAGATATCGTCTATGTCGAACAGAAATGGACTAAGGTTTCTGGTTCACGATCTGCATGATCCATGTCAAACCACATTTAAACATAGAAGACATCGTCTATGTCGAACTAAAATCAAAACAGAATTAAGGTTAGATTTCTAGTTTTCGATCAACATGATCCATATCGAACCGTCTTAAACACAAAAAAACATCGTTTATCTCTAACTAGTGGGGTGGGTTAGATACAAATTTTTTTTAAATAAATGGGGGTGGAAAGGGTAACCCTTGAGTGGCTCTAACCTTTCCCTTGAATTAATTGTTTAAGTTATATTTGATGGATTTTTTTTTCCGATGCAACAAAAGTCAACCATGCAAATTATATTATTTAAAAAATTATTATATATTATTTTTCTTGTGAAATCCATCATAATTAAATTTCTATAGAAGAAATACAGTTCAACTATGTTTAGTTTTAATAATGTTAAGTAAGTGTAATAATTATGGCTTTTTACGGTAACATATATGAAATTTTTAAGTGTTGTTACACTCATCTTATTTTACAGTCTCATATACCCCGTTAACCATTTGCACACTCATTATAACGAGATATATGCATCTCTAAAAAAAAATTTACATACTTTATAATTGAGTCCACATAATTTTTAATATATTCTTCACAATTTATAAAAATATATACACCATCTTTATTCTTTAAGAAAAAAAGAGCAGACTACATTAGGATTGACAACAGAGCTGAGTAACATTTCCCACTTGCAAGTTACAATCCTATCCCTAGTCATCTTGGCCTCATATGAGTAGCTTTGGATTAAAATATTTAAAACCCTTCCCAACTACTTCCACTCAATGACTTTAACTATCTGTAGAAAAAATTAGTAGCTATGACCTTGTATTGTCAAAGGAAGGATTTAGAAAAAAAGAAAAGAAGAAAGACGAGGTTCTTTGCATCGAAAGGCTGAGAGAGCTTTCACTTTGAGGTGGGGTGGACATCACAACAAGCAATGAGTACTTCTGCTCTGCCCTTTTGATTTCTGCATCATCAGCTTCTTTTGGATGCTTTTTCTCCAACCCTTTTTATTTGGCTTCCTATGTATGGTATGTTCAATCCCACTTATGCTCTTACAAATGAGTAGCATCCATTTGGGCAGATCCAATAATGGGCACCCCACATTTCTGTGCCTAAAATCTTTTTTTTTTTTTAGCAAGACAATAATAGAGCACTACACCAAAGGATATCATGGGTGGTGTCTTTTCTTTGATATTATCTAATGTAACACTTCAAACATATCTAACAAGTTATTATCTACTTTGCCGCCCGGTGCATATTTGTGTGTAAGAATTATGGTTGGATATGGACACAAATTATTCTCTCCAACGAGATGATGTGAGACAAAACCATGGTGCAGTCTTATTTCACCCGTGACAACCACCACCTCAACGAGCCATAGTTCCCCGCATCGGGCCATACACAAACCAACATCTAGCAGATTATCAGAGATTTACAACTATTTGTCTATTAGAAGTACACTAACCTAAGCACCATATTGCATACAGTATCTGTCATTAAGATTTTATACAAGTGGATCTAAAGGACTTTTTATCCATGCTTATTGTTCAAGTGGTATCTTGTGCATAGTATACTATAGTCCCCCATCATGGAAGTTAATAATTGAAAACCTCAGAAGCCACAAGAGTTACATAAAAAGTTCTACTCAAAGAGTTTTTTACTACCAACACTAAAAACTAGAATAGCAGGAGAAAAAAATCCAAAATCAAAACCATGTGACAGGGATGTTTAGGCAATTGTATGATTTTGGATAAAGGAGATAATAAAGAATGAAATCATTAGAAATCCAACTCACAATTTAAAAATTGTTTAGTGCTTATTCCATCTGTTTAAAGCTCATGGAAGTTGTGATGCAAGCACCCAATAATGATAATGATAATAATAATAAAAATAAAAAAGCGAACCGAGCTATGGTTAAGTCAACAAACACCTCTCCCCTCTATGAAAGAGATCAAGTGATCAAATCATGAGAGGCATCATTTCTTAAAAAAAAAAAAAAAAAAGCACCCAATATTGTATGCGCAATTGCGCATGCACCAAACAGAATAGATTTCCTTTTCATGCCACTCCATGGTTAACAGAGTTATTCAATATGCACTTGAAAAATACAATACAAAGAGAGAGCAGCAGTGATCTGTTTCTTCTCACACAATGAATTATCATTAGTTCATATTTAAGAGTAGCTTCAACATAGAATAAACTGAATAACAATGTATGCGCAATTGCGCATGCACTAAACAGAATAGATTTCCTTTTCATGCCACTCCATGGTTAACAGAGTAATTCAATATGCACTTGAAAAATACAATACAAAGAGAGAGCAGCAGTGATCTGTTTCTTCTCACGCAAGGAATTATCATTAGTTCGTATTTAAGAGTAGCTTCAACATAGAATAAACTGAATAACAAGCTTTTGCAGATCACTGTTTCCAATAAGGTACTGGATAATCAATGACAGATGGAAAATAGTGATGAAGTGAGAGGAGCATAAATGCACCAATAATAAAATATAATTAGAGGTTGAATTAATCATAGAACTTAATGCAAAACCAAGATCCAATAGTTCTACCAAAAACAGAGAATGATACTTTCAATACATTGGAGATGGAAAACCAGTACCTAGTTTGAATCTCATCCCGCAACTCTTAAAAATGTGGCAGACATAAAGTTCAGCCCCGTTAGGGCTACAAAAAAATCATCATCAATGTATTCATACCTTAGCTCTTCAAATTCATGCGACCAGAATATCTTCAAAGCTTGATACGGCTTCTCAGCCGTCCAGCAATGCTGTCAGGGCTTATGTTCGGGATAACCATTCGCTTGTTTGCCTTGTCAGGCCTTGTTAAGCTTGAATCACAGTCACTGGAATTCTTCAATTCACTTTGTTTGTTGGACTCTTCACTGATGTTGTCACGGCTCCTCAGCCGTCCAGCAATGCTGTTCGGGTTTGGGATTGGGGTAACAGAGAGCTTGTTTTCTTTCTTTCGCTTGTTCTGAGGCGTAGAACAATTATTTAGTAGGAGATTGCTGGAATTCTTCGATTCCATGTCTCCATTGCACTCATCATCATTCTCATTTACCTTCTTTTGCTTGTTTTCAAGTTTTGGACTACCTTTCAATGCAGAATTCTCAAAATTCATATTTTCTTCATCAAACTTATCATTCTTAAGTTCATTGTGTTCGACACTTTCCTCCTCAAAATTCATATTTTCTTCATCAAATTTATCATTCTTATTTTCACTGGGTTCCACACTTTCCTCTGCATCTGTAAAGATTAATGACTTTTTGGCAGAGACCTGACTGTTGGGAACTTCATCTTCTGTGTTGGAGGTTGATCTCCGTGTTTGAATAAGATAATGAGCAACTGATTTAAAGCCAAGATTTTGTACCTAAATTTAACGTCAGGAACAACAAGAGCTTTAACATTTTCTGGCTATAGAGCATCACAGTGTTTGCAAATAATAACGAGTTACAAAGAAGCATATCAAGGCTTACTTTCCTGTAGAGATAGCCAGTGGGGTTCCATCCTTTCTTGATTCTGCACAAGCTGCAGTTGCAGATCCCACGACAGGGGGGACAAATCCAATTCGGATTCTTGTTGGCTTCTAGAACATTTTCACCATACCTGCAACAGTGTACATGTAGAGAAAGAAATAATGATGCAAAATAATAATAACAACAACAACAATAATAAAGTTCAACAATATAGGGACAAAAAATATTTCCAAGCCAAAACTGCAATATGAAAGGATAGGAAACAATATAGAGCAAGAATTACCTAGTTTATATGGATACATGTCTTCATAGAAAAGGTAAGAATATAGCTTTATTTTTCCTTGAGAAGTCTTGAAAAGGTATGAATACATTTCTTGATAGAAGAGGGCATCAACGGTTTATATAACTTTCTTTAACCCTACCAGTTAAGGCAGTAAACCCTCCAAGGTTTATGTACACCAGACTAGACCACATCCAATATAAAACAAATGCCCACAAGTTTATTCTGCTGATTTTTGTCACCTTCATTTTTTTAAAATAAAGGAAAAGCGTGGGTGGGATAGATTTTGTCTTATTAACATGACTACTTAGTGTCCTTCCTGGATTTAAAATGTGTTTTTTTCAGATGTAACTCAGAAAGACTAAGTCTTCCAGAAAACAAAATCAACTAATGTTTAGAAAGCATACCTCATATATAAACAGTCTCCACAGAACTGTCCTTGTACCATATCACACTCACTGCAATGTGTACGATGACCAAGAGTTTTCTGCCTGCAATCAAAGATAAGCAATTGAAGAACAAGCAATTGAAAGAAATATGCCATAAAATAACCAAGAGAGTTCAAACCCCCCCAGAATCCCTACTCAGACAAAGATCTATGAGGTTCATTATAAACAGACCATTGGATGACATGAAACTGCAAGAAAGTAGGAGAGACAACTTCCTATCTGACTAGGGAAAATAGTATAATACATGTATAACCTTCTGAACTAAATATTGCAGTGAAATAATAAAAATGGATTTCAAAATTTCATATTACGCAACAGACAGTGATACAATCAAAGTTTCCAACATACAACTGATTAATGCCCAAGATCCGGGTTGAAATAACGAAATAGAAGAATTGCACTGATAGAAATATAAACTGCCTAAATAAAAACACAAATCTACTGAAAAATAGCAATGAAAAGAATAAACAATTATTTACTAACCTGCACTGGTGACATGTCTTTCCCTTCACCGGATCATAAACACGCTTCCCATCCTTACCATACCCATCCACAAAAAGAACCCAGCTTGTCTCACAGTCACCCAACAGCTTATCATGCTCTTCCGTGTAAATCTCAGGTTTAGCACCTTCTTCTAACATAATCCTTGACCCCCGCGGTTGCTTCTTACTTTTCTCTCGTTCAAACTCTACATAGGAAACTGGAGTAATATTCTGCAACCTAAATGAACATAATCCCAAATGTTCACAGGTGATAAATAAAAGATTAATGGGAAAGGATTAAAGTAATCATTACCACAACAATTAAATGTTGATCAGGACTCATCATCATCATCACACCAATAAAAGGTTGAAGAGAGTGAAAATTAAACAATCATGAATGAGCAAGAGAGGAAGCTAATAATAAAAATTCCATTTAATATATTGGTCTCAAGAAGAAATCCATCAATCTGAAGAACAAGACATTCAGCATTGAGCAAACAAATGCAAGCAAGCAAGAACTAACACCACATTTCATAGTGCACATCCCTTTTCAACGGCCTCAATTTCTATAAAATCAAGTACTGATGGGACAACATCATCACCAACACAAAAAGTATCACAAAAATCTAAATGGGTCAAAATTGAACACTAGAACGAACACCATATCAACTCACAGAAACAAGTGATCATTTAAGCTAAGTAATGCGATCATATCAGGCACAAAAGTAATTCCTATTACTGATCATTCTAAACAGCCAGAAGTATAAAAAGGCAAGACAATAAACTAAAGTTTGCATACTTTACTCGCCAGATTTTAAAATAATCATGTCTTACCTGAATCCAAGAATCAATGCATTCAATGTTCAATTCATCAATATCCACAATACATAAAAGTGACATAAATCCGCTTCTCTGAAATGTTATACATTTTTATTCCATAATAAAAAAAAATCAAACCACAACCATGATGATGAGGAGCTCGATCGATTTATTTTGTTTCATATAAAAAAAAAAACAAATATGTCCGATATTAAACAAGATCATTGAAATAAATGTGTCAAATTTTATCATTAATCAAAGCTCCCCTATCTTAATACACAGACACACACAAAAAGAAAAAGAAAAAACCATCAAAACATACAAACAAAATGAAACCATAAAACAAATACATTTGACCAATGATAAAAAGAAACTCGACTGATTTAATTTTTTTCATACGAACAAAAATCCGAACGACATTAAACTACTCATCATTATGGATCACCGACAAATGTGTCAAATTTTAACATTAATCAAATCCCCCCTCCCACCCCCCCCAAAAAAAAAAAAAAAATTCTTCAAAACTAATTAATCGTAAAAACCAAACCTTGAGGACCGCCGGGGAGGGAGAGAGAGCCGGGTGGAGGTCCTCCTCTTGTTGGGAGACGCGGAGAAGACGCGCCGCCTCGGCGAGAGCACCCGAGCCGACTCAGCGGAGTCCCTCACCCTCCGAGCGAGGTCATGGATCCCGAACCTCTGCAACCTCTCCTCGTTCTCTCTGATTCTCTGCTCCCTCAGCATCTCGTACTCCGACATCCCTCCGCCTCCTTCGCTCTCCATCCTCTTCCCCCCATTCGACGGTGTCTCCACCGCCCGTGCCCTCGTCGTCACCATCTCTCTCTCTCTCTCTCTCTCTCTCTCTCTCTCTCTCTCAATGTCAGTCAAGGTTCTGTTTTGGGGGTTTAGGGTTTTCGCTGCAACGGTCGACTGTGGAGGGTGGAATAAATTACGGGAATTGTGCGGGAAACGATATTCTCACACCACAGTCCGATGATTAACGTCGAATGTGTCAAGATGAACGGGCGAGATGGATTTGTGGAGGGTGGTTTGAAGGGGACGTGAGTGAGGATATGAATCAACGGCACCGCTGGCTTAGGAATGCTCATTGGTGGAGATGACGCGACAGCTTCGCGTGCTGTCGTCCTGAAGACTGATGATTTTGGAGCTGTCCAATCGGTGGAATTTCTTTGGGGGGAGGACCACCTATTGGAAGGCTAGGATCTCTCGATACTTAGCCCTTTTACCAAATTAATTACCATAAATTAATAAATTATTATATCTAGTTGAAAATGCTAACAACGATGGCGTTATGAAAATTGGGGAAATTTTTTTACTCTTCAGTACTTTAACCCCATTAGCGCATTTATGTCAAAATATTTTTTTCATAAATGACGTCAAACATTGACATAATAGCATAAACTTCTCACACATAGGGCTGGTAAACGAGCCGAGCAGCTCGGGCTCGGCTCGGGCTCGGCTCGGTTAAAGCTCGCTCAGGCTCGTTCGATTAGACAAACGAGCCGAGCTTGAACAATTTTTAAAGCTCGGTTTGTAAACGAGCCGAGCCCGAGCCGAGCCCGAGCCTAGACGAGCTCGTTTACTTAACTGAAAAAAGGTTAACGAGCCGAGCCCGAGCCGAGCCCGAGCCCGAACTTATGTTACTTTCACATGTATAAGGTGTTGTGATTTATGAAATGTGACTTCTTAAATGCTAAACAAGATTTTTTTTTAGCTAAACGAGCCCGAGCCGAGCCTTGATTCGAGCTTCAGCTTGGCTTGTTTAACAAACGAGCCGAGCCGAGCTTTAACCGAGCTTTTCACGAGCCCAACGAGTCGAGCTTGAACACAAAATGAAGCTCGTTCCCGAACCGAGCCGAGTCTGAGCAGAGCCTGATACTAAACGAGCCGAGCCTGAGCAGGTCAAAGCTCGGCTCGTTCGGCTCGTTTACCACCCCTACTCACACATGCCCCTTTACATCTCTCCATCCTTATGTTTATACATCTCTCTGTCTTCCCTGTTGATTAAAGAAAAATACACCCCTATTTCTTTTTTGTTTGAAAAGATTTAAAAAATAATGACATAGGAAAGATGAGAAAGTGCGGAGAGAAAAATGATTTATATAATGTGAAGAGAATTATGAAAGTGAGTTAGGTGACGAGTGGAACTTTTGTTGGACCATTTGATTTTAATCAAATGGCTGTGCCATGTGATCTCTCCCCTCTTATCCTGATGTTCGCCCGACTCTTTTTTTAAAAAAAGATACAACAAAACAGAAAAAATTCATGCCAATCAAATCATATATTTAATTTGTGAGAAACTTTCTCTGTGTCACAAGGCTAACAACAATAGCGTTTTAAATGAAAAAAACCATTACCCCACAAAAAATAGCGTATTAACGGTGATTAATTTAGTTAAAAGTCCTTTCTACTGTTTTTTAAGATGGCTCCTAAATATTTTGTTTGGCCGTGAGCCTATATGCATCCTCAAATAGATATGTTTACATGGTTATATAGGCTTACTTTTCATGCCTACCGGGTACGGATCCAGACAAATGAAATATTACAAATACATGAGAATTAAAATCTAAATTTTAAAATTTATTGTCTCTTCTAAAGATCATATATAGAAAATACAAGTTACTTAATTATGTAAAATGATAAATATGAATAATATATAATGCAAATATTATATAATTTTATAACATACATCAGATGCATATATTTTTTGAACAATTAACAGAATTATGTCCATCACTTTGGATAAAATTGAGGAAACACTGCACATCACTACAAATACAAGTGTTTAGCATCCCCACTACTCTCACATTGCAAACCAAGCAGAATCACCTTTGCTTCTTCACAACTTTCAGATCCAAAAAATAAAAAATAAAAAAAAGAACATCATGGTCACAAATAGAATTTGAAATGGCTCAATGACACTACAAATGCCTCAACTATGCATTATGTACAAGTCTGGATCAAATATACAATATCATTCCTGACATGGGGATGGGGAAGTGAATTTACACACTTTCATGTATTTCACAATCAGCTACCACAGATCTTTGTACATCTTCTGAAGGTGAATGAGGCGAATTGAACAATGTGATGTGGGAATTGGTTTTTGTGAAATGTTGCTGAGAGCTCGGCATCACTGAGTCCGTCTTGGTGTACATATATGCCAAAAAAAACTGCTATTGTGCTGATGTGGGTGGGGGATTGTTGTGTATGTCTAACACGAGATCGCGCAGCTCAGGAAATATAGACACCAGCAACAATTCCAACATCCCGTATGTGAGCTGTTTTATGCAAACTGTGGACTGCAAAATATGACGGGGTTAATGAGAAAAGGATGTGAAGGGAACACATGAGAAAACTGCAGAACCAAATTGTGAGAAACAAACTGTGGCAATCCCTGATGAAAGCTTACCTGGAGGAAATAGTAAATGTCATTCGCACAACGTTGATATTGTTTGTTCCCAATCAAGCTGACCAATGTGGTTGGAGCTCCACCTGCAAATGGTGATCCTGTTTGTTAAGTTGGGTTACCTATAAATAACCCTTTGCGGAAGTGAATGATGGCGAAGAATCATCTGGGATATGACTATGAGTGAGCCTATGAACTTGTCTTGCACACACCCATTACTTTTGTTATTCCACTTCCGTATCTACAACATCATGTTCATTGAGACGAGCATCATGAACCATGGCAGGGTATATAATATAAGGAGATATAAACCAGCTTTGTGAGAGAGATTCCATCACAGAAGCTATATAGAGGGCTCTGATTCAAACCCTAACAATAGATACTAAAAAAACCTATTCTTTAAACCTTCATTTTTATTAGTGCATGAAACAAATATTACATCATGGAAAACTGAATTGTTTAATCGCCAGACTTAAAAGAGTATTTGGTGGAAAAATTGGAAACAGAATAAAAAATTTAATTCTGATCATCAAGATAATCAAACATCATGTCGTCAATAATACACAATGGATTCATTAGTTATATAGTCTTCCATAGTAAAGTTTTCTTTGATAAACCAAATGTCTTTCTACATTCTCAAGCTCAGTAAATGGAAATTTAAAATTAAATAGACGTTAAGCTTTTCTTACCTATTATCATTTTCTTGACTTCACTTGCCCTACGAGCAGCCTCAAGATGTAGCTCGAAGGATCCAGATTTAGAAACTTTATCACCAACGCTTGATTTTGTACGTCTCTGACCAAACTCATAATCATCCACCTTACCTTTTCTACTTTCCAAGTCTATAAAGAAGGTACCATTAGGCCAGAGAACCTGAGCAGAAAAAGATAACTTACAGATTAGAAGAATGCTTTGTCTGCCTTCCTGCTAATTAAGAATATAGAAAATTAGACGCAGGATGGTCAGAAGAGAAATGCATGTGCAAAGAATTAAATTGTGTCTAGCTATGCTGTTCTAAGGGGAATGGTCTTATAGACTGCCACCCTATTAACTCAAGCAGAACACAGTCTCCCTTCTGACTTCTGAGCATCCATGCATTAGATGATGCATAGATAAAAGTTCAGTGGTTAAGGAATAAGAATGCCAGACTAGCGAAAGCATAGCTAAATTTAAAATAAGTGAACGTGTATAACTCTTATAACACATTATAATTTTTTTGAGGGAGCGAGAGAGAGAGAGATTTCTCTTATTTCAGGCTATTATTCTTTATTTCCTTGACTTCATTCATTTTTAGATTCAGCGAATGAGTAAGATTTCTCTAGATATACCAGTCAATTAAAAATTGTGATATTTAACCTGCCATTTTACAAGCAAAGTGTCATAAAGTCATTCAAAGTATTCAAGCTAGAGTCATCAGGTTAAATATCTCTCGATTTAGCTGTGAGTTAACATTTAAAACAAATCTCAATCAGGCATCATTGCATCAACCTAAGCAATGAAGGGAGAAAGTATTCGGAAATGCTTGAAAGGACAAACAGAAAGAAAAGAATGTGCAGTCTAACAAGAATGAGCATTCTGACTCAAATACAAAAAGCATTATGCGTAATTTTGTGCTTGCACTGAGCAAAAGGGTTTATAAGTTTAAGCATGAAATCAGAAATGGATAGCAGAGTATCTCGTTATGTACAGACGTCATCTTCATATGAAAAGCATCTATTCTTACATCTTGGATCCATCGAATTGCATGAGCAATAATATCTTCTCTTCGAAGTTGATGGATTTGCCTTAAAAGCCAGTCATCAATGGCATCTTCCATTACTAACTGCAAGATCTGCTTTGAAATCCAAAACACTTGCCTTCTGCATATGTAAATAAGAAAATATAATGAGTAACCAGGCTTTATAAATAGAATACTGGAGACTATTCTGATTGGCAGAGAAGGAACATAATAGATGAAGGCCAGATAAGGATGCAAGTATAAATTTGAATATTAATCACATGCAGTGTAACAGAAGACTGATCTACACTGACAAAAGCAGAAGATAAAAGTTATGAATTAAAGAACAAAATTTTCTTCCTTCAGCACATAGCTGGAAGATATGACATGAAGAAATCTATGTTTAACAAAGATGCAAACTATGACAAAGATCATCTTATGCGGTCATCACACCAGAATTATACAAGGAGAACTATTGGGAAAATTGACCAATCTTTTTTGTGAAGACAGAAAACAATTGCCTCTTTTATTTCTTATACAGAATATTATAACAGATTATTTCGATATTCTTGAACTAAGCGACTATGTAGGTCCAGGAAAATCAATCTTTAGGAATGATGTCTAATTTTACAAGCATGTGTTTTGAACACTGCTCTCAACTCTGCTCGATTAGAATTTGAATGCAAAATAAGGACAAATTTCCCCATAATAATTTGAAAAAGTAAGAGAGATGAGTCAAACGCTTGGCATGATGTCTCAATAGTAATTTCATATCTGTTCTCACAGTGCTGATAGAAACTTCACCTCAACAAATGGGTGTTTTCTTCTGTTTTTATAATAAAATATATAGCTGGATGGAGATCGATGTTATAAAAAAAATCATCTTTTTCTCCAACTAATTTTATCCACATGGCATACCAGAAGAAGAAGAAAAAACATATCATCAACAGTAGAGTTAAATAACCATGAAGTTGGCAAATTTTATAAAATGATTCAGATTCATAAATGATATGCAAATGAAAATTTAAATTATAATAAATGAAACAACATGGTCAAATTGAACTCTACGTGTGCTCGTGCATGTATTATCATTTCAAAGGTGAGAAGGTCATCCTCAGCCACATAGCTCACCAAATGATGAAAACAAATATATATCTGCCTACACTCATTCTCATAAATGCTAGAATGTAAAGTTATGAATATGGATTTTATATGAAACAATATCCAAAGAGAAATCATGATTCTTCTAGTAAAAAAAAAATCATGATTAAATCTAAAGGAAAAAAAGTGAACAATGTAAACATCATCTATTGTGGAAAGATGGTTCGCATAATGTATTTTGTGAGGGTTCCAATCACCCTGAGATAATATCAATGTATGAAAACATGAAGGATTAAAGAAATACAACCACTCACCTTAACCAACCTCTTCGATTGAGCTGGAATATCTTATCAACCAAATTCAACAGAGGTACACTGACATTAGGTGGTATCCACTGCAATAGAACAAGAATAAGCATTAGAGAGCACTGCATATGATGCTATTACTACTTTATAAAAAAAATTAATTAATTAGAATATGTAATTTGATGCTGGCAGACATTGAGAAGAAAACATCAAAATAAAACTGATTTCTCCCCTAACAGTTAATGTTAAGGTGCAGTTTTTTTTTAAAAAAAATCATTACAAGTATTTGCATGTATATCAGTTTGGCGTTCCAGTAAATTAAACAGAACAGGTAGTTGTACGATAAATAGCACCTCAGGTGGCACTCCTACAGGATCCTCCAAAATATCCGAAGTCACTTTAGAATTTGCTGGTAAATGCCATTCTGGATGAGGTTCTCCAAACTTCACTTCTGCTTGTTTGTTTGGTTTAGCACTGGGGCTTTCAAATTCTTCATGGCGTATTACTACTCGGGGAGGAAAGCTTCTAGAATTTAATTCATTGTCAGAGTGCCACCCATTAACTAATTTTTCAGCATCAACGCCATTGTGAGTTTCATCTTTGTCACCTTCCTCCTCATCAGATAAGCTATGAGACGTTCCTATACTGCTGTTGCTTTGACTATGTTTATTAGTATCCTCTTCATTCCAAGACAATGCCATGCGTCTTTCAGTTATAGAAGAGGCTGCATAAGTTGAAGGAGACCCAGACACTTTACGCAGGAGACCATCTGAAACACCTTTGAACTGGCGGACAATATCATCCATGGCATCATCCACATTGACTGTTAAGACAAGTACATGAAAATGTTTTAGTGCTAACCAACCATCAACACCAAAACTTAATAGATAATTAAGAATGTGCAGATGAAATCACAAACATTTCCATCTATAAATAAGGGTTAGCTATTGGAACACATGGTTTTTGATGAATCAACTCAACAATACACTCGATATATTTTTTATCTAATGAAGAAAAAAAACAATGTACTCAATATCTGAATGCTCAGAAATCATGCATGTACAGCTGATTAAACAAAGGCTGCCAGATGGTCAAAAGAGCTGTAATAATCATATGGAGCATTTTTCATGTAAACCATAAAAGTACACTTCCAATGGGGCCCTTCAGATTTTGATCCCAATATCAAGGTTAGTCCAAACATCAAAGACGTTTTTTTATGACGAGGAACCCTAACATTAATTGGGAAAACCTGGGATGCACAAGATCACCCACAAACCCGGTGTGTCAGATAAGCCTAGGGGGATTCAAACTCAAGACCTATGGGGGAACTCTAGCCAAAGAGCTACCCCGATATGGATTTCAAAGTCATTCTTGTATATTACTAATTTTTGAACCATTCATATTGTGTCTACTTCAACTCAACCAATACTACTAATTCCCAAGAATAAGGACAGATGCATTAGCTTCTGAAGATAGTCACATTCATACAAATTTTAGAGACTACAGCCACCAATTTCACATAAATGTTTAAAGGCACATATATTAAGTTCAACTACGTATGCAGATGCAGGTAATACACCAAATTCTCATTTGTTGCAACTCAACTCTCCCATCCCAATCCCTGCACAACACTCCAGTCAGCAGGATCCACATGATATGTTGGTCCTCTAAACATGTCAAACAAACTTCAGTCAGTGAATATGTATCTGCCCTTCTCTGGAAGGCATGCCTAGGGCCAGTCACAGTTCTACCAAGGCATCAGATACGCTACAGCCATAAACCCCATTAAAAAAAAAAAAAAATCATATAATTTATGTTCCTTCATATGGGTTTGCTTTACAGATGTTAGAATGGCATCTCTTCATACCTCAACGTAAAGCAAGTGCCAGGCAGCAATAGCCTAACACGCAACAGGAAAAATGGCCCTAATTGGCACTCCTGTTCGACAAGATGAGTGCTCTAAAATATTCTCAAGCAGAATGACCAGTCAATGATATAATACCACCTCCTGCATGCAAGCCTGCATTAATCTTCCCAAAATACCCTTTTAGATGTGATTTTTCATTCCAAGATAATAAATACACTATCCCTGATACTAAATAATCTTATAATAGATCCACATGGATTGATTATCGTGTGCTAAACAATTTTTCCTCAAAAACCCCAACTCTCTGCTCACGTAATCAATCAAAGAAAAAAAAAAACTTGATGAAAACAACCCAAACCATGGAAATCAACCACTTTTAAACACCACAAAACATGTAACAAAAAGTCCATGGAGATTTTTTTAATTCTATGCATCGCACGTGCATTATCTTAACCGAAATTAATATAACTACCCCAGTATAGGTAGGCCTTTCCAATTACCAACATTTCCCACAGAGTTGGCTTTCGAAAATGCATACTGCATAAGTTGGAATGCAAAATTACTGAGTCACGCCCACAAACATGTTGCAAGAAGTCGAATAAACATGTAACACCAAAGAACCATATACCTGCCAATGTCTTCATTACTGATGTAGATTTTCCGAAAGAATAATTCTTCAAAAGACAAAACAAAAAGAGAAGAAACCTTCTTCAGTCAGTCAACCTCCATAAGTAAATGCAGTAAAGCTTCAAGCATATCAACGTAGCATGTCAAGAAGTTCCAAACCTTTGATGATATGCTAAAAAAGTCCCACACTTCATGCTGCTCTGCGACATTGGCTATAGACAAAAGATCCTGATATTGGTGGAATTAGAATAACATGATAATGAAGATGGAAACTCAATAGAAGAAAAAAAGGATATGATCATACTTGCAAATATTTATCAAGAAGAATGCAACGTTGGTGAACGAAATAATCATCAATACTGGATGAAAGAAATCTCTTTGGTGGTAAATGTAGCGTGTAATTTGGTATGTCTTTAAGATGACGGTGCAAACGCTCAAAATTCCGATATCTGCAAACCAGATGACAGTTTCATAATTACAAAAGAATACAAGAGAACATTCACACAATATAGAATTTACTACCATCAGATTACATGCATCCCATGGCATATGCAGACACAAACACATTAATATCATAATTCTCGTAACACACACACACACAGACATGTATAGACATATGAACATGTTGACACCAGATAATGGATGTTGAATTCAATGATTTAAATCTCATCTTAACCATCAAAAAATGTTGAAGATCACAATGAAAATTGATAAATATTAAAGTAACAGTGGAGAAAAATAGTACATATGATGCATAATTGTATTTTTATTGCAAGATATTAAAAAAAAAAACTGTCTAAATGCATTGGTGTTTCACACAGATGTGCAATGGATGCCACAGCCATGGAAGCAAAACACCTCATATGGTAGTGGTAAGGATATAAAATTACGTTCTCTTAACAATTATGATTACATGGGTAGGACTAGTGGACTACATTGCAAAACAAGTTTAAAAGCTGATACTGATGGTTGGAAAAAATATCAATCCTTTTTTTTGGGTACTACTAAGAACTTTCTGTTTATGTAGCAGGGTTACGTGCCTTCTTTTCACGAACCAAGTTTTGTTTTCTGCATCCGACACAGCAATTGAATAAACTGCAAATGATTTTGACCCAATCTTTTCAAAATATGCTCCAACTACCTGCAGAACACTGAAAATATTATGAAATGAAACGCAGACTGAAAAGACGTTCTGGCAGAAAGGCAGAGACTATTGACCAACAAAATGAAAACACAGCTGGTTTAATAGCCTTAAATATGTACATGTTAAAAATAGCATGTTCAGAAATATATGACTAAATAGTTGTGATAGACTAGTAGTGGCTGGCAAGCAACAGAGAATAACAGTACAACACTTATAGACTACGCATCAATAAACCAGCTGTTTTTCTGCCAAAACAGATTATTGACCACATGTAAGCGGCAGAAATATGTTTGTGACCACAAGGACTCACATGGGTTCTCTTTCCAGCTTTTTTTCTTTTATGTTCCACCAAACAAATTTATATTCAGTTTTTTTTCAAGGCATGTAACTACAACAGATTACAACAAATTCATACATGCTTGAGTATGCCAGTTCAAATTTTAATTTCAATGGAAATAAGTCCTCATAGTCCACAGAATACAGGTAATAAAAAACTGTACTCATATGAACAAGAAAAGTAGGCATAAAGTATAAGTGGAAGCAGGATTAATCGGATATCTGGCAGAGTGGAACCAAGCCGGAATAGATACGAGATAGCAAGGGATGACAGAGCATTTGGGTTTTGCAACTAAAGCATTTTTATTAGGGACCCTGTGGCTGTGGATCCATTCTTTTCCCTATTCAAAGATTAGCCCTCTAGGCAAAACCTGAACCAGACCCGAAATGTCTCTGAACCATGTCAAGGCCAGGTAAATTTTAAAATTTAAAATAATAAGTTGCATTTGGTCAATCAGATCACCTTTTTAGAGGACACCACACTAATTCCCCATGTAGTGCTATCTAGAATAAGTATTAAAACGGTGATTCTGCTCATAAAGGATCGGGGTCATTCTGTGTAGGGGATCACAAAATCTTGCTGTTGGGGGTAAGATTGTTGTAGAGGAGCAGGGGGAAGTGTGAGGCCCATGGTCTAGGGGAGCTGCACAGGTAGAAATTTTTTCTACTTATGCGGTTTGATATTTTTTGGGCCCTTCCCACCTGAGCTGCTGGTGTTGTTTTGTTTTCTCTCTAACATGTATGCTTTGGGCATTCCCTTGTTTTAATAATATCATGGCTGAATACGTACCTTCTTTCACTAAAAAAAGAAAGAAAGAATAAGTACTAAAACGGTTCTCCATACCTACAGCTTGTGTATCCTTATAGAAGGAAAAGAACGGGTCAAAGACAAAAGCATTAAGAATTAAGATTCAAAATAATTCAGAGAAGATCCAAAATGGAATGAGGCCGGGTGAAGTCCA
This sequence comes from Acorus gramineus, assembly GCA_030737835.1. Lineage (NCBI taxonomy): Eukaryota > Viridiplantae > Streptophyta > Magnoliopsida > Acorales > Acoraceae > Acorus > Acorus gramineus. The sequence goes on along the minus strand of CM060852.1, from coordinate 10,358,456 downwards.
AAGAAATGCATCCTGGTCCATAGTTGATCCCAATCGGTTCCAGGTAAAATCAATATGAGACATGTACGAAAACCATACTAAATGGGATCCCATTAGGTCTGGTTAGGTACAAAGTTGCTTTCCGGGGATCTAATCCAGATCCAATCAAGAAAGTTTGGATTAAAGTCTGATCATTTCATGGAACACCCGCTCCAATCAGTATAATCAACTGCAAATACAACCCTTGACTGCAAAGATATTTAAAAATGATCATTCTGAAAAACACACATGAACATTAAAATGTCACTTAAAAAAGGAAAATAAGAAATGACTTGGTCATTATATTCTCATGCTGGATAGCATACTGGCATTCAACACATTTGGACTAGAATATATCCATTTCTAGAGGGTTTTTTATAACAGAATCTTTTATCAACTCACTGTGTAAGAAGAAATATACTTTTCTTTTGAGGAAAGGTGGCAACCATCAATTGTACTTTTATTCATTTATTGATTATTGAAAAAGGTAAGATAATATTCACCACTTGTGATTTTATTGATATATAAACAGAGGAGAAGCTCCATACACATGCACGGAGGCATTAAAGCCTGGCCTCCAAATAAAACAAAACAAAATGTCATTTTCAATTTCAAAGAGAAGGACCATAACCATATTCTGATATGCTAAAAATATTATACGACTTCATTAAACAATGGTGTCATGTTCTATTTTTTAAAATTCTCAACTGCGGTGCGCATAAATCATAACTAAGGCGGCTGCAGTTAACTAACAAAAGCATAATATATTCCTGAAAAACTTGTAAACAAAAGCATAATGTAATCCAAACTCCAAAGTTTCTCAAGGCTAAAAGAAACAAGAAAAAATTTACATCTGTTTGACATATATTTAGTCAACAATGCATATGTAATCTGGGTGAGAATAAAACTAAGAGATATCAAATGCAGATGCTCTGATGCTGCGGGAACCAAAGCAAAAGCAGTTGCTTAGTTAGAATTCTATATAAATTCAGAGCCATAAAACTGGAAAAGAGAATCACAAGATAAGCAAACAGCATTTTCTCAATCGGATGACCAGTTCAAATTAATAGTCAGTGTTCACAAATACAGAAAATAATTTAAAAAATGGGATACAAATCTTACCCGACATTTGAGTTTAGGGATATGCAAAGAGCCTTCACTATGGGAGATGAATTCGGAGCCACTCCTAACATTTTGCTCTTCCTTATACTTGATATAATTAGGATTATGTAACATGTTTAATGATTTAGCATCACTGCTTCTGTCAACTATGTTTTTTCCAATATCAGGCAGGATAGTTAGAGCTGAAGTGCTACTGGATCGCTTAATATGACTCTTACTGTTTTTCACAACTATATTAGAACCTTCCTCCCATTCATCTGCATATTGTCTTCCCTCAAGAGACGGTTCCCTGATGAGTTCTTCAGATAAGTTGGTCTGAACAACCGGTTTACCCACTTCACTTTTCAAGTTCACACCATGCATTTCTGAAGCAAGAGAATCATCTTCTGTTCTGGTTCCTTCTGCATTGGTTGGCAGTTTTTTATCCACAACACCCACATGTGCAAGCTGACTGATAGCTCCTGAGGCCGCATTGGCAGACCTTGATGATATTCCTGCTTTTAGAATTCTTGCATTTTTCTTTTTATAATTTCTTCCTTTTGTCCATAGATTTTCAAGATTTTCAGGAGCCAGAACTTGAGTTCTTCTCTGTTGTGATGCCTCCAACACCCTTGCCCAGTCTGCTGGCTTTGGCTGAGCACGTATCAATGAATCTGCCTCAGGCATGTGCTGCTGGCCATGCTCGGTAGTATCAATTTTAACGAGGGGCAAATTTTTTGACTGATTGGTAGAAGCATCAACCCTCTTCGACTCAGGTTCACTGTTTTGGTTATTTCCTACAGAAACGGGTTGATCATGGAAGGTATTGTTTGCATTGGTTGGTCTGCCTTGTTCATCCTTAGCAGTGAGGAAAAGATATTCAATCAACTCATTGATATACCTGCAATCAGGAAATACAGTTCATGTAAGGATGGGCTCTCTCATCTGAAAGCAGACAAGCATTATGTTCAACACTGTAGTGGCTGAGAATGTCCTTTTGAAATGCAAAAGGTAGCTCAATAATATCGACATAAAGGGTCGCAATCATTGTTAAATAAGCTTTCAAATAGATTTTATAACACAAAGATTAATAAGTTTAATACTGCCATAGACTGTTTTTTTTTTTTAATAAAAAAAGGAACTTACATAGGGCTGGCTAGATTCAATAGAGGTTGCACTACTAGGCAGGTCAAAAGCTCTCGACAGAAGCACCGAACCAACGGGCATTGAGCCTCTCTGGGTCTAAGGACTACAGCTATTACTCCTCCAACAAGCCGTTGAAGAACCTGAAACCACCACCAAATGAACAAGCAAGAAAAAAAAGGAGTGCAGGCATACAAAAGTATTAAGAAGAGCACTCCACTCACACCTTGTACTCACAATCTGAAGATAACAATGCGGGGTGGAGTTCCTTGGAAGCAATGAGATGGTGTTTCAACCTTTCATCCCTTTCCTCAGAAGAAAGAATTCCCATGACATCAACACCAATAGATGACTGATTCCTTCTGAAAAGATCAAGGTGGCTCCCCACCAGCTCAACCATGTCACTGAACATAGGAAATGAATTTGAATTTTCTTGTTAGAACATGAATATTTTTGTGGAACTTGAAGAAAAAAAGAAAGTAGTACATGTATTGTGGAGACATGAATCTAACATAAATGAACCTTGTTAACAGGTCGAGGAGATTGATTTCCTTAACTCGTCCAGATATTTCACCGAGAACGTCAAGTATCAACGCACGTATCTGTTCCGGGGCTTCTTTATCGGGCGTTATCGATGAATACCACAGATCAACCATGAAGTCCTGCAAGAGCTTATTGATGAAATCATCCATAGCTGCCTCCACCTGAGGCGAACCAATCTTCCTCTTCCATCTTGTGACAGGTGGCGTGGTCGAAAGACGAGGGTCATTCAATGACAATTGCTTCTTCATCAAATGAGACAGATATGTCGGTTTGTAGACTGGTCGCACCCTCCAACGCAACTCTACTTCATAAGACAAGAAGCGGAGTGCCACAAGAACCAGGATTGATATAGGAATGTTCGCCCACATTGAATTACTCGTGTCTGTAACAAACATAAAAAAAAATCACCCGCTCAAACAAAAAAGAGCACTGTATCGCTTGAATTGATTCAAAACCTCAACGCATTTAAACCCTAAAAAATGATTTTGGAGGGACCAGATTCATTCAATCGGTTGAAACCCCAAAAAAAATGGACTATCAAATCTAGTGAAGCGAAATCATGATTTCGTGTTATGTACAACGCATCCGGCGAGTCTCATCAGATTAATCCATGACCGAATGGAACAGATGAAAATCAAACGGCTTACGAGACAAGAAGTACGCGATGCCGAAGATACAGAGCGCCCAGTAGAGCGTCCGCACCTTCGCCTCCTCGAGCAGATCGCGCAAGGTCTCCATCGCCCTCATCTTCCCGTCCGTGCTATCGACGGCTCCGCATCAAGAGGTGAATCGATTCAGGGAGAGATCCGCCGGTTGTCGCTGCTGCGAAACCAAAACCTAGAAAATTAGGGTTCGCACTGATGTATTGGAGGAGCTCAGGCAGATACAAGAGACAGAGGAACGGGAAGACGAGGTGGAGTTCCTTGCTGTGTCCCTGTCGAAGTTTGAAATGACTAAATTGTCCTGAAGACGAAAGTCGTAATTACGTTGGTGACCCGTTGGAGTGCATTCACTTCAACGCATGTGGGACAGTTTGACTTCAACGGCTTTATTTACACCTAGGATGGGTACGTCAGATGGACGGTTCAGATCGTTGTTGACGGATATGATTCAATCCACGTATGGAAGGTGAATCAACGGTGGATATCTCTCCAAGATAGCTTCTCAACATCGTATCTTTTATTTTTGTCTTTATAATATGTTAGATTGAATTTAAAATCAAAATAAAATTAGATAAGATTAAAATAAAATTTAAATATTTAATTATATTTAAATATTTAAAAATAATATTATTTTAAATTTTATCTGATCTCAAATTTAAATTTTAAATCTTTTATTATATAAAAAATTTAAATTTTAAAGAAAATCCTATTTTAAAAAATTGAAATAAAATTTAAATTATATTTCAATATCATAAATAAGATTGAAAAATAATTCAAATCTTAAAAATAATTCTTTTATTTGTTAAAAAGCGATCGTGATTTCTCTCCAAAAAAAAAAAAAAAAAAAAAAAAATAGTGATATATCATGCTTCTATATAAAAATAAAAAAAACTTTAAAAAAATAAATAAAATCTGATTAAAGTTTTTTTTGTTTGCACATATTTTTGCCAAACAAAGGGAAAGTTGAGAATATTTTTACAAATTACCCGAAAAATAAACAAAACCAAAAACAAACCCTAAAAACATGATATCGATCTCGTCGACCCCAGCTTCTCTCCTATGCGAATCGTTCGATCACGGACACGGGACGCCTCCACCACCGATCGCGGCCTTGTTCTGCGGTTCCGGTGACGGTTCTGCAGCTCGAACAGGTCAAGCGTGCCATAGCTCGAGCCCTTCAGCCGGAGCAGATTGATCGTTTGATCACAAGGACCCGCCTTTCCTTCAGAAGTTCGAGAACGACATTTCTGGAGTGTGAATCCACCATTCGATGGGGTATTCGTTTTTCCTTTCTTAGATTAGTTGATTTGATGGGGAACACAATGACTTCGTATTACAGTTTTGGATTTGAAGTGACAATGAAGATTGTCTTGAAAATTTTGCACCTTTCTCGTAATTCCTTTGTTTTCGTATCTAAAGATCGTTTTTTTTAGTCCTCTGTTAAATCGTGAATGTGGGACATACAGAGGAAGTGTGAGTTGTAGTAATGTAGTATATTATTCATTTTTATTGGTGAAATTTTACATATTTGGTTCAGCGTGTAGAGACCATGGTAGTATTTTGAGTTTAGAGTATCCGTGGATGTATTAATAATGTGTTAACAAACTTTTTGTTGGTTTTGTTTACGTGCTCTTTTTCGGGTACTGAAGAACTGGGTTGTAAATATAATTGATGTATACATAAGAAAGGTTGAAATTGTGATTTATACGCATCAGAATACATCTCTGTAATCGAAAGGTCATCTTTGTACTCATACAGTGCAGGTGTACCGGGCCAACTATATATGGTTCATTGTCACTCTTTTCTAGTGTTGTGATCCATATAGATCAATATTAAAAGATCTAGTCTATTTAATTGTCTGTTTCATTCTGGCTGAAGATCATCCAAATGATGACACCAGTTGAAGATGCAAATTTTTTATTTTTTTTTTGTACTTACGTTCTGTAGGAGGGGAATTGAGATTTGTAACTCTTGAATTAGCTTTTCTTATTTAGCATAGTATGTTGTTGAGTAGATCCTACTTTTCAAGACGTGAGGATCTGTCAGTTTTTCTATTCTCCGTTAAGGTTTTTCTAAAGGTCAATGGTTTTATGAAATGATATCAATTTTAAGTTGAGGTTCCACACGGTGGTAAAAGAAAAAAACTCTGGTGTAGAAGTTCTCATAAATCATTTTTAGTCCATGTAACCTAATAGGATAGACCATCCCTTTAGATATATAGTAGCCAATAAAACCAATAGAAAAGACCATTTTTTCGGATGCTTTCTGATTGATAATTTTTGCGTATGAAGAAAAGTTGCCAAAGCTATGAATGTTGTATGTTGAAAGTTCCTTCTTTTCCCCTACTGGAAATCCGAGATTGTGGACCAATGGGCGAAAATAGAATAGATTGAATGCTGTCATTAGTGATCTACCATCACTATTCTTTAAGCAGAATCTGCAGGACATATGTTTAATTGAGCACTGAATTTAAGAGCTCTAATAACTCTTCCACTTTGAATCTATAGTATTCAAGGTAAGTGAATGTTATATACCATTGGAGATAAAAACCAGTAGGTACATCCTCTTGACTTTTCCTTTTTAACGGAGTTTATGCTATAAGTAATAATGTGAGTTCGGAAAAAAAATGGAGAAAATCACTGAACATGTGTTCTATATTTATTTCGATGATGTGGATAATCTTCGACAAAGAAAAGTGCTTATATCATTGTTCTGATCCTTGTTGTGCCTGTCATCCTATCCTGACAGACTTATGAACCTTCTGATGGTAGGTCTTATTAATGTAACTCACAAATGCTAAACATTGTCATGTTTGAATTCATGTAACTTTTGTGTCTGAAGATCTGTGACATTTTGTTCTTATGGTATGCTCAAATTATTCAGCCATAATCAACCTCATTCATTTTCATCCACTGTAGGTGTACCAGTAGTCTGAAGTGTATGCAAAATTTATATTATTCTTTGATGTTTCTATGTATGTTGTTTTTGTTGTTCAGATCACAGTTCAACACTCGAAGGAGATTCTTCTTCCAGCTGTTGGAGAGCTTACTTTGAATTGAAAGATCTTGAAGTAAGTTTGCCAGACACTTCTCTATGGTGATGCCAATATCTATTGAATTATTCATTTAATCTTCTCTTTTCCTTTGCTTGATAAAAAAGAACTGTATAAGACAGTCGAAAAGATCGTAAGACAATCTGTAGTTGATCAATGTGTTGGACAGAAAGATAGAGGAGGATCACAAGGTGCCTAAGCAGCCAAAAGTGCAGCATGCAGTAGAGAAAGCCAGAATGCCAGACTCCTTGCTCACCAGACTCCTCACAAGCGAGGGATACACTCAAATCCTGGACAAGAAATCAAATGATTGACTAATGTTTGGGTTATCTTTCCAAGTTCATGTAAATATCATCTTGTTTGTATGTCTTGGTTTAAGACATCTGATTGGGGAAAAGAAATAGGTATAGTTTGAGCAGGATATGTTGTATTGCTTGAGATTTTTTAACTTATTTAAACCGAATATTTTCCATGCCTTGGTAACATTTTAAAGTGAATCATGAGTCTACTAACATGTAATTCATGTCTGTTTTTCCTTATTGTTGTACTTCCATTTCTAGAAAATTTGGGATGGGTTCCCCCGTTTTCTTTGCTATGAATGAATCACTCACTGCCAATTCAGAGTGAATCTTGTGGTACATACTTTGGTCTAAAGTCATGAAAAACATTATCAACAGAATTACATCTGGGACAGTCTCATGTGCATTTCCTCCATGTTTTGATTTTTTTAAGTGAATGGCTCATTTAATGAAACTACTCACAAAAGATGAAGAATATATTTCATTATGTACCCAGTCATGCAACGAGAGAGAATTATATATATCGCGAAGTTTAAATCTTATTAACAAAATGAAATTGTAATTAGGGCCTTATACCTTATTAGCTGGATTAGATTGTAACTGGGAGAAAATTGCACCTGGGACTGCCCCATATAAGAAGGGCATGTGACATCATATGATATAAAATAACAATTGACAAACTGAATGGACGAGAATAGATTGCCCTGATGTCATAAAGATATCCTAAGCTTTTAAAAAACTCGAGGAGTCCAGATAAATTCAGTGGGTCTAATTATAATTCTTTCCAATTAATAATATTCATTTCTATATACCAACAACAAAATTTCAATCTTTACAATAAATAATTCCATGACCCAAAATATTTCAGACACCCCCATCATGCCCACTCACATCTACCCTGTAAACGTCTGTCAACAAAACTTTCTTCAACACTCAATACTTATTTTAATTTTTCAAATATATACACCCCACCACGAATGTCTATTCCAACATCGTGCCCCCCACAACCCTCAATGTCAGCACTGACATGCTCTCCCCGCCATAGTTAGTTAAATTTGGTTTTCTTCACTTCCCAAACACATACCCCCAGACAGCAAATCCCAACCCAAACCAACCATTCATAACTAAAAAAACTAAAAACAAACACCACTCATTCATTCCCTCTCTCTCTCTCTCTCTCTCCACAACTTTATCTCTCTAAAAAAAGACTCTTTATAATAACCCATTCAGATCATACCCCTCTCAAACCTCTCTCAAAGCAGCCCTGGCCGGGCCTCCCAACAAACACATACAATGAAGGCCCTGGGCTGCTCCACCACCACCACAACCCTCTTGTCTCTCCTCCTCCTCCTCCTCACCTCCTCCGCTGCCACTGCCCTATCGGACCACGAGGCCTCCTCGATCGCGCGCCGCCAGCTCCTCGCCCTCCCGGAGAACGGCGACCTCCCCGACGACTATGAATTCAACGTCGACACCAATGCCACCTTCCCCAACCCCCGCCTCCGCCGCGCCTACATCGCCCTCCAGGCGTGGAGGCGCGCCATCTACTCGGACCCCTTCAACACCACCGGCGACTGGGTAGGCCCCGATGTCTGCTCCTACACCGGCGTCTTCTGCTCCAAGGCCCTCGACGAGCCGAACCTCGACGTCGTCGCGGGCGTGGACCTCAACCACGCCGACATCGCTGGGTACCTCCCCGTTGAGCTCGGGCTCCTCACGGACGTCGCGGTGTTCCACCTCAACTCGAACCGGTTCTGCGGGATCGTCCCGCGGAGCCTCTCGAGGCTGCACCTCCTGCACGAACTCGATCTGAGCAACAACCGCTTCGTCGGGCCCTTCCCCAAGGTTGTCCTCGGCATGCCCGCGCTCAAGTACCTCGACATCCGGTTCAACGACTTCGAGGGGCGGATCCCTTCCGAGCTCTTCGAGAAGGACCTCGACGCGATCTTCGTGAACGACAACCGGTTCACGTCGCGCATACCGGACAACCTGGGCGAGTCGCCCGCGTCCGTGGTCGTGCTCGCCAACAACCGGCTCGGCGGGTGCATCCCGCGCAGCATCGGCGCGATGGGCGGCACCCTCGATGAGATCATTCTCTTGAACAATGGGTTGTCTGGGTGCCTGCCCGCGGAGGTTGGCTTGCTCGGGAACGCCACGGTGGTTGACGCGGGCTCGAATGCGCTCACGGGGATTCTGCCGAGGAGTCTGTCCGGGCTCGCGCGCGTGGAGGAACTCGACCTCTCGCGGAACTTCTTGACCGGGTTCGTGTCCGAGAGGCTTTGCAAGCTCCCGAGCCTCGCCAATTTCACGTTCTCGTTCAATTACTTTAAGGGGGAGGCCGCGGCGTGCGTGCCGGGTTCGAGGTCGGGCGTGGTGTTCGACGACGCGAGCAATTGCTTGCCCGCGCGGCCGAAGCAGAAGTCGCCCAAGGCGTGTGCGCCGATCGTGGGACGGCCTGTTGATTGTGGGCGGTCTAAGTGCAGTGGCAGCGGAGGTGGCGATGATGGTACGCCACGTCCGAAACCGTCTCTGAAGCCAAAGGCGCCTCCTCCGCCTCAGCATGACACGTCCCCCGTGACGCCGGTGCATTCGCCTCCTCCTCCACCGCCTAAGGAAGCGGCGTCACCGGGTACTCCGGTGAGGTCTCCGCCACCTTCGAAGGCTCCGGTGCTTGCGCCGCCACCTCCGAAGGACGCCGCTTCGCCTGTGAATCATGTGCACTCTCCGCCACCTCCCAAGGCCGCCTCACCTCCACCACCGGTGCATTTGCCTCCTCCGCCACCTGTCCGGTCTCCACCACCACCGGTCCATTCACCTCCGCCGCCAGTTCACTCTCCGCCACCACCGGTGCGTTCATCTCCTCCGCCAGCTGTCCGCTCTCCACCACCACCGGTCCGTTCACCGCCGCCTCCAGTTTATTCTCCACCACCACCAGTCCACTCCCCTCCTCCCCCGCCCCCACCGGTCCACTCTCCACCACCTCCAGTGTACTCACATCCACCTACACCAGTCTACTCCCCACCTCCCCCCGTCCACTCACCATCGCCGCCGCCGCCGCTAGTCCAGTCACCACCACCTCCACCGGTCTACTCTCCACCTCCCCCCGTCCACTCACCACCACCTCCCCCCGTCCACTTACCACCACCTTCGCCGCTGCCAGTCCAGTCACCACCACCTCAACCGGCCTACTCCCCACCTCCCCCAGTCCACTCACCACCGCCACCGCCGCCGCCAGTGCAATCTCCGCCGCCTCCGCCACCGGTCCACTCGCCGCCACCTCCACCGGTCAACTACCCACCTACCCCAACCCACTCACCACCACCGCCGGCACAATCCCCACCACCACCACCACCTGTCCACTCCCCACCTTCCCCTGTGAGCTCCCCGCCGCCACCACCGGCGCAATCTCCTCCACCACCACCACCTCCGCCACCAACACCGGCCTCCTCACCACCACCACCACCTGTCCACTCCCCACCTCCCCCCGTGAGCTCCCCGCCTCCCCCGGTCCACTCACCACCACCACCGGTACAATCTCCTCCACCACCACTACAATCACCGCCGCCACCACCGGTGCAATCTCCCCCACCACCACCACCGGTCCAGTCACCACCTCCACCACCATCACCACCACCAGTTCAGTCACGGCCACCGCCCTCTCCAGTCCCCTGTCCACCACTGCCAGCACCGGTCTCATCACCACCACCTCCGGAGCTCTCACCACCTCCGCCACCACCACCGGCCTCCTCACCACCACCACCTCCAGTATACTCACCGCCGCCTCCAGTTCACTCACCACCGCCACCACCTCCCGTGTACTCACCGCCGCCGCCACCGCCGGACGATTTCGCTCTCCCACCGACGACGGGTGTCTCGTACGCGTCGCCTCCGCCACCCATCTATCAGGGTTACTAAAGATTGTTAGAATCAAATTTTAAGTGGTGATAGTTTTCAAAGATTGGCCACAACAACAAAGACCGGAGGAAAACCAGATATGAAAGAAAGAGAGTTTTGGATTGATTGCATTTGATTTGCTCTGGGCTCTCTTTTTCTTAAAAAAACAAAATAAGATCATTTATATGGAGGGAAGGAGTTTGAGAGTTAATTTCTTTTTAGAAGGTCCACCTTTTTTTTAATCACCTTTTGTTAGTTTTTTTTACGTGATGTTTGCATGCATGCAAAAAGGAATGAGAGAGGGATGAGGACGTCTGTTTCTTGTATTTTGTGTTTGTGTTTATATGTTCGTTCAAAAATTTGTTCTATACGAATATTATTAGGTTTGATGATGTAATATTTTATTTTATTAAACTATTAATAGGTCATGTTCCTTGTGATACAAAAGCTTTACTATTATAGTATACTGCAAATGTTGGTTATTACGAATAAAATGTATATTTCAAAATAATATTTGGTATGTTACATATTTATATATTAAGATTCGATCTTAACATCTTTTCTTGAGAGGTTTACATGTTTGGACATGTTTGGAGATCCAAACAAAATCAACAAATTTTTGAGATCCGAACAAAAGTCTAAAAAAAGAAGAGTACAGACACGTGCGAAACTGTCCCACCGTGCGATTGTTTAAAGATGCGATATGAACCGTTCAAAAGAAATATTTTTTTTTGTTTTTGGTGATAGTTCAAAAGAAATATTTTGGTTTCTAAAAAGTCCCATAATCAACTGGTGCGGTTATTACCACCCCGTTAATTACTCATCTCACTCCTTAAAATATTTTTTTTAATGTTTAGAAGGAAATCAACATTACCCCATCCCATCGACAATAGGGGTGTCGACAACATGCGTTTTTGTCGACAGACGTAGTGTTGATGGTCACCAGAGACCTACTATAAGGGTGTTGACAGTTGACAGATATTGATTCCACCGACACATGGCCGGCCCTGACTATAGGCCGGGTAGGCGACCGCCTGGGGCCCCTTCATCAAAGAGGGTCCCCAAATCCATGAATTTTTTTTATTTTAAACTTTTGATATTAAACTTAATGATAATTTTACATCCAGACCATTTTGTAGCCCTAAATTCAATTAAAAGTGTTTTGAATTTTTTCTAATAAGGTACATGTTTTTACAATAAGTGAAGTATATACCTCTAGTAAATAGCATATATGCATTGCTAAGGTCAATATACGATTTAATAATTTTTCATCGACGCATATGAGACTGGAATTGAGACTGGAATAAAAACTATGTGTAACAACACTCTAAAATTAAATTTTTTTAAAAAATAATTTGAATATATCTTCCTATTTATTTTAAATTTAAATTTATAAGTTTTATTTGAAAATGTAATCTTTGTTGGTATCATTATGAAAAGTATTTTTTTGTGATTTTTTTAAAAAATCATCTGTATCTTTATATATTTAATATATTTTTAGTATATTCTATTTTACAGGGATTTATTTATTTTCTATAAAAAAATGATCTTATTTTTGTGATTTTTTTTTCTTTTTAAAGAAGAACTAGATGAGTTTTTTTTCTTAGTTTTGATCTTTTTAATACTAACATGATTAAAACATTAACTCAAAAATTTCAATATACATATATAGGGCCCTATTTTATGAGTTGGCCTAGGGCCCCACCTAGATTTTCTTATCTCAGGGCCGGCCCTGCACCGACATATAACATATTAGGTGTCAAATGAAATCAGAGATTTTCTGGAAGGATTTTTGTCCAATTCAACATGGATAGTGTCGACCGAGTTCATCTCTGTTGACAAGTTGTGTGTCGATTTATGCACGGTGGAGCACGCCTCGACTTTGCCGATATTTCTCACGAGCGTCATGTACTCGACGACAGAGGAGCTCATGCTAGTGACGCTCACTAACTTAGTGATAACAGAAAGTCTGGATGCGAGGATGTGTAAGAGGCAGGAGTGAAGTGCGTGCACGAAGTTGATGTAGATGTACTCGATGGAGGAGAGGCAGTCCATGGCGACGGACCTCGTGCACTAGAGGAGGAGGTCGAGGAGATGGAGGGCGTTGGATTCGGTGGGGGTCATGGAGAGGGATGGGTTGGTGATGATGGTGGGTTGTCGCTTGTTAGGGTGGGTGTTCTTGTTGTTGTCGGCGGAGGAGGAGGGGGAGCTCATGTGGTACTTGGGGTTAATGGAGGAAGAGGTGATGAGAAAAGGATCTCGATGGGGGAGGAGGAAGAGCAGAAGAGATGATGGGAGGAAAAAATCGGTAGAGTGGAGGAAGAGGTGGTGCCATGGTGGGAGGAAAAGCTCAGTGGGGGAGGGGGGAAAGAAGAAGAAGAAGAAGAAAAAGAAGAGAGGAAGAAAAAGAAGTTGGTGGAACCAATGACATCACGTTTGTCAACAATAATACACTTTGTCGACACCCTTATTGTCGATGGGATGGGGGTGGTGTTGGTTTACTTTTAAACATTAAAAAAAAAAAAAAGGGTGAGATGAGTAACTAATGGGGTGGTAATAACCGCACCCTAATCAAACACTACCAACCAAAAAAGTAACATTTGATTTATATAATCTAGATGACCTTTCTACAAGGGAGAAATTCATGTCAACCCCAGCAAATATATAAAAATCTAGATAACTCCCTGCATTTTTTTTAAATCTACATAACCACCCACAAACAAATTAAAAATTTGACTTAAACCTAAGGTGTGAAGTTACCATTATACCCTCCCTTAATTTAACCCAATGAGAAACTATAAACCACACAACACCATTCTCTCCCTCTCTCCCTCCATCTCTCTTTCTCCAAATTAAGAAGAGGACTACCATGTAGAAGAAGAGGAGGAGGTGGAAGAGGAAGAAGAAGAAGAAGTTGAAGAGGAAGAGGTGGAAGAAGAAGACAGTTTGAAATGGAGGGAGGGTTAAAATAATAATTGCTAGGGGGTTATGTGGATTTTTGCTAGTTTATAGGGATCTAATTGTATTTTTTTCATTTAACATGGGTTAGGTTGACAAAATATTTCAGGAATATGCCAATTCTGTTAGTGATTGATGAACTTAGGAAGGTGAATTAGATTTTTGAGGGGTTATTAGTTTTTCATATGCATGTTTGTGGGATGTTATATGGATTTTTTCCTTCTATGAATTAACACAAATCAACCACTTATAAATCTGACTAGCAGAAGGGTATATTTGAATTTAGTTAAGATTTTTGGGGAGATATATTTATTTCAAAACAACACAGGGGCTATACATATTTTAACAAAATTTCAGGGGAGGTTATTTTAACAAAACTTTTTTCTTTTTTTTTTATAATTTCTTGATGAATGGTGCTCCTTAAGATTTGTTCTTTTAACCTTTTTTGAGGAGATGAGAGGTGTTTACGGACTCAACGATTTGGAAAAAAATTTATATCAAAACAGGATGGGTCTTAGAATGATATAGATGCCTAATTTTTAAATTTTTTAATGATATAAAATAAATAACATATTTTTAAAGGATAACCATGCAAAAAACCTCAAATCCAATCCGTCAAGGCGTCAACCCTTGTTTGTTGGGATACCCTAAAATTTGTACCAATAAATGACATATTTTTAAAGGATAACCATGCAAAAACCTCTAATCCAACCTGTCAACCCTTGTTTATTGGGATACCCTAAAATTTGAACTATATAGTCTAGACATTGATGACCTTTCTATCTATAAATTAATCCAAACATAACATATATTTTCCACCCAACTCAAACTATTCATCAAGACCTACAACCAAATTTATTTGAGAATGGCGGATTGGGCATTGTCGGTCCAACGACCCTGCGCGGCGTGCAGGTTCTTGGGTTCTGACTGCACAGAGGAGTGCGTGTTCGCCCCCTACTTCCCGCCCGACCAACCCGAGAAGTTTGCCTGCATTTACAATGGATTCGACATCACCAACATCGCCAACCTCCTCAACAACATCGACGTGTAGAGGCGCAATGAGGCTGTCGACAGCCTCCTCTTTGAGGCCCAGGCTCGCATCCGTGACCCGGTCCGCGGGCTCATAGGCATCATAGATGAGCTCTATCAGACGATCCAACAATTGAAACACCAAATGTCGCCATCGATTCAAAGCCGGCTTTGAGCATAGACAAGGGTGGGCTCAAAAATATTTTATTTTCTATATTGTTGGGATTTAGTTAATTCGTTTTTTGGGGTTATTTATCTCTTCTATTTTGTTGGGATTTATTTTACAATAAATTTATAAGAACTCATTTTTGATGATTATAAATTTATGCAATGAAATTAAAGAAATTTAGAAATAAGGGCCAAATTGTTTGGGCCAACGAATATTCTTCATATTCTCTGTGATTCCTGGTAAAGTAATTTCACTAAAAAAAATGACACGAATCAAACGGGGCCTAAAAGGTCATGGAAATCCAGTTCTAACAATTACCTACCAAAAAGAAAACTCATAATGAAAATAGTGTTCTAATTATCTCAGAACTTAAATAAACGAAGATTCATGGAGAATATAAAGCATAAAATTAATATACATATTGGCCGAATTTATTTCTCTATTTGATTTGGAGAAATTGGTGCTCCGCAAACCCTGCCCCTTATTCATAGTTTCAATCTCGATAAAATAAAAATAAAAATCTATTCATAAGTTCTCCTCCTTGCGGGACTTTGGGCTATTTGGCAAGCTCATAACAGCCTCTTATTCAGAGGCTAATGATTATATTTTGAAAATATATGGGACACAACTTTTGCACATTTTACAGGATTAGGGGAGACACTTGATAGGCCTCAGCTAGGTGTATTATTTGAGTGGCAAAATATGGAGCAAGGTGTAAGCATGTGTATGTCTTTGTGGGGTGGGGCTCCGGTCACAACACGGCTCCTCCTCGTGGGTGTTTTTTTGGCTCCCTCCCCCGGTGCGCGAAGCGATTTTTCACAGCCCGAGCCTCCCTACTTTGGGTCATTGGTCGTGATAATGTACTATTTTATTTACGTCTTTGTCCTCTCCGCTTTCGGATCAATTTATAACACTCTCTTTGTTATAAAAACACCTAACTTCTCTTAAAAAAAAATATACACTACGTTATCATAATAATATATGAGACTGCAAATTGAGTTAAATGTATTGATTAATGGGCTTTCAACCCTTGTCTATTTTGACTTGCTCTAGGTACGTATCAATGGAAGTCTTGGACATATGAACCATTGTCTATTCTGGGTCATACTTTCTAAAAAAAAAATTCTCCAAAATGATATAATTTTTTTTTTCCTTTTCGTGGCTCTCCCCATTTCCATTGTGCAAAAATAAAAAAAAAATCATAAAATTCATTAAAAAATTGTAGAAATATTGGTCGAAAAGGTTCCAAATTTTATAAAACAAGCAATTTATTTTGTTAAGTGTAAATTATATTTGATCTGATATAGAAAATGTCATATCAATTAGTAGAGGCATCATATAAACATATTAAACTTTTACGGATACACATTTTCTACAACAGATAAACTTGTGTAAATGCTAATATAAAAATTTGTGTGATCAATGACCTGTGTTATAAAAGTAGAAAAAAACATGTTTATCATAAAAAAAACTTAAAAGTAGCGAATTTTATTTGAAATATGAGTATCAGATAAAATATAATTGATTTTATTTTTACAAAAATTTAATAGATTTTAATCTATCAACAAATAGTGGTATTTCAACAATCGTCACAAATATTTCACATTGGATAAAAAGAACACATTTATTATACTCGTAATATTTTCTCCTTTTTTGTGATTCTAAAAAGGGATTTGATTTTCATGACAAACAAAAATAAAGAGAAAAATCTATATATAACTCTTTAGAAACTTAACTAAATCAATTTTAGCCTTTACAAAATTAAAAAAAAAACATCATAGGCCTAAAAAATTATGTACGGATAACGGATTTAGTCATTGAGTTAAATTGATCAAATAAATGCATTTAGAAAAACCTTACAAAATATGAAATATCCGATTTAGGCCTTTCGATGACGAAAATGCCCTTGCATTTTCTTGAAAATTCTCGTGCTATCAAATCTATCTATCTATATTACTAACTGAAAAGGCTTTTAGTTTTCAACTTTATTTCTCTCTAACATTTTAATTTCCAATTTTACTCTTAATTTTTTTGTGTAATAACTGCTATATTGAATTTTGATTCTAGATTAGGGGCAAAAATGGAAAAAGAAAATCTAGCTATATTTAATTCAAAATTTTAATTTGAATAATAATATTAAATATTTACCAAATCTATTTTATGGAATTACACATAGGCTTAATTAAAAAAATAAATTTATAAAAATATTTTTTGACCTAAAAATAATAACAAAAGTAACCTTTGACCCGGTCTCCACCAATTTTCTGTTTGCCTTTTTATGCTTAACTTGATCACGAAAATTTTGGATTTATTTTTCTAAAGATAAAAAATTGAAAAAAATTTAAATATATAATTTCATTATTAAAATTATTTTGAATCTCATCCCAATCTCAATAAACTTTTAAAATTTTAATGAAAATATTTTAATTATATTTGATTAAATAAAAAATTTTTTATATAGGGAAAATGTGAGGGGCCTTGTTATATATGCTTGCCCTTGTTTAAATATGCTAAACAGGGACCTTTTTCATGGGAAAAATAAAACGAGTTGTGAACATAATCTCGTAAACACAATATAATCTAATCTTCCAACCCTTGTTTGTTGGATCCCATAAAATATTTCAAATTTATCTAATCTTGATGTCCTTTTTCTATACATTAACCCAAATCAACCACTGATTAAATCGACCCAACTCAAACTATTTATGCCAAAAAAAAAAAAAAAACACTCAAAATATTCATCAAGACCTGCAAACCAGAGTCTTGTTGAGAATGGCGTACTCGTCATCGTCGGTCCAACGACACTGCGTGTTCGCCAGCATTTACGACATCGCCGACCTCCTCTATAAAATAGACGTTTACTCTGAATACACATAATACTTTCTATAAAAAAAGTTCACTGAACATGATATAATTTTATTTTTCATTTCGTGTCCCCCCCCCCCCCCCCAATTTCCAACGTGCAAAAATAAAAAATCATAAAATTCATTAAAAATTGTAGAAATATTGGTTGAAAAGGTTCCAAATTTTATAAAAGCAAATTTTTAATCTATGAACAGATTGAGGGATTTCAACAATTAAGAAATATTTCACATTAGATAAAAAGAAAACATTTATTATATTCATAAATATTTTCTCCTCTTTTTGTGGGTTTATAAAGGGATTTGATTTTCACGACAAATATAACTTTTTAAAAAATTAACTAAATCAGTTTAGTCCAGGTAAAATTAAAAAATCACCACAAGCCTCAGAAAGTATGTATGATTAATGGATTTAGTTCTTTAATTAAATTGTTCTAATAAAATAATTGCAAGTAAAAGGTCATGGGAATCCAGTTCTAACAATTACCTAAAAAAAAAAAATTATAATTAAAATAGTGTTCTAATTATCCCAGAACTTAGATAAACGAGCAAGATTCATGGAGAATATAAAGCATAAAATTAATATAAATATTGACCGAATTTATTTCTCTATTTGATTTGGAGAAGTTGGTGCTCCGCAAACCCTGCCCCCTTATTCATAATTTCAATCTCGATAAAATAAAATAAAAATCTAAAATAAATCCTAAACACAGAGGAAATAAAATATTATGTTTTTGTGATTATGGAATTCTCAACCTATAGTCTGGACCGCCGACCCCGCGCGAATGACGGTGGTAGCTTCATGGAGTTGTTCCCAGCTGGAGCGGCGGCTTGTGGGTTGTAGGAGGAGAACTTCCTCTTGTTCATAGAGTGTCGATGCTCCAAATGTCCCATCATCTCAAAAAGGGCGTATAGGGAGGGGTCGATTCCGTGGACAGAGTCACGGATGCGGCGGGCCTGGGCATCATAGACGAGGTTGTCGACGGCATCATCACGCTTCGACAAGTCAATCCCATTGAGGAGGTTGGAGAGGTTGGCGATGCCAAAGACGTGGTCCACGTAGGCGGCGAACCTCGCGGGCTCGTCGGGTGGGAAGTGGGGAGCGAACACGCAGTCCCCCGTGCATTCCGAGCCCATGTACTTGCATACATAGTAACAAAGTTCGTGTACGGTAAATGTTCGGCTAGTGTTCCGTTCGGTACAATGCGTGTACATTCATGAATCATATGGGATAGATACGAAAAATGTATGGAAACATATAAATATGATATAAACCATGAATAAACATAAAATATCAAACTACATTTTATTATCCTAATAGAATATCGAATCACATATGAAATTTCAATTTCTAATAAAGATCGAGAAAAGACAAAAAAATACATAAAGATGAGAATGTCAAACATGTGTACCCACTCTTTGAAAAGATTTTCAAAAGCAAATATTAAAAACCTTTGTCAAGTCATATCATATCCAATAAAATTAAATAAATAACAAGTAACCAGTGCCACTTGTCTCGACATAACAAAATCAATGGTCTCTCATCACTCATCAGTCTCAGAAACTCAGACAGGGTAAAAACCAGAATCCAGCAAACAGAGAGGTAGATAAACGAACCAGGAACAGAAGGCTGATAAGCTGATTTGTGATTTGTGAAGACTGAAGAGTGAAGACAGCGTCACCTGCGTCGGACGGCGGGCAGGGCAAGGGATCAGCAGATAAGGGAGGATGCCGGACTCTGGAGGTGAATCAGTCGTCGTAGGTCAATGAAGGCGATAAACTGAGAAGAAATAAATAATGATCCAAAAGATCCGTTCCGTACGGATTTGGTACGGATTTTCCGAATATTCAAAAGATCCGGCGAGTTAACGTATGTTCGGCCGTTCCATTCGGGGCACCCCAAATCAGTGAATTTCACCGAACTTTGTTACTATGCTTGCATGCCGCGCAGGGTCGCCTGTTGAAGCCATAAAGTGGTTCGACAACATTCAAAAACATTGATAAACATTCAACACCACCATTCAATGCCATTTAAACATTGTTTAAAGTATCATAGTTACAATTTCTGGAAGGATAGACACATGGGGTGTCAACCCCTCCCCATCCCACCACCACCTCTCCTCCTCCTCCTCTCCTCTTCCTCCCTCCTTATAATCCTCTCCAAGACCTCATCAAATCTCCCTATACACATCATCAATCCTCCCCTTAATCCCTTGCACATCAACCCCTCTCAAAACCCTAACAAAATCTGACAAATTGAATGTCTAGATTGTCTCCACCACCCCCTTCACGAGCTCTCCCGCCTCGTCAACACCATCGCCTTCTCTCATCCCTGTCACCATCCTTATGATTTCATTGTTGCTCGCCTTGTGAAGCTCCTCACTCACGTTAAGATCTCCCTTGCCGCCGCCTTGTCCCAGAGAACCGTCGCCAGCCTCAACTGCTCCTCTCGTCGTAGGGCGGAGGGCGTCGAGGGTCTAGGCGCCTAGGAGCTCGGACATGCAAAGCCTCTTCATTTGATAGAGAGGTAATATGTGTGTCAGTGTGTGCGTGTGTGTGAGAGAGGGGGGTGTGAAATGAAAAACCCAAATTTATTTATATACTAGGGTGTTTAAAGAACCAACCTTATTGTAAAAAGACAAGGGTGTACTCAGTAAAATGAGGGGTGCAAATAACCGGACCCAAGTTGAATCCACACTTCACCTAAATTTCTAACCAACATATGCATAAAAAAATGACTCTTGCTTGCTTAACTTGAATAACTAACAAATCACACTGCACTAGCCCCCCACCCTACCCCGAAAAGGATTTGATAAACCACCAATTGAAATTCAACACACCCACAGCAAAACCTCTCCCCTTTGCTTCTCTCCAACCCCCATTGTATCTTCACAAGTTTCCTTTTCATCCTCACTAGGGTTTATAAAGGACTCACACAATCTTGTGTTCAACACTCACTTGTAATAAGTCATAATGTTTTCTTTTTCATTGTAAGTGGTGTGTGTGTTGTGTTACAAGGTGTAGTGGCCATGGACACTACAATTATTGTTGTGTTCATGCTTTCTTCCATGATGGTGATATTCGCAGTCGTCATTAGAGGCGTTCACGAGGCTTTAAGGGTTTCATTTATCTTCGGAGACTCTAAAAATATTATTTTTTTTAAAAGAAACTCAAGCTTTTATATAAGTTGAAGAGACACTTAAAATATTATTTGCGTGAATAGATATTGTGGATTAATTAAAAGTATGAAATAATGTGGCTACTTGTCACCCAAACAGTAGCACAATAAAAAAAAAAACATTTGGATTACATTATCTACAACCACATATATTATGAATTTTATGATTTTTTTTTATTGATAATATTAGACTTTTTTCACACATTGAAAACTGGGGAAAGCCACGAAAGAGAAAAAGAATATATATATAATATCATGTTGAGTGAATTTTTTTTAAAAAAGACATTTGTAATGGATCAAAGTTCCATTGATCTGTATCCACAGCAAGCCAGTGGGTCCAGAATAGACAAGGGCCACAGGCCAATTGATCAGCCCCCAAAATAGACGGTGAATGAAAGACCTACCCATATCATTGCAGCCTATTAATCAGCCCCCATAACAGACAATGAATCAAAGGCCCGTATTATTTTCCTTACCGGAGTGCTGATAAACTTATTCCATTTTGTGATTCATTTATCAGTGTCATATACTATATTATAATAGTATATAGAATAAAAAAAATATTTATTTTTTTAAAAATTATTATTTTATTTTAGTATATAGTTCATTTCATATAACAATATATATTTTAATAAAAGTAAATATAAGTCAATGTAAACCGTAATGAGACAGTTTAAAGACTAAATATATCATCTCCTTATCAAAAAAGAATGACATAAGAAGATGCCACCCCGTAAATACAAGCCTTGCAAAGTTTTACAGCGATCTAGAATGCACCTTTTAAAAAATTCTACATAACTTTTTTTTTTTTCTTGGTTGTAAGCAAATTTATTTATTTAATTCTACATAACTTGTTAGTTGTGAGCAATTTATTTAATTTGTCTAGTAAAATTATTGAGGTCTCTATTGCGAACCCATAATCTGTTGTAAGCTAATGAAGGCTAATGAATATATTATATATAATATTATATGAATGACGTAGAATTGTTTAAGATACGCATGTGAGATTTTCACTTAAATAAAGTGAGAACAAATCATTTTCATTAAAATAATTTATTTTTTTTGTAAAATATTACATGTAAAATATTACACTCAACCTATTTTAAAGTCCAAAAGCAAACTTCATGTGTTTTTATTTTTTTTAAATCATATACTTCATTTAATAAAAAATTTAATTTTTTAAAAAATTAAATATATACTCTAATGAATTAAATGCTATCATTTATAAAAAATGTAAAAAATTTACAGATCCAGTGAGTAGAGGGGCCATTGAGTGTGAGTGTGTGTAAGAGAGCTATTGTTTTCTATCGTTAATGTAAGAGAGCTCTTGTTTTCTAGAGTGAATAACTGAATGCACTCGAATGTTGATTACACAATTCACCTAAATTTCCAGCTAACATATGCATAAAAAAATTGACTATTACTTGCTTAACTTGAATAGCTAAAAGTATCACATTGCCTTAGCCCCCACCCTACCCCTAAAAGGATTTGATAAACCACCCATTGAAATCCAACACACCCACATCAAATCCTCTCCCTTTGGCTTCTCTCCAACCCCCCATTTTCATCTTCACAAGTTTCCTTTTCATCCTCACTAGGGTTTATAAAGGATTCACACAACCTGGTGTTCTTACACCACTCACTTGTAACAAGTCATAATATTTTCTTTCCATTATAAGTGGTGTGTGTGTTGTGTTACAAGGTGTAGTGGCCATGGACACCACAACTATTGTTGTGTTCATACTTTCTTCCGTGGCAGTGATCTTCGCCGTCTTCGTTAGAGGCGATCATGAGTCTTTAGGGGCCTCATATATCTTTGGGGACTCCCTTGTCGACGCCGGGAACAACAACTATCTCTCCACGTTATCGAAGGCCAACATCCGTCCGAATGGCATCGACTTCACGGCGTCCGGGGGGCAGCCCACCGGACGATATACTAATGGAAGGACCATAGGAGACATTGTTGGTGAGCCCTCTATCTCATACTCACAAATGTAGATTCTAAAGGCGCATTTGAAAACTGATTTCATGGTCACTTCTATGAGGGATTATATATGTGAATTGAAGTGATATATTATTATATGAGAATAGGAGATGAGGGAGAAATTTTTTTTTTTTCCTTTAATTGAAAAAAGTTGAAACTTAAAGTTGAGAAATATGATCTCTGAAATTAGAATAAAGATATGTCTAATATGTTTTTCAGTCTTACTTTTCGCTTTCGGATCATATGAAAAATATATAGTAACAAAAGAACTCTCGTAGAAATTCAAATAACAAAATTAAAAATAGAGCTAAAAAGAGTTGGGTGTATCAAATATATGTTAGATTTATTATAGAACTGACTCAACAATATATCCCCTTGAAATTAAAGGTGGAGATAGAAAATTGAAAATGTGATACGAAGATTTTTTATCAAATTCTTTTCAAAAATATCCTTAAACACCATTAATATTATTTTCAAATTTCCCTCTAACATCTTACAATGACAATAGCAACCACTTCATAATAATTGGGTTAACCTTGTGGTTCAGTTAATTATATTAACTTGTTTCTTATGGCCTTTGAGTAAGCAAATTTTTTATATTCATCTTGATGTAATGAATTTAATTTCTAGTATTGTAGAAATTGTTGGGTATATTAATACCAAAAGTAAATGAACAAGTTTCTCTGTTACCTATGTTAATTAGTCCTCATGGTTAATTTTTGTTGTTATATTAAATATATTTATTTTGGCAGGGGAAGAGTTAGGGCAGCCCAACTATGCACAACCCTTTCTGGCCCCAAACACAACAGGAAGAGTTATTCTGAATGGTGTGAACTATGCCTCAGGTGGTGGTGGTATAATGAATGGAACAGGGAGGATATTTGTATGCTTTCCTCCTCTTCTTCTTAATTACCTATTCTTTAATTATGATTGCATTATAAATGGATTTCTTATCAAGTAGTTATCGAGTTCTTCTAGTTTTTAAGCAGTACTACTGTTTTATAACGCAGGTTAACAGACTTTCAATGGACATCCAGATTGATTACTTCAACATCACCAGAAAACAAATAGATGACTTGCTAGGCAAGGCCAAGGCGAGGGAGCACATAATGAAGGCATCCATCTTCTCCATTACCATCGGCGCCAATGACTTCCTCAACAACTACCTCCTCCCCGTCATCTCCACCGGCGTACGCATCTCCGAATCCCCTGAAGGTTTCGTCGACGACATGATTAACAATCTGAGATCTCAACTCACTGTAAGTAGTCACAAAATTCATATATGACAAATATTCTATATTAATTCCAATGTTCTGAAATTTATTTATGGTCGATTAAATTATCTTATATATTATATATCTATTAATTAATTTTTTTTATATCATTCCTATCATGTTTATATTATTAAATTTATTTTATGTTATTTTATTATTATTTTATAGTCTTAAATTATTATATAAATAATATTTATATGTATATGCATTATATTTATTATTTTAAAAAGTAATTGATTAATCTCTATTAATCCCCCGCCTCCTCAATTAATCTCTGGTCTCTTCTTAATCATCTTATTACAATATTGATTAATTATATTGAATATTTTGTTACGGTTATTAGAGACTCTACTCGTTGGATGCTCGGAAGTTCGTGATCGGAAACGTTGGGCCCATTGGATGCATCCCTTATCAGAAAACCATCAACAAGCTCACCCAAAATGAGTGTGTGGGCCTTGCAAACGAGCTCGCGCAACGTTACAACGGTCGCATGAGGGATTTGCTCACCGAGCTCAATGAGAACCTCCACGGGGCGACGTTCCTCCTCGGCAATGTCTATGACTTGGTCCTCGAGCTCATAACAAATTACGCTAAGTATGGTATGTCATGGTCTCTTTCTATTAAGAGTGCAATTCTAGCTGGTTGGGTTGAGTTGAAGCTCAATCATAACCTAACATGAGATTGAAGGAAATCAACTCAAATCTAACCTAACTTAACCCCTCAAACCCGAGAAACTTAACCCAAAAACATGGTTGATTAAGATTTGGGTTCAATTCAGGTTGAGTTGGGTTTAGATTTGAATTGAAAAATATATCATTTTAAATAATTAAAACTTTACCAGAGTTGATTGTTCATACGAAACTATAAAAAAACATGAAAATGATAAGCATTTTTATTTATAAAATAAAAGGATGAAAATTATAGTAGTAAAAAAGTCTAGTGATAAATTAATCAATTAAAATCTTATCACACAAATTAAACAATTAAAATTAGACTTTTCTTTTTAATATTGGTATCCACATAATTTGATCATCAATCATCTTTTACAAAAAGAAGAGTGTTAGTCAACTTTTTCAAAAAAGCTCGGTTCGCATGACATTTAAAATATCATTTTCGCTTACCCAACCGGAATTAGATTTGGGTTGTTTCGAGTTCAAGCTCGAGTTGAAACTGAGTACTAAAATTCCAATTCAAACCCACGGGTTCAACCGGTACAAATTGCATCCCTATTAATTTCCATTCTATTATATGTACATGTTTCATGTTTTAGAGTCAGCTAAACATTATTAAAAAAAAAAAAAAAATCCAATGTAGGGTTTAAGACAGCGAGCGTGGCTTGCTGTGGGAATGGCGGGCAGTTCCAGGGGATCATACCGTGCGGGCCAACGTCGACCATTTGCGACGATCGGTCCAAACACGTGTTTTGGGACCCTTACCACCCAAGCGAGGCGGCGAACGTCGTAATCGCCAAGTACCTCATCGACGGCGACACCAAATACATATCTCCCATGAACATCCGCCAACTCAGAGACCTCTGATTACATCGTTTCCATGGACTGAAATGCTCTTTTGTTTTTGTTGTTTGTTTTAAACAAAAGATGTTTGTGGGATGCAGAGTTCAACAGGTATTGTTGGTTCACATTTGGTTTGGATGAGTGAAACTTTGTGTGTGTGTGTGTTTATTTCTCTTGTTTTTTCGTATTTGGTGTTGGATCAGTATAGCTCATTTACAATTACAGGATTTTGTATTCAAATCCCACGGCTTATAAAAGGAAGTTTTTACGTCCTAGGTGCTAATTTTACTTCTATTTATAAGATGAGATCTAAACCATGCCAGAAAACAAAAACATTGTTACAGTTAAGTCCTTTGTACAATTTCAAAATACAGTTTTATATACCTTGTTAGCCCACTGCACTCATTATAACGAGGTGTAGACTCATCAGAAAATTTTCACATTTTCTATAAATGATTTTTCATTCACTTCATTATAGTATATATTTCATATTTTATGAAGTAGATACATTATTAAATGGAGATGTATTATTTTTTTTTTTAAATAAAAATATAGGTAGACTGTGTTTTAGACTTCAAATGGATTGAGTGTAACATTTTTTTTTATTAAAAATACCTATCTATGAACAAAAAGAAAATAAAAACATAGCCTGAATGAACAAAAACTGAACAAAAGAATTGACTGTGTACCTGCTCAAACAAACATCAGTTATGCATTTTGATCTGCTTTGCATGAATGAATGATGTATTCCATGCCCTGCACACCGAATCACCGGCCGGGCCGCAATTCCAGTGTGCAAGAGATGGAATAGACCAGAAATCCATGAATGAATCTAAACAAATCTGTAACAAAGACATATTTCAAAGAAGAGATGGATTCTTTGTGGGTGTCTCCAAAATGCTTGGTGACATTGGTTTATGTAGTTGTATTGGCTGGGCATTTTATGGAGTGTCAAGTGAGAATGGAGTTGTGTTGGTTCATTGAACAAGTTATTCTTTGATTTGTACTAACTGACCTCTTTTAGGAGGAAAAGATGAAAAAAAGATAATGCTGTTTGATGTGGATGATAACATTCCTTGGGATCACCAATAGCTTTTGTTCATCTCTTTATTTTTTTACACTTTTCAGAGGACATGCTTTTCCATGCATGGCAAAAAAAAGGGCTTTTCATATGCCTTTTGTTTTGGCTTTAAAGGTTTTCAAGTGATCTATTTTTATAAAAAAATCATTCACCACTTTATTAGGCTTTTGCTTCATTGTTTTTGTTATCTTTGGGTGATTTTTTTTATCATGAACAATGTTAGGTAAAGTCTTAATTCCAGTTATCTTTACCTTTTTTTATATGTTTTGATTATTTAAAAAAAAGATATGTCTAGTCCTATAATATTTGATTTATTTTAATAAAAAAAACTATTCTCATCTAATAAAGTACATATTAAAATAAACACTAAAATATACTAACATGTTTTTTCTTTACAAAAAGAAAAAAATTATTTTTATATAGTGCGACAGGGTAATATATATTATGTTAGCGGAATGCATATTGCACTATTATAGTGTACAGACAATTAGTTTTTAGACAATAGACGAGGTTGTAAAATTGATATGATTGTTTCCGCAGTTTTATTTTTAAATTATATAATATTTCATGTGGTAAAATATATATTTTTATTTGAAAAAATATAATACAATAAATTATATATCCATTTATTCTAAACATGAAATAGAACTGCAACTGTGCTACTGTCAGTAGATTTTCATGTTTGCTTGTCCTTTTGTAAGAGGCCCTCTCTTGATCCTCATGTTTGCTTGCTCTGTTTTCTGTGACGGGCACTTCTTTAGGTAGAATTGATGAACAGCAGGCTTTATTTTTGCTTTGCATGGGGAATCTGATTTATTGATGTGGGTCCCAACTGTCTGCTGTGATGCTCCAATCACATGTTTTCCTTGTATATGCCATTTTAATTCTTTGTTCCATTTATATTCAGCTCATTCTATAATTTATTTTATAATTTTGCATATCTTATTAATCATTTTCATCGCTGTAACAAAACATATATTTTTTATTATTTTTTAAATTTTATGAATAAATTCATAAAATTCATTAAACTATATATTTTATTTTTTAAAATAAAAATACATACTCTTGATCTAAAAATTTTGTTCCCTGAGTTTTGAATTATAAAAATAATTGAATTAACATTTTCCTTACAGGAAATGGTGCATTTCTGGAGGCCTTATAAGAAGGCCCAAACCATGGTGCACTGGTGCAGCCCATACCCAATGGCAGCCATACAATTCTTCAAGATTCCACTCTTCTTCTGACAGATAAAAAGCTTAACAATAACAAATAAATACATACATGAGGGACACAGTCATTCTCCATCTACAATTCCTGGATCAATCTAACCTAAACGGTGGAGACAACATTAAATCAAAAACCTTACATAGGCTTAAAGAACTTAAGCTTGAGCCCATCATTCACCATGCTCCAAACACCCCCAATAGAGAAGGCTAAACTGAAAGCAATCCCAAGCAAGCCAAGCCCCCAGTTCAGATACCAACTGAAGCTATACTTCTGAGGCTTCTTGATGAGCACCCACATGAAGCATGGGTAGGCGAAAGTGACCGGTAAGGTGAGGCCACCCAGCAGACCAGCAAGGCTTGAGAGGAATGGGAGGGCCACCCCAATGAAAAAGGATATGAAAGCGTAGAAAACTCGGAAGCCTGACCGCACCCACATCGAGCAGGGGCGGTTCGTGCGGCTGGTATAGCCGGCTTCAAAGCTGTCGAACACCGGCATTGAATATATTTGGAAACTGCTCAGGCAGTTGAAGACGACTAGGAGGAAGGTCAGAGCGAGGAGTGCGCGAGGAATGCTGTGGCTGTGGAACGCGTAGAGCGCGTTCAAGATTCCACCTGTTGGCATCTGAGGAGAAAATCCAATAGAATTATGAATATATTCTTGCATATGCCACATCGCCTTACGCAATATATGAAATCTCTTATAAAAAAATATTCTGTATACGAAAAATTTAAAAATGTATGTATGAAATGCTTCAAAAAAATTCATAACGAGCAAATCAACAATGCGTAATATTTGCATTGTGAGAGTATAAGATCACTAAGACATCGACTTACGAGGTTTCCATAGGCCCAGAAGCCTCCGATTGCCACCGGAAAAATGCACAGAGCGATAAGGACATAAGCCACCTTAGCCCCTCTCCACATGGGCACATGTGCTGGATGCTTGAAAGTAGATGGCATGGTTGCCTGATACAGCGAATGAAGATTTAAAGCAATGTAATGTCGGTAGTCATTAATTTAAAGACACGTGAATTGTACAAGTTATGTGATTCTACCTGAATTTCCAGTGCCAGATTGTGTCCTCTGAATGCGAAAGCTAAGATACCGAGTGCATTCAGGAATGAGAAGACAGAGTTGATGAAGATGGGGGATCCTTTAGGTTCATATGAGATGGAAGCTGGCCTTGGTTGACTGACGGAGAGTACCCATGCCATGGTAGCATATGTGATGGCAGTTATTGCTCCTATGAGAGAGAGCCCCGCGATCGAATTGAGGTTTGGCAGTTGTGAGAGGACAATACAAAGAGAAGTGAAGACCAAGTACCACTCAACAGTTGAGAGAGGATTCGATGTGCAGAGTGGCCCACAGACTATCTGGAAGAAGAGCTTCATGGTCTCTCCTCCAATAAGAATCAAGGCTGTCGCTGTGCCCGCTGAGAGATAGACTGTCGGGAACAGTGCTAGCCACAGTCCGAGCTTTTCCCCTGAGGATGGAAGAGAGAAGTTAATAGCTCAAGTAACAAATCAATAAGATGCTATTCCTTGGAACACATGAATATTCTTTACGTCACAGCCAGTCACAAGTTTGTGTAGCACAAATGATACAGGATAAGTACAACAAAATATGGAAATTATTAGGCTGTTTTCTAGATGTATTTTGATTACTAGTACTAGAAATATTGGTAAAAAATTATATGTTCGGGGATGAAAGCAGTGACAATAATTAAGGTTAGTTTTTTTTTTTTTTAAATTAGGAAGATTATGTTTAGCCATCCAAGGTAAATGAATACCTGGATTCTAAAGACACCAAACACACAATTCAATGAATAGAGGTTTTTTCGATTGATAGGTACAGGAAGTATCCATTTCTAAACATTCAAAAAAGTTTGGAGTATTTTGCAACTATGGTCGCTGCATTGCCATGATTACTCAACTGATTTTGCAAGTATAATCCAGGAGAGATGCTGGATCTTAATCATCACTGAATGCTTATGTATGTAAATTGGTTCTCTAAATCTGATAATATAGAGGAAGTAATGAAGCATGTACACATATAAAGGAAGAAAAGAAGAAAGAATTATAGGGTTTACATTTAAGGTTGCACTTGATTTAACCTGGGAATTAAACAATTTGCACTCGCAAATGGGAAATATAGGAATCACATGAAAGGAAGGGTTAGAAATGACTATCTAAAATTTGAGCCCATCATAATTTCAAACATAAAGAAGGAAGATTGGGGTCTGAATCTCACCAAATGCAGCCTGAGCAAGCTCCACGTATCTATTGTACCTCCTGCCAGGTACAGCTTCATGCAGCTTCACAAGGATCCAAAGGGTGTAAAGTTGCCAAAAGTAGGCTATGGTCAAGGAGATTATTCCCCAGCTCCTACACAGCTCAATGAAATAGCAGTTACCTAGTGCATATTCTATATTTATGACTTAATAACTTCAAAACATCTCAATTAGTTATCACAAATCTACATATTATTTTATCCCTAATATTGTAATTCTAAAACTTTAATCCCTAATATTGTAATACTGAAAAAATCAGAATCCTGGTACCAATCAAAGTTTTATTAGAACAAGATTCTATCTTATTCACTTTATATCAGTATATCACATGTCCAATGGACGCTTACCCTACGGCAAGGTGACTCAGCTATTCGTCCCGGCGGTAGTATGGGCAATCTGGTTGACAAGGAACCAGGCCATCTTTTGTGGCAATCGACCTTATGTTGAGAATATTAGAGACTCGGTGGTTCGCTTTGTACTGGATTGGGAAAGAGGTTGCGTGGGGGCGGCCTCCTTGGGCTTTTTGGATGGTAATTTTGTAATGAACTCTACCTAGAAGTGTTGGGGATGACATCTTAGCTTGAGACCTCCTCTGCTTAAGATGTATATGCGTGACGTCCTATGTGGGGCCTTGTTTGCAATTACTTTGGGTTTTCTCCCTCCTATTAATACGAGTGCGGAAACCTACCATCACTTCAAAAAAACAAAAATGGACGCTTACCCTAATATAATAATAAGATGTAGATGCATTTTTACTCTTATATTCATCCTTGTGTAACTCAGATGTTCTTATACACACACACACACACACACACACACATATATATACACACATCTATATATATATAACCTAAACATCCAAACCTAATAAAAAAAATTGTTCATGCAGAATTTGGCTCCATTATCATGTTAAATTTCGATAAGAAGGTCGAAGCAAGAGTAAAGCATATTAGTATTACATTTAAGATAAATGAGCTCATATAATTGATGACAACTAGGATTCCTATTCTAATAAGAATATAATATTAGATATTAAAACTTCAGTTGACAATGACACCCTACCACAAACTCTAACATCCGCAACACAGTGCTTCAATCACGACACATGAATACATCATACACTGTTTAAATGAGAGAAGTTTACAAGCCCTAAATCTCTTCCTCTCTCATGTGAACCATTGATGTAGTTAAAAGTCCTGCAAGTGACTTTAAGGTTTCCCAAAAAGGAACTTGAGCATGTACATTTTATATTTAGAATTGGGTGTTCTTAGAAGTCCCTATAATTCATTGATTAATCATCTGACAAAGTGTATGTAGATTAATAAAAAAAAAGGTTCCTAGTTTGGTCGCAGAATTGATCTAAATAGTCATCAACCATGTAGAGAGGGGCAACCAACATCAATCCCAACAACAAATATCCCATTATAGCAATGATTTACAAACAAAAAAAAAGAAGTGTTTTTGGTACAAAAGCCCTTAAAAGGTGACGCACACAATCCCAAACATACATGGTAGCCCACTACTTGTACTAGTAGTGATACTCGGGCAATATTGACCAAATCAGACAGTTGTATGCACATCCACTCACTACGCCTAAGGCATACAATTCTACAACTACTATCTATCTCGGTAATCTAGTAACCAATAGAAAACCAAAGTCATCCCAATGATCCATGACCGAGTAGAAGGGACACTGCTCCTATAAGGCCCTTACTCGGGAACGATAATTGCGAGATGCAGGTGGCGAACAATGTCACACAACCATGTTGACCTGGTTCTAGTGGACTTTGTCTCACAGCTTGTTCTGAGCTCTGAGCCTGTCTGTTTAAGTACTAGTAGTGGGGGGGTTACCATTATAGTTTGGGACCATGTGTTGACCTTTTAAGGAATTTGAACCAACAAAATAGAAAACCGAAACAATTACTATAAGTACCTACTCACAAAAAAAAATCCATGCCTTTATAGTAGGTGTTTGTTAAAACTTATAAGTTGTAATTTTATATCATTTAGTTCAAAATAAGTTATTGTACCGTGTTTGTTTAAACTTATTGGAGATAATTTAAACTAAAAGAAATTTAAAAAAGTCATGATCTAAAAATTGGATCGAGGGTGCTTTAGCATATACGATCATTTATATAAAAATATCATGTTAGACACAAGTACTCTCAATCTAAAATTCTCTCTTTATTACAAGCAAACACAACATTCAATTTTTCACTTTATATTTTTGACAATTATATAACAAAAAGTTGCTATAACTTATTCTAACAAACATCCACAAATGTTTATTTTTTTAATTTTAATAGATACAACAAACATGTTTATTATTCATCATAAAAGTTAAAATCTATAATAAACAAGTTATAATCAAAGTTGCAACAAACACGTCCGTGACCTAGAACTACACATGGGTAGTCAACCTGTTACCTGTGGAACAATTGCAATTTAGTCCCTAAATAAATATCAATATATAAAACAGTCCCCATTAAATTTTACCACACCCATAACCTTCACTTATCAGTTGTCACTCCTTAAAAATCAACCGAGGTCATTTACGTAAATCCAACATCTTTGCCTTATTCTCCACTCACTATCCTCCGCCCCCAAAACACACCCTCTCATGTCAGCACCGCCACATTAAAAAAAAAAAAAATCGAAGTCAGTCTCACCAGCCGAGGAAGGAGAAGGCGACGGGGAGGACGAGCGCCTGGAACCCGATCCCCGCATTGAGGTTGTGGAACGCCGCGTAGTGCGCGTTTCCGTTCCTCGACTCCGTGATCGGCAGCCAGGCGTCCTGCGGGTTCAGCCGCGTCAGGTGTCCCACCTCCTCCAGGTACCCCTTCATGTTCACCAGCGCCCTCTTCATCGGCGTCCCTATCGGGCTCAGAAACCTCGGCGATATCAGCGACGTCGGCGTCCACGACGATCGCGATCCGCCTCCACCACCGCCGCCTCCGGCGGCGACGGCTCCTGACGGAGGCCCCCGCGGGGTCAGCGCTCCCGGAGTCGATCCCGCCCTCGGCGTCGCCGGGATCGACACCAGCTCCGCCTCGCTCGCCCCCATTGTTGTCCCTCTCTCATCCATCTCTGATTTCTTGGGACGCAGAGAGAGAGGGGGGGGGGTTATGTATTCTCAGTGAGTGTTTGATATCGTTACTCCACTATGTTTTATTTATCACTCCATTTCACCTCCTGTAGCAGGTCGATTCGGGTCCGTTAGATGAATGAGACCGGCTGTAGTGGGTGAGTTAGGGTGCAGTGTACGGATATAGGTCGTGCAATGTCTGTTCCTTCTTTGGCGACTTTTTCAATTTTTTTGTGGGAGCTCCCGAGGAAATGCGTTTAACGGGCAATGACGAGAATGCCCTTTGATCGCAGCGAAGGCTCTTGGTTCTGGAACTGACGGTTGTGATGATTCCACGTGGCGTGTACCGCGTGAACAGATTACAGACAGTCCATGTGAGATATTCAGAGACTTTAATTGACTGTACGCTTTGCACGCGATGGACGGACTGATTTTAATTGGGGATTACTGGTAGAAGAGTAAATGTTAGAACAAATGGAGGGCAATTTCGACTGAACAGCTTTACGTGTTGATGAAGGCCCATGCAAGTTGGTGGCGACCAGTCCCGGCTTTGTCTGATTGTTCCCTTGGATACCGCTCGGCGTGGTTGGGTAAAATGACGTAAAACACCCTTATTTCGTGGTGGAAATTGTAATTTGAGGCTTTTTAAGGGGGTGTTTTTGTCTTATCAACCGCTTTTGGGCAGTCAAATCAATTGTTTTGCACGGCATGGAGGGGACAAGGCGAAGAACTAGGTGACGTGGGAAGGCGTGTTTTTTTTTTTTAGTCTGTTGTTCTGGCGGTAGCGAATAAATGAGACGGGTTCGTGCGATCAATGACGGCAGTTGTTCAACGGTCCAGACGGAAATAATTGCATTGTGATGACGTGGCATTGAACGGGGGTGATCGTCCCGTATGAATACGATGAGGTTATGTGATCATTTGATCTTATACACAATTTAATAATTTATTTTTATTAAAAAAAAAATTATTTTATTTTATTTTTTAAAAAAAATAGACATTTATCAGTATTATATTTATTAATAAAATGAGATTATATGTTTCAATAGAAAGTGAGAGGATACATAATAAATAAATATAATGTACAAATAAAGACAAGCAAAAAAAGAAAAATCGACGATCGGAGCTCGAGATGTGGTAATTTAATTGAATTATAATTTTAATTTTAAAATTTTTATATAAGATCTTAGTCTATCTCAAAGTGAAAAGATCGGACGGTCATGAAAATACGTCTTAGACGTCTCATTCGAGTTTTAATGTTCTTTGATCCGATCAAAACTTTGAACATAATTACATATTAAAGCTCTTAGAGCAACATATGTTATTTCAGAATAAATAATTGTTTTAGCATAAATAATTATGCCTGCGGAATGAGGATTTTATTATTTGATTAGATAAGTTGTATATATAAAATGAATAAAATATAGATAAAAATTTATAAAAGATAAAAAAATAATTTGACATGATGACTTTTCTTATTTAAAAAAAATGATGACATGTGATTTGAAATGTGAGTTTTTTGAAATAGACGGGGTGACATGATACAATTTTAAGAGAACTTCAAATATAAATATCATCTTATTTTCACCATTATTATCACAAATATATATACTTGCAAACAAACAGATTTTTTTACTTATTTACCACTGTTTCATCTTATTCAACATATATTTCTAACCCAGCTTTCTCTAACCTATGAGATAATATAATAATATAGGATAACAAATGAGGCTTCATATTTAACCAAAGCAGTTATTTGGATAGCGATATAACTAATTTTGATATATAAATTTTTTTTTATATTTTTAGTTATTTTTATTGAGAAATGTAATAATGAAAAATTTATTATTTAGTTGACCATTTATAAGTTATAGATAAAAAATGAATAAGATGTAAATGATGATTTATAGAAGATAAAAAAAAAATTTGATGAGTGAATCATTGATTTATAAGATACGATAATAAATAATTTGATATGTAAATGTTATACCATTTAAACCATGCCCAAGATCCATTGGCTTAGCCTGATTTGTGTTTGAATTAATGAGG
This sequence comes from Acorus gramineus, assembly GCA_030737835.1. Taxonomy (NCBI): domain Eukaryota; kingdom Viridiplantae; phylum Streptophyta; class Magnoliopsida; order Acorales; family Acoraceae; genus Acorus; species Acorus gramineus. The sequence goes on along the minus strand of CM060852.1, from coordinate 10,323,046 downwards.
ACATATTAGGACAGGGCAGGGTATTTATAGGTAAAACTTGGTTTGATGATAAATTAATTGATTTGCCCTTTAGTCGTTTCTTTTGGTGGTAGTGTGATGATTTAAACATTTTAGGTGGGTCCAGGGACTAATTTTCTAGCCATTAGAAACGGGCCGGATCGGCCCGTTGGCCCATGTTCAATAGCTGTCCAACATCCCGTGGGCCCAACAGGTTATGCCGGAATGGCACGATATGCATGCCCAACCCAGCATCTCTCTATTTCCGTTAAGATTCTTTTCAGACCTGTAGTGAGGTGAATTCCACGATGAAAAAATCATAAAAATGTCACTGCAGATCCAAATAATTTTGTCGCACTCTCTTTGATATCTCTCCACACCTCACATGTAGGATCATTTTTGTACACATTTGAGAAACTTGGAAATAATATTTTTCACAACAATGTCCCCAAACCTAAATTTTCAAAACACAAGCGTCCCTGCCGCTTATCTAAATAGATTATAATACTCTTAAAAAAAAAATTAAATTGTACATGAATTATATTCAATAATATATTATCTACAAGCACCACCACTCGCTTTGTGAGTCGGTTGAAATGCACTCTCCCTTTCGGAGAAGCTACATATTTGAGTCTCAATGATCCACTCATGGGATGCTTAACTCCTAGTGAGCTTTGATATGTGAGCATTGAGCCTTGATTCTGTACTCGTTTCTTGTGACCTTTCATACCAAAAAAAAAAATAACAATAATAATAATACTACTTACAAGGGCATTCATATATGTTGCAGGTTATATAGGATTTTGAAGGTCTCAACGACTTTGACTGTGTGATCAGGAATCAAGATGCCTCTTCTTCATGGGATTGACCCGATTTCAACCTTTGTTGATGACCAGAAAAGAAGAAAAAATGGTTTAAACCCCAGTGGCTGGTTATGTGGGTTTGATTCACAATTTGTTCTGGACACATCAGTCATGTACTAGTGGTAAGTCTTGTTAATGTATGTGGGTTGAGACTGTGTCGCCTTGTCCGGCCTCTGTAAAAAAATATATATATATAGGATTTGGAAGGGATGAAACTTTTGATTTTTGTCGATGGTCAATGGTTTGCCAGAACCAAAACCACCAAAATAAATATTCGCTACTCATAAGGGTATAACGGTCCAAACAATGCAATACGCGATCCTAACCGTTGATTCCCGTGTGATGGACGGTCGAAACGTCATCGATATCCAAAAAATGTCCAACTAAGTGCGTCTTTGGTGGTACAGCTAAATATTGTTTTTTATTTCATTCATATATACTTTTTTTCTGGTAGGCGAAGAATCAGAGTTGCGTCTCCGACCGTCCGAGGACCCCGTCAAATCGACCGTCGCCGATCCCCAAACGAGTCGGTGAGTCCGTCTTTCCTGATGATCTGTGTCCGATCTTGTATAGACCGTGTTCGCGATTGTTTCGTTGAATCTTTGTTTTGGCTCCAGTTCGGGATTTGTTGTTGGAAATTCGAGAAAGTCTGGTTTTTTTATGGCGTGAAATTGTTCTTTCTTGATCGTATATGCGGTTTCTTTGAATCTGTGTATCTGATTTCGTGGAATTTGGTGGTCTTGGATTTTGGATTCTTGATGTTATATAAATTGGAGTTTTTAGTTTTATATATTGAGTTATTTAATTTGAGGTTGTGAAATCTGTCAAATTTTTTTTTTTTTTTTTTTTGTGAATTCGTCTTTCTGTGATGAATTTTATTTCATGTCAACAATTGATGGTTCTTTTGAGGTTTAGGGATTGAAATTTGAGTTGTTTGTATGAGTTTGATGTCACCCATTCTTTGATTCACTGCAATATTCTAAACATTGATGTTAAATTATTGGAAAGGCAATTAGAAAGAAAGAGATTCGGTTAAAAGGTGTGGGCATAGGGTTTGTGGGCTATGCACCTGGAGTTTTGAGTTCTCCCAATTCATATTGGGGTTTCTTGACTTCTTGTTACAAAAAGAGGAAAGAAAGTGTGGGAGATCTATATGTCACGCGTGAAATGGTGCCTGCTTGAGATCAGTCGTTGGGGAAGGAAATTTAAATTAATTTTACAACCATGGATGTATAAGTCCTGACGAGGATAGAAGGTGGGGTTTCCAATTTTTTTTTCGAGGTGATTCATCAACAGATGATTTAGATAATAAAAAAGCAAAGTTAAATTCGCATAGCTGAAATTTCATTGGCTAGATTGTTCCATGGGCAACATATGGATCCCCCCAAGTTCCTTTTATTTTATTGGAGAGTGAAAAACAATCCAATAGCTAGTTGTTTGAGTTTTCATGCTTCCTTTATTTTTTTTTTGCTTTTTTTTATGTACATTTGATTTAGGTTCTTTAATTACAAAATCCAATACCTCCTTTTCATGGAAATTAATATACTACCTTCTTTGTGATGGTATCTCTTTCTTTTGAATTCCATGATATTGTAAATGTTTGTGAGAGACTATCAACCTTCCTTCTTAAAATTTGTGCCTCTTGGAGTATTTTCTAGAGCATACTGCTTTATTTTTAAATAACTCACAAGTTGAACTAATGAGCTGTATTTCTGAAGGCAATGTTCTTGAATTGAATATGTATCTTATCATTGAATTGCATGGAGTCTGAAGTGAAACAAGTGGGGTTGTATGTGTTTGTTTCTGTGTAAAAAGTCATAGAGCTTTTCAGAATAATAAGATCTATTCAATCTAGATTAGTTATATAAATGACTAAGTTATCGTTGTTCTTGGGTGGTGTAGAGTCTGTTGACTAATGGGTTCAATTAGCTATATAGTTTGGTGTGAATCATGTGATTTTTTCAATTGTACATATGATATAAATTCAACTTTTTATTGGAATTCTTCGTCTTTTGATGTCCGCTTTGTCATTGTGTTATATGTTTCATATTTTTTTTAGAACATAGTTTAATCTGAATAATGGATCATTTGGTTTCAGATCTGAACGAATTGTATGATTGAATTGTAAACTGTCAGAGGTTGGAAACTATGTCAGGAGGTAATATTAATTTCCCCCCATTTTCGTTCCATACGCTTATTCATTTAATTTCTATCCATGTAATATTCATTTGCATTTTTTCTATTTTATTGTGAGAATCTGAAGACTTTTAATTTGTCACAAAAATACTGTGGGGGCACAGAACACATTATGGTTGAAATATAGAATAATTGTTCTAGAATTTGAAAATCGTTTTATACGCATATTTTACACAATTTAGCATGAATGCAAGTGTTGCTTACCTGTCTGTAGGCCTGTCAATGGGTCTGGGTCGGGCCAGATCAAGGTGGACCCAGGTCCAGCCTAGGACCCGCTGAATCTTGGGCAGACCTATCCCGGGTCCGGACCCGGTGGACTCAATCAGACCCGGGAACATCGCTTGCTTGCGATCCTCCTCTCATTGGCTTGCCTAGGTTCGATTTAACGACCAAAGCAATGTTGACATTGGAGCCACCGCGATGGAGAATGCCGACGAGGATCACTGCCTCCATCTCTTCCGCACCAAGCCCGATTGGGGACGAGGACACACATTTTTGGTTGGAGGGCTAGCTTTGGATGGGTGGGTCGAGAGAGAGGCAGAGTTTAAGGGAGGAGAGACATATTTGGGACTGATTTGGAAAACCCTAGAGAACGGAGAGAGAGAGTTTTTAGGTTTTGTTTTATGGGTTTATTTGTTGGGCAGGGTATTTATTTTCTTGGGTCTACTGTTGGGTTAGGTAGCTCGGTAGGCTTAGTTGGGTTGGGCAATGGTATAGTTAGGTTAGATAATAATTATAATTTTTTGGGTCTCGGGTCTATAGGACCGGGTCAGGGTGGACTCGGTCTCGCCCCGTTTGGATGGTTGGGTCCGTATTGGGTCTTCTGGGTCTTTCAGGTTGGGTCTTTTACGCCTTTTATCGGGTCAGTTCTGAGTCCACCCGTAACCCGTTGACAGGCCTACCTGTTTGGTTGTTTCCTTTAATATTGATCCATACATTCACAAAGAAATACCCGAAGACTTTAATTTGTTACAAAATAATTATGGGCAAGAGAACGCATTGTGATAGAATACTTGTTATAAAATTTCAAAATCATTTCATATACATATTTTTACACCCTTTAGTATGCATGCAAGTGATGTTGGTACACTCACAATATTGTTGCATGCACTCACAAATTACCGACATGTCTTTCCATTTGTTAGGAACTTGGAAATAATTCGACAAGGGCAAAAATTTGCAATTTGGTAACACTGGGGCAAAGTTCAAGAAAAAGTTTGGGAAAATTCGACATAATAATTGCAGAATACAAAATCAACAATACATAGATCAACATCATGATTTCCCAACCATGTCACAATAGAAAACCAAATTTAATATGCATTTTGTTTGTTGAATTCACAATGTTTTATCAATGTTTTTGACACCTGATTAAATGTGATTTAAACAAGAATGAAGCTTTCCATGAAAATGTGTTGTTTAATACATGAATCAATGAATAATGAGGATTATTAGTAAAAAGGCTGACATGTACATGCCAACATCAGATAATGTACTAAATCCAAATGTGTAAGGAACCTGCATATTCGGCTTGAATACCTGTGTATGAGAAGTGAAATAGGAGTCACGTGGGTTTCATAGGCTTTTAGTTTATCAATAAGCGGATTCTTTACTGCTGCTTATCCTAGTTAGCTGTATAATATCACTGCAGGTAATGCCACACCTCCTCCAAAGCCATGGGAACGAGTTGGGAACTCATCAGGCCCTACCCCCTTTAAACCTCCATCTTCCGGAAGCACAAGTGATGTTGTTGAGGCATCGGGCACCGCAAAACCTGGAGAAGTCGTACCTACATCTGAGGGGAATGCTGTTGTAAACAGAAACACCCTGAATAGGCCTGTGCCAGCTAGGCCTTGGGAGTCAAACTATGGAAGCACTTATGGCGGTAATTATTACCAAAAATCCCCATCTTCCTCCTCTCATTTGACATACCTGCAAAATTATTCTGAAGTTTATATGTGTATATATATATATATTGTTTTTTATTTGTTACTCTACTGTAGGTTATGGGTCATCAGGTCTGAACTACAATTCTGGCTATGGGTCTGGGTTGTACAATTCCGTTGGTGTTGGTGGACTCTATGGCAACAACATGTATAATAGAGGAGGCTATGGTGGCATGTACGGAGGCGGGGGCATGTATGGGGGCGGCATGTATGGAGGTGGTGGCATGTATAACAGCGGGCTTGGAGGCCAAATGGGTGGGTATGGGATGGGCATGGGTGGTCCTTATGGTGAACCAGATCCCAACAGTCCATTTGGTGGTCCTCCATCGCCTCCAGGATTTTGGTTGTCTTTCCTTCACATGGTAAGTAATACATTTTCAACTCAACTTAGGTAAGAAAGTTTTTGGTGAAGTACACGTAAGGATGCAATCATTTGAAAATATATCAAGGTATAGTTTTGGATAATTTTACTAATTGTCGTGTTCACATATACATAATCACATGAATTAAGCTGTCAACAAATGGATGCAAATCAGATACATTAATATCCATATCATATCTTAAATTATTCATATATGGATATTAATATTTAAATTCGGGCAAACCGAGTTTTAGTTAAGTCGACAAATGCCTCCCACTTTCTTAAAAGAGGTCACGGGATGAGATCTTGGGGAGCACATTTCTTCAAAAAAATATGTATATTTAAATTCAGGTCTTTTAATATTCAGAGTGGATGATAATATTTTTAAATAATTGACTTGTCCATAGTGGACGCTGGTTTGGGTGATCAGTTGACATGTTAGAGAAATGAGATTAGAATCGAGTCTTCAGGGCTTCTCTTCTCCTTTAGAGATCATGCATAGAGAATAGAATTTTTAAGTTTAAATAAAAAGATGTATTATTCATATAATATAGTTCGGATTTGGATATTTTTTGGAGCAGATACATATCCGCAATCCGGATAGTTTTGAATATCAAATAATTTTTTTTTTTTGGATACGGATTCGGAGTGGATACAAACATTTTTTAGATAATTGCACGCCTAACATGAACAAGTCCACTGCATACCTCACCATTGGTTTATTGTGATAATGAAAAAAGTAATAAATTCATTGCTTTCCTATCAACTCTTTTCTATGATAGTATAATTTATTGATTTCAGCTGCAAGGAGTGGTGGGATTCTTTGGTCGGGTGGCAGTCCTTATAGATCAGAACACCCAGGCGTTCCATATGTTCATGACTGCACTCCTTCAGGTGCTCTCTCATGACTGCACTCCTTCAGGTGCTCTTTCTTACTTGTTCGATGCCGAAGAATTCTGACTGTTTCTTAATATCCACTTACAGCTATTTGATCGATCTGGGATGTTGTATGGTGAGCTTGCGAGATTTGTTTTGAGGATACTAGGAATCAAAACAAAGCAAAGAAGACCACCACCATCACAAATGGGACCGGGCGCACTCCCAGGTCCCAATGGACAGACCTACATTGAGGGACCGAAGGCGGCCGCTCCTGGTGGTTGGGACAATGTGTGGGGAGAGGATTCGAACCAAAAAAGCTGAAGGTTGAAACAATGTTAAAAGGTCATATCATTTTGTATATTGCATCATGTTGTATAATGGGCTGAGATGTGGGGGCTTGAATCCATCAGCAACGTAGAAAAAAAATGGCTGCCAAGGTTGAAATGCTGTCGTAATGCCCTTGCAATGTATGGTCTTTTTAGTGTCTGCAACATTGGGAGTGTGCTTGTTATTTATAAAAATTTCTCAGTATGAGAAAAAAATAGAATGACATTTTGAATTTCCAATACAAAAATTGTAGTGTTGCTCCTGTTTAAGGGTGGTAAACGAGTCGAATGAGTTAAACTTTAACATGTTTAAGCTTGGCTCGTTTAAACTTTAACATCACAGTCCATTTGATAATATGATTAGATGATGATTCTGTTTTTAATTAAGTAAAAATTTAAACGTGTTATCAAACGGGTTTTAAAAAATCAACTTAATTAAAAAGTTATTTACAGTTTTTTTTGTACAAAAAATATTATTTTTTAAAAAGTACAGAAAATAAGTTTTTCATAAATCAAAGTCTATTTAAATCACTTTATTCAAAATCTTATTTTTCAAAAGTGTTTTCAAACGGACTCTACAAAACTATCAAAATTGTTTGATAGTAGGATTGCAAAACTGATTTTTTGTAAATCACGGGAAGCTAAAATCACATCTTTTGAGTACTATTTATCTGATATTTGTCTACAGTATATTGTTACAATAAAATTATTTAGTTACACAATTACAAAAAAAAATTTCTATAAATATAAAAACTCTTCAAAAAGCTATTTAATCATGTAATCAAATGTTGCCTTTTAGCCTTTAAGCAGGACTCTTTGGTTCCTTCCCGGTGAACCGCAAGAGAATTATGGCCCTGTGCCCTGTTATCTTTCCACCAAAAATAAATAAATGAATAAAAAAATAAATAATTTTATTTATCAAAATAAATCGGATCATTCATTACATATTTATATACCGTCTGATAATCCCATTCAATGAAACGAAGAAAGTTCGATTTAACCTAACATTTTTTTAATATTCCATGTCGGCCGATATACCGGTTTTTTTTGAAACCTCGGACAAGGGTTTTTAAGTTTTCCCCGAATACAGACCTCCCAAGAAACCCAGCGAAGGTTTTTCAGATTCTGAACCCACAAAAAAACCATTTTTAGAGGGAGAGATGGCCTTCTCTTTCTTCTCTCAACCACAGCAACAACAGTCGCCGATGTTTCAAACGCAGTCCTCGTTGTTTCAACAGCAGAGCAACCCTTTCGCACAACAACAACAGCAGCAGCAGCAGCAGCAGCAGCAACTGCTCTTCCAACAACAGCAACAGCAACAGCAGCAGCAACAACAACAACAGCAACAAAGCTTCCTCTTCACGAACGAGAAGGCCCCGGCGACTTACAACACCAAGTGGGCGGATCTCCACCCGGACTCCCAGAAATTCCTCCTCCAAGTCGAGTCCGTACATCCCATTCTCCCTTTCTTTTGATGGGTTTCTGTCAAAATCTGTTTTTTTAGGGTTCCTCGTTTGTTTGTTTGAAAATGAGGGTTTTTTTGGGGGTTCACGAGGAATTTGTGTCAACCGGTGTTAAATCTGTTCCTAACTAGGGTTTTTGAAAATTGGGTTTTCGTTATTTCATTTACTGCGGATGAAATCAGTAAAAAAAAATGTCACCTTTTTGGGTATCATGAGAAGGAGAATTAGCTTGTATGAGTACAGTTTCTACAAATATTAGTGCCCATGTGGGGAAAAATTTATGATTTTGTTTGAAATTTTTAAATGAACTATGAAAAATGAGTTCTTGGTGTTGAGGGGATCTCTGTTTATAGGGAGCGGATTTTGGCGTATAGAGACGAGAGCCAGAGATTGGATCAGTGTAGCCGACTCTATGATTCATCGGTTTCCAATGATGGGTTCGAGTCTGACGCTAGTCGTATCATGCAGGTTCAAACCACTCTGACCCTCTATGTTCTTTGACACTTTTTGTTATATCCTATATCTATGCCATAACATGTTCATCCACTGAGAGGTTATTGTTGAAATTTCAGGTGAGCATCATTTTGTGTTTTTTTACTTGAATTTCCATCCCATCAACTTCCTCTTGTAATATTGTACTTAGCATGGATGAATTACAATTAACATGTTTATCGTTCATAGAATGTGTAGTTTGTCGATATGCTGCTTCTGTTTCACAAACTTACTGATTGCATTCTTAAAACATTGTCTTCTCAGGCTCTGAGATTAATATAGAGACCAGTGGTGCAATTTATCTTGTTATTTTAAATTTGTCTGAACGTTGGTGTAATAGTTCTTCCAGGTCGTCATTTGTGGGGATAAATGCTCAACTAGCATATAAATAATTGCAAGAGAGTACAAAATTAGCAATGCTGACATGGAGAAGGAAATTTTGTTAAGTTGAGATATAAATTTATTTATAGGTAGTTTTTGTAGCAGTAATTAGAGACATTTATACTTCGACTTGCAATTAACCTGCAGCAAATTTTCTGATTGCTTCTCATAGATCTAAATGCTTCTATAATCTAGCACATTTTTCCCAGGACCATTTTTTCCATTTCCATGGAGACAGCTGTATCTGAATGATGATTGGCACTTCTCCATCATATCAAGTACCATATCATCTCACGACACAGAGAAATGGTCTGAATCGTTTTTCTAATTTCCTTAACCAAACTATTTTCAGCCTTGAAAATAGTAAGCATATGTAAAGTTTGCGACAATGTTCCACATGTTTGGTCCAGCTGGTTTGAGTTAGCACTGCTGCCCCACTGATTCAGTTCAACTTGTCCAGTTGATAAGTTACAAGGCTCAAGGAACATAATATTGGTAGATCTTCTGTTGTAACTCATAAGAACTGGAATCGACTTTGATGTCCTCTTATTTCGCATATTAGTGCATTTTGTCAAGCGGAGCATTGAACAGTGATAACCACAGATTTGAAGCGGAGTTTTCTATAATCTATACTCTTTTCCAATATTTTATGATTTTCCTTAAATTTTCTACTTTGGATTATCTATCAGGAGTTGCTCACTTGGTCTTTCTGCATATCCCCAAGCATGTACTGGCATATGTTTTAAGTTACTATTGAAATTTAATAGAAAAGAATACTTTTATCTTTAATAAATTGCTATACACTCATTAATTCATTGCTGCAATGCTCATTCTTTCAGAACCTTCTATGGCAATTCATCTGGCTATTTGCACATGCTAATATATTAAGCATTGCAGTTTCTGTGAAAAATTCAATTCAGGTATTATGAACATTGTTGTACAATGACTTCTATGCTGTTCAATAGGAACTAGGGGTGACCGCTACAGCCATGGAGAGAGAGAGGGTCTTGGTGCAAGAGCTGATGAGTGTTGTTAAAGGTCTGTTGAGGAATACTGAGGTTGCAGTTCGATCCTTTATGATGCTCCGCCCGAGATTTCTTCATGCAAATGTAGCACCTGTTTCAAGCATTGGTTCTTCAGCTCAGACTTCAGGAGGAATGATTTCATCTAACCCAGCTCCTCAACCAACGTCCAGCTCCATAGTACCAGTTTTTGATTTTTATACTGGGTTTCCTAGGAGACCTTCACCATTTTTACAGGAGACCTTTGCCCGATTTGAGAAATATCTCAGTGAATGTCACCAGTGGATTGAAGAGTTAGAGCAGGTGCTCCTTACAGATACCAATGAGACCACTGGCTCTGGATTGTCATTAGTGCATTCACTTCCTAAAGTCATGTCAAATGTACATGATTTCTTTGTTCATGTTGCTGCAAAGGTAAAAATTTATATAGTTTTTATGTCTAGTGCTTTATATACATGTACTGCACTTAGTTGATTGGATGTCATGGTCTTTCACTAGAGTAGAAAAGGTGACACAGGATAGAAGAAGAGAGAAAAGATAGAGAAAATAAATGTCAAATTCTTCTAAATTTTTTAGTAAGTTCCCTGAAGTAGACAACTACCAAATTGATGCAGGATAGTATAGAAAAGAGAGAAGAAGAAGAGAGGAGTTGATGCAGGATAGAAGAGAGGAGAGAAGAAAAGAGACTAAATCTCATCCTAACAAGCCACATCAGATCAAATCTCCCTAACAAACCAATCTTATCCTAATAAGCTAGATCACATAAATACTAAGACTGAGAAATGACAATAAAATCCTAACGAAATAAAAATCTCTATTGACTCCCTAAGCAACTAAGTAAAAGCCCTAATAAATAATAATCCTAGATCCGTGGGCTTCACGTTCTTTATCATAAGGTAGAAGGAACACCAGAAAATTTAGTTAAAATCATCTCTCGGTGTTGGAACCTCAAGGGATGTCATGAAGCTCATTTTCACTTATGTGGCTAAGATATTTAAAGTGAACATCTTGAGAAACAAATTTTGATGTTCCGAAGTATAGATTTCCATTTTAAGATATGTCGAACTTTATTGTCATTTGACCTGAATATACATCTGTGTTTGAAGGTGGAGAGACTGCATCAGTATGTTGAATCCATGAAGACAGCTTATCTTGTTGATCAAAGGAGGAGGGGTGATGGGAATGATCCATTTCTTGAGGCCGACAGGCGAGAAACTGCCAAGCAAGAAGCTGCTGCTAGAAGAGTTCACCCGACTTTGCATGTACCCGCAATGTCACAACCATCCACCCAAGTTGCTGGTTTGCTTACAAGTTCTGCGACGGTTGGAGCATCAAATGTATCACAGCCACTTATGGGGAGCTCTGCAGCTTCATCTGGGGGTGGACTTTCTATTTTCAGCACTCCATCATCTGCACCTTCAGCCTCGACCTCATCTTTTCTTTTCCACACCCCATCTACCTCTGCTCCGACATCATCCATTTTTGGTTCCACTGGTGCCACACCTGGTGCCATACCCCAAACTTCACTCTTTGGAACCAGTTCATCAGCACAGACTCCATCCTTGTTTGGATCCAATACTCCCTTCTCTTCTACTCCTGCCACTGGAAACTCTCCTCTTTTCTCAACTCCTTTTGCCTCAGGTGAGCATTAAGTTCTTTTTATGTTATCACATTTTTTAAAAACCACCACCACGAATGATGCAAAAATGGTTGATGAAATTCAGTTTCTTCCGAAGCATATTGGCAAAGAAAAGCTATTGAAATCAAGAAATTCAGTCATACATTGATCATAAAAAACACTACATTCTGCCTTGTTGTTGTCAATAAGAATCCTTCTTTTTCCCCTTATTATTATTATGGGTGGGGAATTTGATATTTCTTTGGACACCAGACTTTCACATAGGGTGTGATATATATATATATATATATATATATTGAAGATTGGTGCCCCCAGGATTTGATCATTGGTCATCCTTTACAGAGGGGTGCTAGCCAACTTTCCCAAAACTCGATTCGTTAGGGTGTGATATTATTTTCGTCAATAAATATGTTTTGTTTGACAATGTAGAGTTTTCATGTTCTTTTCTGTATCAATTTTCAATAACTTTGTGGGGGCCTAAATATAGTATCAGGCCCAGAAATGTGTACTTTGTGGGGGCCTAACTTTGTGTACAACAAAAAAAAAATGTTATTGTGAGATATAATGGAAAAGTATACACTTATCATGTTAGACATGTATAAGGGATGTTAGACTTGGCTATATGACGAGTAGGCAAGTTTGTCTTTGCTGCGTAGGTTGGAGCTAATAGGACACATCTTATATAAATGCCACGAATAAATAAATTTTTCTTGAGCTTTTTTATGTTAATAATTATGTGCATTGATTAACTTATAGATTGCTTCCTATATAATATATTATATATAAGCAATATGTTTTATTGTAAAAAGAACATTTCTTTATCAAGTGATTTTAGAAAATCATTTAAATTCCTTTTCATTTTTTTTTTTTTTTTAAAAAAACTTTTCATTTAATCATCTTCATCATCATGGCCATACATCACATCATTTCTGATCATTTATGTTTGCACTAGATTTTGACAGTTCTTTATAAATTAACTGTCATTATTGGATGAAAATATCACTGTTAACCTCTACTTTCAAGGTCACTTTGGCTATAATGTTGATTGCTTTTGAACTTCAGTATTTAATTTTCTTTATTCTCATGTCAACATCATCTAAACCATATTCTTATCTATGTAGGCGCTGCTGCCCTTGGATCAGGAGCAACGTTTGGTACCACAACCGTGAGTACCGTAACTAGATATCTTGACAATTCATTAAATCATTGTTTCAACATAATTTGATAGCACATCCCAGTCTTATTTCCTAAGATTTTGTCCATCATCTCATTTATTTGATTTGCAGAAAACCACAAAGCCTAAGACCCGTACCACCCGGCGCTAGTTATATATCTCAGCAAGCTTTATCAACCAAATTTATATTCTGATCCTGATATCACCAGAACAGTTTCTCTCTCTTCAATTGAGGTGAGTAGTTGTAACAAAGTTTCCATTCTTTGCAAGATGCATTGGTGATGCCAAACTCGTAAAGCTGTGTACTGCTAAATGACGATGTAAACTCCGAAAATAGGTGCTGCATCTTACCCTTCTTCGATACTGTGAAAGAAATTTTCCACTCTTTCGAGTGGTTGCCTAATTTACCTCGTTGGTGTTTTGTAGTCTTCATTGGGCCTATTATTATTATTTTTTACTGTCATAAACTTTAGTTTATGTTCCTTCTAATTATAAATCATCTTGTATTGATAGTTTTGGACAAGTGGAATGATATGTTCAAAACTTCTTTTAGATATTTACCATCATAGACTTACAAAATAAAAGCCTGGTTTTTCAGTAAACTTTTATTTTGATCATTAACATGCATGAGATGGAAATTCAAGCTTATACATTATATATGACATGTGATCTTAGTTCGCACAATATAAGTTAATGATTTCAAAATTTATGTGGAGGAACTGGCCATTCAAGGAACCTTCAGAAATCATATGGTGCACATCAAGCTTGTAAGTGTTTATTTTCTTTTATTTTCTCAAATACACATGAGGTCAGGAATTCGTTCTCTGTATTGATAATACTTTCCATTTCTTTTATGATAAAAGAAAGCTAATGTTTTCCTCTTGTACAACGTATCTTTCTATAATCGGCATTAGTTGGGTTTTGTTGATGCTAAAATAAACTGATTAGATTAGAAATAAATGCTTGGATGCTTTGTCAAGAGGAGTTGGTGTCCTTGAGAGTCATTTTCTGTTCATTTTGGTGTTTTAAGTGAAGCCCTTTGGAGGTTTGACAAGTTCATATTGAATCTCCACTTGAAACAGGTCCGGATACGATAAATTCAACTCAGATTCAATATGATATAGGTAATCATGAACATTATTTATGTTTGGTTAATTGGTTGGTTCATGGATGATGTGTGATGTCATGTTAGGATTTATAGACTTTGTAATTTGTATTCAAATACAAGAAAATATAGAAATTTGGGTCTAGGAAATCATATATATATATATTTTAAAGATAACATGCGGTTCGTCTGAACTGTATATATATGTTCTTTAAAGGGGTATATATGTTAGTAAAGTAAACATATAGCTCATTGAATCATATACCTTATTAAGTTTCATGCTTTCTTTATTAACATATATATATATATCATTTAAATGACGTATATACGCACTATATATATATCTATTTTAGATAATTAACGAACTTAATTTGTTAATTTGTATGGAATATCACCACCACCTATACCTGTACATAAAATTCTGGCTTTTAACATTACATCCATGATGAAAGAATAAATAGTAATTAATTACTTGTGTGACGTTGCATGTCAAATTTTTTTTTTGAAATCCAATATGTCGTTTAGATGAACAGATTTATTTATTATTATTCGTAGTATTTTGATGGGGAGGGGAAGGGATGAAGGGAACCGTGGAGGAAGAAGCAACCATCATTCAGTCAGAGTCAACCAACCCAAACTGTCACTACCTTCAACATTGTTCTATTACGAAACTCTGTTTTTGTTCAACCAAGAAAATCTTGAACACCCAGAACCATTTCACATAAAAGGACCCAATAAATTAGGTGCTTCTTTTATAAAAAAAAACCCCTCCCCAAATAAAACATAACAAATTGTGTGTTAAATCTTATAATTTGTAATTTATAGCTTTGATGTTGTCACATGTTTTTTTAATTTATTAGAGATAATTTAAGTAAAAAAAGGGTAAAAGGATAAATGGTGAGATATGGAGTAATAATGGGGATACGTGAGTGGGAGAACGGTTTTCTACTCATTTGTTCCTGTTTGATATACAAAATTATTAGGATAAACGGTAGACAGTTGCCTTAATTTTGAAATGAAAATGAAGATGTTTTGTTTTATTTCCTTTTTAATCTCAATTTTAGCAAAGAAAAATGTAAATAAAATTGATGGATTTTTTATCTTCTAAAATTAAAATAACTTATTATCAAAATCTTAATCCCTCGCCAAACTGGAAAGTCATGATTTAAAGTCGTGTCAGGACTAAAGGATGCTTTGGTGGTGAGAATAACTTACGCAATATTTTATGTAATTTTTATTTTAAACAAATTATGAAAATACTCGTATCTATGTTATAAATAATAATTGTGATCATTTATAAATGAATATGACATCATATTTTCAGTTATATAACTTAAAAATGCATTTTTGATGATTATATAATAAAACATTATTTTACAGCGTATCCTACGTACAAAATTGTAAATCAAAGCAACAAATGTTAGTAAAAAAAAAAATCAGCCGAAACTAATTTAATACATACATCGTCCGATGGCGCAAAGAATCTGGCGGCTCGTGGAGGGCGCAACGGGGTCTGTGTCCGGGAGCAGTTTGCTTGAGAACCTATGGCAGGCTGGACATGATTTCCGTTCAAGGGGGGATAAGAGCCCAAAGGTGAAAGTATCCCAGTTGTTAGTCCCGGCGGTTTTGTGGTCTCTATGGATTGCGAGGAACCATCTGCTATTTCGGGGAGTGAAGGTCTATGAGGAGAATATTTTGGGAGATGGTTAAGAACTTGATTTGGGATTGGGATGTAAATTGTGCGCGGGCACAAGGTGTGTCTTTTCAGGGAGACAATATGTGTATAGTGGAATAGAAGGCTGGCTGTGGCATGATTTGGGCCTAGACTTCTTCAGTAGATTTCTCTTTTACTCAAGAGGTCTGGGTAATAGATAGGTTGTTTGACTATCTAGGTTTTTTGTATTTCTTTTGGGAACTGTTTTTCTTTGAATAAAATTAAGGCAGGAGCCTATCGTTTTTCTCAAAAAAAAAAAAAAAAAAAAACTTAATACATACATCAGTTTTTTTTTTTTAAGGAATGGTAGACAATCGCTACCTCGTTAATATATTCAACGAACCAGCAACAGTCCAAATAAAAGCCCCTGTAAACAGGAAGCCAAGCAACCAAACAGAATCACAAAACAAATGCAACAAAAGATAACAGGGCTGGGCTAGCCATCTAGAAGTAGGAGAGGATTCTACTTTGGCCATATTATATTACCCCAACCCACTCGCCTATGAAAACTCTGAGATGTGCAGGTCTCCACCCTCCACCTCGACTTTCACTGCCTCTGCGATGTATCTCCCCCAATGTCGAATGTTATAGATGACCGCCTCCCACAAGTTTTCGAAATAAAACCTTTGCGCTTTAAAAAACACCGCATTTCGTATTAACCAGATGGCTCATGTCCCAGCAGGGATGATGATCCTCTGTAGTCGCGCTTCAGGTCCTCTGTCCACCTCGCGAGCTGCACGTTGCGCCACCTGTCACATCTCCTCAAACGAGTGAAAGTCTGTCATGATCAGACGACGGTCCCGGAGCCGTTGCCATACCTCGATCGTCGCACTAAAATAGCAGAATAGATAATTCGCCGATTCCACGCCCTAGTCGCATAAGGAACTTATGGTTGATGCAGTAGGATGCCACTTTGAACGATACACTTTGGTGAGCGTTCTCCCTTGATATAATATCTAAAGAAAGATTTTAACCTTCAATGGCACCTTTGGCCCCCCAATTTCTCTATACTTATGAGCCACCATGGCATGTGAAGGAGATGAAGACTGGAGCCAATTGAAACCAATCTTTGCGGAGAAGCCTCTATGTGGCGCAAGAGCCTAGACAAGCTCGTCTGCTGCAATTGCTGATATGATGCACACCTGCAGCACTCCCCCTCAGTGTCTCGACCTGACCCATTTCTTGCGTCGTTGAACCTCGCAAGAGCCCAATATGCCAACCCCCCCCCCCCCCCAATGATGGTTCCGTGGACCAGAACTCGTCCACCTTCCCGTGTTTGTTCACCGCAAATATTGAACATGCTCGGGAAGCGATCTTTGAATGGCGCATCCCCGCACCAATTGTCCGACCAGAAGTGAATATGGGTGCCATCCCCTACCTTCCAAGCGAATGCAACCCTCCAATGGTTTAGATGAGCGAACCAGCCTCTAAAAAGAGCAGACGCACCGCGATCACTACGAGGTCAGTGTGAGCCTGGAGCTGTTCTATATCTATCTCGAAAAACTCACCCATGGGGAGTTAGGCTCCTTCATCCACTTCCACATCCATTTGGCAAGCAAGGCTCTGTTCGTGTCAATCACACTGCGGATCCCGAGCCCTCCCTTATGTTTCGGCTGACACACCGCATCCCATTTCACTAGACATGGCTTACTACCCCTTTCTGTACCATTCCAGAAAAAGCGCCTGCGGATTGCTTCCATCTTGCGTGCTCCATCTTCCATCTTGCTTTCATTTTAATTGTAATGTATATGAAGGGAGGGTCACCTTGACATAAAATCCTTCTCTACCTCAAGTTTTCCTCCTCTTCGTTGTATGTAATTTTTTACTTTCTCCTTTAACTTCTTGCTTATTTTGTAATGTTTTATTTTTGTTATTTCGATGAATAAAATCTCAGGATAACAATTGTCTACCGTATCTTCAGAAAACATCTTTATTGTTAAATAATATTTGATATCATATATCATTCCTCTACATCACTAGAAAAGATTTTATATTGCAGCCCAAGGTCAATAATAAAAGTTGTATACATCAAAGGAGCTGAAGATAATAATTACATAAAAAAAAGGAGCTGAAAATAAAAGCAAATCCATGATACCAAGGACCTAACTCGAAAGAAATCCTTACCCTGGACTATTAGCAAAACAACCCCAAACCCAACGACAAGGGGCATTCGTGTAAATTCAAGTTATAGTGGCATTCTCGTAAATTATCCCAAAAACCCGTTCTCCATAACATCTTCCCTTCTTGTTCTTCCGCCCAAAATTCACCCTCTTCGACCTCCGCCTCCCTTTCTCTCTCCTCTCCCCGAGACACTCTCGGAGAAGCTCTCGGGGACCTCCCCCCCAAAAAAACCCTAAAATCCAAACCCTAGATCCCCAAATCCAATCCTTTCAGAAACCCTAATTCGCCTCCCGATCCCCAAATCCCACTGCTCCGACACCTCTTCTCCCTCTCCAAGCTTGCAAGAATGGCGATCCGCAGCACCATCACCTACTCCGCCTACCTCGCCCAGAACCTCTGCTGCTGTCCCGGCTCCCGCGGCGTCGCCGCCTCCAACCTCCTCTCCGTCCCGGTGACGTCCCACCTCCTCTCCAGATCCGATGTCGACCTCTCCGGAAACTGGTCCAGGCTTCCGTCCTCCTCGTATTCCTCCTCCTCCGGAGAAGGCCTCCGCAGGAGAGCCTCCTCGGCTGCCTCGGTGGGACTGTTGTCTCTCCTGAGCATGGCGTCGTCGTCTTCCTCCTCCTCGGTTTCGACCTTGGCTCTCGGCGTCTCCCCGGGTTCCATGGGAGGGTTCAGGCCGTCGACGGTGCTGCCGTTCTTGCAGGGGATGAAGTGGCTCCCCTGCAGCGACTTCTTCCAGGGTTCCGCCGTGAATAAGGTCGTGGAGGAAAAGAATAAGAAGAAGAAGAAGAAGAAGTCGGCTGCCGCCACCGCGACTGCGGCCGTCCAGGCTGTCAGTGATGCGCCGGGCCTCGAGAAGATACTTGAACAGCCCCTTGAGAAGCACTCGCATTGGCTGGGGCGGTTTATGAACCTGTGCTCGGATGACGCCAAGGCGGTGTTTGCGCTTCTGACTGTGCCGTTGTTACATGGCTCGCGCCTGGCGGAGCCAAGGTTGATCCCTACGTTGTCCATGTACCCGACGTTCGATGTCGGGGACAAAATCTTGGCTGAGAAGGTGTGGTGGAAACCTCTTCTTTTAGCTTACACGTCTTTGAATTTTTTTATCATCTGTGTTATGAATTAGTTATGTTAGAGTTTCCCATGCTTTGGATAATTTTATAGTAACATAAATGGCCCTTAGATGAGCATGACGAGACATTTGTTTGTATGTTGAGTACTTGAGTTGTGCTTTGTGTTTTGAAGTTGGAATACTTCACGGATATGTTAAGATGGAAGCATCGAAGTATCAACAATAATTGTTACTGGAATTTTGAGCTGATACTTTTAAAGGTGAAAAAGATCATGGATCATTATATGTGATGATTTAATGTTTGAATTTTGTTGGTGGGCCTTGATAAATGAAAGAACTCCCCGAAGAAATTATTTTAGTCTATGTCGAGGGGAGTATAGAATAGAACTCATATGGTATGTGTAAATATGATTCAGAGAAGGGTTGTCTTGGCAGATAAAGTCAATAGAAAAGTTGGCTCCCTTTTTCAGAAGAATTTTTCATCGAGGTTTTGTTTATATTATATGGGTAGAAGGCCTGAACAGGAACTATGTTCTTTTGGGGGTTTTGTATCAGTTACTGATATATTACTGTAAAAACTTGATGGAAATGTCATATAGAACTATCAAAGTGTTGTATCCTGAGCACTTGAAGCATGTTGATGTTAACACTGTCCTTTTGCAGGTTTCTTACATTTTTAGACCGCCTGAAGTCACTGATATTGTGGTTTTTAAGGTGCCTCCTATCTTGCAGGTATGGTTTGATAGAAACCCTATTTCTTTAGCAGGGTTGTCTAATTTTGGAAATGCTATTTATCTATATGTGATGTTTGGTTGATGGAAATGGAGTAGGAAAGAGTGGAATAGGAAAAATGGGCTACACCTTAATAAATATGAACCCTTTTTTGGTCTGGGTGGAAATAAACAGTATACAATTTCATTTCCTCGAGACTGTGTAAAGGCACCACAATGGTTTTATACTAAAGTTGGAAATCACAAGTTAACCCTCCATTTCATGTTTCAAGGAACCAACATGGCAATGATGTTACGGCTTTCATGCCTGTCGCTAAAACTGAGTGATTGAATTTAAATTCTCTATCTGCAGGAAATTGGGTATAGTCCAGGGGATGTTTTTGTCAAAAGAGTTGTGGCCAAGGCTGGGGACTATGTGGAAGTAAGATTTCCTTGTAAATTGCACTTTACTCAGAATCTCTCGCTCTCTTTTCTTTTCTTTTCATTTTTTGGCTATGTTCCTCTGCCTTATTATACACATGGATGTGATGTTTAACAGGTTCATAATGGAAAATTGATGGTGAATGGTGTTGTTCAAGATGAAGATTTCATTTTAGAGCCACTTGCTTACGAAATGGAGCCAGTGGTATTAATCCATTCCACAATATTCATTCCTCTTCTTTTTTTTAGTTATTTGCCAATTTAATTTTGATTAATCTTGAGAAAACTCTTGTGTTTGAAGCATTGAAGTACAAATGATTCCAACATCAACAAAGTATTTTTTTTTTTTAGCTTTTCTATTATACCTTTGCTAAGGAGCACATGAAAAGAGAAAACGATATATACTACAATGCTCAATTTCTTAGGATAATGTAACGTACAAGTACAACATGGTTATATCCCACGTGTAATTGTCACATGCATTGGATTTTTTAAAAATGTGTTTTCTTTATGTGATGAAGCATATATATTTTCATAAAGGTCATGCTTGTTGCCGCTTTAAATTACAAATTATAGATTGTAACTTATAGATTATAAATATTAACTTATCTAATAAGCAATAGACGTGTTTGTTGTAGCTGATGAAAAGCAGAGAATAAGCAGTAGTGGATGTGTATTAAATAAGCTGTAAAATAGCTTTTTACTGTTTAATTGTCAAAAATACGTCTTTCAAGTGTAGAAGTTAAATTTAATTTCTGTTTGATAAATAAGGTGATATTACTTATAAAATTAGTTTTACAAATATTTAGAAGACAAATTAATATAACATGATAAAAGTTAAATTTCACAACAATAAATTTTTTTTATTACACTCTATAACTGTAATATATTTGGTCATTAGTGTCAAAAACAATATTTTTACAATAGTTTGGTCATTGGTGAAAAAAAATTAAGGGCACTAATGTCTACAAGATTTTTTTAAAAACAATTTATAAACTATAATATGAAAAGCACCATTTGCCTAGCTTAGAGATTCTGACTTATTTAAGTTGTTTTTAGCTTAAATAAGTTCCAACAAGTTTAAACAAACATGCTACAACTGCTTATTTGAAACTAAAAGTTATAATATGCAGTTTATAAGTTTTAACAAACATGTACAAAATGAGGTATATATTTCAATGAATTATATGGACCCACTTATAAAAGAAGGGAAAAATTACATGCTTTGTTTAATGATATATATACTTCGTTGGACATATATGTGAGTATGCATGTGAGGCTGTAAAGAATCTGTATGTAACAACGCCCAATTTCTTATGGTCGCTGTGTTTTTCATCTCGCTTTATCACTATAGGGTTTGGGGTGGTGTTCAATTTCTCATTTTGTTATACCATCATCAGTAATGCAAGCGTGCGCACACACAGACACATAGTCACGTAATATTAATAATGAGCCGGGCTCTGTTATCTGCATTTAATTGAAGAATAAGTTGTAAGCCTGAAGTCATCAAGTTCTGTTCCTTGAGCATAAAATGTCAATTTTTTTTAAACAGATTTTTCTTTGCTTTGCTTGGTGTAGCTTGTCCCTGAAGGTTATGTGTTCGTGATGGGAGATAACCGCAACAACAGCTTTGATTCTCACAACTGGTACCTTGAATCACAAACCCTCTGATCTATTCATCCATGTTAGAATAAATTTTTCACAGTTTAGATTAGCAAGCTTGATTGATTTGCAAAGCAGACATTTAAAACTGAGATGTGAACGATTTTCTGCAGGGGTCCTCTACCAATCAAAAACATTCTTGGAAGGTCTGTTTTTCGCTTCTGGCCTCCTTCAAAAATCTCCGACACCATCTACTATGCACCACAGGCCGAACAGAACATTTTAGCTATTTCATGACACCCTCTTCAACCTCTCCATTCTGATAATCTCTTGTTGCAGCAGCCCAACAAAAACACTTGTCTTTTTGGCTACCCAACAGTTCTTTTGAAGTAATACTTGTATATAATTTGGCTGTTACAATTTTTTCTTTTTCTTTTTCGGTGCATCGTGATCGGGTGGATGATGCATCTTGTGGTGCTAGTTTTCATAGCTATAAAGAGCTGGTCATTGGATGATGGACAAAGGACTTCTTTGCAACCAACCATTATTCAATTCGCAGAATGGATGTCATGTATTTTTTTATTGTAATTTTCTTCAGCAAGTTTTTTATTTCCATGGAAAGTGGAAAATAAGATGATTATTGACAATGAGTGTTAAGTGTCCTTCAAAGAGTTAAATTGTTTGGTTGGAAAATAAAGTTTTGTCTTTCAAAAATGTGATTGGCATGGAGTTTCATCCGGGAATCCTTTGCTTATGGTTTTAGTGTTGTGAAATAGATGGTTATTGGTTGGATTGAATGAGACATGCCTATATTTGTATTTCCTCTCATTGTAATTCTGTTATCAAGTTATATATAGTTTACGTTTCCTTAAAAGAAAAGATATTTCAACCTTTGTTTAGAATTGCTATAGGAGCTTGTTATAGTTTGTTCAGGCATAAATATTGAAGTGTGTAATTTTTGTTTTTTTATTTTTATTTTTTGACTTAATACAATATTTTATCATTTATTGAAATATGTAACTTTATTATTTATTTATGTGTAGTGTGTACTTAAGGGTGTGTTTAGTTGCGATTCTAAAGGAATCTTAGTTTTTAAACTGTTTGGTTGATACATTAAAACTGTTTGATACATTAAAACTGTTTAGTTACATAATTGCATAAACAGTTTCCTATAATCGTAAAAGTTGAACAATCATATAACCGTGTCTCAAGTAAAATATCAAATTTATAAAAAAAAAATAAAACATATATACTCTAGTTAATTGTACCATAAATATAATTACATATTTATGTAATATCTCATAAAATATATATATCTCATTAACAAAATATGTGATAAAGATGAGTCATTTTTTCTAACTTCAAAGATTTACTTGGATCAACTCTACCCTTCGTCCCTCTATATTCAAATAAGACTAATAAGTTAATAAAGCCTGATAATATGAAAGAAAATTATTAAAAATTATTAAAAATAAAAAAATACAGTTAATAAAGCCTGATAATAATTTTAAGAAGAATCGAAAAAATTATTAAGAATAAAAAAATATGAAAGAATAAGAAAATACAACCAACATAAACTGTCCCGATAGCTATCCCAATAAATTTAATCTAGTTTTATGCAGGATAACAATTCACTAATATTTAATCTAAAGAAAATCAAACCGGTGTCAGATTTTCTTTTTACGCGACCCCCGATAAACCCCGACGACAGCTTTTTTTTTCCCCGCTGGAATCAACGGCGATGATACGTCGATGCGGATGTCCGGACGCCTCCCCTTCGTCCATCTGCGGTCTCGTCGACGGCTCTCTCCGTCGATACGTCGTCAGTCTCTCTCTCTCTCTCTCTCCCTCCTCGATTTTTGAACGATCGTAGATAGTACTGCATCGAAGTGAATGCTTTGATTTTCCTCTCTTTCCATCTATAACAGAAAGACGAGTCGCTCGTGAATGTCAACGAAATGGAAAAGGAGCTTCTCATTTCGCTATCTATGGTGACTTTCTCTCCACACTCTCTGTGACGATTTCACCGTTTTTTTCAAGTTTGACTTAAAATTTGGTTACTTTAATGATCGAAAGGTGTCTAAGCGAATTCACATGTGGACTCACCAATTCGACTGTGATTCAGAGCAGGCGAGTTTTTTTTTTTTTTGAAAATTTTTAATTGTGCTAACATTTTATTTTGATTATTCATGTGTTTTTTTTTTCTTTTTTGAATGGCTCAGGAAATTGTATCCGTTCAGGTTGCTGATGAGAGGTGCTTAGCGAACATAGTTTCAATATTGGTAAGGTTCAACTTCCGCGGCAACTAGTGAATTGTTTGCTGCATTTTAAAATGCATGCGATGAAATCATGAGAATTGTAATGGTAGCTAATCTACCATGGTATTGGAAATTTTAATACTTCCTTGAATTTTATTTAAAGAAGGTGTTAATTATGTTCTACCTAATATGCAAGTTTATTGGTTGATCATTATTAGCAGCATCAAATACTTGATTTGGTTGTTTTACATCGTTAAAAAAGATATTAATATTCAGTCTTGGTATTCTTATGCTCCCCTCACATACAATGTATATTTTGGTTTCTTATTTTCTTTGTGGTGCAATAGGTCCTTTTCCTGACATCTGAGAATCAGTTCATCCGGCATTTGACTGGAAATGTTCTTGTGGCCATCTTTGGTTATCTTGATAAAATTGTAAGCTATGGAAATCTTGCTTGAAATTTCTGATTTTATTTGGGCATCATAAATTTTTCTAGAGAAATCTTGTACAGATTCAGTTTGTTGTGAGTTTCCATTAATCAAATGACAAATATTTATCAGGGACACAAGTGGGCAGAATTTCTTCAACTACTGTGGGTTACCGTAGAAATGGCCACATCAAACATTCATTTCAACTCATCAGCACCTTCATCAGCTGGTTTTAATAGTATACATGCAGATAGACAATTGAAGACGTGTTATCCGCTAACCAGGGATGACACTGATATTGAAATCTTCGTGTTATTGTTGCGGCCAAGACTGATAAGTACAAAGTTTTTTATGTTGACAAGCCTTCTTCAAGTTTTGCGTAATGTGCTCAAATCTTTGAAACGTGAAGACAGTGATCATATAGATGTATACATGTATCATGGTGTCTCCTCTCTTTCAAAATTACCTTGGAATTTATTGAACCAAATTTGCACTGATCAGACAAATGGAGGAGTTGATAGTGCTGAGTCAAAGGGTGTGTTTTTAGGGACCCTGCTTCAGCTTATCTGCTCTCTGGTGGAACAAAATATTGTGAAAGAAGATATGGGCAGTTCCTTCCATGATTTTCCTCTTCTTGCGAAGGTCATTGATTTGATTCCTGAGCTTTTGAGTTGTTGTTTCACCGGCCATGTAGATCATAATCGTACATGTGTATCTCAGTACTTGAGGCACAAAAGTTTGGTGAGCTTCAATTTTCACTTAATTTATGACTCTTCAGTTCTATTATACCATTGCTGTTGTTTCTATAACTCTCTTCTAATGAAGGATTGAGGCACCACTCCTCGATATCTCTTCAATACGAAGGGCTTTCTTTCTGAAGAATTAAGGAACCCTATTTTCTGAGAGCTGTTTGATTTTTATTTTCAGAAGAAGTAGTTTGTTTTTTTAATTATGAACAGCTAATTTGTTTTCTGGGTTTGCTGCAGATGTTAATGATTAGGCTTAGCAGTCACATCAACAAGCAATATTCTACTCTTATTTCGTGGCTCCTGTTACTTCAAAAGTACTTCAAGGACATTATATCTCAGCCCATCTCTAAAAGAAACAAGGATTGCGATATTTGTCTAGAAGAGTCTCCATTTCTGTCGAGTATGATGGACAAAGAAAGGGCTCACAATTTATCTACATATCATCTACAGAGGCAGGCCATCTTCCTTCTTTTTAGGTGCTCCTTCAATTTGATCAGTCTAAGCAAAGAAAATTTTGAAGAGTGTGCATGTGGGCAGACACATTCTTGCTCAACCTGTGAGGAGAAAAGTAGCAAGGAACTGTATCTTGTTTCTTCCATTTCAGGAATTCCTGAATGGCTTAGGCTGCAATTTTCTTTTGTTTCCTGTGAAAACTACTCAAATAATTGCTGCAACTTCATCATTTCTTTCCTGCAACTATTTATGGATGAGGTATGCATTTTTCCATTGTTGCTAAGTTTCTTTTATGTATGTATTTAACTTCAATGTTGTCTTTTACTCTTCAATTTGCTCAGTGTGTATATCATAAATACAGAATGCTGTTTTATCATTGAGGTTTATGAGTGATTATGTTCATATCTTGGGCTTTTTTTAAGCTCTCTTCTGATGCATAAGCTATACTATTTCTTACCTGAGGTTGCCTTTTCTGTGATGTAATCATTACCATTTGTAGATGCATCCATTGAATTTATTTACGTTTGGATAAGTGAGAACTAATTTGTTAAAACTTTTTAAAAAATAAAAATATGTCAAGACCGCAATGCTAATGCATTTATCAGTTTGATGGATCACACAAAGGTATTATGTATATGGTGGTCTATTTGCTTAGAACTCCTACGTGCTCTGAATGAATTTGATTTCTCTGAGTCACAGTTTATTGAGAACAGTTGCACTTGGAACAGATCATATAACTTTTGAAAGTCAAACAGAAAAACAAACTAAACACCCTTAACTGATTGTGGTTAAGACGACCATCAAATAGAAGATGCTTTCTCTGTGCATTATAGTAAGCAACTTCATATTTTTTTTAGGAATTTTTGGAAAGGATGTGCTCTGGGATCCTATTGGCTTGGTTTCCAATGTGGTTCTGAATTTCAATGCCATACTACTGTTTAATATAATAGAATAGTATCAATTTTTTTTGGTAGCATACACCACGGGATAACATGTCATGTTTGATATGCTTATCAGTGGATCTAACAGTTGTCTATTCAAACTGTAGGATGATCTGTTATTCGAAGTTCTCTTGCAGTTGTTGGATGTTGCCTCCCCTATCTGGACAGAGTGAGATTCCTTATCTAATGTTGAAAATTTATACTTTTTGGAACTTATGAGAAGGGGATTTTTTTTTTTTTTTTTGACAGTTCCCATTTTGATGCATGCAGACAATACTACAAAATTGTTAAGTCTGTGGAGGAGTTGAATGAAGGCCAGCTTTTTCATCTTCCAAGCATTATGAATCCTGTGCATCTTTTTCATCTATTTCTTTCAGAGGTGCGATATAAACCATCACATACATATATTTATACCCAAAGATTTTCATTTAACCACAAATCTTTTTACTGATTTTATACTTGCACACACTATTATATCTGCATGTGAATAAGTCATGACTTGTATCACATCCTTTGTTACAGACTTAAAGAGTTAACTCCGAAAATTTCATGTTTTCTCCTGGCATTCATATGTTAGCTTAACCTCAGCTAGAAAAACAATTATCTACATGGATTTGAAATGTTCAGCTGAGTTTTCCACCAACAAACATGGTGTGTCCTTCTCAATCATGATAGTTGATCTCTGGGGATATTAGTTCTGACATCATGTTTGTGTTACACTGGCAAACATTTCATGTCCATATGTAATTTAATATTGATTGGCATCTTAAAAGTACAATCAATATCTTGGCTTACCAGTCTAATTTGCCCTGAACTGTAGGTTAAAGGCGGTGGACAATAATTAATGTGCTTTCCCTTGTAATTTGCAGTTACAGTATGATCACCTGGTGCTTCTTGATTATCTCATTTCAAAAGATACAGGTCTTACTTGCTTACAATATCTTTTGAGGTACACTTTCACTCCCTTATCATTATTACTTTTTTTTTTTTTTTTGTAATTGTGTGATCTTCTCATTTGAAAATATGTGGCTCTCTTTAAAATTGTAAATTTTATTTCGGAAAGTTTTATTCCAATCTTTCTGTTCCAGTGTTCTTATAATTAAAAGTTCAATCGGAGAGTTTTATCAATATGTTTTGCACTTTTCATGTGGTATCTATTCTTCACATCCTCTGAATTTTAGGTGTTTACGACTAATTTGCAATTCATGGAATACATTTGTGGAGTTTGACAAAAGTGGAACTGAGATGAGTCAGCCATCCCTTAAAAAAAGAAAGACCAATGTGAATAATCAGAAATGCCAGGGGAATACACAGCTGCTACTATTAAAAGGCCTAGACAATATTATGGCATGTCCAAAAAGAAACAAGAAAAGCCTTAAGCTTGGTGGTATGCATAAGCCTGGTGGATATTGTGCTTATCAAGATGCCAAAAAATGTTTGCTTTCTCTGAAAAAAACTTTGGAAGATCTTCACCGGAAAAATTTGTTTCCATACAATCCATCTGCACTTATCAAAAGGTATGTCACTTTCCTTTTGCAAGCTGTCTATTGTGCATTCAATCGTACATCTGCAAATTGACTTCCAGAAAAATGATTTATAATGCTCCGTATTCCTCTTATTGAGAATTTTTGTTAATATGATTTTAGTAAATCTTTTGAGGACACTTTAACCTGGAAATGAACTTGGCTGAAAATTTATCATTTTGTTCCCTTGCAGTTTCTCAAGATTCGAGCAGCTTTGCCAAACACAATGAGAGTAATTGCTGCTACTCCAATGTAACTCTGGCTGCCATGTGCCATCAGTGTAGATTTTCCCAACATCCTTTCTAAAGGTGACAATTTTTGTCCACTCCATTATTCCTCCTCGTTTCTCATGATTACTGCTTTATTTGCACTTGTTGGCATAACTGCTTATTGTTTCTTGCTGGTTGTTTAGCTCGTAATATCAAATATGCAATTTCACCCTCTGTTGTGTCTAAACAGTAATAATCTGTGATACAATGCAGGGGTGTGAAACTCTTGTGCCATTCTGACCTTCGAGGATCCCATCGATTGGAGGAAGAAGAAGAATGATCTAGCATTGCCAATTGGGTCAAAGATTATGTATGTTTCTCTACTTCCGATAGGCACGTTATCTTCTGATATTAATTACCAAATAAGTTGTCCCCATCTTTTTCCCACCCTTTGTGTGGTGTGGAAGAGAAACATGTGAATTTGTCTTTCAGAAATGCTCAACAAACAGTTTTTAGAGAGGGCAACGTTGTTTAGGTCAAGCAGATCCGATTCTTACATCATCAGTGTGGGGGACATTATTCAGGTATTGCTTATGATTCATTTTTCTATTGATGTCTGTCAAAGGATGTCCTTGTGCTGTCTTCTCCCTCTTAGAACTCGCTAGTGTTTCATATATGATCTATATTACCAATTGATGAAGATATATAAATCTTTTAAATGGACAAATCAGATGTTCTTAACCTTTACATCATGTGCTTGCTTGGTCCAATTATTAGTTAAACACACATTTTGATGCCAAAAAAATTATTAAAGCATAAAGTGCACAGATCACGTTCAATTATATGGACGAATAGTCACTTCCAAAATTTCACCACAAGAAGACAATATTTTATAGGTTTTTATGTCGATCAGGTCAAATTCATTTCCATCTTCCTTACAGTCGGGGCTCGTTCTTGAGTGTTATTTTACCATTAAAAATCTTGGCTTTACCATCCACCTAACAATAATATGTTTTTTGTTAAGTCGGTAAGCATTTCCCACCTCCTTGAAAGAAATCAAGGGATCAAATCCTCTATTATTCAAAAAAACAATAATATGTTTTTGTATGTTTGAATCCATGACATGTACAAGAGCGTCGCACAGGGTGTTTTAGACTCAACATACAACACAGAATTGCCTGAACATTGTAACTGAATTAGGTGCAAAGCAACAAGGATCAAGTGAATTTGCTCGAGACGTCGAGGAGGCACTCACAGAGTTCCTTAGGCTTCGACATCATGACCATGTGATCGGCTCCTTCAATCACCTTCACCTCCTCCGGGGGGCTCTTCTGTATCATCCACCACTGGTAGTCTGCCATGTGAGCGAAGTCCTCCTCGCACACCACATAGACCCTCCTCACTGATTCATACCTCTCCGATAGCATCGAATCGTCCAATTTGTCCTTGAGGAACCAACTGGTCGGCCTCACCAACTTCGTCGCCAACGTGAAATCCTGCATGTTGATTCTTGTTTCAACTTATGCTTTTAGGGTAATCACATACATAAAATATGCGATTAACCTCCTCACCTCTGGTGGTGACAAATTATACATCTTTGATGACATGTACTCCGGCCCAAAGGTGGTCGAGGTCAAGTGGTTCTCCGGTCCATCATCGTGTTTGAATATGGTGTCCAAGAAATATTCAGGAGGATGCCTTGCAAAGAACTGATATTCATTGATTGGAAAGGTCAGTCATTACTAATAAGAATGATCAATTTCAATTAATCTGCCTATAAGATTGTTCCTAACATTATTATATTTTGAAACAGATTACATTGATGTTGGCGCAAGCAAATAAATGTACCTCTCGCCCGAGATCGGATAACGGGTAGCCACGGCCAGGCATTACAGCCGTGACAAAGACGCCGGCCGAGACCTTCTCCGGGAAGGCTTCCATGGCAAAGGCGAGGCTCAAGCCTCCGTAGCTATGTCCGACGAGGACCACTCGCTCTCCATGCGGCACTGAACTCATGAACTCCATCAAGGGTCGGTTGTAGTCGGCGAAGGAGCCGAGCTCGTCGATCCTCTTGGGGTGCACACCGCTCGCTGCGAGGTCCAAGGCCGTCGCGCGGTGGCCGGCTGACCTCAGTAAGGTCGCGAGCTTGTACCAGCACCATGCGCCGTGGCACGCGCCGTGCACCAGAACGAAGTGTTTCTTGCTCTCCATGTTTGTTCACGCAACACATTTGCAATGGTTGAGCTATGCTTCATTGTCTTTGATTTTATAATGACGTGAATAAAGGGATATTTGACTTTGCACGCAACACATTCGAGTTGAAGATTCCAGTTCACATTGGGGGGTCCAAAAGTTGGAATTTTTGTTTTTTTATGGAAATTTTCAAAGTGTCCGGATTGCTTTCGGGTAGTTTTTATATTATTAATTAAAAATATTTTCAATTATGTAATACTTTCAATTTCAAATTTATCTTTAAATTTTTTATGATTATTATTCTTCTTGTTGCTGTTATAGTAGTTTTACTTTTGTTTCACCCGTACTAAAACTCACATAATGTGAAATATGTGAGAAGAATCTGAGACTTGCACTGTATCTTATGTTTTGTAAGCCTCTCCCCTACTACTACTACCTTCTCTGGATAATTAAATTTCACTAGTTAGCTTGCTATCTTTACGTATCCCTGTTTTGTTGGACAGGTTCTATACTGGGTTATGGATTGATACATGACATGGGTTGTATTTTCTGATCAACAGGTTCCTAACCGAGCTGCGGATTGATTCGTGATCTGCAAGCATATGTTTCGATTGATGGTTTCTTTACAAGGCCATAGATTGATTCAATTGGATTCATTGATAGATGTAGTGCACCTCCTCGTCTCCCATAAATACATCTAGATTAAAATCCAAAAAATAGATTGCAATACATAGCCCCTATTATAGATTCTTCTGATTTATACTGAAAATGTGCTTTCTTATTTGAAATAATGCATCCATACAACTATTGCATAGAATGTGCACATATTAATTTTTTAAAATCACAAAACCTTGTTTTTTATAAATGCCAATAACAAATAATATGTGGAGGGTAAATATGTCAATATGAAATATTACAACCCAC
Source organism: Acorus gramineus (assembly GCA_030737835.1). Taxonomy (NCBI): domain Eukaryota; kingdom Viridiplantae; phylum Streptophyta; class Magnoliopsida; order Acorales; family Acoraceae; genus Acorus; species Acorus gramineus. Next base: position 10,291,861 of record CM060852.1, on the reverse strand, counting down.
CAACTACACTTTATCCACATCTTATTCTACCTCAACCAAACACTCCAACCTTTATTATTACGCTTTCTAGCGAGAATAATTGAAAACACATCTAAACAAAAAATCACTTATTCTATTAAAAAAGTTATCTATTTCTGAAATAGACATTAACCTCATAATAGCTTATTTCTCTATCCAAACAGCCCCTAAAGGAATATGTATAGCTCGCTGGTATACTGCATATAAGATTTCTCTAAATTAATGTAAAAAGTATCTTAACAGTTAAAACAGGCATTCTAAAATAATATTATCTTAATCATAAGCACAACCCCGATGACTGTTTACTTTGGAGACCCCCAAGCATTAGTGACATTTCCTGAATATATTTATATTCCCGTCAGAGCCACCAAACCTTCTTGTGTTAAAACCATGATCCCAAAACAAGTAAACAACAAGCCTTTTCAGTTTTCAGTCAGTGTTGAGCTATAAGACAGAATTATGGATTCATCAAATACAAATATTAATCATATTTACATTCCAAACAGCAGAAGGTAATAAATGAATCCTAAGTCACCTACAAGATAAATAAATGTGGGGATGATCATTTAGAAGATGACAATGTCTATGTTTGGGGAAACTCTGGTGTGCATTGATGATGTCAAAAGCTTTTCACATCTTACATTACTGCTTATTCAGTAGACCATAAATATGGAAGCATCCACTGTACAACCACCTGCAAACAAGCCACCAAATGCGTATAACATGTGTATGAACTATAGAATACCTCACTCTGATTTCACCACCTAATGTCCAATGTTAGAGCCTCAGGGGGTACGATGATGGAAGGAAACTGCGTAAAAGAAATATTCGACATGATGTTGCTCCACGCCTTGCTTTCCACTGCGACAAACGGCACCAACTTCTCCATCATTATAGGCTTCAAAACCTCCCCTTCAACTTTCGCCAATACCTCAAAATGAGACCTCTCCACCTTGGCCATCGTTTTCCAACTCGTATCGTTTTTTCTCACGTTTCTTTCCAGCTCCAGCACAAACCGCACTACAGTTGTCGATGAAACTCTGGCTTTCAAAAACTGTGACGGACCTTTCTGCAAGATCTTGTGTGATGAAATAACTTTTACAAGCCTCTCAATCTGAGAAAATCTCGAGTTTATAGATGGGATTGATTGATATGGGTTCCTGTTTAAATAGCTGGTGTAACCCTTCTCTGAGAGCAGCTCAATAGTGTCTTGAGACTGGGGAATAGTTTTGACATGAGCATCAGGACTATGAGTCCTGTAAGCATATATAGTTGCAGGTCCTATAATACTTGCAGAAGCTAATGGAGCACATGAAGGCTTAAGAGGCTGAAACTGTTCTCTGTATCTATTAAAAGCTGGACTTCTGTTTGTGGGAAATTTAGTATCGTGTGGGTAGACAAGAGAGACCTCCAGAGCTCCTTTTACTTCTGCTGTGATGCCTTCACCAATAAGCACCCGTTTCAAGCCAGTGTGAGTACTATTAAACTGCATACAAGATGGGACAGGAAAATCATAACAAAATAAAACGAAATCAACGCATTGAGTGCAAAGCATAGATTATGAAAGTCACTTAAAAAGAGATTGGGATGCACTGAAAAGGTAAAGACACATTCAAAAGAAAACAATGAGTGACCAAACCTACACCACCTAACTGGTTTTCTCAACTAATATTGGGGTTCCTCATCACCATAAAAAAACACCACCTAACTGATAGACTTGAAATTTACATCATGATTCAAAAACTACAGGGTAGCGGCACGATAGTGATACAGTGATGAGAATTCTCATTATGTCAGGTACTATCAAGGCATGAAAACATATAGAAACTAGGGGAAAAAAAAGGTAACGAGGTACATCAAGATAAGAATTGTAAGAACATACCCAGAAATATAATAGTAACAACAGTTGGAGTTTATAATAGAAGTCTAGAACGGCATAACAGAACCACACAGGTAAAGATAAAATTTAATAATATTTTACTTCAAATCTACAATCCTCTGATTATGACTTCTATAAGAGATGAGTAAAGAAGGTGGCTAACCCACCATGGTCCATTGCTAAAAGATGATGATAGAGCCAAAAGCAGGGGTACCAAATATCAGAAAGTCTGAGAGAAAACGAGAGACAAAAAAATTTCCTTGTAATTGTCAAGAAATAAGCGATTACAAAAAGGCATGAACCCAATGCAAAAGCATGTAAATTTTAATAAAACACAGATATTATCATTTGTTCTGATGCTTGCAGGGGACAATTACAAGGGTGGACTACTTAATGAATGGTGAAATATATTTCTGCAATCCTTATCCACATCTCTATATACTGCAGCCACATTTTAGTCTTCCATTAAACAAGGCTCAAAATTCTCCCAACCATGAGTTAAGAAAGAATCAGGGGCAATCACGCATACAAGTAATGCTTTTTCAAAAGAATACCAATTTATTAATAAATTCTGGATATCTGTAAACAAAATAAGGAAAAGTATTAATTTTGAAATTAAAAAAACCTCCACAATTTCCCATTTTAACTGAATTAGTTTCTACATACATTTCACAAGATAAATTAAGCAACACGAGTGTTGCAATTATCATATTGATGGACATGAAGGAGAAGATTGCAGGCTAAAAGTTTTAACTGTGCCAAAGGAAGTTCAAAAATAGCTGAAAAAGAAAAGGAAACCAGCTATGAAGCGCCACAGTTTATGAGCTCCCACCTTCTTGAGTTGGATACTTGGATGACAGTGAGGGTTCCAAAAGAATATAAAACTGAGACCATAATCTCAATTTTAATCAGGCATATACAAAAGCATATGAACTTCCCTCCAACCCGCCAAAAATCCCTCAATGGAAAAGCCTATGATCCCCGCATCTTTCAAATGCACCATACACCCCAATTCAGAAATTACTAAGACGGTTAAAAATTGTTTTCATATGAATAAGAGTATAATTCGATCACACTAAACCTGTAATGCTCCACTAAAACAAGCTACTCAAATCATCACAATTAATACATCGAATACAATAATGACCATAGTCACAAAGTTCTTGTCCGACAAATATTTGGCTAAGGTAATGTTCAGGTAAGGTACGTGTACATTCATATGATCGATAAGTACAACGATAATTAAACTATTTTCTAGATGTATTCTGATCAGAATGAGAAATACACACAATAACTTCAACGTTGGGTGTGATAGAAGTGAGACAATTAGTACTGGCCTTCTAAATTACAAAGAATGTAATAAAACATCAAAATAAATAGAGAACCGGTTATTAAAAGTACTAAATGCACAGTTTGACAAACAATAGTACCGATAGGTATAAGTATGATAATAACTTAGGCCATCAAAATTAACCAAAAAATCACATGATCATGTAGTAATCACATAAAAGTTAAACAAAAACGCTTCTTCATTACCCAAACTAAAACATTTCTATATCCAACAACAAAACCAAATAAAAACCATCATAAACTTACCGGCAAGAACAGCGAGAGCCCATCACCCCCAACCGCCCGCACCTCAACCGGCCCCACCAGATCCACCGTCCCAACCGACCCCGGCGACGGCAGCCTCAGCCCGAACCCGAACCCGAACCCCTCCTCCCCCCGCCGGATCCGTCTCCACGACGCGACGCCGTCCGAGAACCTGAAGTCGATGACGCTCCTCGAGACCCCGACCCGGAAATCGTACCTCCTCGACCTCCCGATCCTCGCCTTCGACGCTTCCACCCTCGAAACCCTGACGTCCTCCGCCCGCCACCGCTGCTTGGCTGCGATCGCCCTCACGACGTCCTGGTGGGAGAGAGAGAGTCAGATCCAACGTCGCCGAGGATCGAATGGGGGGTTAGGGTTTTGAAGGTCTCACCTTTAGAGAGGGAGGGATGGTTTCGGAGGAGGTGTCCGACGGCGGAGGGGACGGCGCGAACGCTAGGAAGTGGAGGGCGGAGAATAGCAGGAGAGAGAAGGCCAGATGAAGCGACGTCATCTTCATCTCTTTCTCTCTCTAGTTTTCCGTCTTCATTTCTCTCTCTCTCTCTCTCTAGAATCTGCAGCAGCTATTATCAGTTATGACGGTGTACTTATACATCGGACGGTGTGACGTGGCTCATACGTGCCTGTACCGAACCCACGTTTTATCACTGGCCCAACAGGCTACCGGCCGGCCCGTTAATTTTAATGGGCCATCCGGGCGGCCCGACAAGGTCAATGGACCGGCCCACCAATTTTTTAAAATTTTTAACTTTAAATTTAATATTATACATACAATATGTATATATACTTATTACATATACATGTATATAAAAGATACATATTATATATACCCAATGACGGCTTTAGGATTTTTTTTTATAGATGGAGTCATTTAAAAAATAAATTTTATAAAAAAATTTAAAAATCTACTCTTACCATATGTTTATCAAAAGCATGAATTTTTTTTAAAAAAATATAACAATTTACATTAATAAAAAATAAGAAAAATGATATATCTAGACTCCATTATAGTCCACACTGGTTTTTTTTTTTTTAAAAAAAAAATTATACACTCCCCTATTCAAGTACATACATGCAGTTATATGAAATGAAGTATATATTGAGATACATTAGTGTATTTTTTTCCCGTTGAAAAAATAACAAATTTTTTTGTGTCATACATTATGATAAAACTCCATACACTAAAATAACATAGTATATATTTTATTATCATAATGTATGAGGTTACAAAACGGATCGAGTGTATCAGCACTCAAAAAATAAACCATTAAAGAATCAAGAAATGGTGGTAGGCTGGTAGAGTGGTGGGGTCACTAGTGAGCTGGGTTGCTATGCTGATAATAATATTTTAATTTTTTTAAAAAAAATTGATGAGGTCAATTGGTTGTAGCTTCCCATGTTTATACCTGATGTAATACACTTAATCCACAAATTATATGTCATGTAGTTTGTTTTATTCATATTGTTATTGTGTGAAATTGTGTCGTGCTCACTAATGCGTTGTAGATAGTCATATCCCTTTAACGTGTTTTGTGGTATTGTGTCAATAACATGTTGTGTTGTGTTCACATGACTTGTTCTAGTTTTATTTTAATAATTGACTAATATTCATATCTTCATATTTAAATTTGAAAATTAATCAATTATTCACAATATACCTACATCCATAACACATTTACACACACTAGGTGATTAAAAAATAAATTGAGATTCACTATTCCAAAAAAAACAGTAGATTTTAAAATTCTTATCAAATGTCCATTAAATTATAAAAAGCATATTCAATATCATCTAATTCATATTTAATCTTCTATATAACACAATAGGTTTTAAAAAATCATCATTAAATAAAGAACACAATTTAATCATTAAATTTTGTTTATTGGTTAACTATGTTTATATGTATATGATAAATATGATTTTCAGAACTTTTTATATTATATATAAAATATGGTTAAAATAAGATATGGATGAACCATCGGCAATGGGCCTGCCCTGCCCGTTGAAACAGGGCCCAGGCCTGCGGGCCTGTATGGCCAGCCGACCCGGGCCGCACCACAGCCAAATAAACGGGCCCAGGCCACCCAGGGCCTGAACGGGCCCACTGGTCGGGCCAGGCTTTGGGCCCACGGTAGGCTTGCAGGCCCAAATTTTAAACACGTTATTTATTTTGATTTTTTATTTTTAAGTTTTTCATTTTTAATGTAAATGTTAAAAAAATACAAAATTGAAGGTATAATGTTTAAAAAAAAATTAAATTTTTAAAAATAAAATATAAAATGAATTAATTATTTAAAAAAATAAATTACTACATGTACTTAACTAGGTTGGTACCTACATAAATGTTAATAATTTACATAATTCAATCATAATTCAAATAAAAATTACATAAAATTACATATAACTCATTAAGACGGGCCTGCGGGCCCAATTCAGATTGACCGTTCCCACGTGCCAGGCTTTCCGGCCTCAGGCCTAATGGGACCATTATAAAACTCTTGTACCATACCTCTCAACCATAAAATACAAATTGATTGTGTACATATTACCTTATTTATTTATTATTTTATTTCTCAAATATAAATAATTCCAATTTTTACATAACCAAATTATTCACTTAATAAAAGTTTAAATTTAAATACATGATATAGATTACACAAAAAAAATCTAAATGACAAAATTTACCAAAGATAATCAGATGGTACATCTTATAACATATCTTTGAAAATCCTAAAGACAATTAAACATGATTTTATAATATTTCAAAGCTATAAAAATATGACTAACATGTTTTAAAAATATGATATTGAATGTGTTTTTTTAATAAAAAAAATTATATGAATTTAATATTTTCAAACATGCTTAATATTAAATTATATAGATTAACCATGTTTATATGATAGATATGGTTAATATTGTAATAATATCTATATCATATGAATTATGAATACGGTTAATTTTAAATCTATATACTTTTATCCATCAATTTTCTTCTTTCTTCCTTTTCCCATTAGCAATTGTTTTAACAAAAAATGATTATATCATATCATTTCATTTTTTATTGGTTTACAGGGATAACGATGTAATAATTTTTTTTATATATTTTTTAAATTTAATCTTAAAAAAATAAATTTCTTTTTTATATATAACACATTTCTTGAATCTGTAACTTCTTAACCTATATATATATTCACAAGTTCCACAACAATTTTATTATTATTTATTTATATACATTATTTACCTGTATGTATAACCTATATGCAGAAATCTCTACCAACCACTTTTTGACACGTAGGCAGGTCTTTATTATCTTCCATATAACGAAGACACAGTTGAAAATCCGGTAATATCTCTTACCGTTTATTATACTTGTAAAACAATACATAATAATAATAAAAAAAAAAATCCAGCGAAGTTAAACTGAACAACAGCTGTTCGTGATCCCTAATCAGAGTCTCTGCTTTCTGGAATCCCAAATTAGGGTTTTTGTTTTCTGGGGTTCGATTTCGCCTGGCTTCAGGTCCGAGGAAACGATGAACTGTGAAGTTTGCCATCTCAATGAGCTGGTGAGTCCCCGAATTCTGGATTTATCGATGCCTGTTTCGATAGAGGTTTCAATATTCATCTTTTGATATCACGTGGAGGATCGGCTTTGGATTTCTGTGGTTTTGTGAATTTTAGATTTATTTTGAAAACCAGGTTTGCTAGGAACGGATGATCTCTAAAGAATCTCCTTTTTAAGAAAAGAAAATTGTGCTTGTATGGTGTTGCGTTTAAAGTACTTTTTTATTTGAATGTTTGTAGGAGGTGGAGCAGTTAGAGATTCGCGAAGTTCTACGGTGTAAGTTGATTTATGTCTTCATTGAAGTGATGTTTTTGTTGGCGGCATAAATTTGAGATTATATTGTCTGTTCATTTGAAGTTTTGGGTAGATCTTTAGCTAGGGTTTAGCCTTTGAAATCTGATTATGTACTTGAAGGCTTTTCTATGTCATTGGTGCAATGAGCTCATGTTTCTTTGATTTGATCAGTCAGTTTGCTCTAATTAAGCATTCATTGAGGGTTTTTTTCATCAGTGTAGGCTTTTGAGTTATGGGAGGTTTTATATTCTAATGTCCCTGTTTTGGTACTTAATTCAATACTGAAGTTCTCTGCTTTGCAGTGCACGTGGTTTCTGTGTCTTGTGCAATTTTCAAGTATAGGATAAATCGTACATTAATAATCTGTTAGTGATCATATAAGAACATCCGATTTTTCTGTATGTTGTTTTTTATTATGATAAGTTCATAGTTGGGGTGGTACTTTGAAGGAATAACTAGAGCATAATTCTTTTGTTATCTTTTGAGAAGATTCAAGAATCCGCACATGGTATGAGTAATACAATGTCTTTATAAACACTTTTGTGCACCCCTAAAAATATATCATGACCAATCGAAATTCACCCAAAAGAACTGGCACTCCTCCAAGCTTTTATTTCTAACTAATGGAGGGGGAGTATTTCACTGTAATATAATATTCTGTATTTGATATTGACAATTCTTCCTAATTGTTAAACCTGTCCCATCTATTAGACGCCTCATTTTTTACATTTTCTGCTACTTATGGGCACATATTTAATTTATATTGTAAAATTCTCCACAATCATCCACTAGTATGGTATGTGTTCAATTTGCTTTTCAGCAACGAGCTTTCTTGTTGCTTCACTTCCATCTGTTGGTGAAGTTTTTCTGATCAAAATTCTTATACATGCACCTGTTATTATTTTTCTTCTATGAAAACCCAGAACATGTCTTTTGTTGTATGCAGGTATATTGCACACAATTGTATTTCATAGAGCTTTAGGTCTTATCCGGCCAAAAGATGTTGATTCAGAAATTTTTGAAATAACTTATGTAAGTGATTTTCTTAATCTTCAAAATCTTTGTTAGATTGGTTTTTTGCATCATCTCTAACCATTAGGTAGTGTGCGTTTTAGATTGTTCTTTGATGTGTCTTATTTATGGAAAAGTATTCTGCACAGCGATCTTCTTTTTGATATCAATGATTGCACATTTAGGCAAGTTAAAGTTTCACTTTATGATTAATGTTAGGTGCATTGTAAGATTGCTAATTAGAAAATGGTGATTTTATATTGTGACTGACATGAATACACGTTTAGGTTTTTTTTTTTTCCATCCATTTTACCAAATATGATTGTACCAAATTTTTAGTGTGATTGTTTTGTTGTATTTTTAAAGTTCTAGAACGTGCCTTGATGAAATCCGGTCATGTTTTCATGCTTTCACTCTATTGACAAATTCCTCAAATTCCTGACCCTGCAATATGTGATAACTTAAACAACATTTGCTCTCATTTTCATGATCGCTGGGCTTGCTCTCAAAATGCCACACCATCAGCACTTGATCATTTGTATGCCATGATGTCATTGCACTTTATTCAACAAATCAGGTAACACTGAGTTATATTCTCTCACTGATTCATTTTTTCTAATGGTTAGGTACAATGTGGAGTTGCTGAGGTAGAAAAGAAAATAGAAGAGAAGATAGATCAGTTCGTTGCTTGGGTAGAGAAACACCCAAATAAGAAAAGCCAGGTTATTTTTTCTTCTTTTGACTCAGAATCAAGGATCCTTATTTTATGAGATTGTACGATACTTGGATACTTGTAGTGATAGAGCCTAACATGAACCAGGGATGCAGGTAAAGGGGTAAGGGACATGAATGGACTTGTCATTAATACTTTTTAGCTATGCTATATTTTCTTCATTTGACTCTCCATTTGCCCTCTCTAATTTGTTGGTCATTGCTTGTTTATGTGGCTTTTGATTTGGCAGGAAAGTTATGTATGTCAGTTTGAAATGAGGAACTCAAACATGCTAATGGAAAATGTGGGCAATTGTTTTCTTAATTATAAAAAAACATGTTCTTTTGAATATCAGCAACACACAGATGGTTCATTGCTGTATAATGGAACTTTATGACCTCATTAAACTTATTTTCTATTCTCTTCTAATTTTTTGAAAAGATGAATTTTAAGCTCTTTACTAGTGACCGTCCATGATCACCTCCAGTTTCCATTCGTTATTCTGACTTGGAAACTATAATGTGACAGATATGTTTGTCTTTCTACGAGCTAAAAAACAAGCAGGCAGCATGGTTTGGTAACAAAACTGAACGCCTCATTTGGGAGAATTGGTATATTAATCTGAACGTGTTGCACCCAAAAGCACATTCTAGCAAGCCTCATCATGCCAAAGTGGTTGTAGGTACTGAGGGTATGTACATTCTTTTTTGTTGAAAAATCTTAGCTATTTTATTTATACTCTGTGACAGTCAGGCAAAACATGAACAGCTATACCTCCTATATGCTTGGCATGCCTTTTTTTTTTGGCACTTAATTTCGAAACTTCTAAAAGTTTCGTGTTTACAGTTCCATTTTTGAAATTCAGTCCTTTGTTTTAACACTGGCATCCATTAAATTTTTATCCTTTCCAGAATCGACATCCTTACTCTTCCATAATTACATAGCTTTCAAGTGATTATGCGTATGAGACTTATCATGTTAATGGTTTTCCATTTGGTCGCAGTGAATATGCTCGATGAGAGGAGCACGCGCCGAGCTGCTCTAGAGTCATCCCTGCGTGATGTATTGTTTCAAATCATAAAATTTGTCAATGATAAGAAAGATCATATTCCTCCTGTACCGAATGTTGAAGGGGTGTCTTTCCCATATGAAATCACAATCTCAAGGTAATCCTTCTGTTTTTCCCAATTACATGATAAATTTTTTTAATTGGTTTCCTCCCACATTCATCATACTCGTGTATAGTCAATACTGTAATCATGAACTTATTCTTTGGTGATTTTTCTTTCTAGGCTACATATATTTTCCCCGTATTTTTTGTATGCCTCATTTTTTACAGTGGCAAATAGGAAGTGACCCGGTCAATTTATTTATTATTTTGTGGAGTTTTTTTAAAACTGAGATGGAACCATGAATTATTTGATCTTGTAACCTAGGTGAGTTTTTTGAATGTGACTCTCCGGTTGCTCTTGAGTTGCAATGATCTTTGTCAGCTCACTTCACACAATGCACTATGATTTCATCTATTAACCCGAGTGTGCCCTCCCTAGCTACCTCCAAAAAATGATATACTTTCATTTATTATTTGTTTTTATTGTTGTGGGAAATTCTATTGGTGGCTCTGATTTCTTAAAAACAGGAGGTGAGCATGAGACTAAGCATTTAGTCCCTCACATATTCACTCTATGCTGGTGGAAATGGGAGGCGACCATGGATGCTTAGCTCATTGCTAAGCTGTCCATCCCTTGGGGATCTGACCCAGAGTATACCTGTTTGATTTGCAATCAAAAGGTTTTAGTGTCGAGGCAGCTTACACTTAAAATTAAATGACATGGCACTCTAGAAGATTCATCACTTGTTCCTTTCTCTTAGCGATGTGCTGGACTTAGTGCCATTATAATCTCCCCCTATAGTGTAGTTATGATCTCCCTTTATAAAATCTATGAAATATATTTCCTCTCATCTCTTTCCTTATGCAATGTTTTGCAAAACTTTTGATTAAAGGTAATCTTCTTGTGGATTTTTGGGTTGGAAAATGAATATAGTTAACTCCTACACGTCATCTAATTACAAACTTATTCTTTATAATCATGCTTTGTTCACATCAGTTAGATATTGTAAGGTACAATTTGAAGTGGTAAGTGTGAATTTGTTTTACTTATTCACAGTAGGTGCTGTGAATTGCATCAAAAAAAAATTTTCCCTCATCTTGGGAGAGAGAAAATGGGGCATATGGAACATGGAAGGCTACACATCACCACCACTCAGCCTCCCATACATAGAGCTCTGCTTTTCCACTTAATGAGTCCTCTATCAAATATTTCCACCAATGTGTCCCCGTTCCTGTTCTGGTTCCAGTCCATCCATAGATATGTTGCCCCTTTTTTTCAGTCGGAATTCAGGCTATTTTACCATCTGTTTCACTTGTGATTCCTTGTTGATCTGCACTGACTGTTTCCTTAACATTGGTTTGTAGAAATCATGCTTCATTTGACTTTCTCATTTCTGATGGCTTTTTTATTTGGTGTGATTATTCAGCTCATCTGATTCTACGTTCGGCATGGACATGCTAAAGAGAATGTTGCAAACAGGGCATCCCACCATGCTCTAGCTGATTAGCTGAAGAAAGAGATGATGATATCCACCAATTCATTAGCATTCACTTCCTTCGCTCATTGTGACATAGCACGACTCAACTCGTACCAAGGCGACGTGTACAGATCAAAGTGAGTGCAGCCTTGCATCCATTGTTGGCCATATTTGTTCCTGGTGTAAGTAACTTCAGCTTGTACATATTTACATGTTTGAGTAGCTGGTTTTACATAATAGAGCCTTACAACAATGTAAATTATATCATATGCTTCTTACACCTGATGCCACTACACTGATGCCACTTTTTTTTTTTTTTTAAAGATGTAGGTGCTATTTTATTTAGAGAAAGCCTCCCGAACAAATGAAGACGAGGGATTTCCATTCAAAGATAAACAAAACAAAATAAAAATGGTTGCTAAAATAAAAAAAAACTCCCTCCAATAAAAACCACCCTATTTTAAAGGATAACCTCTAGGCTACCCTATTCGTTTGCCACATTTTTGTTATTCTGTGTTATAACCCTTCGTATGGCATGGAACATAAAGCAAGAATAATGAAGAATAGATGAGAATAACTAAAAAAAAGTTGTTTGTTTTGATAGAATAAACCCGATAGTTATGTCTGGATAAGCTAGAATAAGACCTGATAACTATTCTAAGAAAATTGTGGAATTTCTTATCAAGACTTATATATGTCAATGGATAAAAATATCATTATCTGTCATTTTAAAAAATTTATCTCACCTAACAGACTCACACAGATTCTAAAAACTGTCACATCTATCAAATCAATCATATATCTCTTACATTATTTTTACAGGGTATAATTGTTATTTAAAAAATTATAAACTCTTATTCATCTCTTATCAACTATTTATCATCAGTTTATCCAAGGTGAATCAAACAACAAAAAATCATTTTTCTTTTTCAATAAGAATAACAAAAAAGACAACCAAACAAAAAGTTATTTATTCAGCTTGGATTGTTATTTATTTCAATATAGTTATTGGGAGCGAATAACTTAATATCACTCCCCATAGAGGGGTAAGGGTTTTGATCCCGTGACAAAAAAAAACTGTGACCAAAATTTTAACCCAATGAATTTTGAGTTAAGTAAAAAGGACTTGTCATTCTATCACTTTTGGGAGAGTATATTTTTGAGTCATTTTGGATTACCAAATTGTTTTGTTTTATAATAGATGTGACACTTTGCCGTGTTAAACAAGGCAAGGTCAGGTTAGTCTCTCATAATAATGTTAAAGATTATAACCGTGTTCAGTCTTGATAGGTCATGTGGAGGACACTTTAGATTATCCACTACAATTTTAATAAAACAGGAAAGTCTTGGATTTCAGTCATGGGAGGTGCCATTTTGTATTGGTGTTATTCTTGGTTTAGGGTTTATGATCAAGGTGATTTGTGCTGCCTTCCATTTGATCCCCATTGATTCAACTGAATAAGCTTCTTTTTTATGATATTTTAAGTTATCCTTAATGTGCAAACAATCCAAATTGATTTACAATTAGGCACGTAATTGACCTAATAAGATTGTCTGAGGTAGCGTTTGGATCACAATGAGTTTGGAAAATAAATTTTCATGAAGCTTATTTTTGTTGGATCCCTAAAATGTTTTTTTTTTTTTTTTTACCGAAAGCTCTTTTTTTGTTTTCTCAAAAAACGAAAATGATTGGATACTGAGAATCTCTAATGATCTCTAAAAGTAATGACATCAAATACATAAAAATGATAGAAGTGTTTAGAGCCAGCCTTATTTAAAAACAACAACATAAATTCTGGAACTTCATTTCTATTCTATTTTTAATAAAAAAAAATTACATTTAGTGCATTTGACAGTCTAAAACGCAAATAACATGTTTTTATTTTTTAAAAAATTATTTACCTCATCTAATGAGGTATACACTTTTATAAGAAGTATGTATTCCAATGAAGTGAATGATATCATATATAAAAAATATGAAATTTTTTTAAAGAGATATTATCTCAATTCAGTGGGGGGAGGGGGCGGGGGTGGTTTAAAGAGGTATATAAGATTGCATTTTGGATTGTAAAAGACTTGAGTGTAGTCGAGCTCTATTTTTAATAACGTTTGTCTTAAGTTATTGCCATTTAAAATTAAATTACATAATATATTACTAATAAATATGAAAAAGGGTAGGTCTTCGGTTAAAGTCTTGACACTGACTTACTCATCTGTTTGTTGGTAATTATTTGAAAAAAAAATTCGTGGGATTGGGGTAAACAGACAGAGGTAGCATTCCCAGCTTGACCTTAAAATCAGTTATTGGAGGGTTCCCTCTGATGTTAAAAAAAAAAAAAAAAAAAAAATATCAATTGAAGCAATTGATCCAAATTGTGCAAATATCAATTTAATCAAATCAATATTGATGGAAAAGATATGTTTAACATTTACAATACTAGTATGATTTTAAACGCGTCAATGACATCTTTTTTACGGGGAATTAGATTTGCATAATACAAATTACATCATTTCTGACAAATAAAAAATTAAAAAATTTCTATGTTTGGAGACTCAAATGAGATCTTTATTTCAGAGATGTTGTAACTTACATTGAGAAATTTTAAAGACAAGAAACTGCTTTTTGAGAAATTCAAATATGCATCCATACAAGGAACATCTTTGAAAGCCAAAAAAAAAAAAAAAAAGTGAAGATTTGGAAGCTTTAGTTCAGGAGTTTAGAATTTCGAGTCCCTACAAATAACATCTTTCAAAAGCCAAAGATGGGAATGAGAAACTTTATTTTTGAGGTTTAAATTGCCTTCCCCCACCACAAAGATCATATTTTACAAAAGAGCCCCTCTGTCACTGCTTTTCTAAATATCTTAAAAATCATTCGATAAATAAATATCTAGAACAATTTAACAACAAGATACATATACTATAAAATTATATACTTACATTATAAGCTATTTAAATTCAATAATTTTGTATGACTAATCATAATTCTTAAAATATAAATTTTGTATTTCCTTGGATCTTTATAAAATTTACAAACATTCTAAATTCTTCAAAAAGTTGTCTCTTTTAATATGTCACATGATCAGTTGTTTAGTGTTCATGTTTAAATATATCAATTTATTGAAAAATGTTTATATCCACTTTAAATCTTGAAAAAATTAAATTTAGATTTTAGTATCCTTAGAGGATCCATGTAGATATTAATAGAACGAAAGGATTTAAAGAGGGTCTAAAATGTAAAAAATACGAGTTTTTTCAACAATATTTTGGAACAGTAATAGGCTAATAGCATTTGAATGGCAACTAATCATTCAAAACCATAGGGACAGTGGACACCAATTATTATTATATTTATTATATAATTATTTACATCAAGCTTGTCGTGGTTTGCTTGGTGGGATCCCCCCTTTTTTCCCAAAAATTCTTTGCAATCATCACATTCTGGTCCTTTCTTTTTTTTTTTGAAAAATCCCATGTTGTCCTGTGACCGCATTCCACGTGTCATCCTATAAATCCCATATAATGGAAACCTAAATCATTTCATGAACATTTTGCATTAATTAATGTATGGAGGACAAGATTATTGGTTGATGAGAGCTCCACATGGGGCTAATGAGGACACAAATGATGATATTAGTGTTTTTTAAACCTATATTTAGGGGAGGAGACAAAACCTATTCCCAAGCAAACCCTAGACCTTTCACATGGGAATTGGAGCTAATTTTAAACAATGGGTGTCTACTTTATTAAACAACACAAATCAAGTAGATTTTGTGACAGGTAGAATATATGGTTTGCATTTAAAAAATCATAGAAACCATTAAGGGAAATCTAAGCTTCCTTGGGCTCTGATCGGATCAAATCAACTTGGAATGGAGTCAGACAGAATAGAATTCTCTCTGATCATTGTACCAACATTTTTTCATTGCATCATGGATAATGTGAGGGAGGGAAAGTCCCACATGCAGTTCGCTCACGTTTTGATTAAATAGTAAATTTGTATTAGATGTATAATTTTATAAATTTTTTTTTTTTTTCATGATGTATTACATGAATCTATATGAACATGAAAAAATGTTAGCAAGATATATAACACTCATTAGCTGTCAAGACATATAGAATGTTTGCGGAAAAATCTCACAAATTGGATGTAATTAACAACGCTCTTAATTATATCATATATTTCGGATGATGTGTTCTTCATGAAAATAGTCTTTATAGCCCTATATATGTCATCTTTGTCATTTTAAAAAATATTAATCAAAAGAAAAAAAAATGTAACAAGAGTCATGCATTTAATTTGCTTCTCAATATTTCAAGTTTAAATCACTTAAGTTTATTTAATGCAGAGGATCCGTGATCT
This sequence comes from Acorus gramineus, assembly GCA_030737835.1. Lineage (NCBI taxonomy): Eukaryota > Viridiplantae > Streptophyta > Magnoliopsida > Acorales > Acoraceae > Acorus > Acorus gramineus. Next base: position 10,275,819 of record CM060852.1, on the reverse strand, counting down.
AAAGAAAATTTTGATAAAAAATTGTGATAGAATCTTCTATGTTTAACACACTGAGGACTGAGAAGCCCTGTTCACAAATGAAAAATCACCATATTTATAACGCAAAGGATTAATTTTTTTGAGTAGTGCATTTTTACCACTTACGTATCTATTGTGTTTTGCCACACAAAACATTCAGTCTCATAAAAAAAAATGATATCCTTATTAAGCTCGATAATCGAGATTGGGCTTCGTCAGTGCTACATATATCAGTTAATGTCAGTCTCCAATTAAAAACTAACACGTGTTTTAAATCTTTTTAAAATCTCGTATATTTATTAAGACATATGTCATCTCCTAATTAGAGACTGACATACACTGATGTGATTCAACACTAATTGAATTTTATCTTTCATGAAATCACCTGACATATATAAAAATATTTTTATCACCTATCGTGTATAAGAATATTTTTATTAAAATATCCGATGTCCAGAACATGTAGAACAAAACACTACCCAAATGATCGAATAAACAACAGTGAAAATGCATGTTGAACATCCGAAGGAGATCTCTTATTTTGTTTTGTTTTGCCCCCCACCTACAATCAAAACCTACTCATCCCTAGTCGTAACACATTCGTCAAATCGTCCAAAATATTGTCCACACTGAATAGTAATAAAAAAGGATTGCATGAGAGGTGCCTTTTTGTCACAGGAGCATCTCCTGTTCTTGATATAATAATACATGAGTGAGATGAGAGAGGGTTGGAAACCCTAGAAAGGCTGCAGTTTGTCCAACGACCAGGGAACAATAATGGCAGTGAATTTGGACCACCCCCCACAAACGAAGGGGAGGGGGGGAAGGAATGTAGAATCTAGAACATGCATGTGGGGGTTGTCATGTCATGTCATGTCAACATTTGTCAATATCACATGTCTTTACATAGTGTTTTTTTTCCGTGGCATATATGAACATGCATAGCATGATTTTAAAATTATATATTATTTTAAAAATTAATTAAAATTTTTGTATTTTTAAAACAATGAATCAAATTTCTAACTCATAAATATGTAAATATAGAAAAATAGTAAAAATTATTATTATTATTATTATTTTGCACAATTATACTTGTGTTGATTTCAGTCGTGGAATTTTTCAAAATTCCACTCATTTGATTGTTCAATCACAGTCTAATTTAGTTCATTTAAAATTTAATTTTACAATTTTTTTAAAAAACTTGTTGTATATTTATTTTAATTTAAAATTAAAATAAATAAAATTTAAATGAGTTTAAAAAAGAGAGATGAGAATGAAAAAAATAAAATAAAATTTTTGAAAATGGATAACCCACATCCCTCCATCCAAGACAACAAAAACAGAGGTCGAGTTGGTAATATATCAACCCACATCCTTCTCTTACTTTATGATGGTAAGAGTCTCCTCGTCCACATCACCAATCCCCATTCATTCGCAGATTGCCTTCACAATGTTAAACATTCTAAATGCTAATTATTGTTATTATAATATGTGGTAACATCAAAATAATATGGATTTTTATACTGCTCTACGCTTGATATATGTAAGGCATGACCATGATCAATGGGTCAATGCCATGCCATCATGGTTTATATATGCATGCAATGTGACCTTAATTAATGAGAAATGGTTATTTAAAAAAATAATAAAAAAAAAGCTAAAGAGAAGGGAAGGGGGGGGGGGGGTGACAGTGACTGACCGAGTTGCCCGAGTTTCGAGGGGGACTCGGGCCTGAACCTTTGACGGCCAGTCCCAGCTTTTTTTTCTTTCTTCTTTTTTTTCATGTCTATCGATATCACTGACTCGGGTCATTCTTTTTGGGTTCGCCCGCCCGATCTGTGAAATGTCGAGTCGGGCCGGCCCGAACCAGTCTCACGTCCTTATCGAGCTGCCCGACAAAGCTGAGTCTGTTTTTTGGCGGGCCGGGAACCGGCACGCGCGAGTCAGTCGTATATAACTCTCTGATCACGGAACAACGACGCCTCGGTTTTCGTGCAATCTCTCCTGCTACGCTCGCGCATGCATCCATGTATGCATGCATGCAAAATCTGGTTTAAAAATCAGTTTCTATGTTTATATGTACACTATAACATGTGTTGTTTTGTGAATCATAATGCATTTGTTTAGGATGGAAAAGAAGGATGAGGGTATACTTCCCCGGTTTGAAAAGTCTCTAACATGTACAAGACTTGAGGTCTAACAAATTTGTGAAAAAATAAGATATAGTGGTGGTCATTAGTTTACATGATCTAATTATGATCTAATTATAAATTGCAGTGATGTTAAATTGTTAATTAATTATACCAATTATTGTTATTTAAAGATACAATCATTTTTAAAAAAAAGTATATATGTTTTGTCTTATGAAATATGCACATTTGATAGAAATAAAATATATATTTAAATAGATATATTGAATGTATCTCTTGCATAAAAAAATCCACATCCTCAATCAAGTGAAGTATATACGCATCATGGCAAATAAAATTTAGAAGTTTGAAACACAAATCTATCTCTTATTTATCAAATCTAACTCTACACTGTCACATTAAAAACTAATTACCTCAAAAATGCTGAAGATTTAATTTCAAGTATTTGAAACTTGATGTACACAGCAGCTAGTGATTTAATAGACTGGATTAAAATTAATTTTTAACAATTATAGTTAAACCTTACAATTAAGAAGGAAAGTGAATGGTCTTCTATACTACCTTCGCAATAATAATTATGATCAATTTGAGTTTAGTTCAAGACTGCTCCATATTATATTAACTTTAGATTTTATATATCCGTACATCAAATCAAATAAAAAATAAGTGAAGAGAGTTTATAATCCACACAGAGATGGAATTGCATGTATAAATTTAGGAATGTGTGGACTTTGGCCCTAGACGTGCTTCCACGTGATAAACTCGTTTTATTCAACACATAATCATTGTGTCTCAACGACAAAAATCCCCCCAAAAGATATAACAATTCCAACATTTTAACTAAACTACTATTCCCACGTATCCCTCTCACCACTTCCAAGCTTTTCCATATTTGAAAAAAAAATGTTATCATTTATTTAATAATAAATATTAAAGTTAATTACATACCCTTCCCATTAATTCCAAAAGATCTGAGGTCTGGTATAAAAGGGTTACCTTCCTTTAAACTATCAATGTGTTCAATTTTTATTGAGATACTAAAAAGATTGAACAAAAAAAAAAAAAAAAAAGGTTATTACATTCTTCTGGACTGATCTTATGGACTTCTAGTCGAATCTATGTTTTCTAATACTTAATACTGGTCTATCCACTGTGTGTGGGAGATATATTGTATAGGCCATTCAAACTTTATTTATTTTAAAAAAAAAAAAAGTTACAACCTTCTCCACCTGTATTATATTATTACATATTTTAATGTTTCCCCTTCCCCCACCTATATCTATACATCACAACAACAAATAGTACAGACACTCCACTATTCTCTTTCTTCCCTTTTTTTTTTCTTTCCTTCCTCTTTAACTTTCACACCCCAACAGTTGAGCTCCCCAAAGGCAACAATCTTCCCCAAACACCTAAAACCTAACACACAGACAACCCTACAAATCCAACACACAGAGACTAACTTTCCTTCTTCCAACCCTTCTTTTCTCTTCTTCAACTCCATCTCTTTTAAAAACACCCACCCACCCCCCCCATCCTTTCTTTCCTTTGAAAGACAAACATTCCATCAAAAGAAAAACCAAAATCCAAGATGATCCAAGAATTGCTTGGTAGCAGTGGAGTAGGAGGAATTGTTCATGAGGAGAGGAAGAAGATCTCCATAGGAGCTGGTGGTGGAGGCTTCTTATTTGTCAACACCATCCCCACCACCTCCCCTTCTCAACCCACCACTCTCCTTTCATCATCACCATCTCCCTCATCCGCTCCTCCTCCTCCTCCTCCCGCCGCCGCCGAAAACAACCACCTCCGCTGCCCCCGCTGCGACTCCTCCAACACCAAGTTCTGTTACTACAACAACTACAACCTCACCCAGCCCCGCCACTTCTGCAAGACCTGCCGCCGCTACTGGACACGTGGCGGCGCCCTCCGCAACGTCCCCATCGGCGGCGGCTGCCGCAAATCCAAATCCTCCAATTGCGCTACCTCCTCCTCCGCCGCCAAACCCAAATCCGCCGCCGCCCGTTCCGACATCGGATTGGTCACGGATCATGACACCCCGCCGACATGGGCTCCTGCGCCGCCGCATCAGACGTCGGCGCATAATTCACATATCTTGGCCATTCTGAGGGCCAACTCTGCATTGAATTCAACAAACATGGAACCTCTCCTTTGGAGGAACAGTCAGTTCCCTCTTCATCTCCAACAACAACAACAACCACAACATGATTTTATGTTTGGTGAAGCTTCTGGTACTACTACTAGTAGTAATGCTAATGGGATCCAAGATTTGTATCATCGGCTGAGATCGCCGGCCGCCGGGGGATTCTACGCCGATCAGTTTGGGTTGTCAAGCCGGGGACTCTTGTCGTTGTCTTCTTCGCCTTCTTCGGTTCCTGATCCGCCGGTGGTTTTGGAGCCGACGCCGGTCTCCGTCGCCGGGGGCGAATTGGGGGTGTATTGGAACCAGGCGTGCACGTGGTCCGACCTGCCGGCGGCAAGGACGGGTACTACTAATGGTGCATTTCCTTGAGAGAATTTGAAAGTTTCATGTTTGATTTGTTTGTGCTCTTTGGTTTTAGTGTTTGTTTTGGTGGTGTTGTGTTGTTTGTGGAATGTTTGACATGGTTTGTAGGGTTAATTGAGTTGTTTTTAGTTTGGTTGTTCATGTGTGTCAGTGTGTGTGTGTGTGTATGTTTTGTGATATGTTTTAGTGGTTTGTGTGAGAATGTATTAGGGGGGTTTAGTACATTGAGGGAATTGAAATGGTACCATGTACAACTCTTTCTCCTTTAAATGGATGCCAATGTTGGATATAATTGATCGAATGTCAGTACAAGTTATCAAAGTTGGGTTTGTTCCAATGCATGTTGTTTTTATTCTTCAAGTATCACATCGCTCATTTCAATGTCTTTTGCAAGGGTTTAGATGGGGATGAGATCATTTCAAGTCTGGTTAGGTCTCTGATAAGAAATCGTCTTGTGGCAAAAACTGTCACAATCATTATAAATTTACATGTGAGGTTATCTTAAGTTGGTCTCCAACAACCCTAATGAGTTCAGGGCAGACTAATCCATCTCAAACTTTCCCTTCATAACACAATAAATTTCTGATCATGTCTTCATGGACTTCCTCTGACTATACTTTTCTTGCTATGTTTATACTTTATATGCTCTACTTAAATGTAGAATGATTAGCCCAGGTTATAATATAAACTGCACACATTCCAATTGACAAAAAAAGCATATATACAAGTCTCAACATTTCAGTCCAATATGAGAAGATTGTCCAAGCTAGCTCTAGCCCATGTGATTGCTTCCCTTACTGTTTCTTTATCATCTCTTTTTTTCAACTAAAGTATGATAAATTATTCTAGACAAATTTACCTTCAAGGTGAAGATTCAACTTTTCTGAATAAATATATATTTAATTTTCTTTTGAACACTGTGTGTGGATTAAAGAGAGGACCATCATGTGCTTTTTAGGGTTTATTCACACACACACACACATATATATTGTAAGAGAGAGAAAGAGAGATTGTGTGTGTGAGTGATGGATGAAAAGATTCCTTGTTTGTATTATGATGTGAAAGTGGAGGGAGAGAGGTGTGTGTGACAGCCTTTGAAGGGCTTTGGCCAAAACAAGAAGTCCGGAATCGATTCCTCCCAGTTTCGAAGAGGTTCCCTTTGCAGCTTTTTCTTTCTGTTTCTCTGAGAAAGATAATGATGAGAGAGAGGGGGGATTATCCTTTTGAATATTTGCAATCTCTCTCTCTAAAATCTAACCTTGTATTCCCTTTCATTCCTGAAACTCATGCATTGACCCATACATATATATATGTGTGTTTGTATGTGTACCAGTGTTTTTTTTTTTTTGCGGGGTGGTGGGGGGTGTTGTGTGTGTGTGAATGCTACAAGGTTGATCAGCTAATAATTGAAGGTCATAGAAATTTAGATGGATATGACATTAAGGTGGTCTCTGAGATTTTAAGTGGAAAAAGGTTCTCTGGTTTCTCTAAGTCCATTTGGATTAATGTCACCTGTTTGGGAACTGTTACAGTGTTATCTGTGGTAGATAATACACAACATGTAAGCAAAATAGGAGAATTTTTTTTATTTGATTGTACTTTTTATCTTCATTTCATGTCATTATTTTTTTTGTTATTTTGATTCACATGGACTAAATTACAGTGATTCATGAATAAGGTGGATAGACATATATAACTTTCTAATTTATAAATGATAAATGATTGTATTTGGGAATTATGTGTGTCTCAGATGTAGTGTGATATATTTTGGAACGTGTGAAAGAGTTTTGGTTAAGATTTATTTAATGATATAAAAGATTAATCTTTTGATATAAATAGGTTTATTCAACTTCACTTAAAATAATGATCAGAGTTTATGTTGGCTTTTTAAGATATTAATTTTCATATTTTATTCTCACAAAACTATCAATTTTTCTGAGTTATCAAATTTTGGGGCTTCTATCTGACTTGTTATAATGCTACACAAATAGGCAATAAAAATTTATATTACACAATACATTAATTTGTTTTGTAACCAATTTACAGTTGCCATGTTTCTAATATAACATATAAAATCATTTATTATAGTATATACTACTACATTAGTATATACTCTTTTAATTTAACATGAAAATATATATATTTAATTCATACAAATATATATATTTATTTTTTATAATTATTTTTGTATAAGTTAATTATATATTTAAAAAATCAAAATGCATGCCCGTTGTTACGTGAGACTGCAAAAGGACAATATTTTGCAAGTGTTGTTATACAGTTTTTTTTTTCAACCCCAGTTCCAGTCTCATATACGTCGATATAAAATTATTAGAATATATATTCATATTAACGAATTATATATTTCTATATAAATTTTTCACATTTTATATAAAAATATCCATGCAATTTATTGAGACATGTGCTTTATTTTTTTTATTAAAGCATATATCTTATTAGATGAGACATACTATTTTTAAAAAATTCAAAATATGTGTAGACTGTAATTGAGACTAGAAATGATACTGTACATAACATAATCCATTATGCAATGAATGAATGATAATCAAAAGCGTTGTTCATCAAACAACATATGTTGAAAAAATCCTGAAGCGTTTTAATATGGACAAATGTCATCCATTAAGTACTCCAATGGTAGTAAGGTTACTTGACCCAAAGAAGGACCCTTTTCGTCCAAAAGAAGATACTGAAAATCTTCTTGGTCCTGAAGTACCATATCTTAGTGCAATTGGTACCTTATTATATTTGGCCCAATGCACTAGACCTGACATTGCATTTTCAGTTAATTTATTGGCCAGATTTAGCTCTGCACCAACTCAAAGGCATTGGAATGGTGTGAAGCACATTTTTCGTTATCTTCGTGGAACGTCAGACATAGGTCTATTCTATGCAAAGGATTCCAATAATGGTGCACAACTAAAGGGTTATGCAGATTCAGGATATCTTTCAGATCCTCACAAGGCTCGCTCACAAACAGGCTATGTATTCACTTGCGGTGGCACAGCAATCTCTTGGCGATCTACGAAATAGACTTTGGTCGCCACGTCTTCTAACCACTCTGAGATTTTTGCACTCCATAAAGCAAGCCGGGAATGTGTGTGGGTAAGGTCTTTGGTTCATCATATTCGTACTGCATGCGGACTATCTCTCATTACAGATGTTCCAACAACTATATATGAAGACAATGCAGCATGCATTGCTCAAATCAAAGGGGGATATATCAAGGGTGATAGAACAAAACATATTTCTCCAAAATTCTTTTACACTCATGAGCTCCAGCAGAGACATGAAATTGATGTTCAACAAATTCAGTCAAAGGACAATCTTGCAGATTTGTTTACTAAAGCTTTGTCGACATTAACATTCAAGAAGCTGGTGTATGAAATCGGGATGCGACGAGTTTGCGACCAAAATTCTTGAAATCTTGTACTTATGAGGGGGAGTAATTTTTATGACATTTTGCGAACTGTACTCTTTTTCCTTCGCCTAGGTTTTGTCCCATTGGGTTTTCCTGGCAAGGTTTTAATGAGGCAGTGTCAAACGCATACACCATTATACGATTAAGTTACATTGTACTCTTTTTCCTTCGCTTTGGTTTTTTCCCATTGGGTTTTCCAAGCAAGGTTTTAATGAGGCAATTATCTTAGCGTGGTGGTCATCCAAGGGGGAGTGTTGTGAACATGGTGGATAACCACCACTTCTCTCCCATAACCTCCCCCACTCTTCTACTCCATAACCCCCTCATTCAACTCTATAACACTCCCATTATTGCCCCACTATCTCCCCCTCACCTCTATGGACTTGTAACTCTCCACCTTTGGGATTCCTCTATGCACCCTATAAATAGAGGGGCTTTCTCTTGTATTCAATCAACAAATAGTGAATAAGAATCTCTCTCTACTTCTCTTCTATATGCTTGTGTACTTTATTTATATACTCTTATGTATTCATATTGTATTTAGTTTACAACAATTTTTCCATTCTCATATGCATTGATAAAAAAAGACCAGAGCATATATACTTACATTAACGAGGTATATGTGTCGATAAATTTTTTTCACATTTTCTCTGAATGTGTTATTGTAATTCATTTGAGCATATGTTTCATTTTTTTTTATAAAATTATGTACATCAATAAACGATGTATATAATTTTTAAAAGGGAAAAATCGATCTAGCTTCTTGAAAACTTATGAAAATCAGAAAAAAAATCCCTGTAAAATTAATAAATTCTCACAGGTCCCTATCTTATTAGATAATATTTATTTTAGTCCCTATAACTAACCAGATGTGTGGTTAACCCTAATCATGCATGGTAAATTACTGTTATTCCATTTTAAAATTTATTTTTATTTGTTAGAAAAAATCGATATAACTCCCTGAAAACTTATGAAAATAAAAAAAAGTCCCTGTGAAATTTAAAAATCGTCTTAACTCCCTGAAATCTTCTAAAAATCATAAAAAATCCATGTGATTATCTAAAAATATATACTGATTTATTTAAATTTTATTAAACAAATTATAGTTTTATAGCCAATGTGTTATGCTTTTTATTGCTAGTAATTTTGAGTTAAAAATGTATTATAGAATTTTGATTTGGTTTTTAAATTGTTTTCTCTACTGATTTTGTAATTGAGTTAATGAAACTGTAATTTTTTTTTGTTCAATCTCTGTAATGAGATTGAAGAGAAAAAAATGTTAAAAAATGACTTAATTTTGTAGATCAATTGAAGTTCGATGGATATATATATATATATATATATATATATATATATATATATATATATATATATATATATATATATATATATTTTACACATGAGGATAACATTTCAGGACATGAGGATGTTGAAAATGACATGGATATTTTTGTCTTACAAAAGAACTAAATCTGATTTTATAAAGTTTGGAGAGATTGAATCCAATTTTAGTAAGTTTCTGAGAACTTATTTCAATATACTCTTAACCGGTGGACTAAATTCGTTAATCATATATACTTTATGGGTTTTTAGGATGATTTTCTGATTTTAGAAGGATTTTTTGTGATTTCAAAAAGATTTCAGGGAGTTAAGAAGATTTTGCCATTTTTAAAAATATCAATACATGTGTAGACTAGAATTGGGGCTGAAAAAAGACTGTACGTAAACTCTTGTCCTAATCAAAATCATCATTGACCGTGGGTTTGTTTCGCGATTGCAAAATCTGAATTTTAAAACTTATTTTGTAGGAAACTCACCCACCAGTTTTTAAAAATTACAGCTTTTGGACACTATATATCTAAAATATATCTACAAAAAATTACTATAGTAAAGCTATTTGGTTACATGATTGCAGAAGCAACTTCTTGCAAATACAGAAGCTACCCAATCGTGCAACTAAGACACTGCCTATGTAAGCCATTTCCGGGCTGTGCAAAAACCCATGTTAGGCCCATACTGTGTCTGGTCCAGCTCACATCAAATGGGCTGGGCATAGTTTAAAGCCGGCCAATTACGTTGCACCCCAATGAAGAATCTACAATTTTCAAAGAGTGTTGTTACACTAAGTGTTTTTTCAGTTCAAAATAAAATTCTATATACCACGTTAGAAATCCAGTGAAGTATATACTTAGTTAGATATTGTATGTATCATATTAAATATTTTCTTACACTTACTAAAAATAGGTTCATTCAACTCGAAATGAAGCGATATACACTTTTTATCAAAGCATATACCTCATTAGATGATGTTTACTATTTTTAAAAAAATAAAAACATGTGAAGTATGAGATTTGATTGGTGAATGTGACTGAGTCTAACATTTGATTGCCCCTTCTAATTAGGCAATAACACACTACGGTTTTGGAAAAGGTTAAAAACATGTTTAATTCAAAATTTTATTTCAGTAAATAAAATATTTTTTTAAAGACAAGAAAATGAATCTCCTCCAAATTAAATTTTTATTGATTTTTTTTTTTTTAGAAAATCATAATTTTTAAAACCAATTATCAAACGGCCCCTCAACAAGTGAGTTTGCATATTCTGTCAAAAAAAAAAAAAATTGCAGAGATCTTTTTAAAAAAGGAAAAAATCTAAATAAAACCCCTTGAAAACCGTTTGAAATCCATATGACTCTCTAATTTTTTCTAAAATCCATATAACCCTTTGAAAACACTTATATAAATCCAAATAACCCTAAGAGTTAAATTTTCATTGATAGATGAAGAATATTATGTTTTGTTAACCCAGACTAAAAAAAATAATATATCAAAAAACTAATAGAATTTATTAAAAATGTAAAAAATCTTTTGTACATGATGATTTTACCCATTCCAATAGATTATAAAATCTTATCCGAAAAGATAAAATCGTCATTTAAAAATGATTTTTCGTATATTTAATATATTATAGGAGAATTTTGGTATACTATATTTACAACCAGGGTTAAATATTCGTACAATAATCATAATCTGTGAATGAAAATTTAACTCAGAGTGTTATTTAGATTTACATAAATATTTTTCAAGAGTTATATGAACTTTAAAAAAAATTAAAAGGTTATATGGATTTCAGACAGTTTACACTGTGTTACTTGACTTCCCCTTTAAAAAAATTAAACTCAAACAAAACTGGTGCCACGTGTTATGCCAGCGAACAAGTGAGATCACAATCACCACCATCCAAAGAAAACAAAAAAAAAACAAGAGATAAAAATTCATATAACCTCCTATAAATTGCCTGAATTCTAAATAACCCCTTGTTGTTTTTAAAATTTTTATAACATTTTAAAAACACCTATGTAAATTCAAATAACCTCATAAATTAAATTTTCGTCAACAGATAAAAAGATATTTTTTTTCATTAACCCTGACTGAAAACACGGTATATAAAAAATTCATATAATATATTAAAAGTATGAAAAATTATCTATAAATGAGGATTTTACTCATCCGGATATTTTTTTTAAAATATATTTAAAGGGATAAAATCGTTATTTATAGAAGATTTTTACATTTTTAATACATTGTAGAGGTATATAATGTGTTTAGTCATGATTAACTAAATAGAATATTCATATAATATTTCTCATCTGTTAATAAAAATTTAACTTAGACGGTTATTTAGATTTGTATAAGTGTCTCACGTGATTATATTAGCTTTAAAAAAAATCATAGGACTGTATAGATTTTAAACGATTTATATGGAGTTATTTGAATTTTTTCGAAAAAAGGACGCCCTGCCCCGCTGTGCTTCATATCCACGCGGTATAGAATAACGGAAAAACCAAAACGGGCGTAATTAAACCAGGCCTACAGGGACAATCTCGTCATTTCATCAACCACCCATACCATCCCTTAAATACACCCCCCTTCCTTCCGAACAACAACAGAAACACCGACACGATTTCCTTCCCAAAATGGACCTCCGAAAATTGATCGAAAACCAGACCGACTGGTCCCTCTCGATCGCCCACCACGTCGGGTCGGCCCGATCTCCGCCCGACTCGAACCTGGTCCTCTCCCCCGTCTCCGTCCACTCCGTCCTTTCCATGGTCGCCGCCGGCTCCACTGGGTCGACCCTCGACCAGTCGCTGAAGTTCCTCCGATCGGACGGCGAGGAGGGTGAGCTGAGGTCCCTCTCGTCGCAGCTGGTCCAGATCGTGCTCGCCGACGGTTCGGCTTCCGGTGGGCCCAAGCTGGCCTTCGCGGGTTCCGTCTGGGTCGATCGATCGCTGTCTCTGAAGGCGGAGTTCGAGAAGGTCGTTAGGGAGATCTTCGGAGCCGAAGCCAGGGCCGTCGATTTTCATTCCAAGGTCACGTACTCTCTCTCTCTCCCTCTTTCTCTAACGCGTTAAATCTTGACTGGTGTTTCGCGTTGATAAGATAAGCTAACGTGACCGGGGGGTTGTGACGTGTGAGTGAGTTCCGAAACGCCGAGTTTGGATCAATACGGGCCAGAGTTTTGTTGGAGACCAGGAAAATTGTAAAAAAAGCCACGTTGGGATGCTATACGTCGTATAGGTCCTAAAATGGGAAGGAAAAGATGTTGTTTTAAGAGTGTTTACACTGTCAGTTCGTTTTGTAGTCTCTTTATCGTCTTCACATAATCAACTAGTACATTATATACTCAATTACATAGTATATATATTCAGTTATGAAAAATGTAAAATATATACATTCAATTCATATAGCTGAAAGAATTGAGTATAACATTTTCTTTGTTTTAAAGACTCCAGTTATGAAGTGTACATGTAACTCTTAAATAAATAAATAAATAATATGTGTACATGTAACAGGGGACTGCACATATGAATATATGATGCACATGATGACAGAGAGTTTGTGTGATAAAATTTTTAAGGGGTACTTTTTGGAAGATCATAGAATTTTTTTTGTAGCTTTAGGAGCTATGCATTCCTTACTAATAAAAAAACCATCAAAAAATTCAGTGCCTTGATAAATGTAGCAGATGCATGTGGGACACCGTTTAACGGGGGGGGGGGAGATATAATATGATACATGTACCATATAACTGTGAATATGAAAAGCAACTAGCAAGGGATTGGCTCTTTGACCAATGTTGTTGATTTCCTACCCATAGTTCTAGAGTTTGAACCATGGCTTATCTATATGTGTGATTCCGTGCATCGGAGTTTGCCTCAAGTTTGGTTTGAGACCTTTGTTTTGTGTAAAATATGTTCCATGAAGTTTCATGTGTAATCTCTCGTTCATATTGTGATGCTTCACGATAGGCATCCAGATTCCAGATAGCATTTAGGTTTCGTTTGGAAGTGTGTTTTGACTAATTATTTGTTTAGGAAACAAACTTAATCCAAACTCTATTGAAACACACATTTCCCTTAACTTTTTGAAAGGCAAAATGAGCTTTTGGAAGACTGACAAAATAGGAGTTGTTAAAAAAGCTAAAATTCTAGTGTTTGTTTAAAAAGATAATAATAAATAAAAGTTGCTTTGCAATCTTTTACATTCAATTTGACTTTAGGTACCGTTAAGATCCGTGTTTAATGTTTAATCCCCAAAAAATCAAACACGGACCACACATACATTTCGTCTCAGCTATTCAAAGCATGTTTTCAACTTTGTAGTGAGCTTTTCAAAAGCCCAAACGGGTCCTTGAGGCCCGTTTGGGAATGTGGTGGGAACTCCCGCGTTTTTATAAGTTCGGGGTTGAATAAACGTTTAAGAAGCATTATTTTGAGAGCTTTTTAAAAACGGGCTGTTCTGTGCATAAAACACGTGAATTGCATTCTGAACTCCCACCGCCACATTATGTTTGAATCATAAGGGAAATTCTGGCCCATCATCCACCGCAGAACCTGCTCACTGTGGATGCAAACGGGCCCTTAGAAAGGAATTCCAATGGAACCTCTTAAATCACAGTGTTTGCTATAGTATATAGTTCTCCCATGTTGATATTCACACATTTAAGCTGACACTCTCTCATCTCAATTGGTGTGGGTTCACAACCAAAGCCCGCCGAAGCTGCTAAGGAAGTGAATTCATGGGCGGAGACAGCGACCAACGGCCTCATAAAGGACGTCCTCCCGCCGGGCTCCGTCAACAGCAACGCCCGCCTCATCCTCACCAACGCCCTCTACTTCAAGGGCGCCTGGAAGGACAAATTCGACCCCTCCAAGACCTCCGAATCCGACTTCCACCGCCTCGACGGCTCCTCCATCAAGCACCCCTTCATGACCAGCCGCAAGAAGCACTTCCTCCGCTCCCACGATGGCTTTAAAGTACTCTGCATGCCCTACGCGCAGGGCCGCGATCACAGGCAGTTCTCCATGTACCTCCTCCTCCCCGACGCGCGCGACGGCCTGCACGCGCTCTCCGAGAGGCTCGCGTCCGAGTCAGGCTTCCTCGACCGCCACTGCCCCACACGGGAGGTCGAGGTGGGCGAGTTCCTCGTCCCGAAATTCAAATTCTCGTACGCGTTCGAGGCGTCCGCCACGCTGAAGGAGTTGGGGTTGACGCTGCCTTTCTCGGCCGAGGCGGAGCTGACGGGGATGGTGGAGTCAGAGGCAGTGGGTCGGGGTCTGACCGTGTCGGGTGTGTTCCACAAGGCGTTCGTGGAGGTGAACGAGGAGGGAACAGAGGCGGCGGCCGCGTCTGCGGCGGTGGTGATGCTGAGGTCGCTGGCGGCGGCGCCCGAGGACTTCGTGGCGGACCACCCTTTTGTGTTCGTGATCAGGGAGGATGTGACGGGGGTCGTGGTGTTCTACGGTCATGTTGTCGATCCTTCCGTTGTGAGCTCTTGAAACTGAAACTGAATTGGATTCAGTTAGTGCTGGATTTGATCACGTGACTGTTAGGATATCTAATGACAAAACTTACACGTGTCACCTTGGTTTTATGAAATCTTGAATATCGGGACTCGCGAACTCTTTTAAGTTCTTGGTCTCTCTTGAAAAACACCTCGGTTGTCCTTTTGTTTTCTTTTATAATTTATGTATGTGTTGTATCTCCTGAGGATCACATGGTTTTACATTTCTTTTTATCTATCTATGTTGTTTGATATGAATTAAAGAATAGTAAATATAGGTTTTGGATTGACTGTTTGATGGGGATTCACGCGGGGTCGGTGCCGACTTCTAGGCACAGTACCGCGAAAGTTCAAAATTATAAAAAAACTTCAACGGCCATTCCTGCAATTATTTTGCCCAAATTACCCCTGCTTTTGTTAGAAAACTACTGAATCACCATAGAGAATTTTGGATCTAGTTCACCTCATGAATTCTTATATTCAGATCCCAATATTTAGCTACTATAAAAGTACAGGAATTGATGAACTGAGTTGAATAATTCATGAGTTATGTTATCCTCTCTAGCACATGAATTGTTCATGTGTCTGAGTAGATTTAAATTGGATGGGTGAATGGCATTTCTGTAGTTTCTATGGAGAGAGATGGATTATTTAACAGTTCCGGATTCCTAGGGGACTAGCAACTTCTCCAATCTCAAAGCAGGGGGAAGTCCTGTGCACTGAGTCACTGACCCATGCTTCACATGATACAGACCAATAAATCACTTCCCCCATCATTTTATAAATACAAAAAATTCTTTGTTCTGAATTTATTAGACTTGTATGCTTTTGACGCGTATGCATATCAGCATATGCATAAAGTCCAAATGAATCTAACCCCACCATGGGTTTTTGCTTCCATTGGAGATTTTGCTTTTGTATTTTCCAATAAGTGGTAGACTTTGTTAAAGAGAGGAAAAGAAGAAGACAAAATAGGTAACAGAGGAGGAAGAGAAAATGGAGAAACCAAGTCCGGTGCCAGTTTCACAGATCCCCACTCAGCCACCAGTGTTCTACACAGGACCCAGGGCTTCTTCTCTTCCGCCCACTGAGCAGCTCCAACACCTCCACTACTGTGTCCACTCAAACCCTTCTTGGCGTCAGCTCTCTCTCTCTCTCTCTCTCTCTCTATATATATATACTCTGTGTCCACTTAATTTGTTGAGCATCCTTTCTTTTGAGGTGATGTTTCATTTTGATATGTTTGATGTGCTTTCCTCTCTTTCTTTTGAAGTTGTTACCTTTATGAGATTCATTCTAAAGATAGTATTTGAAAATACGTATGGATGATTCTGCTTTTGAAGAAAATTTATAAATAAAACACCTTTTCATTTATAAAATAAAACAATTAATGAAAAGGGAGTTTTTCAGACAAAACGGACGGTTTACTTCTAGAAGCAGGTTTAAGTGAAAAACTGATTTTTAAATGGGTTTTCAAAAGCTACCTAAGAATTATGTTCATCTGTTTAATGTTTTAAACAATTGTTCATATAAAAGCTTCATTTTATACTGTTCAAAATTATTACTGATTCATCACTTCTGATGCGATACCTAGTATAAAAATTTGATTATTTTGATGATGACTATAGAGTTACTTAAGTCTTCTCAACACTGAGACATTATTGCATAACATGACTAAAATATTGGTGCACTCATTTCTCGTGGGATGTAATTTAGCATTTTTTAAAAAAACCGTATTGTTTAGAAATTATGCATGACTTGATATTCTTGGTCTAATTCAAATATGTAATTTTGCTTTTCTTTAGAAATTATGCATGACTTGATATTCTTCGTCTGATTCAAATACTCTTGGTCTAATTCAAATATCTTGTCCGATATGGTTTGAATATATGCATGGCACAGCCTGTTCTTTCTCCATTAAAATTAAGGCATGCAAATATAATTTCCTTATGAAAATTTGGTTGGAGTGTTTTGAGTAATTAACCATCAGGAACATATTCAAATTTGCAGATGAGACTATGATACTGGCTTTTCAACATTACATCGTGATGTTGGGGACTACCGTTATGGTGTCTTCTCTTCTCGTGCCTCTAATGGGCGGGAACCATGTAAGTTCATCTTCAATGCCTTCTACATTTTCCTTGGTCAGACATAGGTCTAAAAGTATATATTACCATTTTAAATCTAAAGCTTCTTGTTTTTTTGTCAATATGGAAACAGGGCGACAAAGCACGAGTGATTCAAACCTTGTTGTTTATGAGCGGAGTGAATACACTTCTTCAAACATTGATTGGGACACGGCTTCCCACAGTGATGAACGCATCTTTTGCCTTTGTTATCCCTGTGATGTCAATAATTAAAGATTTTGCTTCGGGGAACTTTGAAGATGATCACGAGGTAATTTTCATAACCCAATTAGGACTGTACCAAATAATTGTTAACAACCCATGTATGATTTTTTGTGTTTATTTCTGCTGTCACATTAATGGATCTGCAGCGATTGTAAAAGAATAGTCACTCAACATTTGGTGAGGAATTAAAAATCAATCAGAATTATCATATCGTGCTGTTCTCATAAGTTTACATGTTTAGGTTTTATCTTCTGGAATTGAGCCCTTGGACCTCTTATATTGCCTTTTTGTTTGTTTGTAATTCTTACAGGAAGCCACACGCTTTGTCTATCTCACAGTCACTATACATGCATATAGATTTTGGAATTATCTTTGATAGGACAGATTCGGGCAGACATAGTTTATTTCGTGGAGTTTTATTATTCTTAAGTGCAATAGAAGAAAGAAAATTAGGGAAAACATTGATGCTTATTTCATTATCTATTCAAGATGCGATTTTGCTTGCACTAGATGATGAATAAAAATAATCACATCATGTTAATTGCCTCACTAGCCTTTCCTTTGTCCCAAAATCTTGACTTCATTGCTGTTTCTTTTTAAGCAACTGCATGCATTATAGTACTGACCAAATCTCAGAGTGATTGCAGAGATTCGTCCACACCATTAGAGCGATTCAAGGATCTCTAATAGTTTCTTCTTTTGTCAATATTACCATTGGATACAGCAAATTATGGGGTAACTATTCACGGTAAGGGGACCCTTTCGAGACTGACTTAATTTTAGTTCACAAATTTATATGTTAATAAAGTCCTACCATGGAAGATCAGTGAGTGACTCAACTTCTGTTGCCATTTTCAGATTCTTCAGTCCTGTCATTATAGTTCCCGCAGTCTGTGTAGTGGGTCTTGGACTGTTCGAAAGAGGCTTCCCACAGGTATAATCTGGGGTCTTCCTTACCATAAAATTTTAACTTGTTGACACTTCATTAATAACAATATTGCCTTTTTTTGCCTTTTTAGGTCGCTAAATGTGTGGAGATCGGCTTGCCTATGTTGCTTTTATTGGTTATTGGGCAACAAGTAACTATCTCTTGTTTCATTCTACACTAAATTGCAACTACTCAAAGAACAAATAAAACATGAAATTATATATGAATATATATTCTTCCTCGTTGCAGTATCTGAAACGTCTCCATGAAAGAACACACTTCTTGTTTGAGAGGTTTGCGCTTCTTTTATGTATAGTAATTATATGGGCTTTTGCTGCTGTACTCACTGCTGGGGGTGCGTACAACAATGTTCGCGAGAAGACTAAGTTGCATTGCCGCACTGATAGGTCCTACCTTATGTCCTCTGCTCCATGGTAGGGTCTACTGAATCCTTGTTCTTCTGTTTTACCATGAATGCAAGAACTTATCTGAAAATGTAAGTTATGAGTCTTCTTAGGCTCTGTTTGGAACCAATTTCCAAAACATTTTTTCTTTATAAAAGTTGCTCTCAGCCAGCTTTTTCATGAAAGATGTTTTGTTGACTTTTAACACGTTAAAACCAAAATTCAAAATCAAAAGCAAACATGCTTTTAATAAAACTATTGGGACGATTATGTGATAACTTATTTTGTAGAATTAGAATCAGTTTGACAATTGGTTCCAAACAAGGTTTTAATGCATGTTCATAGGAGATTTTCATGTTTTTCTCCTTTGAGGCTGTCTACTAAATACTAGTATCTTCTATTCAATGCAAACGAATACCTATTAAAGCAATAGAAGGAACTCCACATCTAGAAGACATTGTCCTGGTCTTGACTCAAACATCACACATTTTAATTCTTAATTTCAATGTTCATCACTTGTTTTGCTTGTGTCACTCATAAAAACTACCAGTAACTTAATGGGGTATATTTTTTCATATATAGTTAATTATGTGGTATTCTGTTTGCTGCGTCAGGGTTAAAATTCCATATCCATTCCAATGGGGCGCACCCATCTTCAGGGCGAGTCATGTGTTTGGGATGATAGGAGCAACACTAGTTTCAAGTTTTGAGGTTACAATTTCCGCCTAACTTTGTTTCTTTTCAACTTGAATGATACCGGATCAATGTTCCACAATATTTACCTATCCGTTCGATGCAGTCGACTGGAGCATTTTATGCTGCTGCAAGGCTCGCAGGTGCCACTCCACCTCCAGCACACGTCCTTAGCAGAAGCATCGGTCTCCAGGTGAGTCTATTAATGGAAACTCTTGTTCTTGCATGTTGTCTTTATTCAAAAGTATTTGTTGCTAGAACATGAAAATTGGCAACGCTAAGGAGAGGTGTCACACTACATTGTTTTTTATATGTGGATCATTTGGACTGACATAATAATATTGATAGATGTCAAAATTGGGAAGAACCACGTACAAGTGTACAACTGAAGGCTATGACCCTGAGCGGTCCCACATATATCAGGGTGGAGGGGGGAGAGATTGGATAGAATATTAATCTTTGACATTCACAAAGTGGTCACTCTCAGGACTTCCAAAAGTTTGTCTTGTTAGCTCGAACTCTTGACTAGACGCAGCTGATAGGCATTAAAATTAAAATTTATCTTAACAACTTGAAATTTTTTTTACCTACCATATCTACTAGTCCAACCACATTATTCTTCACATTCATATCCAACCATCCTGTCCTCACAAAAACATCTTCGAGGCTGCAGGGTGTAGGAATGCTGCTTGAGGGGATCTTTGGTGCAGCAGTTGGAACAACTGCATCAGTGTAAGTCCATCTTGGATGCATTGTGTGCCTTTTTTCTGCTTTTATTGTCATTGCTTGGTGGATTTCTCAACTGTCTCTGTACCTCTAGAACTTTGATGAGATCATGTAATTTGTAATGATTTATATAATATTTGTATGATAATTTTTATTTTTGGATTAGTGTGTAAGTACTGGAGAACCATCTATCACATGTTCAATCATCTCCACTGGCTTACTAGATAAGTGTTAATGTAGTGAGAATGTTGGCCTTCTTGGACTTACGCAAATAGGGAGCCGAAGAGTGGTCCAGATCTCCACTGGTTTCATGATCTTCTTCTCCATATTCGGTAAGTTTATATTTTTTTTTGTACATGAAAATTGCAGCAGATTAAATTGACAGAACTTGTAAAAAAAAATTTGAAAATGGTATGCTTTGTTTCAGGAAAGTTTGGTGCCTTCTTCGCATCAATTCCATTCCCAATCTTTGCTGCTATATACTGTGTTCTCTTTGGCCTAGTCGGTGAGTTGAACTTTTGAATTTGTTGACATCTTTGTAAACATATGGTTTTATACTGGTATCATTTATAAGAATTGCTTTATTTTCTGTAGCTACTATTGGCATCTCATTCATTCAATTTACGAATAACAACTCCATGAGGAATATATACATTATGGGCCTCTCGCTTTTCCTCGCCATATCTGTTCCTCAATATTTCAACGAATTCACTGTATCAGCAGGCAATGGACCAGTGAAGACAAACGCCGGCTGGGTAAGTGAACTAAGCTTACTTGGTCCCTTTTTTAACTGAAAATCATTTAAACATGTATCCAATCAGTCTGTCATTGTCCTGCATCCCGAAGAAGTATCTCTTGAAATTCTTGATATGAACATAATTGTAATCCAATACTAAGGCCCCATTTGGACCAATTATCAAACTGATTCCACTTTTGCAAAATTAGTTTCAAATAATCAATTCCAAACATGTCTTTTTAAACTTTAGCTTTTGATTTCAGATTTTGATTTATGTGTTCAAAGTCACCAAAAACAGAGTTTACGAAAAAGCTGGTTGAGAGTAATTTTTCCAAAATCAATTTAACCAATTTAGAGTATAAGTTGTTTTTGAATTGGTTCCAAACGAGCCCTAGGTGGCTTAGAGGTACGCTTTGCTAGAGTTGCTAGAGTCATTGCCGTCCTAAGTGATTCTATATATAAATCTAACTAAGCTTTTCTTCGTTTGATTTCTGTGTTATCAGTTCAACGACATACTGAATTCGATCTTCTCCTCATCTCCAACTGTTGCATTGTTAGTTGGAACAATACTTGATAACACGCTTGATGCCATGAACACTGCAGAAGACAGAGGTCTTCCATGGTGGATTCCATTCCAAAAAAGAAATGGAGATGTCAGGAATGATGAATTCTACAGCTTCCCCATCAAAGTGCATGAATACATCCCAACCAGATACCTTTAGATTGCACTCATGTAAGTTTCATCCTTCAATGTGTATGATATTAATGTTTATGCATAGTATGAACTTTATTTGGTTGCTAAATCATGAAGAAACTGATCCTTTTTGTTTGGATTAAAAAAACCTGATATAAACTGAGGCCCATCTGATTCGCATGTATTCTGAACAATAACAAATCACATGCTTCATCTAGTATATAACTTATTAGCAAAGAAGCTGCATATAAAGATTGCGTGTAACAAACAATGAAATGACTTTTATTTGTAAACACCCAATCCACCACACACACACACACTGGAGTCCCACCACCCATTTGTTATCATAGGTAAGAATAATATTAGGGACATTTTTTATGTAACTATTTTTTATTGTTTTGATTTTTTGTACTAAAATATGTACAACTATGAAAATAAGCATGTACTAATGAATTGTAAATGCTATCACACACAAAAATTTAAAAAAATCAGTTAACTTAACAAAGTACTCCGCACACTGGATTGCACATAATAATACATTGGTTGAAGAGAATGGTAAGTGGTAACCATAATATATATACAATATTTTTTGGTAAGATAGTGGTAACCATTATATTGAATGAAATGATATCATTCCATGTATCCCGAGTTTTGAATGATTATATCAGCACTTTTGGGGTCTAAGATTCCAATATGAATGTTCACACTTCACATCAAATGTGTCAACATTGCATGTGTTGCAGTGTTGACTACAATATTTTATTTTCAAAAGTCATCTAGAACAATGTCCATCACCAATGGAAGACTATATTAATGAAACCATTCAATTGCTTATACTCATGGGAGGTTGATTCTTTGGGTAGAGCTTTCATAATAAAAAAATTAAAAGCATACAGAGACCATAAAGACAATTGCATATAATACTGTCTCTCGCATTATCCAATGTATCCAACACATATTATAATATATGGATGTATTTTTTGAACACGTGGAGAATTTACACTCATTCACTTATTGATTAGTCTTCTTTTTTTCCTCTTATGGCAGGCTTATTTGTGTATTTTGCAATACTGTTTGATGGAACTTGAGAGAAACTATGGTCGTAAAGTTGATAAGGGCATAATTAACATAGCCATTTTGTCATTCACTTAAAGTAGGAAAAAAATAGAACTCAAACCATATTTTGGTAGCTATAGGATACAATAGGTCAATGGCCTATTTTCTTTATAGAGTAATTGATTTTTTGCTTAGATGGGAGTATCACTTTGATCAAAACCCAACACATTGACAACTCTATCATTAATTAGAGTGAATGAAATTGTTGGATTTACATCTTAGGTTGTGGTTTTTTAATATCAATAAAGTCATGTATCAGAGGAGTTCCCTGAAGGTCAAATAAAATGCAACTACAAATGGAAGCGTCGGTATTCAATATTTTGTGCACATATATTTTTCATGTGTAATGTCATTTCTTATAATTTTTTAATTGTGCAAGGGCATTATGGTATTGTATTTATATAATATATGTTATTCTGTGAGTTAACATTAATCAACAACAACATATTCTATTTTCTATTTTAGTGGTAGTGGGTCTAAATAATATTTTATCAAACCACATGAATCTTCTCTTTTCATCTTGTCTAAAGTGCAATACAAATTCTGAATAACATAATTATGAGATGAAGCATCCTAGATAATAAGCATGTGCTGCAATGTGAACTGAGGATATACAAGGCTTTGAAAAATGAACGAGTGGTGACATCAACAAAAGGAATCTAGTAGAGATTTGTTGTCCCACAACCTTGTTTTGCATATAAAGGATAATAATAGAAGACTGTGTCTGTGTTATTAAAAGTCTATTATTTGTCTATAAGTGGCCCATCAAG